>JAEVHH010000007.1:0-1200000 GCA_017607445.1 Histoplasma ohiense | reverse complement strand
TGGGGATGCAGACCTTGTGAGGACCTGTTCAATGGATCTGCATCCTCTCTTGTTTCCCTTTTTGCGAGACCCATTATTCCCCAATCTCGTGATGGGGAGAACAGTCACAGAACAGTCCTACGCAAGCCAGGGAAAACTATTCCCCAGAAAAGGCGACTTGAGCCGGCCCGTCTTCCTGTTAATACGCCATCTTCCCGTGCTCTGACGTGCACAACTGAACCTGGATCTATCCTCATTCAGCTTCCCACCGAGATCCATTACCATATTCTCCACTTCTTGGACTTGGAAGATGTCTTTCTTTTTGGTCTTATCTGCCGGAGGCTGTGGACCCTCGTGAGACCACTAATCGCAAAACATTTTTCGGGCTACTTAGGTGTTTGGGCAGGAATTCCGGTCATTTGTGTGGGTGATTCACTCGAACACAGTGGAAATACCCAGTATCCTGACGGCATGCTCTCCCTAGACGAGTTGAAAGAATTGGATGAGGGCCTGGAATTTGAAGAATTAGAGATCGAGCTGGGCTGCGAACTGGCGGAGGAGTTGGCTGATAAACCTGTCAGTTTGTATCAAATGGCCGACGCTCGATACACCAGCATCACCACAGTTACAACGAGTTTCCCGCACGATCTATTTGGGCTCGCCCTCGATCTTCGATACGGGCACCCTAGCCCGGTAGATATAATCCAAGTGGCACATCCAGAGCCACAGAGTTACTATCCATGCAGTGAGGAATGGGTTCTTAGAAATCTGACAACGCATGAATTCGTTCGACCATCAGCAGTCGCATTAGATCAGAAGCACATTCAAGGCCCGTTTATCGATATACTAGGGTATGGTGAAGTCATCCTCTATAAGACTTGCTGGTCAACCTCCGATTATTCGTTGATTCGGGGAAAAGAGATGCATCGAGGGGTTTGGGCTGGCCACGCACTCGATATAGTCCCCGCGACCCACCTGAGTGGTGATACTTCATGGAAAGATATTAGTGACAGGATTGCACAAGAGATCTCGGAAATTTGGGGAGAGGTCTATGGGGAAAACTGGAAAACAGATCTGGTCACGGAACGGCGTCGCTGTTAACCTATTTTTAGACATCATTTCTGTGATTTTGGATGCTGAATTTTCAGAAGACGCGGTTTGTGGTGCATGCTGATACACAGATCATTCCAGATTTGATGGCATTGAGTTTCATAGGTACTTTTGGCTTGTTGTGACTTTGGCATGGCATCTCGCATTCTGGGGCCCAATTGAGCATTATATTTAAGAATCCATATCAGGACTCTTTTTTTCATTAAAAACACATTACCAGGTTCTACACAGACATCACATACCAGTTTGCTATCATAGACTCAAGCCAATAAACGCAATGGGAAGAGATCTTCAAGAGTGATAATATAATTTTGGCGTAAGAGCTGTGCTGCCTGACTTGTAACACTAATTATAAGCAACCTTCGTCTATACTTTCTATGACCTGCTTGGCTTCACCATATGGGCTACTAGTCCCATACATCAATATAAAGATGTAAGTTTGATCTAGATATCATACGCAGACTTCATACAACTGAAGTAAATAGAAATAATATATATCTATATATCATCACTAGCGATCATTGATATATCATCACTATCTACCATTGATATATACCATCGATAGATACCATCATTAGATATCGTTGATATATATCACCACTAGATACCATTGCTAGATATCATCACTAAATATCATCACTAGATATCATTCATTCAAGCAGGTGGGCAGATATATAGGCAGGTAGGCAGCCAGATATTCATTTAATAAGTTAGAATTGCCAGGTAGGTGGGTATCTAGATGATGATGTTTATTCTTATAGAGATTGATTGAATATTGAGCAGGGAGGTAGGCAGACAGGCAGATAGATTAGCAGCTATCTAGTATTCTATATTTCATCAGCAATCAATTGAAATATTGAGCAGATTGGAAGATAAATAGATAGGCAGATAATTTGAGATAAGAATAGGGGCTATCTGAGCCAATTGCAGCCTGATATTTCAAAATTTATGCTAAAAAGTTATTGTGGGACTTTGGCTAACATACAATAGCAGGTTACACGTAAGGATTAAGTTAAGAACAAGAATTGAAGGATCTTATTGTTATCTCTCTGAATGCTAGTTACTCTCCTTGATTCCTTGATCATTCTAAGAGTAAAAAAGAAAACAACAAAAGAAAAACAAAGGAATCCTTCTTTAAAAAGATAAAAACAAAAAAAAAAAGCCTCAAAAGAAAGAATATGATCAGAAGGATTCATAAAGAGGGAAGGAACCTCATTCTCTCGTCCCCATAGCAGATCCATCGCCGTATGGATCTTACTCAACGTTCATATAAACAGCCCATTCAAGGATCTCTGATCCCAAACTACCCTCATCAACTCTAGTGTAGGTCAGCTCAGTCACCCGAGGGGTGTATTCTCCATACATAGTAACATGGGTTATAACGCCACCCAACCAACCCCCCGGACGTATAACCCCTAGTTAGATGTCTCTGAGCGGCATTCCTCGCTACCAGGAGCCATTGCGTATCAGTCCTGTTAGGAGCATTCCGTTCTTTGTTTACTCATTAGTGTTTCTTTTCAGACGAATTTTTCTTTTCTTTAGTCAATCCCCTCCGAAGAAATAAATATATATGTCGATATGGCCCACCAATGTAGTGATGTATATTTCCTGTAAAGGGAGTGCCATAAGATTCTCGAGTCGCATCGCTTTCCTACATCTCCCCCCCCCCAACGCCCGCTGGAAAGGTGGGGCAGGGAAATCTTGAGTGGGCAATAGCTTCTCTGCATAGTGGGAACTGGGTGAAGAGTGGACTCAGTAGATTTGATGAAGGTCTGGTTTTGTGAGAGCTTCTTAGCAAGGATCTCGGAAGCTATCTCTTCCCTTGACAAGCTCATATCTACCCTGATTCCCTTTGACTGCAAGTGGTGAAGAAGTATCTTAAAGAAGCATTCATTCTTTAGATCATAGGAGTCACCCTTGCTCTATACAGAGAAGCCTCTGCTGAATTGCAAGGGCATGTCAGACCATCGGATTCAGAATTGTCTCAATATCATCCATCACTGTTGATTGCCGGTCAACATGCTCATGGATTCTCTTTTGATCTAGCTCTGTCAAATTCCCTCAAGAACCCTGCATCGTCACTGGCATTGATGTGTATTTTGCTCATGCTCCTCAACACTTGTAGGGTTTTCTGATTCTCTTTCCCAGGAGAAATTGCTTCTCTCCTAATTTAGGGTCGAATTCGAAATCGTCGAGTACGTAGATGGATGTTGTTTGACGACGTTGTTGAGTTTTCTGATTGGAATGTTGCGAACTCCAACAATAAGAGCTATAGTTGATTGCTTCCATTATTGATGGAGAATGTAATGTCGTTTTTGAAAGCAAAAAGGTAAGAAACGAGAAGAAACGACGAAGACAGAGAGAGGTATAGAAGGAAACTTAACAAAGAAAGAAATTTATAAAGAGGAAAGAGGGCTAAGAATAAGGGAGTCAAAATGGATAAACATTCTTCAGGAAAGGACGCCGAGTGCCTGCCGCCCCTAATATCCGAAGAGAGAGCAGCAAATTCATGATCGGTATATTTGGGAGAACATCAAGTGTGTTGAACTCCTTTTTATTTTGAAAGGTAAAGTATTATCTTATGAATGGGGCAAATGAGCCATGATAAACAGAAAATGTAGGGTAGATGTAGTTGTGGTGGAATATATAGTACAACAAATCAAGGGGTTGTTGGTGTTGGCATGCTTCATCGAGGGGGGGGGAGATGTTTTGCAGAACAAAGTCTGGTGGACTGTGTGATGTTCTGAAAGTCAGGGACTCGGTAGCTAGAATAAAAGAAAGTATGCCTGGGCGCTCAGCATTGGGAATTATACTTCATGTTGCTGCATACATGCGCAGCCTCAAAGCTCTCTTCTCCGGCGTTCATGAAATCACCTTGTTTGAGAATATGAATGATGGGTTATATAGGTGATAGATATTATTGACCAGACGGCGGAGTTTAATGGAATTGAAGTAGCAAAAGCAACAATCCGGATAAATAGTTATATGTGAGGGCGTTCTGGACAAAAGTAAACCATGTAAACATCAAATTATTCTGGCCTAGTTGGGCTGTCGTGAAAAAGTGTTGGCCCGGCCCCCAAAAGTGGAATGGGGTTTGGGGACGAAATCGAATCTATCGAGGTAGTAGAGGAACTAGAAGCAAATGGGTCATTACCAGAGCGACAGGGCCAGTTTGGGGCCGCGTCAATTTTTGCTAGCGCTGGTTTTCTTCGTCTTGGTCATATTGCAGACCGGGTCGAACGGGGAGGCAGCGAAGTTGGGGAGGCTCGCATTTTCAGTAGGAGCCATTATGAAAAGCCGAATAAAAGGGGAATATAGATAAACGGATGGACCAGTTTATTCGCCGTAAATGAAGCGGGTTGAACTCCCCACCTATCGAGAATGGTTCTCTCTGTGGGAGTTCCTTTCAAGGACATCTGAAGGGTCGTGCACTCTGTGGGCATTTTGACATGACTTATTAATGTTCCGGGATAATCCACGATGAAGATTTGCATCAGAACCGCTTGGACGGATATATAGGAATATTTTAAGATGGGTTTCCCACCTAAGGATCGATCCTCGGTGCAACGGCATTCAACATTTTGCAAAATGTGGCATCGAGGTCAGCCTCCTTTGACTTGTGAACCAGAACCTTTTAAGTCGCCGACAATGGGACAAAAATTTTTGACTTCCATGAAGCTCAATGAGGGGTTTTTGAGCTCACCAATCACTCAGTCTTGGAGACATCCCAGAGTGGGTTCCTGGAGATGCGAATTTGGATTTGATATAACATCGTAGGAAGGTGGGGCAGAACGTTTTAAGTCTGTTGAGGCTGTGAAAACCAGATGGAGTTGGCAATTTTGGAGTTCGTAAAACGAGGCTGCTCGATGGATAGAGTCTTTGAGACTAGGGGCCTTAGTTCAGGACTCTGTCTTCGCCAGATTTGTAGGACCTTTAGACCAGCGTGCAATAGGGTCATACGGAGATGATCCCAGTGTAATTCATCCGTCCCATAGATCCTAGTGTTGACTATTTCTAAGTCAACGCTCGGAGTCGATATATGCGAACTATAGCATTGCTTCTTTGGAACTCATTTGCTTCTTATCTTGATCTGATGCTGCAGCAATTCCGCATGAGGGAGGGATTGGGTGAGCTCTTTTGCCCCAGCAAGATAACTGGAGGTCTGGGATCACTCGCTATATAAGCAATAATCTAATCCTTCCCGGGCGGTTTATACCACTTGGTGGCAGGGTAAAAAGATAGCAATTGAGAAATAAAAAAGAAATAACAAGGAGAATGGAAAAAACCATAAACTGATGGCCAAGAAGGCTGTTTCTTTTGAGGTTTCTTGACCGTCGCAATTTCTGGAAATTCCAACGACGGCCTGAGCCTCAATTCTACGCCAGTGGAACTTCGATCTTCAGCTGGGGGGGAGGGGGTGTTTCACCGGCCGGAGGGAAGTTTCTCTGATGCCTTTGCGGATTTGCTAGCTGCGGTTCAACATTTGAGAGATTGATCGGCATGGGCTGACAGATATCTCATCTGCACTCCCTTCCACCCGACGTGGGTAGACAAACAACAATAAAATAAATAAAATAAAAACTATTTCTTCATAGTAAAATCACCGAAAAATTTACTGCTCAGTGCTTGGGCAATTTTCATCGTCAATCTGATATTGCTCACGGTGAGTAATTTGCTCACAATATATCATGATCTTCAGGCCATCTGTAGAATGATTAGTGAGATGTTACACATACTTTCATATAATATCATATATTTAAAAAGTGTGATCAGAGTTGTTTCTGCTGTCACTTGAATGATATCAAGAGCAGAATTACAATAACGGGAACCATAACCTCAATAGCTTTTTTTTGGTAGGCTATTGCTGGAACGGTGATGATAGCTTTTGCGAGATCTCGGAGTTGGGATCATTGACAAATAGTCTTCGTGGTGCCTTCGAGAATGCAACAACATGATGAGAAAGAGTCGTTCTTGTGAATATTCTGCTAGAAGCAGAAAGTCACAACGAAACACAGAAGAAAATATTGGGGCAGTTGTCACTGGAGGAGGAAATGGTAAGCAGGAGGAATGTTGTCTGCAATTCTCTCGCAATCCTCGCCCAGACGACAGTGACATAATTCCCTTATGCGATATTTCACAGGCCCAACCCCACTAGAGGGAACCGAAGATGGCTATTGGGACGATATGGGATTGTCCTGTGGGCCATTATTAGTAAAAACAGACGGTTGTCGTAGTACCCAACTGGCTGGTATTTCGCTGACCGATTTCTTCCAATTCATATCCACCCCCACAACCTTGATGATGACACATATGTCATAAAACTGAAGTTTCTTTGGATTGAAATAGTAACTGCCACGAAAGGCAAGCACCCACACCAATTCTACTCGGCAATAAGAGTCTTAGGAACGTTGTGATGCCATTCAAGTCGGAGCATCCGAAATTGATGGCCCAAGATACACAACGCGACTCGAGTCAGATCAAATGGCCTTGTAGAAGAATTAGCAATCACGCCGATTTGCATTACTTGTGTTCGTGGTTGACAAGTTTGATAGTGACAGAAAGCTCCAACCGTTGACACTTTAACGTCCCCAGCAATTAGTGATGTGGAACAGTTCATGATGGTTAGAGCGGCAGCATCCATTGCCTTTTGTATAGCGAGTGTGATAAGATAGCACTATGGCCACTAGGTTATCCATAGCAAAAAGGCAACGTAACTATTTGTTGAATGGTTGCGCTCATAGTGATATATATAACCCGTGGGTGTGGTGGTATGGCCCGGCCCACAGCGGACATGGCCAACCATCCCACCACCTATACACTGCGACCGCCAGTCACAGCATAGTGTCGGAACCACAAGTCAATGATGTTTGACAGCTGTTAAATATTCCAAATGGAGAATGGCAGAGACGCTACATCATTTCAGACCCAGGTAGAGTTTGAGATTGCTGTCCAGGAAACTCATTTCGTTCATAAAATCGAAGAAATATTTGTAACCTTCTGCCGATATTGATGGTACGGATGAACGTTGATATAACCTTGTGGGGTCCCGGAAGGAATCGAGACACCGAGCATCTGGTGGTTCTCGGTGTTTGCAAGAACTGAAATGTGAGGCAGAGAGAAGTTCGTACTCATGAAGGCCTCGAAAAAGGCACGGAGCCTCAGGTCACAACTGAGAGGGCAGCTGTCCCAGCGAGCCAAAAATCAGAGGGTAACCGCAAGGGATTCGTGGGATGACACGATAAGAAGGGGTTTGAAACTCATAACAGGGCAAAGCATCCACAGAGAGTAATTATGCGATTACACAATAGGGGCGCCCAGTCACCTAAAAGTACTCGCTGTGGGTGCAAGTCAGGTAATATAGGATTTAGGCAAATGGAGATAATTTGTAACGAATAGCCATCGAAATAATGTCGTTTACGCCTATCAACCGAATGGTCGAGGTGCTATAGGTCGTAGCAAGTTTATTCTCGAAGAGGATAGTTATATGAGAAGGTAGCGAAGATAATGCGGAGGATCGATACCAACACGGTCTAGAGCCCGGGTCTGGTGTCCGGTGTTTCCACTCTGCGTAAGGGAGGTGCCGTTTAAAACCTGCAGACGGTGTCATACGAACCATTCGCATTGACAACAAGGGCTACCGTCGCAACTGAAAAGGAGGTAGAACATGTTAAGTTGCCGTGCTCGGTCAATACATATATATGAGTATAGGATACTCATTTTAAAACTTGATCATTTGGTGCAGCTGTGCACAGTGCATGGTATTTGTTCAGCAGAGAGTCGGCCCATGTTGCCTCATCTAGGCTATTAGTGCTTCCTTTCGGGGCATGCTGCGGATACCCACAGAGGTAAGTAAACTGATAATAGTCATGGGTAAAGTTGGCGAGATGGCATAAAGGTAGTTGTCTAGCTCTCTTCTAGCAACACCAGGTTTATATACTGCCAATGTAGGATAACTATAACCCAGCAACATCTAGTGAGCCAAGGCCGTGGAAAACCCTTACTCGCACACCGAGCTTATGACTATCTTCCTGCTGGTATCACAGAGAGAAGCAGGATGTTAACATGTCCCAGATGATAAGGACAAAAGCTGCAACATCCCTCTGCTGAACGCTTTTGAGAAAAGCGTCGGAGGTGCATCCCCCTATAATATAAGGGCCTGTGGGCAGCCAGAACAATAGATCAACAGAGACTCATTCTTTAGAGCTTGTCAGTTCTCCCGATGATATCGAGAACTCCTCAACGGCTGTAGCCAATCGAGCGATCTGGGAAATAAGTAGGTACGCGAATCTGATGAATCAACACATGCTAAGATGAAGGCATTGGAATTGGACGTGTGCTGATAGCTCTTCATGCGTTTCCTGTGGTCGATGGGTCAGGAATCCCGGGCGTAACATTCCTAGCGTGGGATAACCAACACAGTGTGGGCCTCGCATAAATCAGGTTTGTAGATGAAACGGCAACTCCCTTCGAAGGTGCGCTCTAGCAAGACGGTCGCATTGCAATATAGGGAATTGCGATATCCAAACTGAGTAAGGTGGAAGATCTCCTGTCGATCAACGTAGTGTGGTACTATGGAGAGATAGCGGTAAATTTCTGATAATCCGAATTCACTCAGATAGAAAATGAAGAGTGTCCAGAGGCATAGGGACATAATTGATACAAGTCATAAGTGAAATGTTCTGCAGGTAAACAAAACACGCAGTTGTGACAAAGTGATTGATTATTTGCACACAGGGGGTAATTCTGGTCGGGTCGATATTTTTAGAATTGAAGGTTAGAGGAGGCGGGTCAGAAGAAGGAGGACAAAAAGCTTATCATAGACCGCAGCGACTACTAAAGTTCAGCGTGGTTGAATCAACGAGGCGGAATAAATTGGTTGCGCGTTCGAACATTCTCTAAAAACCCTGGTGTAAGTCCAACCCACGGCCACTCATTTTGGCTTTAAAGCAGAGTCAACCATTTTCTCGATCAGCACTCATGTAGCCCCGACCGTGCTGTTATTACCCCTCACGAGGGGATTTGTTTTAATAAGACATCATATCCAATGCCTCCAGCGCATAATTTTGCGTCTATCAGGATAAGTGGGCGAGGAGGATTGGGGAAATCGGACTCTAGATTCCAATTACCGACAGCGGAAGAACTGATTGTATATTGTCCGGCCCGATGAGACTCTGAACAAGGGCCTCAACCTCAAACCGATTCATACGTAGTGGAGGATATACCAAGAGTAACTGTGGAGCGTTGGAGCCAAGCCAAGTCCATGAGGGCTGTTGTTATCTCTCCTGGTTAGTACTCGGGTCGCAGTTCTTGTTCCAATCATATGATTTATCGTTACGCCTCCACGGGGTTGAAACTGTAGACATTAGTAAAGTTGGATATTTGCAAGAAGGTGGATCAAGTTCCTATGAAGTAAGAAAAGTAAATATTAGATATTTATCGTGCAAAGGGAATATATAGCACTCTAGGTCATCATAAGTTTTCCCATTGTAAATATAATAGATTAAGGGCAAGCCGTCGAAGACGGTTGGCTAGGAGACATGAGGAGGAAAGAGGAGGAAAAAGATGGAGAGAAATCAAGATGGCCGGGCAAAGGACCATATATATAGGAAAGTTGGTGGTGAAGGGTCACTTTCTCACGACAGGGAATGGTTCGAAGATCCCGGGGACGTATCTAAAATTGAATGCAGCGCCCGGCAGGGAATGTTTCAGAAGATCTGGGGAGAAAGTTAGAAATTGAATAGTTAATACTGGATTAAGGGTAATCTGTCGCGCGAGGCGTTTCAGTTAATATGAATCCGTAACTTTCCAGAATTTAATATAATGGTACAACCTTGGAGTAACCACTCATTCACGTCGCCTACCCAAGAAACGACCGAGAAAAAAGGCTAAAAGAGCATACTTCGTAGTTTCCACCATAAAACCAATTTCGATCGATAACCCTTAGGAATCTCAGCTGAATTTCTTCTGCGGCTCCCTTTCATCTCTCTTGTCGACAGTGTGTCCCTCGCCAAGAGCCTGAATATTGTACACATCCAGAGAACCTAATGATAGCCGAAGAAATGCATGCTTGTTTCGCCAACTTATTTGGCTTGCCGCGAATCCCTCGGAGTATGCCGGTGGAGGGGGGGGATCTGTAATTTTGGTAATTAAATATGCTGTAGACGCTTCTGCAATACCATACACTAGAACCCCAAGCAGAGGTACTGTAAGCATAGTGTAGAAGCCAATCGCAAATCCAAAAAGTACACCTGCTCGGTCACGAAACCAGAGCCTCTTTTGTTCTTTCGTGTATTTTATACGAGAGAAATATGGTTCAAGCTGTCAATGTTGTCAATAAACTTCCAGAATAAGATCAAATAAATTGCAATTTTTAACCAAGAATAGCACGAGATGAACAAAGCAATATCGGCATCTTCTTACCAGTTCTCGCGTAAGACTACGCGACGAAAAATAACTTTGTAGAAACATCACAACAATCCTTTTTGGGACAACAAGCCCAGAGCCAAATATGACAAGGGCTGGTATAGGTCCTACCGCTTTATTAAAGGCGTAAAAACTGGCAGCTGGGATCACAAATATTCCAACAACTGGGAGCAGCGAGAGCAAATAGACAGCGAGCGAGGTGGCAGTTCTCCGGCCATACCGGATCACAAAAGTTTTAAGAGACGAGGCCAAAGTTGAAGTGGTGGTGCCATCCCTCCTGACTGAATACATCCTGAGGTGGGGATAATACAGGGCTCGCAAACCCTCAGGATGATCTGACTTGTGTTTCTCGATATAGGTCGAATCAACCCATCGGAGAGATTCCATAAACCTTCAGCAGTGAGACTCTGAGTGGCCACATCAATTAGGTACGGCGGTGGTTTGGAATACATACATATCGTCTAATGTAGGAGTAAGATAGCGCATCAAGGTCATCAACAAGAATGGCACTTGTAGGACGTATGTTGATATAAAGTCAAGATGGCTAATGATTGTATCGTCCCATGTTGCCGCGTCCAAGTTGACAACCCAGGAGAGAAGCCATATTACGAACTTAACTCCAACAACCTGCAAAAGAGAGTGTTAAAATAACCGTCAATACGACATATGATCTATTCCATACATACTGGAATAGAAATTATGAGTCGAATTGCAATCCCGGCACAAACCGCGAGGGCTGCTTGCCTGTAATGTTGCGACTTGAAGAGGGACGGGTTCTGCAGGGCTCTATGGGCTAATTGGGCAACAAACAAGCAAATAACAAAGACGATTAGCGGGATGGATCTTGAGGTGCCTGCACATAAACTTATCTCGCGAGTAGAATCAGTGCAGATATGCAATACACCTGAAATCTGTGCATCGACTGGCCATCAACGGGAACACTCACCACCTACTAGTGTAAGCTGGGTTCCGCGAATAATGGCATTTGGTTCGAAATTAGACATTGCTGATGCCCTGAGTGGCAATATCTAGGTCATACAGCAAGCCAATGATAGATGAAAAGCTGAACACCGCTGAAAAGAATATCTTTGCTTTCCGGATATATGGTTATCTTCGATCCAGGTGGAAGTTGATGTCACGCAGAATTCCCCTTATCTAAGCTCTTAGCTAAGGTTAAGCGCCAGCCGAGCCCCATCGTCCCGTATCCCAGCTCCGATCTCCAGACCCTCACTCAACCCCTCGCTCCCACCAGGTACCAGGTTTCATCATCTGTTCTGATACGGCCTTCGTCCATCGATTTAACGGCTAGGCCATCATTCGTTTAGTTACTGCCCTGTTATTATATACCTACGCATTCCATTCTCGTTGCTCCCTGCTCGTTGCGTCCCTTCCATGTCGAGCTTCCTTGGCTCCCCCCGCCGCTGCGGATACTTAATCTAATGGATCCTGGCGAACCTCTTCAGCGCTCCAAGACCTTGCCCGCGAGGTTACGCCATAGCCTGGGTTCTGTCGATGGCCCAAGCCCGGGTTCTAATGAAGTGTTATTCCACCACCATTCCGCCAAAATCGTGAAATTCGAACTCCCCAATTCCACCCACATCGCTCCTCCTAGTGATATTTCCTCAGACCTTGACTATGTAGTTGATGCTGTCGAGACCTTGCCGTGGCGCCTGTCAACTGAGAGAACAGTGGCTGTGGGTTACTTGAAAATCGAACAAGTTCCCGGCTCAACCATGTTCCTCAAGTCAGGCGACGTAGTGCGGGCTCTCATGAAGAACTGCCAGTGTTGGTGTGTGGATGGGAATTCAACTTTTGTCATAAGAATACAGCGCCTCACCTATTACCGCATTGAACTACCATTCAAAACAGAGCAAGATAAGGAGCAGGTGGAAACATTGAAGCAGGTTCTTCGCTCAATTATTCGATATGAAGTCACACCCTGTCCCTTCAAGCGAGGATTCTCTGTCGAGTTGCCCGAAGAAGCGAGAACCCCACGGAAGAAGAAAGCTTGGCGACCGAAACTGGACCCAAGCGTCGAAGTTGGGAAATTGAGCTTTGGAGAGGCCGGCTCAGATGGTGTAGGATGTGGGAGAAGTGATACCAGGAGCACCCATGCGGACTCAGAAGATGGAGCGGCCACAGACGGGAGCGAAAACACCCCCAAGGCACGACGTGCACCCACATTCAATTACGAAGGGTCGCCCTCCGTACCTACCCCAGCTAGAGCAGTTAGAAATGTCACGGAACCTACTTGTACCTTTGATTCCATCATGGCCAGGTTCCAAGCTCTTCCGGACAGCGAAAGCGAAACGGATGGGGATACGCTGTCATCAAGTATGGACTCTTTCCACTCTTTCAAGTCGGCTCGTTCTGGGCTTCCGTCACCTCCATACTCTGATCCCCCGTCGCCCCTCGACTCTCGTCCTCTTGACAATGTAAAGCAGCTACAGATCCCTCCCAAACCGATCCATACCCGTGAACTTTCCGAGGCTACCGTTGTGGTCGAACCCGTTGGGCTAGAGGAGGCTGCCGCATCTTGGAAAGAGAATAGATCCTTAGAAGCAGACCGCGTATCAAGTTCACCGGGTCACATGAATGGAATAACTACATCTATGCTTACCACAAGTCCTGGCACAGTCATACGCCAACGCTGTCTTCAAGGACCAAAGAGGCACGAGCTTCCTCCAACGCAGTCCTCAACAAGTTGGAGCACTGAAGGTGGATCACCAGTCAACAAGATGACCGCATCAATCCTTCGGAAAACCTGCTCCCTCATCGTAGGTACTCCGATCCAAGTTTTAGCTATAATCCTTCACATCGCGGCTCGTCTCGCCCATGGAGGCGAATCTCGTGCCACCAATACCGACGAATCAGACAATCATTACGATGGCTCTGACTCTGACGATGGCATTTGGAGTGAGGATGACTTCGGTATCCCACTATCAACAGCTGCTTCAGTAAAAGCAGCCGATCCCAGCATCGACAACGGCCATTTTGAACTTTGGGAGGAAGAGTTGGACTGACTAATAGTATTTATTGACTACGCCATCATTGAGGATGGTCTAGGGCAGTCCTCTTCTCGGTGTGTACCTTTATTGAAACAATCTATTAATGTATTTTAATATGCGGATGGCTATTGCTTGACCTGTTGAACTTTTCGTTTTAGTCTTTGTGTTGATCTGGCGAACTTGAATCCTTGCGAATATGGATGGAGGGTTACAATTTGGCGGGTAGGTATGCACGGTTTGGGTTATTGCCGAGTGGTTTTCTAGGAGTTCTGGTGATCCTCTGCAAGCTCGATCGACGATCGATTTACGGCCATTGATCAAGACCTGCACGGCTCCACTACATTTTACAGCGCTCATTTCCGTTGTCCTTGTCTCCTATCCTCTATCCTCTATGGTTTTATTTGATATCACTGGCGCTATTATCGGCGATCTGTCGGCTATGTATGCACTTTTATATGTTCTATTATGATACGGCGTTTCTTATAGTTGCTTAGCGTTTGTCTGCAATATCCTCCAATTTCACACCATTTAAATTTCACAATGTCGTGGCTAAGTCGAATGCATCCCCAAACCCCAAGTCACATTTCATATCAAAGAGGAAAATTCTCTATCCAGATCTCCCACCCATACGTAAATCTCCACATTCACTGAAATATCAAGTCAAACGCTCAGCACAGTTCTAATGCAAAACAAAAAAAAAAAAAAAACAATCATAAAAGGAAAATCCTATGGCGCCTAACAACTAAATGCAGAGCTCGCATATCTCATCCCTATTGCACAACAACCCTCTCCCCTTCCCCTCCGGAGCGATAATAAAGCAAGCCCCTTCCTGGCTACGCCTTTCCCTTCCCACCCTTTCCTTTCGCCTTCTTCTTCCCACTCCGATCCCTCTTCTTCATCCCCACCATCCCTAACTTGCAGATCTCGGCATATTTCACAAAGAACCCCTCAATATCATCCGGCTGAATGATCGTCGACACCTTCGACTTGGCCCCTTTGTGTCGTCCGTTTGTGGCGCGGACGAGGACGGGCATGGGTGCGGGGACTGGTGATGTCGACGGTAGGGCTGCTGTGGTATCTTCTGACTGTGTAGGGGAGGGGGAGGCGGTTGCGGTGGTTGTGCTGATAGGTAGCCGCTTTTGTGTGAGGAATATGGAGCCGCGCGCTTTTGTGGATTGGGTTGTTAGGAGTGCTTTTAGGGCGGCGAAGAACTGTAGTTTGGTTTTGGGATTATCAGTTCTTCCTTCATGAAGTTGTATAGAGGGGATTAATTATATATATATACTCACCTCATCATTGGAGAGATGGGGACCGGACATTTTGGGCGGAGTGCGTGTGGTTGTTGATTTCGCACTTGCACTCGGGTTGTATATTTTCGATTGATTGCAGATACCCTTTTCTTTCCGTCTCGGGGTTATACGCTAGCTTATATATCAAATGAGCTGCGTTCGCATCGAGAATATCGTGAGCGTCATTGTAATTAGTTACTAGTAATCACCGAGCCTGAAATAATCTTATTCATTGTCGTGGGGTTGTAAATAGAAGCTCCGCACACCGCTTTCCAAGTTGCGTGGCAGAAAAAAGTTTCTTAGAATGCCATCTGACGCAGGACCCGTTCAGTCGGTCAATCTTACCGCTCCGCGACCATGCCGCGCCCCCTCTACAATACGACGCAGCTCCCGAAGCAACTTCGGGAGGAGCTGGGCATTTCGGTTCCGACTAATGGTCGTAGAGGAGCTCGCCGACACAATGATCCTCTTTCCCGCAAGGAACAGCGGAAAGCGGCTCGGACGAACAACAAACGCACACTGTCTGTTCAACAAGGGAAATGGTCTCAGGGAGGCGCGCGGGATGACGGGGGGGATATGCGAAGCACTCCGTCCGTGATTGGAAGGGTTAATGGGAAACCAAAGCAGACTGTGAAGTTAAATGCGGCAAAGGCGCCCAATTCGATCTTGAAGAGGCAGAGAAAGATCATTGACGAGTCTGAGGTTGAGTCGGACGAAGGGGCTGATGAAGACGAAGAAGGGTGCTTTTCGGATTTGCTTGATGAAAACGAATGTGATGAGCAGGAGGATGATAACTCGGAAGAAAGCGACGAGAACGGAAGGAGGAATTCTGCAGTGCGGACTAGGATATCTAGAGCAGTGGAGGCAAAATTGGCGGAGGACGATGCAGAGATCTCTTCTCTAGAGAAAAAATTGGGCATCAAAAGGAAGAAAGGGAAGTTGCCACAATCATTTTATGATGAAGGGTTAGCAGATTTACTCGGTGATCCGAGTGGGAGTGACTCGGAGGATGAATCACGGAAGCGGAAGAGGGAAGGGGATGAATGGCTGCAGCGGAAGAGATTGAAGGCGCAGGCTGCAGCGCGAGAAGCTCGTAAGGGAATGGATACGGCTGGTGATAGCGGAAGCGAGGAGGTTTCCGAATCTGAGGGCAGTGACTGGAGTGGTGGGAGTAGCGAGGGAGGTAATCTGGGGAATGAATTTGAAGGGTTTGAAGACGAGGATCCAGAGAATTCACCTCCCAAGCCCAAAAGACGGGAAAATCCATACGTCGCACCAGTTGTGGCTATGGATACAGTTGCACGCAAATACATACCCCCATCCCTCCGAGCCCCGGCGGCCAGTGAAGCAGAGTCCCTAGCCCGTCTACGACGACAGTCCCAGGGCCATCTTAACAAACTTTCCGAACCAAACCTCGTCTCAATTCTTCGAGACGTCGAGAAACTCTATCAGGACTATCCACGGCACAGTGTCACCTCGACGTTAATCGACCTGTTGATGGACATGATTTACAGCCCAGGCGTTCTGCAGGACACATTCATCATCCTACATGCTGGTTTCATAGCAGCTATGTATAAGGTGTTGGGCATGGACTTTGGGGCAGAGTTTGTAGAACGAATCGTCAAAAGATTTGATGACGATTACCAGAGAAAGGACGGTGGACTCGGTAAACAGCCGATTAATGCCATATCTCTACTGTCGCATCTTTATAACTTCCATGTTCTCGGATGTAGCTTGATTTTCGACTACATCCGCCTTTTCCTGGGGGAAATCAATGAAATGAATACAGAGCTACTTTTGAAAATTATTAGAAGTAATAATAATACCTAGTACCCTCTTCTGGACGTCTAGGTTCCATCTGCTAATTTATTCATCTCAGATTCCGGGCCCCAACTGCGACAAGACGACCCGTCCTCGCTAAAAGACATAATTCTCCTCATTCAACCCGCAGTCTCCCAGATCGGTGAGGGCGAGTTATCCGTCCGTACAAAATTCATGATCGAAACCATGACAGACCTTAAAAACAACAGATTAAAAACAGGCGCGACCGCATCCACCATCTCATCCGAGCACATCACCCGTATGAGGAAAATTCTCGGATCCCTCAGCAACTCACGCACCCTCCGCGCCAGTGAGCCCCTACGCATCGGCCGCGCAGATATCCACAATTCCTCCAGAAAGGGGAAGTGGTGGTTAGTGGGCGCAAGTTGGAAAAATGATGACCCCACGACCAAATCTGCCTCGGCAGTTCTGGATACCACGGCAGCTCTTTCGGACACGCTAGCCGACGATATCGGCGGTGACGAGGTCGATCTCGCGCAATTAGCCCGAGCTCATCGGATGAATACCGATGTTCGTCGATCCATATTTGTCGCGATTATGTCGGCGGCTGACTGCCGAGATGCGCATATCCGGCTGGCGAAACTGCGGTTAAAACGGAACCAGGAGGGGGAGATCCCTCGTGTTGTCCTGCACTGTGCTATGGAGGAAGAAGCACATAACCCATATTACACACTCATAGCGCGGAAGCTCTGCGGGGAGCGGAGAATGAAAATGGCGTTCATGTTCTCGTTATGGGATGTGTTTAAGCGGATGGGTGAGAAGGGGGATCTGGAAGAGGGTTCAGACGCCGACGTTGACGGCGATGGCGATAACACAGTGACCAGCAAAGCCATTGTGAATTTGGCGAAAATGTTTGGCAGCATGGTTGCGGACGGTGCGCTTACCTTGGGCATCCTTAAGGTCTTGGAATTTGCGTACTTGCAACCGAAGACGAAGACGTTTGTTGAGTTGCTGCTTGTTACTGTCATGGTGCAGACGCAACAGAAAAGACTGAAGAAGATGAAGCAGAATGAAAAAGCACCATCTGTGGCTGATGACGGAGCGGATGAGACAGAGTTTGACGAAAAGGCACTTGCGGATGTGTTTCTGCGAACTCGGGAGGCTCCGCAGGTTGTCCCGCGCCTAATTTACTTTATTCGCAAAGTAGTTGTGAAGACAGATATTGTGGTATCAAAAAGGGAGAAGAGGATCGTTAAATGGGGGAGTAAGGTTGCTTTGGATACGTTGAAGGTCGTATCTCGGGCTATTGATAATTCTTGATACCCTTCTACTTTCTCTCCGATGTATATGCAAAGCATATTCGCGATATAAAATGAATGCTAATCGCCAAGATATTACAACGGGCGATAATAGGAACATTCCGTGATATCTCCATCCTCTTTCATTCTATGCATCAATGCCCAGCTTTGGAAATATGTCCGTTAAGGCCTGTATTTGTTTTACTGATGCTAACGACCCAGGGCGATAGGTGGACAAAGCAGGCCCATCTCCATCTCTAGGAAGGAGAAAGCTGTCCCAGCCAGCATTAATAGCCCCTTCGTAATCCTTTTCGTAATGGTCCCCAATATGTATGCAGGTCCAATCTGTATCCTTCAATAGCAAAGATCCATCCCTCTCAAGGCATTTCTTTGCCCTCTCTTTGGCGAAATCGAAAATCTTTCGATGAGGTTTCTCTTCTCCTGCCTCATAGCTAGTAACGATAAAATCTATATCAGCCGGTGTGTTTCCATCCGAACCAGTCGCATCACTGGTAGTAACACCGCCAGCAATGTTAGTAGCGATCCACCCCAGCGGCCCAACACGTACCCCCAAGCTTGACAAGATATTGGCATTCCTATCGTCAGAGTTCGAAATAACACCTACAATCACCCTCCAAAATCCCCGAGAACCGTCACTGGATCCACACAACCGTCTCTCCTCTCTCCACCGCCTCATCCGGGTCATAAACGCTTCTACATCTGGATACAGCAAATATCCTTCCCGGTTCTCGAACCGTTTCAGCAACCTCTGGACGAGTTCCTCTGGGACCTCAATTTCAACACCAGCCTCCACCCCACCCACGCTCTTGCCCTTACTAGCTAGCGCATCGTCCTCCCTCGCAACCGTTTTAAAACATTCCCGTATCACATTACCCCACCACTCCCTTGGTCCACCAAAACCGACAACATTGCGGCCAAAATTTGGTCTCGTGGCACTCTCGTGCTTATACGCAGCCCGGAAGGCGGTTGAGATTTTCGCTGCGAGGTCGACAGTGGAGACATTGTTTCTGCAGAGATGTGGGGGGAAATCGAGGGATTGCGCGACTTGGGCGTATTGGATGGGTACCGGGAAGCGTGGATGGAAGAGGGTGTGGAAGGCGTCGAGGGTGAGGAGGAGGATGCGCGGAGGCATTTGTTGGAGTTACAGAAATGGGACGGAAAGCAGTTGTGGGGAATTGGGGAATTGGAGGCGCAATGATTGATCTGTTCTAGATATTGTTGTGGTTACAATAGAGATAAGAGTGGATTGGGTGCCGAGATGGCCTATGCCACTTCCAGCGTAGTGCACAACCTTGTTTCGACAACCGCAGTTCCTATCAACATATCACAATGTACTCCGTATATCCATCTATATATCTCTGTATCTGTTTTGAAATCACCAGTCAGTTACGAACCTGGGGTTTGTCCCTGGGGACGGAGACCAACTCAGTGGAGCATCAGAGCAGTATACAACGGCAGCTATAAGCCGACATAAACAGACTTGACAATCAACTACTTCTAATGTTCTACAGCAATGTTGGCCCCTGAGCGAATAAAGACAGCGCAGCGCACGGAAGCGTAGAGCAAATGTGAGCGTGGTTTCCCATATACGGGCCAGGTGAATTCCCACATAAAACCATGTGGATGCTAGGCGAACAAACAACGACGCTAGGAGATAGGTCAGACAGCAGCATGACCACTGTGTGCTGAATCCTTAAGACTCGTATACGAGATGGCTCCAGCTAATGTACGTGCTCCTGGAAAGCATATTCGTTTCCAGAAACTCCCACAGAATTGTGGCACCGTGTTGACGTGGTGTAGACTCCAGAAAGGCGAAGTCACATTATAAGTAGAGCCTCTCCCGCTGCAGGGATTGGATCAGTTTCGCGAACTCCGCGTTTTATCTTTGGGTCAACTGCTCCCTCGAGCGCTGCATCTCAGTTTGCAGCAACGCCGCGTTTTCACTTTCCTGAAAGGGACGGACATGTTTCCGACGTCGAGACCGACATTGGCGATGCTGTACCTCCATCCTCTGCCCTTGCAGACGTCGGCAGGCAGACAGGAGACTCGCCATGTATGTATTCGAGGGAGGACGAAATACAAGATTCCAATAGCGATGAGGAGGAAATTCTATTCCATTACCACTCTAGTTCTTCCCCATTAGGGGGATACACAGAAACTCAGAACCACGAAGGGGGGTTTGATGTTGATGCCGAAATCGATTCCATTTTTCCCCCAACACCTGCAGGACGCAAGGCAAAACGTCGGAGAGTATCATCTCCTGCTCTTGACAACCCTAACGCAGATACAATCTCTTCATGCCCGTCTCATCCATCTGCATCTCCGTCATCGCCCCAACCTCACTCACCCGTCTCCTCAATCGCATCACCGACTACTCCATTCCGTCAAGTCATATGCCATGAGTCAGTTACCCCACTGCTTCCATCAAGCACAGCCTATGGCCGGAGGCCTTCATCGCCTACTGAACAACCCTATTTCCGTTTACATCATCATCATCATCATCAGCCTTCCTCATTTTCCATATCTACTCATGTCACCTCTTCATTCCAGATGACGCCAACTAGTGCGCCAACGACTTCACAACGACGACAACCGCACTTTATCCTCCCTTTGACCCATCCCAACCCCCCCGAGAATCTCCAAAATACCCAAAGCCTGGAGAAAAGATCCTTTACCCCTGGTCGCCCTAGGCGCTCCATCTCCACCACCCAAAACTGTGTACCGGGCGGCATGGCCGCTTCTGTCCGCGGCTGGCTTCTCGAAGCAGAAGCAGCAAAACATGCATCCCAATTCCACAGCACACAGACGAGCAGCACCCAGGGACCCAGGGAGATGAAAATGCTCCCCCCGGCACGGCCAGTTAATTACTACCTAGTAGCTGAAGTGGTTGATATTCACCATCAGGCGTCTTTCGACGTGTATACATCTGGCCATCCTGCTCCTGTGACGTTAATCATATCTACTCCAATAAGTAATGCTTCCACAGCTAGCGCGAGTGGCACCGTCAGTACAAGCGCCCATCGCACAGTGCCATCCGCAATTCGACAAGAGGCCCCATCGCGCAAAATCCTAGTGTTTGGGGACCCCATCTCCACCCCATCACGCACACAGAATCGCAGTATTTCTGACACTCCGGGGCAGCATCCACACCGGAGTGCGTCATCATCTCAGCCGACTCATACCGTGTCAAAGGGTGATAGAATAGGAATCCGTCGCGGGCTCGTTTGGGAGATGGAAATTGAAGAATTTGGAAGTAATGGGCCAGCGAAAGAGAGTAGGGAAGGGGTGGATTGTTTCGCACATGTTGCTGGGAGTACCGGTGAAACTCGGGGACAGGATGTCAGGGTGGAGAAGTGGGTGGTTGGTGTTGAGTGGGATATATTGTGACTCCTAGTTATGCGAGACTAGGTGCAATTGTGCTGTTATGACTTATGAAGGGGTAAATTTTACCCTAGCCACGA
This sequence comes from Histoplasma ohiense, assembly GCA_017607445.1. Taxonomy (NCBI): domain Eukaryota; kingdom Fungi; phylum Ascomycota; class Eurotiomycetes; order Onygenales; family Ajellomycetaceae; genus Histoplasma; species Histoplasma ohiense. The sequence continues at coordinate 1,178,629 of JAEVHH010000007.1, read as the reverse complement.
GAGCATGGCATTCCTCAAATGAAATATTTATTTCCAGCCGAGGAAGAAAAGGCTACAATGGATAGATATGAGACCGAGATGTATTGAAATTCCATTCATTCATCCATTCATGCCACTGGCAAAATACTACCCCGTACAACCAGTTCCTTAAATTGAATACACAAAAAGGTAAATGAAGTTACTAAGAAGGATACCCTTAAATCCAACAAGAATTTCACTCCCAACCCCCACCCCCTAGCAATCCCCTCAAAACACCTCCGGCCGGCCTCCCTCCGTTTCCCACTCCTTTCCCACTCCGGCTGTCCATTTTCTCCCCCCTCCTAAGCTCCCACTCTCTCTGCCTCTCCCTCGCCGCCGCGTAGTAGTTCACGGACCCCTTCTTCCCATTACCACCGTGCAACTGGACTCCTGCTCGTGATTCCGTCACCGACACCGCCAAGTCCGAGGCATACGTCACCGACGAGCTCGCCGCGGAAGAGGATGAAGATGACGAAGATGACGAAGACGTTGTTGCGCGCCGGATCAGGGGTGGTGGACGTTTGAAGAATGGTGTGCTGTCGTTGGCGAAGAAGGCCTGACGGGTGCCTGAAGTTGTGGTTATTGTTGTAGGGGTTGAGGTGTTGGAAGTGCGGGCGGCGTTGGAGGATGCTTGTCTGCGGAGTGAGAGGCGGTCGACGACTTTGCCGCGCTGGCGGCGGCGGGGGTGGATGTGGCTAGTGTTGGAGCTTGTGTCGCTGGTGGTTGATTGGATGGGATTGTCGTTGCTGTCGCTATTGTCAGCGGGGAAGGGGTGGGTTTCCAGGTTATTTTCTTCCTGCTGTTCGTCGGCGATTTCACCGTGTCGTGAATAGGCCTCTCCATCCATCTGCTCATCGGCGAGTATTATATCCTCATCGGGTGGTTCTGAGGCATTAGAATCAACCCCATCAAGGAGGAAAGATACCGACTCGCGGATCTCAGCGAGCGTTACGGGCTTCTTCCTGATCGCGCTCTCCGCTGTACGACGCATGTGCGACGGCGCACGATTCAGCATATCAGGACCCGACTGGTTAAGTGGGCGCTTGCGCTTGTTATTGGCGATGGAAACATCGTCCTGCTCGGCAGAATGATCGTTCACTCCTACGTGGTTTTGATGGCGGCCGATAGTATTGTCCTGTGACGTGTCCTGCGAACTGCTCACATCTCCCCCTTCCATGAAATCCATCATCTGCACATCACTATCCACATCCCTATCTTCGATAGTGCGCAAGAAAGCAGATTTTTTCGGATCCACTGCGATCTGGCCTATTTTTTCATCAGCCAGGAGAGCCTTGCGCATCCTGGCGAATTCCCTTCTCTTTGCACGCCGGCGTGCTGCGAGACGTTCATCATCGGAATCGGAAAGATCCAAGTCGTCACCTCCTGCTCCGCGCCTGCGCCGAAGGGCACCAGTAGTTATATCCCTCATCAGTTTATTGACTTGCTGCTCGTCTTGCTGTCTTGAATGAGTTCTGTAAATTTGATCCGGTTAGTCTAATTTCCAATGAAATATCCAATAAGGGGCAAACCGTACGCATTAAGTGCCGCCAACTCCTTCTCGTCAACCACCTCTCCACTATCATCATTAATCATACCAAGATCAATATCGTCCTCCTCACCAGCACTTTCATCACTCGCCCCTCCCAACCCCGCATATTCATCCTCAGACTCTTCAGCCACCTCATCAACAACATCGCGTGCCCTGCTTTTCGACTTGTCAAAGAGAGTCTGGGCAGCCTTCTGCTTCTTCTTGATCACACCCTTGCGCATAACATCAAAGGCGTCAGATTTGACTAGGAACCCTTCATCATCATCGCTGTTCTCATCAACGTCAGAAAGATCGGCCACAGGTCCACGGCGCAGGAGCCTTCGACCAGCCCGTCGGGCAATAGGAGATCCATCATCAGCAACTGGCACCGTATCAATGGTGGATGCAGGCACCAGTGCTTGCGCATCAGTAAATCTCTTCCCTTGGTCAAAAGGAGAATATACAAAGCCAGCATCTTGCGTAGGTTCAGGCGCCTGAGAGTACGATGTGATCGTCCTAGCAGCAGGGGACTCTGACACCCGGTCCTCGCCATCGGCTCGTGGATAACTCGCAAACAAATCGAGAGGGACGGAATCCTGCCCTTGGCTGTCACGAACAATTTCCTGTGAGTCTCGCTCTAGCAGAAGTTGATCAACAGGGCACTCAGTATCCGGCATTCTGCGAAGCACGGCGAGAGAGTCCTCTTCGATATCCTGGCTATCTGCAAAAGTAGCACCGAATGCTTGCGTTAGGTTCATTAATGGTGTCCGCAAGGCTCCAAGGTCTGGGATGAGAGGCTGGGAGGATAGTCGGGCTGGTGTTTCATGTGGGTTGGGAATGGCATCTACATCTCCACTTTCATCATCATCATCATCGTCGTCGTCGCTAAGAACATTCCTTCGGTTTCTCCGTGGGAAATCCCCGCTTCTTCCGTGTATTTGCGTATCGTCGAATTCGCTCCCTTCACTTTCGCCTTCAGAGGCCTCAGCTTCGTCTGCCTCATTACGGATGAACCCGGTATCCTCATGTCTCTCATCAACGGACTTGTCACCTTCTTCCAATGTCTCGGGTTCCTCTTCCTCCTCATCACTGACCGTAATGTCCTCTCCATCTTCTTCCTCGGACCCAGAAAGGCCCTCCGCCTCGTCCGCTCCCTCATAATCCTCATCTTCACTATCATCCACATCAACGACATCCGCATTTTCCCCATTTTTCTTCGCCGCTTTCTTTTCCCTTCTCGCAATCTCCTCTGCCTCCCCCCTAGCTTTCTCCAGCAGGTCCTCAACCTCATCATTAACACGCTGACGTTCCTCCGCACTCTCAATAACAATTCCCTTGGCCCTCAACTGCTCAATCTTCTCCTGCCGTTCTTGTAACGCCTGCAGCCGTGCGCGTCGGAACAGGTCGCTATCCAGTTCACTGCGGGTCATCATGGTTGTATGTCCGTGGCGCGGCGGAGACGTGAGCTGCGCTAGAGCTCTTAGTTTCAGCAATGTGGAGGATGACTGGTTATTACGCGCCGGAAGGTTCTCAAACACAGCGATGCGACGAGTTTTAGCAGGGGAAGTGATGATTTCTAAATCAGAATCGGCGTCATTCTTTTGACTCTCAGCGACCAATTGGCGGGAGAGACGGACACGGACGGGTCGTGTTGTTTTATTGGATACTTCGGGTGCTGGAGCAACGGAGGGCGCTTTCGATTGTCGCCGCTCCAGACGAGAGGGATCAACTTGTGCGTGAGAATCCCGCACGGATGCAACGAATACTTCTGCCACGGATGGAAGATAAGGGTCGTCATCATCATTCGACCCGTTAACTCCACTTCCGTTATCTTCGGCAGCCACCTCCAGGGGTTTGTCCTCCGAAATCCCCTCTTCCAATGGCGAAGTGGGAGGTGTGCTGCTATGCCTATGCTGACATTCCTCACGATCCGACGAAGCAGTTGCAGGAGTCGTAGTCGCAGTCGCATTGATCGACGAACTTTTGCTATTAAATTTGGCCAAAAAGCTACCTAGCGTAATCTTCTTCTTCGTCACAGCCTGGTGTGCCAGCTGCATGTTACGACTCATACGTTGAGTCTCGCGATTCATCTCCAGCAACGCCTTCTTACTTGCTTTTCGCGCAGAGGGGCGCGAATGTTGCGTTAACTTTCTCCCAGACTCCGAATCATCACCGTCGTCGCTGAGTTGACCAGAGCTTAGCAGCGTTTCTTCTAGCTCATTCGATTTTTGCAACCTGGCGGCTTTCTTCTCTGCCTCTAGCTGTTCGCGGGCTTCGCGTTCCTTTCGCTTCTTCTCAACGAGAGCCATAAGCCTATTATGGGCTTTTGATCCGATCCCCCCATCCTCATCATCCGTTTCCACAACATCCTGCATATTATCAGAGTCTCTTGTCGCAATGGGAGAATCCTGAGAGACGAACAGGGGCGAAAATGACCGGTTCGAAACTATCGAGGCAGATCTCCGTCCGCGACTCGGACGGGCTCTCCTTGTGCTTGTTTGGACTTCATCATCCGTCTCCATGGCTCCGCCCGTAATTGCATTAAGTCCGGGTGACCCCTCCGGTACAAAGAGGGGAGAATACGAACGACGCGACTCCATTGCTACAGCAGGTATTGTCCTCCTTCCAGATGCGCGAACATCTTGATCCTCCTCCTCATCCTCAGAAACCGGAGGGGGAACACCCTTATTACCCTCAATAATACCTTCCGGCTCTTGTATCACCCCTATACAACCCCGCTCATGCGACCTGTCCCTCTGGGACACAGCTGCACCCAGCTCCGCCGCTGACGCCTGCATCCGTGCCGCCATCCTTCCCTTGGGCTGCACAGGTAACTCCTCTTCCTCTTCATCCATAGAATCGTCATCACCCTGAGGATGATAAGTAAATGGTGTAAACAATGGCCTTGACACAGGCTTCTCTGCCTTCTTGCTGGCAGCATGATTGTCGCTGCTATTAGCAGGGCGATTTGAGTGGTCAATTTCCAGCCCCTTCTCCCGTTGCCCCTCCAAATCGGAATCAGAATCAGAATCAGAATCATACGCTGCCATAATGGCCCGAATCTTTGCGCCTGGAGTCAATATGGCAGGCGAATTGACGCCGGCATCATCGCTGTCATTTCCACCGTGCACATCGCGGTCAGGTGTGATTGTGGACCGCGACGGGTCGCGAGTGGGAGTTGTATCCATTTCCATTCTACCAACTCAAATTCCAACTGCTACCGTAACCTATTAGGAGGGGAGACAACGACGTGTCAACAAATTGCGCGATTGGGAGTAGGCTCTGGATTGTCCGACCCGGACTGGCAAACCGGCCTCCGCTGAAACCCGGAATTTAAGGGGGAAAGTATGGCATTCTAAGGCTGAAGAAAATGTAGCGGTCAATGGTATGCGTATTGGCGAGTTAACTATGTCCGGAGAACGAAAGTCCACGCACTCGCATATATGGTCGTTGAGTGAAGGAAGTTGAAATCTTCTCGATCGATCATCCAACGCGATGACGCGCTGGAACCGCGACGGAAACACGCTAGGGCTGGATCTTATCTTATCGATAAAGAAGCTTGGCATTCAGCCACATGTAGTCTCACGTGATATCCACTGTCCTCGATCGAATGGAGAAGCCTCATTTCAGCAGACGAGCATCAATTAGTCTATCTACGCATAACGGGGGGAAACAGGGATAGAAGGTAAACGACAATGGAGTTCCCAAGCATAGAGGAAAAGCCTTCTTGAATGAAAAGACAAGAAATACAAATTCGCAAGCAGACACCGCATTGTCCCATGTCTTCCAACCATTCGCCCATTTCCCATTTCATTCCTCATCCTTCCATTTTTATACTTATTTTCCTTCCGGGGTAATATTTTCCAATTGGAATTCCAATCCGCTTTTATCAGTCCCGCATCTGGACACTCAGAAGCCCATCTCACGTCCCCTGGTCGAGAAGCCAAGCACAAGAGCAACACACCACAGCAAAGTTTTGAGGCGAAAAGCATGGGTCGCAGAGGAACAGAGAGCAAAACATCATCAAGTAAAAAAAAAAATTAAAAAATTAAAAAACGGTGAGATGAAGATGAGGATTACCAAACGAAAAACATCAGGAGCGAGCCGAAAATGGCTATCAACAAAGCTTGCTGGGGACGAGAGTAAAAGAAGAAGAGAGCAGAAATACAGAGTAGATAGAAGCATACGTAAATTGAGGCCCAGGAAAGGGGGAAAGTGAAGGATAGGAAAGTAAGAAATTGAAAGGGACCAGGCGCCGTAAAAAAAGAAGGGAGAAGAAAAGAAAGAGAAAGAGAAAAAGTGGGAAAAGTGGGAGGGGAGTAAAAAAAAGAGGGGGGTTGGGGGGGAAAGGAAAAATAAAGGAAGCATATACCGGCAAAAATCCTATGTATCCGCATGAAAACTATAAACACGATCGAAGCGAAAAAATATGATGATGATGAAAAAGAAAAGAGGATAGGATAAGAAAAAAAAATGAAAACGACAAGTACACCTAGAACGCCATGTACTAACGGGCTTCTTTTGTTTAGACATGTGTTTGTCGATGTAAGGAAGGTAGCGTAACAGAGGAGGAAAAACCGAACTTGGCGTGCGAGGGACTGTGGCTCCAGGAACCGCCGCACACAAACGAGGTGAGTAGACTAGCTGGGCCATGCATGATAGAGCAGCCGTTTAAATCTCGATATCAATTTCAAAATCCAACGCCGCGATGTTTTCATCATCTGTCGGCCGATGGCGGATAACAGGGACGCCCCCTTTGCGCGCTACTTTCGTCGAATCACCCACACCTTTCGTACTAGAAGGAGTCACGCTCCTTCCATTCCGTGTAGGCGTGCTTATTTTATTGCCATTAGGCGTGTTTGCGCCGGTGATGGGTGTAACAGGGCGACTCATATCGCTCCCTCCTCCGTCCTCTGCGCCCTTCGGCAGAAGCCGGTTCCCATGGACGTCATAATGGGTTCTCGCCTTCGTCTTCACACGCGCGAAACGGTTGGCAACAGCTTCACCACGCGCAACGGCGGCCGCAGCAAGTCGTTCACGCCGCCGCTCCTCAAGCTGCGCACGCCGGACATTTTCGGCATTGAGTTTCTGGTTGCGTCGGTTTAATTCTTGCAGGCGTTCCTGCTGCGTCTTCTCCGTCGAGCGGGGTTTAACAAGAGTTGTACCGAAGGCCAACTTGGGCCCCGTAAAACGCTGCAGTTCAGCATCACACTGGGCAATGGCGGCTTCATCACCAGTTGCAATCGCTTCTTGACGCCGCTTCTCGAGCTGGATACGTTCAAATATTTTCATCTTGTTATCATTGGTTCCCTGGCGACGAAGTTTTTCTTCCAGCTCCTCCTTTGTGAATTGGTGGTTGATGAGCCGGTTGATATCCGCGACCTTGTTGGCAACCATGGACTTGGTGGCCATCTTGCAGTCTTCCACAGCCATGGTTTGGCGGTAACGGTTGAATTCGGCCTATTTAGATATATATATGGAATTAGAATGCATTTGCATAGTTAAAATATTGTTCAAACAGGATCTATACCTCAGTGATTGGAGAATCCGAACACGCGATGAAAGGGAATTCCTTTTCCGCCTTGCCATGGGCAAGAACGGCATATTGAGTGGTGATGAAACTTCTGCCATTAGGCGCTTCCATGGCATAAGGTTTACCCTCAGTGAATTCTAGCAAAAGAAAGAACCAGGATTAGCATGGAGTGAAAACACATGGACACAGGAGCAGAAAAACGTACTTTTTATCGAGCAGAGTCGGTACTCATTCTGTTGTGATTCCTTATTTACTCCGATAACAACACGAACGTAACAGTTGGAAATAGCACTGTCGAAACCCGGATAGAAGCAAACCTGCGCAAAGTTACTGCGACCAACGCGGGCACGCTGAATATCCCGCAGTTCAGCTGGAGGATCGTCCCGGGGCACAGAGGGCGATCGACGACGCGGTCCCTCATCCCATTCAACATCACTTTCGCCATTTGCATCCCGGTCCGAGAGCTCTCCGTCAGTCGAACCGCCAGCTCTATCTTTCTTTCTCGAGCCCGCATCCCTTCGACGCTGCTCGTCTCGTTTACCCTTCTGCTCACGCTGGCGCTTGTACGCTTCGATGGCATCAGAGGTTTCTCCAACCTTGCGACCTCCCAAGGTAGTCTTCTGTCGCGAACTCTTGCGCTGGCTCTCTTCTAGGTCTGTAGCTCCGGCTTTGCGTTTCTTCTTCTCAGCGGCACGAGCCTCCTCTCGTTCACGAGAGGCGAGGAGACGTCGGAGAGCAAGATCTTGGTTATGGCGGTCAACTTGCTGGGCTCTTTCGGATAGGAGTTCCTCGCGTTGTATTTCTGGCAGGGCCATCACCTCGGCCTTGTCCTTGGCGGAATAGAACAGTTTTTCATAAGGAAAAATGGGACCCTGGTCACCAGGAGGCGGGGAAACGTCGTCGGAATCGGATTCAGACATGGAGGCAGACCGTAGAGAGGTGCGAGATCGTGAGGAAGAGGATGAGCTAATTGCATTTGCTGAAGTTAGCATCTTTGCTGGGTCTGTGATTGTCGGAGAGAGGAACACAATGAGTAGGTAGAGATAGCGATGCAAGACAAGATAGATAATGACCAGTGAATAGGCAGTTCAATATAAGCAAATAATTCATACAGCTCTGCACCATCATCATCCTTATCGCTGGCATCTCTTGTCCTCTTTGTGCGTGCAGAGGACTTCCCACTCCTCCTGCCTGATACCTCACCACTCTCTTCCCCAGAGTCACCTCCGCCTGCTTCGCCGGGCGAGCCACGCTTTGGCTGAGCGGCGGCAGCTTCCTCGTCGGAGGAATCATCCCCGCCGGCCAGCGCCAGGATTTCCGCGTCAATATCCGACATATTCGAAGGCAGCTGCGAACTTCAGCTGAAGCGGGATGGGCCAGAGAAGCGGCGATTAGCGCGTGGAAAGAAGTCGTCTCTGGAGATCGCGGTATACGGGATTGATTCCTGGGAGACACAGAATACAATGGTGTATATGATTGAATAGAGACACGGACAGCTAGAAATAATGTGCCTCTGGACAAAGGGGAATCTCAATCCCGTCTGCGATGGTGAATGGCAGTTAAGCCAGTCACCACCAGCCAAACAGCCGGTGGGGTAGGAAAACGGGTTTGAGAAATTCAAGGGCAATAATACAACGCGTAGATCCGGTTCATGCGGCCAAGGAAAATGGTCGTAGATGCGTGAACCCGGAAACAAGTCGCAGCAGTCAAACTCTTCTTGCGGCGTCGAGTCTCGCTGTTGCTCTTTCATGACGTTTCAACGGCGGATGTAACTGCTGACTAAACGCCTTCTCGATACGGTTTAGTGCCACACTTCAAACTGCCTTACAGATTACAGAGTATCTTTTGCGCCGGTTAGCGGGGCGCCCAGCCCGCTGAGTACCTGAACATGCAGCAGCATCCCATCAACCTATGAGTGATTATAAACACCAACACATTTCCCAATTTTGAGCAGCCAAAATATCAAGCCATATAGACTGCTGCCTCACAATTGCCTCAGCACTGCCACAGCTCGCCCTCACAGATTGCCACTCAGAATCAATCAGACAATAGCCCTTCAGAGGTCATAATTTCTTCAAGATGTTGAGATCAAGTAAAACCATTGAGCTCGGGATCACCACAAACAATGAAACACAACTTACTCATGAGCAACTGACTCAATTCCTGGTGCTGGTAGTCTCTCATGCAAACAGTTCAAAGCAGACCTTCAAAACACTCACTGCTGATCATTACTTTCATGAAACCACACCACAATCATTCTACCATTTGTTTTGCCAGATGCAGATGTCCTCATCCTCAACACAATGCAATCAACAGCAGTATCCCACAGGTATTTCTCTTCCTCCATTGCAACTGGGTGGATTCACAGTTGCATTTCTCTTTGTGGTGAAATTGTTAGTTAAGCAATTCTGTGATACAATAACTGTATTCTTCGTCGTAATTTCGACAGGCCTTGATATACGTCCTCATCCCCCTCAGAGTGCCGTGATATTTCGACAGTTTTTACAGCGATAGGAGAGAAATGCTAAGTTATCAATGATTTCCCCTTCTTGGTCGATGGTCAGGATGCGCCCTGTCCCGTCAATTTCTTTCAAAGGATGTTTTTCGGCCCATCCCGGATTGGGCCGAGCATAGCTAGGAGGCTGATATTGCTTCTCCACATCGTGACGAAGTCTAAAATCCAAAGTTGACCACTAGGTTGTGGATAGTGGGTCAGAGGAGCTGCAATCTGTTTGTTCACATTAGAAGAGGGCGATTGTTAAGGGGTATGATCGGATATGATTAATATAACTCAGTTGCCTTTGTTTCGCCATTAGGCTTCAATCTCAAGAACAGAACCCACTAAGTGGTGAAGCAAGAGGCGATCATACATAAGACAATCATGTGTCCATGATTGGCCCGTCGCCGTTCCAGGGAAACATGCAAGACGATGGGCAACCGGTGATGTGTCGGGTGCATGATAGGCCAGTTCTCTGATTCTGGGTTGGAAACACTTTGGGGCAGGGGAGTTGATGAATAGTTATGTCCCTAGCACTCGAATAAAATATCCCATGTTGGAATCCCCTACAGTCAAGCTCTTCGGAATTTTCCACTTGAACTTGACATTTGATTTGCTCATAAGTTGATAAAGGAGCTGAATTACTAATATATTTGTCAAATAGAATATAACATCAGAGCAATACCTCAAAGTGATATCGTGATCCTCTCCTAACCATTCATTAACGGCTCTTGGTAGGCAGGTGAGGGTAGCCTTGATTGGCGGTGTCTTTATCTTTCTCCTCAGGAGCAACCCATAGCTCGCCAAAGGTATAATAACTATATAACCGGAGAAGCCGAGCCACCTGCCCATCGCACTGCCATGCGTTCCCCTCTTCTACTGTACGCAGCCACAGCCACAGCCGAATCAACAGAGAGGTAGAATCGTGACCTCTCCTGCCGTTGGGTATATGTATGGCCATCCCTCCCCCCACGCCCTCCCCGGGGACCGGATTCCATCTTTCTTTTAAATTCCTTTCCACTCTCCATCCACCGCCGCAAGAAACTCACCGAGGGGCCTTGTTCGCATGGCCCAAGGTGACCCAACATCAACAATGGAGAAAAACGAACATATGTAACTTCGGATACCTCCAATCCAAGCATCGTGATCATTTAAATGCCTCGGTGGGACGTCAATCGATTCACTGTGTAAACTGATAGAGGTCGACTAGCTAAAAAGAGGCGTAGATAGGGTGTCGCTATGTAGCTGCTAGGCTACTAGGTACTAGATTCTTGCTCTTCCCGCCTGCTATATAGCCTTCTAGACATGGATACTAATAATACTTCTTTTTGCATTGTTGGGCCTTTTCTACCCTTCTTGGAGAGCTTGGCCTATCTGCAAACTGCGCTTAAAATCAGGCAACACCCACTTGACCATCCACTCTGACTTGAGGACCTCTTCGGCTGTTGGTCGCTCTTCTGGCTGGAATGCCAGCATTTGACGCATCAATTCCAGGAGAGCAACCGTTTCCTCCCGACCAAACTCACCTACTCGACGCTTCCGTCGATACTTCTGCACGCCTTCCTCAAATGCTTCATCAATTGGAGGCCACACATCCCGGCGTTCTTTCGGACGTCCATCCTGGTTGAAGAATTGACTCCGTTCGTCCCATCGCTCCCACCACTTTGAGGGAATTGGTCCCAGCACATCAATTTGCTGAGAGATTATGTCATCCACAATCGCGAATTCGCTACTGAAAATGGCCTTCATGCCAAGAATCTCCCAGATTGTTATGGCCAGGCTCCAAATGTCTGCTGAAAATGACAGCGGGGCATGCGGCTCGAATCGGGCTTCTGGGGCCCGCATAGCCAACGGCGTGTGGCAGTCTTCCCCGCGACGAACCTCCAAGGCTGGGGCAAATGCCTCGCCAAAGTCACTAAGAAGCACACGCGCGTCAGACAGTGAGAATTCTTCTGCATTTTTCCCAAGGCGGAGTGGGATCACTGCCTTTGCTGGAACACTGGGTGGAAGCGATTTGCCATTGCGCTCCATAATGGGGACTGTCTCAGGCTTGCCATATTCTTCATATAACTGTTCGATCGACAGCTGATCGAAACTTGATGGGAGTTTAACTAAGATGTTGCGAAGGTGGATATCTAAATAAAGATGAATATTAGCTGAGGAGGATTCAGGCACAAAAATTATGACAATGACAAACCTCCATGGACATAGCCTCGTGAATGCAAATATGCAATAGCTACTGCGAGGCCACCCGACAGCGCCCGCGTAACTTCAAGAGGAAACAGGCGGCTAAAAGAGACCTCTCTGAGATTGCATCGTGCGGGGGTCATTGTGTAGCATGGATGAGTTCCATTGGGACCGTGTAGCTTGAATTCATCCAGGATGAAAGGAATTGAATTGCGCCCTGGATGTAGGAACGAAGACAACGGTAGTGGCGCGGAAAGAGCTCGCAGGATCTTAGTCTCATGCGGAAGCGAGTTTGCTATGCCAACTTTGACAGCAACGTAGCGCTTCAGATGAGTGTCTTGGGCTAGCCAAACAGTTGAATAGCCTCCGAAACCCAGCTTGTCCACGATGCGGTATCGCTCGTGTAGCATATCCCCAATCATGATAGGATGATAACCCCCAGGTTTGTACCTTTCGAGTGACTCTGCACCGTCGATCCAGTTGTAGGCGAAGCGATGCTCCCTTCCATCTTCTTCCCCGCGCGACATTACCGTTGATGAATAAGAAGATGAGAAGCTCAACTCAACCTTCCGAGAGCGGCAAATGGATGGAGGACATGACAATGGAGTCGAGAGTTGAAGGGACTTCGATGGCCAGAAAACAAGGATAGAAGAAGCGGTTCTTTTAGAGTAACATGCCATGATAAGTCGAAGTGGTGATGGGTGGATTGAAAAATGTGGAAAAAGGATAACCTGGTGAACAGGGTCAGTACTTTCCCCCGCTCTTTACAGAGTAAAGATAAAAATATAAGAAGAGCACGATGGCCCTCTCTTCATAATCTCTACAATCAAATATAAAACATTTGGACTTTTGCTAGTGATGTCTGCTCCTACATTGTTGCTTCTTGAAAATATGGCTGCTGGAGGGGGCGTCAACTTTGTCAGATACTTTTTCTATGCCGGCAACACGATCAGTTCAAGTCGAAAAAAAGACTCTGGTCGCCCTGGCCTATGCGACAGCTCGAGACCAAAAACTTGCTCCTAAGGCGATTCTCATTCGGTTAGTCCTGCTCAGCTTCTTGCAAGTCCTTGAGAGTGTGTTTCTACCTAGGTATGTTCCTGTCTTCCTTACCTCTTGGCCATAGACACTAAATATTGTCTAGTGCTAACTAGATCATGACTCATATCCGACATGCATGATACTACCACTGTCGAAGGCAAACATGTCAAAGATCCCAAAGGCTGGCATAGCATCTTCACCTTCAAAGCTGACAATCAGATGGAGTGGGAATTCCATGTGACATTACATGAGTACACAAATGACAAAGAGGACTTCGTCCTAAATGAGGCAACACATACTCCAGAGAAGGAGGACAAAACTCCTCGGGGTGGAAGAGGATCTGAAAAGATTGTTTGACCAGCTGAGGACCTACTTGAAGAATATGTGGACAGTCCCATTGGTTACTCGCACCTACCCGAGCAGAATTAAGAGCCAGAAAGGAGGCAATGAGCATTGTTATACATTCCATTTTGGCACAAACTGGGCACTGTTTAATGCGTTGGTTTTGTTCATATTACTTTCAAATCCAGACACTTAATGTAGCGAAAATATGTTGTCATAATCCTAAAACTATCTTTTTATTTGTGGAGGACTCGCCATGAAGGCAATCATATGAATTTTGATATTTGCAGCAATGACGGATGCAACTTGCATAGTCTAGGCTGATATGGAAACATATACTGTGTCTGGATATGGAAGGGCTGGATTGCGTCTTCTAAATCCACCGGCTTATACAGGCCGACGAAAGCTGACAATGCTTCAGTTTAAACGCTGAGTAATCTTGTTCCCAATTATATCACCCACCCTTGATTTTTTGGGGTTTCTGTTCAGAATCTGGGTTTCATCTTCCACATCTTTGTTTGCAGCAGCAAAGCTCCATTGCACATCCTCAGTTTCATCAGTCACAGTTGAAATATCGGAATCATCTAATGTAGCAGCTATGTCGGAGTTTGTCTGGTGCTGAGATGCAGAATGACATTGGGACTCAGTTTCTGAGAATCTTTTGTTTGCCGCTCTAATAACTCCAGCCCTCTTTTCCTTTGCCCAATCTCGGGCATTCCTGTATGCCGACGCTCCTTGCCGAAAAGTTTCCAAATTACCAGTCATACCCCATGTATTGAGCTGAGTCATAATATACTCGGGGCGGTAATCTGGGCCGCTGGGCTTGGTGAGATGAGTAGTGTATAGCTTGAGTTGACCGCCATGATAAGTCGATGTAAGAGTATAGGCGTTGTTGTCGTAGGTTGATTTGTCTTCTTTGTATGACCGAAGGGAATGCATTCCTCGGGCTCCTAGAGCGCCATCATAACAAGCCTGACGTGTAGCCACAGCCAGGGATCCGTCGGGGCCTTTTGCTTCTAAAAAGAAGTTTGGTGCTATTGGGAGGTCATCCTGCGTTGACGGAACAATCTGGCTGCTCAGTTCATTGCGGATTTGACGATTGAGCTGTTCAGGACAAGAGCCATAGAAGTGATCTGGTCTGGCAGAAGCCAGTGTGCCATCAGTTAAGGGAGCAAGATTTCCAAATGGATAATCCCCTCCGACACATTTAAGGTCACTGATATCGCCGTCAAGAATTGGAACTGCTGAAACTGTAACTGGCTTCTCTTTGGATGCATATGCATCCGCTTCTCTGAAATCTTCAAAGCGCTTCTCAGAGAACTTCGAGGGAGAAAGGGAAGCTCGCGATCGCGCCAACATTTCATTGATCTCCATCCAGTTATTCGGTTTTAATGGCTTCTCGCCGTCTGGATACCTATACTCCGGTGGATAGACTCTATGGTCAATTAAATTCTGCTGGAAGTTCCTACTATATGCTGAGGTGCTTGAGGTTTTTGTGGTCGTCTTTGTGTTTCCGGTGGTGGATGCTGGAGATTCCGCCCGACGCTTCCTACGATGGGAGGATGGCCTTGAACTCATCGGTTGGGGAACAGGATACTAGGATAACATTAGCACCGAGGTGGATAGTGGGTTGCAGTTACATACATTTCTCAAATCAGACAGGTCGGGTCCTCCCAATCTCGAAAACCTCTCTATCTCCTTTAAGCGACCAGGCAGACAATCACGGAGAATATCCGGAGCAAAATAAAATGTTTCACGGTGCTTCAGCTCAGTAAACTGTCGAGTGATGGGCCTATGAAGCTTTCGAAATGGTCCTGGAGGGCTGTTTCTTCGGTCTAACTCTTTTATCGCGCTCTTGGTTAACCAAACCTTTGATAGATTATCCCAGTAAGATTGGCTGAGCTTCTGCTTCTTCAACTGATGATGTGGTGTTTCGGAAGGATGCTCAAGGCGTTGGCGCTTGCGGGATAGCCTAAAGTCGTGTGACGAAGGCATATGGCGGTCATAGGGCGTTTAAATTCCTAAATGGAAAGAAGGGGAAGTAAACGTCGTTTATGTGTGCTATCTTCGCTCGGGGCCTGTTCGCCCTAAAATGGTGGCGTAGAATCCTTGCACACGCTAAAATATGATGTTGAAGTTCCAGCACCAGGGTGAAATTGCTCTGGTCCGCTCCCTCAATCAATGTATGATATATATCCCTTCGTCTGGGGGCGAGGCACAATTAGCGCAATTTTTTTAGCGCGTACCTTAGTGTATTAAATACATAAATACTACTGGATTATATGAGAGATCTACTGTATTTATATGTTTTAGTGTAATTTATGTAATCTATCTGTTACATGCAGCACTCTGAGCTCGCTGAGATAAACTCAGGCAGTGTCTCGCTATATCTACGGTGGCATCCCATATGTTATGCCCCCACAAAGCTGCAATGGACTCCGTTCCTGCGCTCAGGATGTCATTGTCTGTCTGTAGACGATCTGTTCGCACTCCGTCATATTCATATTCTCCCTATGCCGTCCAGGGCTGGCGAATCCAAATCCAACACCAACACCCACACCAACAAGCCTGCCGCAACATTTTCCTGACCCCAGCTACGTCTCGGAATGTGCACTCAAGCACAGGCAATCCCACTCAAACCACAGCAAGCGGCGGCGATGATAACCCGCCCAAAAAGCGCATGGTCCTCACCCAAGCACAGCGGGACTACCTCGACAGCGCTCTCAGAGTAAACCAAGCCGGCGAACTCGCCGCAACCCTCATATATGCTGCTCAGACACCCTTAGTCACCCGCTCCAATCCAAATCTCCGCCCCCTGATGAAACGCATGTACGACCAGGAAGCTGGGCATTTCACAACCTTCAACAACCTCGTCGCCAAGCACCGCGTGCGTCCTACAGCAATGTATCCCGTCTGGGAAATAGCCGCGACGGCCCTCGGATGGTCGACGGGGAGGATGGGCCGGGAAGCGGCAATGGCATGCACAGAGGCTGTCGAGACGGAAATCGGCACGCATTATAACGACCAGGTGCGGGAGATTTTGGGCTGGTTTGAGGATGCGCGAGAGCGCGGGGAGGAGCCAGATGACGAGCTGGCAGCGCTGGTGCGGACGCTGAAGCGGATTCGGGATGAAGAGCTGGAACATTTGGATCATGCCGTGGAAAATGATGCGAAGGAGGCCAGGCCATATGATCCGCTGGTCAATGTTATCCGGTTAGGGTGCAGGGCCGCAATTCAGATCAGCCAGCGGGTATGATATGATATGACGTGCCGGTTTGGATGTGTATTCATATCCGTATTCATTGCCATCACGTACCCTTGCGGCTTGTGCATTTGTGCTGCTGCTGCCGTATCCACAGAACCCATTGCAATTTCCCGAATTCGTGATTGTTCGCGGAAATTTGTCTTGACCAGCAAATTGCAGGCTATGTATCTGGGTCCAACTTGCCTTCCAGCACGTCTCTACAAATCAAGGTGTAAAGCGTCCTTGCTCACAGGGTCCCCTCTGCTGCTTGCAAATCAACCAGCCTTCGCCGAGCAAATGGAAACGCCCTCAGTTCAACCCTTGTACTTCGTCTTCCTCTCGATCTATTATTTAACACTCCGCACGGCACGGCGCTCACATTCTCCGCACGACATATTTTCTCCTCTCCTATATCACATATCCTAACGGTATCGCTTCGATCCGGTGGCGCATTGCAACCATAAACCCTTTCGTACACGCTTCGCGTCTGTTCGGTTCCATGTATGTATTCTATATATTCATCATTTACCATTCCATCCGTTGTGTAAATAGATCGCAAGAGCCGAGCTTTGTTACTTCCAGTCTCTCATCCAAGCCACGTTATCTAATAATACCTTCTGTGCGATCACTTCCTACTTATGATCGTCAACAAGGGTTGAAGCGACACTGTATCCCTGAAGCATATACCATACAGAAGAGTGTAAGCCAATGCTCTATCTCTCTATCCAGAAGGTCGTTAAAGTGTTTAAGTATGTAAAAGCCGCAACAAGTACATGTACAATGGGGAAACCATAGGGAAAATATAATCACTCACGCAAAGGACAACGCCAAATATATAAAGCTCCATATCCCGCCGCAGGACCAAATCATAGATAGCTAGCTATGCCGTATCCCAATGGTAGCTAATTAAGCAGATGTTTAAGCAATCCCCCATCCGGTCATCAAGCCCAATGGCGAGCCCAAGATGACATCCTTCCCCGCAGCAAAACCAACAATCAAAGACACCTCGTCCACATCAATCAATCAATCAATCAATCAATCAATCAAGCCCCCGCGCCCTTCTCCGCCTCTCTGGCAAGAAACTTCAAGAACCCCTGGCAAAGCCTCACAAGCTGGGCATAAATCACCTCAAACCCTTCCTTGCCTCCATAATACGGATCCTCCACCACCTCCCCCCCGCCAGGCTTCGCCGTCACGCTCCCATCAGACGAGAAATCGCCAATGAGCCTGACTTCCGCAATCTTCGCTCCTGCCCCTTCCGCCTCCGCCTCCGCATCGTCTTGGCCATTTTTTTTGTCACCTCGAACAGCCCGTCGTCGCTCGTACGCTAGGTTCTCCAGATTCTCGCTGTCCATCGCGAGTATGTAGTCAAAGGCAAAGAAATCCTGCTTCTTGATCTTGCGGGCGGCGTGGATGTAGGTGGTGATACCGTGGTTGCGGAGGGTGGACATGGTGCGTGGATCCGGCGGGGAATTGGTGTGGTATGCGCCAGTGCCGGCGGAGTCGATAGTGGAGAATGCTAGCCCGGGGGGCGCAGCGGTGGTTGTTATCTGGTGGCGGAAGATGGCTTCGGCCATGGGGGAGCGGCCTGGTAAACGGGGCCCGGAATAGGTGGTAATGTTAGCTGGCTGTGTTGTGGGAAGTAGCGGGGAGGCTTTTGGCGGGATTTCGGGAGCGTACAGATGTTTCCAAGACAGACGAAGAGCACTGAGATGGGCTTTGGCTCCGCCGGGTTAGCGGTGGTGGGGTTCGTCGCGGCCATTTCGGAGTTGGCTGACTATGGGATGTCTGATTTCCTGAGGTATGAAGCACTGCGAGGTTCCCTCGTGTACAGTAAAAAGCGGTAGTGATGTGAGGTTGGGTTGCGGTGTATGATTGTTGATCACGGTGAGGAAAACAGATGCTGGTAGCCGCGGGGAAATTCATCCCCGCGCCGCCGTTATCTTAGTTTATCTATGAATGTCGTCAAACAGCACAGCAAACTAGTGATATCCAGCAAAGGCACCACTTGCTAAGTACTCAAGAATTCATTCAGTTGCTAATTATTATCCAAGGATTGTCGTAGTGTTTCATGATTTATATGATAAATAGATTTAGCATAGAGTGGATATAAAGCTAAAGGAGTCCTCTGAGTTGCGAAAGAGATCAGAGCACTAGCCGGTAGGTAAATCAAGTCGATCGTTGTTCTACTTCGAAAGCCGGACGCATTCTGTCTTGTTCATGTCCATATGTACAGTACATACATACATAGATGTATAGAAGCGCAGAGCGGTTGCCTTGCCGCGAAATATCAACTCCTCCATCAACGATGGAGGAATTGACCTCAGAAATCATCTGCCATTCAAATGCCTGCACCTCCTCCTCCTCCTCCTCTGATCAAATTCGAGCCACTGGACACTGGGGGTTTGGCAGCTGGATGTTTGAGTTATTCGGCCAGTTCCTGTCATGGTTTAACTATGGCGGAGCACCCTGGCGTCTATATCATGGAGCACGACCTAGACTGTGAATACTAGTCCCTGGCTTTTTCTTTGCATCCGTATAGCTTGGTAATCACTATCACTGTCTTTAGCCACTTCCCTGGCAGCCCTCTTCCCAATCTGGTGACTTGGCGTTTAGTTGTAGGAACCCATCGCCTTGCCCATTGCTCCTCTCTCCCCAGACACATTCGCAGCCGCTGGCCTTGTCTATCGAGAGATCGAGCATCACTCCTCTCCAAGTCTCTAGCAATGATTATCATTTGAGGGAGTGAAAATGATATAAAAAGATGGCCCTTTTGACTGTGCGGTCCGCATTTCTTTGGTTCTTCTTTCTCTCTTCCCCCTTTTCCCATTTCCTTCTTGCCTTGTTCTTGTACTGTAAATTGAGTAACTTGGGCGAAACACAAAGCACACTCACCATCTCCCGCCCATTAGGCCACCATTGACATCCGTGTTGCCCATTCACTCCTTCGGATTCATAGCCTAACCCTTCACACCGCACGGTTTCTGCGATCTAGAATATCAGGGCGCATGTTTAGTAAGGGGATGGGATATGCCATTTTTCTGCATAGCACAGACACTGATTCGTTCAATTCTTTCCATTCTGCCCTCTATCTGATAGGAATCAACATCTGCAGCCATAACCCACGTCTTGAACATGAAGTGAGTGGCTGAGAATCTTCCTCGTCGAATACATATAGAAATTCAAACCTCGTAGCAATACCATCACATTCCAGGCCTGAGAATCAAATATGAGGGGAGATTAAAAAAAAAAAAAGAAGAAGAAGAAGAAGAAGAAGAAGAAGAAGAAGAAGGTACCAAACAGCTTACATGAAGCGAATGCCGACCATCCAACGCCCACAAGCCCCGACACTTTCGATATCTTGAATGCGCTGTGAGTCGCCATCGGATTCCTCATCGTCTGAGTTTCCTCGACAGGCTTCAAAGTGGACGCTCCACTTTTGTTTTTGTCCATATGCGGTTCGGACGATGCGTTAGAGCCATGCGTACTCCGTACATCCATAGTGAGGAGAAGTTGGAATCCCGGGGGGTTTTCTTTCAAGGATGGCAGTGCATCCGTCATATCCTTTGAAAGTTGAAACGCAGTCCAAGGCGTAGGCCCCTCGTAGTCCCTCTTGGCCGTCTGTGGTGTGGCGCGGCATAACCATACTGCCAAGCCAGCCAATCCCCGAGCCACGATGGCTGACGACTTCCAAGCGCTGGAAATTTATATGGGAATGGAATCCGGTGACTCTTTACCTTCAGGATGGATCTCAGTGCCAGCCATATACAGAGTAATAAATTCATGGTTTTCAGAGGATTTCAGAGAGACTACACTACGGCTCTGTAAATATTTCCCGCATGCATGGCAAAGTATCCACTACGCCCAATCCTGACTGGTCCAACACTCCTGCGCTGAACAGGAGCTGTTATTTTTAGCCTGAAGCAGACCCTCCCTGCAGCTAACCGTCTGTTTTGAGTCTTTGTTAGCTGGTGCTCTCTGTTGGTTCAACTTGGTTGACTGGAGTCTGCCCATCATCCGGCGTCGTTGCGACAACCCTCGCTTTGGCAGCTTGGCCTGCATCGCGCTAAATAGCCAGCCATGCCAACTGCTTGCGTCAATCTTTTTTCTTAATTTTTATTTTTTGAATGCTCCGAGTGTCTGAAATGTCCTGTTGTTGGAATTGAAATCAGTAGCTATCTTTTCGGAAGTAATCCATCTTTGTCTCATCGATAATTCTCCGCTCAATAACTACCTAACCGACGAAGCCCAGCACACGAAACCTTGTCTCGTCAAGCTAAGGTTCCCCCCGTTCGACCCCCAGTACCCGCTCCAAAGTGCCAACCCCGAACAAGAGAATCCAGAAAGCTAGGTGCCTTGTCGCCAGAGATCAAGGGATAGAGTAGAGGGAGGGTGAAGAGAAGTAGAAGAGCAGGATGTCGTACAACCGACTCGGTCAGTCCATATCACTCTCTGGCGTTGCTGTCTCCTGTGGTTGTCATTGTTGCCATGGTTGTTATTGTTGTTGTTGTTGTCGTTGGTGGTGGGGGGAATAAGCTTCGCAAGCAACCCCTGGTTCGGTGGTTCCTCGCCGTCCAACGTCTCCAGCAGAGCCGCGCAGCCATCCGGTCCGAGTTCAAAATCTCACGACGTCACCGTAGGGTGATGTCGACTCCCTCAACTATCCCCCATCCACTCGCTGCTGTCTCCCTCAGCGCTTCATTCGTTTGATTGAGCGTCTCTCGTTCCATGCTGTTACTGCATGACTTTCTTGCCCCTCGTTCACTTTTACCCTGCATCATATATCATCATCTGTTGCCCTTAGCCAAGTACTATCTTTTGCCAGTGGAAAGCACCAGGCGGGGAGTACCCGAAGCTGACAATCGCTCTATTCTAAGACCCTTCGCAGGACGATGATCCTCATGATCTCGGAATGAATCCAAATCGGCCGGACCCCAATCGCATCCCGTCGCCGGGCAGGCCGTTTCATGGCTACCAGTTGGAGGACACTCCATCCAGGCCATATGGACACCTGGAAATGCCTTCAGCAGACCGGCTGGCTGACCAACCAACTGTAAACCAACCACACGCTTATGGATATATTTGTGCTTCCAGGCGCTGTTGATTCAGGGCACATGCTGACTGGTTTGCCACTTATACAGTACTCGGTAGAGAATATAGACAACTCCTACGGCCATAACGAAGCCTACGAAATTGCCCACCCGTATCGACATTCCCCTTTTATGCGCACAGAATATTCAATTTCACCCGAAGCTCATCATGACGCATACTACACCCAGCCATACCAGCCCACTGCCTCGCCATCCGATTATGAAGGGAGCCACATTCCCTCGCAGACTCCACAGCCCTATCAGGACGACGAGGTGCCCATTTTGCAACAACGACATGATTCATACGGCGGCCCAAATTCTGGATTGACGGCATTTGAGGAGACTGCCATTGCCCCTACTCCCAGCCCCGCCCCCATAAGAAGATGGAAGACGGTGAAAGAAGTCCAGTTGTTCAACGGCAATTTGGTCTTGGATTGCCCCATCCCACCGAAGCTGCTGAGCCAGGTAAACCATGCAGCACCCCCCGAGCGCGATGAATTCACCCATATGCGCTACTCTGCAGCGACTTGTGACCCAGCCGACTTTTACAATGAGCGTTTCACACTTCGTCAGAGGCTATTCGCAAAACCCAGACACACGGAACTGTTCATTGTGGTGACTATGTACAACGAAGATGACTTCCTCTTCGCAAGGACTATGATTGGCGTATTTAAAAACATCGAGTACATGTGCTCGCGAACCAACAGTAAAACTTGGGGTAAGGAGGCGTGGAAAAAAATCGTTGTCTGCGTTGTCAGCGACGGACGTGCCAAAATCAACCCGCGAACTAGGGCTGTCTTGGCTGGGTTAGGCGTTTATCAAGATGGGATCGCCAAGCAACAAGTCAATGGCAAAGATGTTACTGCACACATCTACGAGTATACAACGCAGATAGGCATGGAACTGAAAGGCAACCAAGTTCATCTGAAGCCGCGGTCTGGAGTCCCTGTTCAGATGATTTTTTGCTTGAAGGAGAAGAATCAAAAGAAGATCAACTCCCATCGATGGTTCTTCCAGGCCTTTGGTCGCGTTCTTGATCCCAATATCTGTGTGCTTCTCGATGCCGGAACCAAACCGGGAAGGGATTCTATTTACCACCTGTGGCGCGCTTTCGACTTACAACCCATGTGTGGGGGCGCCTGTGGGGAGATCAAAGCCATGTTATCCCATGGAAAGAAGCTGATCAACCCCCTGATAGCTGCGCAAAATTTCGAGTACAAAATGAGCAACATTCTTGACAAGCCACTGGAATCCTCTTTTGGGTTTATCTCCGTGCTTCCCGGCGCGTTTTCCGCCTATCGATATGTGGCGTTGCAGAATGACAAAAATGGCCAGGGGCCCCTGGAGAAATATTTTGCTGGCGAGAAGATGCACGGCGCAAACGCTGGCATCTTCACGGCGAATATGTACCTGGCAGAAGATCGGATCCTATGTTTCGAACTCGTCGCCAAACGCAACTGCCAATGGATCCTACAATACGTCAAATCATCCACCGGCGAGACCGATGTCCCTGACCGAATGGCCGAGTTTATTCTCCAACGCCGTCGTTGGTTGAACGGAAGCTTTTTCGCAGCTGTCTATTCCATTGCACATTTCTATCAGGTCTTCCGGAGTAACCATAGCGCTACACGGAAATTCATGTTCATGATTGAATTCATTTATCAAACGATTAATATGTTATTTGCTTGGTTTGCTATTGTAGGTTTTTTCCCTTCCTCCTTCTATAGGGGTGATTTATCGATAGTCACGCACCTGTTGACCCCTTCCTTAGGGTAATTTCTTCCTAGTCTTCCACATCCTCACCAAGTCCCTCGGTGCCGCAAGTCTGCTAGGAAACGCTGGGCGCATCCTTGGAGTGGTATTCGAATGGCTCTACCTCGCAACGCTCTTGACTTCCTTTATACTGGCTATGGGAAATCGGCCCCAGGGTTCGAACAAGTTCTACATGACCATGGTCTATTTCTGGATTGGGATCATGATATATCTCACATTTGCCGCCATTTTCATAACCGTGAAATCGATCCAGGCCGAGACGATGGATGGCAAATTTAGCTTGTCGTCAATTTTTAGTAACCACCAGTTCTTCTCTATGATTGTGTCACTCATGTCGACGTATGTGCTGTGGATTGTTGCGTCGCTGCTTTTCTTTGATCCTTGGCATATGTTAACCTGCGTAAGAAAACCCATCGTTTCCTCTACTCCCAAAATGAAAATCACTAACTATACTAGTTCCTTCAATATATCCTCCTCACCCCAACATACATCAATGTCCTAAACATCTACGCCTTCTGCAACACCCACGACATAACCTGGGGCACCAAGGGCGATGACAAAGCCGAGAAACTCCCTTCCGCTAACCTAAAACCCTCAGGAAAAGTCGACGTCGCCATCCCACAAGACGATGGCGACTTAAACGCCCAGTATGAAGCCGAGCTAGCCAAATTCGCCTCAAAGCCGCCCAAGGAAGTACGTGCATTCTCTGACGAGGAAAAGCAAGAGGACTATTACCGCGGTTTCCGGTCCGCGGTGGTTCTTGTGTGGATCTTTTGTAACTTTGCGCTTGCGGCAGTTGTGCTGAGCGCAGTAGGGTTGGAGAGGATTAATCCGGACGATACCTCTGGGGAACAACGGAGTACGATTTATATGGCTGTGGTGCTGTGGAGTGTTGCCGGATTGTCACTGTTTAGGTTCGTTGGGGCAATGTGGTTTTTGATTACGAGGCTGGTGAGTTTTTAGTCTTTTCTTTTCCCTCCCTACTTTTCCCCCTTTACTCTCTTGTTGCGCGTTATTCTCCTATCCTCTCCATTTTCTCGCGTTGGAAGTCTGCATATGCTAACTGCGCGGTCTCTTCTTTTTCTGGCGAAATTATAGTTCCGTGGTGTGTGAGAAGGCAGCACCTTCTCTCTCCTCCTTTTTAGGTCTTTATTATGCCTTTATTTCGCAAGCGAGACAGCGGAAACTA
This sequence comes from Histoplasma ohiense, assembly GCA_017607445.1. Lineage (NCBI taxonomy): Eukaryota > Fungi > Ascomycota > Eurotiomycetes > Onygenales > Ajellomycetaceae > Histoplasma > Histoplasma ohiense. Next base: position 1,154,190 of record JAEVHH010000007.1, on the reverse strand, counting down.
CATATACCCACGCCAACACCCTCAGGTCATCCTCCCTATAATCTCCTCTCTCCCCCTTTCTTCCACATCCCTACCTCCTGTCTTCCGCTTAAGACATCACCACGATAAACTAGCCACGCAACGACTGCCATCAAAACTACGGCTTCCATATTTCTTTGATTTATGTTTACTCTGGGCGAAACGGAAAATTAATTACGAAATTTGACCCAAAAAATCAATACTACACCCCTCGCGCCAATGCCACATCGTCGCATTAGTTAAACCTAGTGCTTTTGTTCCGGCGATTTTACTTGACGATTAACCCCACCCCTCGCCTGAGTTTTTGGTGCGGTTTGGTTTCTGTTTCCTTTTTCCTTTTTTTCTGTCGTTGTGCGGTTATTCCCCCCTCCCTCCCTCCCCATCCCCCGCCTCCTTCTTTTACGGAAATGTGATAGATCTACAACGGCGATATGTTAATCATAGAATTAACCGTGGGCATCTATTATCTCCCCTTTGTGTTCTTTTGTTTGTGACGATATCCCCAACACGCAGATATGTATGTATACCTCGCATCTTTTTCCAGGTTTTTACTCATTTCGTTTTCGGATATTACTTTTTTCTATTGTTGATTTTCCCTGATTTTGTCTCGTTTTTTAGTTTTAGTTTTAGTTTTTTTCCGTTCCTGTATCGCTATTCATGATGTATGTATGCATGTATGAAATATGTTTGGACGAAATATGCTGTTGTATGTTGTGTGGAATGTGGAATGAAGGTGCTCCTTTAATGTTAATATCCTTAACGATACTCATGTCTCATGTCTCTCTTCATTCTACATATATATAGAATGCTAAGTACGAGTGCGAGAGAGTGTATCCATATGCCAAAATATATGTATATTACAACACTATTGAACGAGCTTCAACATTTCTGAAAGATTAGGTTGGAGAATTAGCTCTAAAGTCAGACTCTGAGAGATACAGGAAAACATACCTAGAAGAAATATGGTTACAGAGTGTACATAGTTAGTATGTAAGGTATGGTTTGAGTTGGGCAGAGCTCAAAAAAATTTCACAACTCCAACTTTGAGCCCCTGTCCGTGATGAAATGTTCACTGACAAGATTTTCCAGCCAAAGATTTGTAACCTCAAGCCCCGTTCAACTGCTCTCCCCCATATCGCTGGTGAGCACTTTAGTGCAAGAGATGGAAGAAACAGCGGCGGAATTAGACGGTGTCAGCCCAGCCGAGATTGTTTTTAGAGAGAAGCTTTTTGCATCCGACTACTCTGAAATATTCCTTGTGACGGTTCGAGGACAACAATGTGTGATGAAAGTGGTGAGCAAATATCATCATCGTCATCCTCCTCCTCCTCCTCCTCAAATTTAACTAACTACCATTCTGTTGATTAATTGTGAATTCGACAGCATGCAGGACGAGGTCCAAGACGCTACTACGAGCCCACTGATCGTGAGCTAGATATCCATGTCCTTGAATCAACGGCTTACCGTCGCCTGGATGCCTGGGGCCTCTGCGACAAAAGGATCATTCCTCGATTTCTAGGGACCATGGACAAGTTTGATCCAAGGCCATGTCAACCTCATCTGAACATGTTCCTGGAAGACGAATACCCGGCCAGTGCACTATTCCTAGAGTACATCCCCAATCTTGAAATGCTTCATCTGCACAACTACACAGAGGCTCGCATGGACAATTTTATTGAGGGGCTACGTGAAATACACAAAGCGGGGGTTTTACACCATGATGTAAAGCCTCGGAATATGCTTATTGTCAAGGATGACCCCAACCCTGACCGGGTTGTTTGGATTGATTTTGACCGGGCACAGACCTATGATATACACCTGATGACGGAGCGGCAGAAGACGTTCATTGCTGAGGAACAAGAAATAGTGGAATCGTACAAAGTGCTTATGGTATGGGGATTACCATTTCGCTCCTGTCGTTAATTCGCATGGACTGACTTCGATAATTTTACATTTTAGGAAGAGGATGTTCGAGTCGGCAAACTGGACCAAATGTATCTTTTCTACTCCACTTAACTAGCTTTTCATTCCTCCTCATCAGTCAAGTATAATTATATGTAAAGCATGCAAAGTTCTTACCTTACGGATAGAAGAGTGAAGCTGTGCTATATGACAGGCTCTGAGATTCCAAGAGCCTCTTTGCATATCGAGCTAATCTCAGTGATACTTGAGAGCTGGGGCAACAAAGGGTTACCCTTCAATCACAACTATCAAGCGATCGTATACCGTAGAACATTTTACTACCTCAATAGGTAAACAAATGAAGCATTTCTTGCACTAACCCGGATCAGGAAGCCCTGATAAACTACCAAAGTCCAACATCTCAAATTACTAGTATTTTCAACGGCAACATACACAATGAATCCCAGCGACACTCCCGCCGCAGAAACGCCCCCAAGCATCTTCAATTATGTGCTCAGCTTCCTCCTAGTCGGCGTCGCCTGGGGCTTTACAACGCCCTTCATCCGGCGCGCAGCGGTCGACTTTAACGCTCGCAACGAGCAGAAAGCGCAGACGCAGAAAGAACAGGATGCCGCCTCCAGCTCTAGCCCGAGCTCATGGGTAATGCAGAAGCTTCTTTCCCTGTCGAGGACGGCTGCAAATCTCCTGCGGACTCCTGGATATACCGTGCCATTGCTGCTGAATCTCACGGGGAGTTTGTGGTTTTTTCTGCTGGTTGGGAAGCATGGTATGTACGAGTTATTGTTGTTTATATGATATATATGTATGTATGTATGTGTGTGTGTGTGTGTGTGTGTTGTCGCCGGAAACTCTTTTTGAGGCTCTTTCTACTTCCTGTAGAAAAACCACTGTATATCTACATACATCGCCTTTGATGGTCCTTGGCGATATCGGCTCGTGTATTTAGACCACTCCTGCTCTGGCTGATCTTTCATTTTCCTTCTCTTCCGCTTCGATATTCGCAGAACTTAGCCTCAGCGTTCCCATCACAAATTCGATGGCGTTCCTCTTTACCGTGCTGGGGGAGTGGTGTGCTGAGGGGAAGGTGATATCGAAATGTGAGTTTCTGATCAGGAATCACCGCCCTGTCTTTCCATCCCCCGCTTTTTCCAATAGTTTTCTCCGACTCGCTAACTTCTTTTTGTGCTGGGATGAAGCAACGTGGCTGGGCATGTTTATGGTGCTGGGTGGGATTGCGCTATGTGTCCATTCCAAGACGCAGTGATATGTGTACAGTAATGTAGGTGTTCCGGCACTTAAGGTCAGAAGAATGCCTTTTATTCTTCTTTGATTATGTTTGAAATTTAGCTTAATACATAATCCTCTGACTATGTGTATTCAACCCTCTTGTCACTTTGAAACTGAGTTCTTTAATTTTGGTTCTGATAAAGAATTATGAAACTGTTTTACAGAGATGTTTTTAAGCCCAAACCGGCCTTTCAACTGAGACCTGAGTAAAATTAATCTTTTGCCCCTTTCCACAGCCACCACCACCACCCCCTCCTCCTCCTTCGCTGTTCCCCTTGGCCGACTGCCCTTTTGCAATTCATTTACAGCCTTATTTTGCTAAATTCTACAGACGAATCCAGTCATGTTCCAGCAGCTCAGCCGCGGATTTTCGACATGCTGGATCAATTGCAAGCATGCCTTTAAGAAAATCAATAAAAACCGGGACTTCGGCATCGGGCATATTAATGGGTTTTAGGAAAGGCTTTGTTTTGCCGTTTACCAAGCGTTCAAGGCTGGTGGCCTCCATGTTAGGAATGCGGAGAAGGTTTCCTAGAATTAAGAGATATTGAAATGGTGGTGATAAAATACGAAACCCTGTAGTCGTTCGTAAACCATGTATACATACATGTGCTGCCCGTAAACAAATAGCAAATCACCCATCATTTCTTATCTTCCTCCATTTCGTCATCTCCTTCAGCTTCAGGATACACATATCTTTTTGTCACAAATTCGCCGCTTTCGGTAACCATCTCTACCGTCCAGTGGTCGCCCTGGGGATCTGGATTCCGGTGGTCATTGTGTTTCGGTCCTCTAGGAAGCGTAAGTAAGTTTCATCCGTAAGATTCTACAAGGGCTACCCACTTGATAATCGCTTCGGTAACCCCGCGTTGTTCCATACTCTCTTTGTTTGTCTCGTAGAATTTTTTAATCGCCCTCTCTGCTTGATTTCGTTTTGCGGGGCTGTTTTTGTAGATGTCCTCACTGAACCACCATTAAATAGCTTTAAGGGGGTAACTGAGTATCGGAGTACGAAACATGGTGTTCGGGAGGAGTGAAGGTGTATCAGGAGAGGAGAGCAGTGACAAGAAAAAATTGTATTATTGAAAAATGCAACGAAGGTTGTAGTGATTTCTGCGGGACGGTTGATCTTCGATTGTGGGAGAAACACGCTCTCATGGATGAATATACTACACGTGCAGCGGGGTGGCCCAGGCAACGTATTTATGCCCAACAACTACCCCTCCAATTGATATTACTCACCCTCTAAACAATATAGAGGCGAACTCTTTAAGCGGAATGCAACCTGGTATAATGCACGTCTCGATTAATCCATTCAGATAGAGAAGAGATGAGTAGTTCACTCATCTGACCAAAGGATCCAGCGTCACATAAAATAACTGAAAAGATGTGTAAAACAACGTAGGATTGATGGATTTTCTGAAAACACAAGAAGAAAAGGAAAAGAGGACAAAGAGAGAATTGCGAATCTCTCAAGCAAGAAATTTTGCAATTGTTCTTCACTGAAGATCTTTATTGATAATTTCATGCGTCTTCATGTGACAGCAAGGCTGCTGGCTCAACCCCCTTCGTTCGGCTATCCTCTGAAACTCTTCTTCGTCTTTCTTTCTTTCATTTTGGGGACTGCTCTTTCAACCTGATAAGATGGTTAACCATAGAGTAATTTAGAAGTAGTAAGTGGGTTCTTACCTTGGCATCTCTCCTTCCCTGAGATTTCCCCTCCCACCCAAACCATCCAAAAAGAAGAAAAGAGAAGAAAGAAAGAAAAATAATGATAATGGCTAGTTTGGGGTTCTGATGCGTAAAGTTTGGTGACCAAATTAGGTATCGAGCCCCAGCTTTTATTAGTTTTTCTATGTCGTAGTTGTCTAATTGAAATTTTATCGGCATTTCGGCCGGTGCACGGGGTTGGGCGGGGAGGGGCAGGGTGGAGGGTCACCGACTGTGGACCCGCTCCAGCCAAAATTCCCAACGTTGGTTTGTCTGCCTGGCTCATGGAACCAGCATTCAGGAGGTAGGAGGCACATCAAGATCGTCTGTCGAGTCCATCACAAAGACAGTACCTCCACAATAGAGTTATCCAATGCTTGAAAATGCCAGTACGGGCAACAGAAAGCCATAACAGAAACCAGCGCCTGCGACAGAGTAAAAGACGGGCCCGATACCAAGTTGCCCGCAGAGTTTGATGGTGATAGCAGCTTCGAAGGAATGCCCCGAAGAGATGGTTTGGACACATATGTCTAGACCCCCTCCATGGTGAAGATAGGGGGATCGGACATGGCACTCCTTTCACCCCTTTCACGCACACTCGTTGGTGTGTCGTTGTATCTCGAATACTTGCCTTCAGGGGGTTGACTATCGGGACGGAGAAACCTATTGCCGAGAGCACTCTGATTGGCTATATTGGGTGCAGAAACACAGGTGCACACTGTCTGTGATTGGCTGCAGGCCCTGCCTCGTAATATCTGAGTCATCCATGTCGATATATAGATCGCGTCAATTATCCCACGAGAGGCAGAGACAAGGACGACGAGACATTTTCTCAAGGGAAGAGACGTCAGGATTATATACGAAGAGTATAGTACCAGTACTGGATTGAAGCGCTCTCTTTTTAAAACAGTTTACGCTAATACGTTTCATCAGGCCCTTTTTAAAGTATCAGCACTGCCTCTCGAGCTATCAGTTGAGCCCAAAGGAGCTTACTTATATCAACCCTGGGTTATATGTTTATGATAAATGTATGCATGAGGACGGAGATTACCTTAACAGCATTTATTAAACGACAAAGAAACAACATCCCAAACACTATCTCTATTGCGCTCAAATCACAAAGCGCAATCAAGATGACAGCCTCTATGCGCTCTAGCATCTCTAGCACTTCTACGATCTCTAGCAGAAAGCGCGCCTCTCGCGCCTCCAACGCAAGATATTCGACATCGCCTAGCACAAACCCCAAAAAAACCCCTAAACAAACCCTTACCCAAACCAAGCTCTCCCTCCCTTCAAAAACCCCTTCCAACATAAAGAAAAGCACCATCGCCCCTCTGCCCCCCGCTCACCCCGACCCCACCCTCACCCAAACACTCAAGACCCTCTCAACCTACCCCTCCCTAACCCCCCACCAACGAAAAGTCTACCGCACCCTCCTCTCCGTCCCCCGCGGCCGCTGGACCACCTACGCCGCCCTGGCCGCGCACCTCTCCTCGTCTCCGCGTGCCATCGGCAACGCCATGCGCACAAACCCCTTTGCGCCCGCCGTGCCGTGCCACCGCGTCCTGGCGTCGGATCGCACCGTGGGCGGCTACAAGGGCAAGTGGGGCAATGGGGGCGATTATGCCACGGAGAAGACGGGGCTGCTGAAGGGAGAGGGAGTGGTTTTTGATGAGAAGGGAAGGGTGCTGGGGGAGTGTTTTGGGGGGTTTTGGGAGGTTAAGTGAGGGTGTGGCTAGTGAAGGGGGTGTCCTTGGTTTTTGTTTTTGTTTTTTTTTTTTTTTTTTTGGAGGGGAGGGGGAAGGGGGGAGGGAGGTTGCGGGAAGTTATCCATGGATGTTATTATTGATCGAAGGGGGAGGGGAAAGGAAAAGGGGTTGAATCCTTGTTTTGTTCTTTTGTTCTTTTTTTTTTCTTTTTCTCTTTTTGTCAGGACTTGTTTACTTTACACCCTACCCAAGTTTGGCTGCATTTTTTTGAGTGTGATAACTTTTTTTATAAAAAGGAGAGAGAGAGAGAGATGGCTATTTCAACCCCGTTTTAAGGGGTTAATAAGCTACTCACTCGCTCACTGTTATATAATATTCGTACATGTTGCCGTATAAATTGTAAACAGTAAGCAATCCCCATCCTTTCACTCTTGAATCATGCAACAGTCCGTGCATATAAAGCTAGACAACGCCATTAAATCCTCTTGTCACACTTATTTAACATCTCACATCAATGTACATGTACATGTACATACTCCGTATGAAGGGCGAACATTTCCACACTATGAAGCAGATGAGAAATGCTCTCGACATTGACTCTCGGGCCTGATCACACCTAAGCTGCCAATGCACATGCAGCAGGCTTACAAGGAGCACTGGAACAGTTGTCTCAATTATCTAGAAAGCTTCTGTAACATTCTGCATTGGAAGAGGTAAAATAAAAGATAACAGGCAAAATACCAGAAGCAGGTCCAGTAAACCGAAGAGTGATGCAAACAAAAATATTCAAAACAGTAGACAGCAAATGTGTACGCAAAGGTAACGTATAATTACAAAAAAAAAAAAAAAAAAAAAAAAAAAGAGAGAGAAAGAGAGAGAAACGAGCGTAAAATAAAGGAAAGAAATTGATGCAAGAAACGCAGAAACGATAGAGGAAAAATGAAAAATGAAAAGAAAAATTGAAATAAAAATTTATATAAACACTGAATAATCAAGACTAATCATACATAAACAAACAAAGATGACAAAACAAAAATGGCGCATTCTGTACACACAGTATGTATATATATATATATATATATAGAAGAAAAATGCTGCGTAGAAATGGATAATAGAACCTTTCCTCTCCAAGAGGTAGATAAACACCGTTTCCAATCTGATGCTCGCTGTGTAAAGCATGGGGAAAGGAAATCTGTAAAGATCAAAGGAAAGTAGATAGAAATGGATAGAAAAAGGCCAAGATTAAGTACGGCAATAATAATAGGCAAGAATAAAAATGACGAGAAGAGAATGAAACACGCAAAACAAGAGGGGGCCTGGGGGAAGACGCAAACCAGCGCAGCTGACAGTGACGAGTACTAAAGTATCATCCCTCAGAAAAGGGAATTGAGCGTTGCCGTCTTATTTAACCACCAACTGTCCTTTTCCCCATCATTTGTAGGTCTTCGAGAACCAGCTCGATACTAGGCAAAATGGTGGAGAAATATATATAATAGTGTTGGAAAGGGACGTGGAAAAAGGTAATATTAGCGCGTATTAGTGGGAATATGGTGGGATGGATATTCGTGGTCATCCTTATAGATCGAGTATTGGAAAGGAAAAGAAAAAGAAGAGGCGGGCAAAGGAGGCCATCTAGCGATGTGTTTCTGGTTGCTGCGCGGAAGACTTGGAAGATCTCCGCTTGGCGACGGGCTCCTTGTGGTACTGGCGCAGGTGCTCGTTGAGATGGTCCTGGCGCGTGAAGCCCTGTTCACCTTTTCGCGAGCATTTGGGCTTTGGGCAGTTGAGTCTGACAGAGTCCGGGAAGTGGACGGTGGGGTAGTGGCGGCTGAGATCTGCGGAGCGGCTGAAACTGCTCTCGCAGCGCGGGTACATGCAGACGTATCTACTGCCGGACCTGTAGTGTGAGGGAGATAACTTGTCAGTGTTGCCGTTCACTGTATTTTGAGGCGGTACGTATGTAGAGTTGTGTTTTATGTGTATTTGCTCCATTTTAATAAGATCCAGGGGAGGGACGTCGAGCATACCTTTCTACCCCTGCGCCTCTTGATGACTTTGACGGTGTTGTCGCGGGCTCCTCAGTGACCATTACATACTCTGGGCTAGCTGTTGAGCTAACGGAAGCTTGCCGTTGTTGTTGATACATTGGGTCTGTGAAACCTGCCGATGTCGTGGGGTGATGGATGCTGTAATATGCAGGGTGTTGTTGGTGCCCGCTGCTCGTAGAGACCATGCTTGATGCCGTCCTCGTGGAACTGTTGCTATCCGTTGACGAGGAGTAGGTCATGGCCGGTGCGATAGAGGTAGATATTGGGTATTGTGTATGAGGCGTGTGATACTGGGCGGTTACGACTTGGGTCAGATATGGGTTTTGGTAGTCTGTTACAGGCAACTCGCGACTCACGGAATTGCTATGGGGCTGTTGGTATTTGCGTGTATGAGCCATGGCAGCTGTTGTAGCTTTGAGAAGAATGCAAGATTCTAAGCAATGACTTTGTTTATGGATAGGAGGTGGTTGTTTGGCTTTGTGAGAGGTAGGTGAGTAAGGGGGGAGGGAAAAACGAAGATGGAGAATGCGTGTGTATGTGTATATGATATAGAATTAAGTTGTTGTTGAAACTAACTTGAACACAAGGGATGAGATGACAACCCCAGTGGATGTATATATATCTTTTCCGATGCTGCAAGTATGCCTGCCACGGAGCATACATCACGGTTCCAGGTAGGGCTCAAACCTATGCCTCGTATTGCTCAACACGTGACATTGGGATGGAGACCAGGACCCTGATGATCGAAGCTGGAACCAAACCACCAATCACTGGGGGGTCAAATTCTGAACCTGGTACTATAGAGAGAAAAAGTGATGCGAGCAATCTGAACCGTGCACACCGAAAAGTCCTCGCGGGGGACTGGTCTGAGAAGACAAAGCAATTAACGATGACGCAGGACAAGTACATCGACTGCCACTTGGACTCGGTGCTTCAAAACAACCCTCCACGTGGAAGATATTCGAAACACTGCCCCTTGGATTGGACTTTTTAACGTATCCATTGACGTAGGAAGCAGAGTTTTTGATTTGAGAAAGAAAAGAAAATAAGCAAGAGGAGAGAGAAAGCTTTCTGTAATGCCCAATGGTAAAAGGCCACCAGCCCAAGCGGCGGTCAAGACCATCTTACCTGACGAATGCCCAGTTGGGTCGCCAAAGTGGGTGCCAGAACATACATTCCTGCAGCTCATACTGCGCAGCATTATTATCCACAAAGAAAACAATAATAACAATAATAATAACAATAATAATAATAACTAGGTAAGCGTAGCACACCATTCATGCCAAGTAGGGAATATGGGAGAAAAGAGGGCAGCAGGAGAGTGTCAATGTTCTCTTTGCTATTTTTTGTCCCACATTGAAGTGAGAGCCCTGTCCACTCGCCTCATTTTTTTCTTTTTCCCCAGATATTAAGAAAAGCGAGGATCCGGGTTTTGGTTAAAAAAAAAGCGATCGGGTGCTCGGAACGGGCCGAAAAATGTTCGAATTAGTGCCAAGAGGAACCTGGTAGATATCTAGAAGCCTTTTCCACCAATATTAGGCTGGATTGTTAGGCGGCCCACACGCAATGGCTGTCTTGACCGTTCTCCCGCCATAGAGTAGGTGTATACTCTGGACCGTTTTGAGTGGATGGAAACCCTGGCCAATTGGCTCCTCTTCCGGGGAAAAAAAGGAGTGTATAATGACGACATTGGAAATGCAAGGGGTCAGGTCTCATTCTCGCAGATTGTTTCAGGTACTTTGGAGCAGAATGAAACATCATTTACTGTTGAGGTTCGGAGGCGCCTGAGAGGAAGAGCGTGGTCGGTTCCTGAAGTAGCGGGTGGTGGTCCTGTCACCAGCCCCAAGCTGGGTAGTCCCCAGAGCTCAGTGCTGACAGCACCAGCAGCCTGAAGTGTGGCACCCAGCAGTCGTGGCGCCGTGAGACTGGTTGGATATGCTGGAAGGGCAGAAATTGCCAGGTTTGTTGCAGGATTGGTTGGATGTGGTGGGATGTTGTTGGTTGGATCTTTGGGGAGAAAGAAGAGGGTTGGGTAGCCGCAGCTTAGTCATCGAGCCCCTGTTTGGGCTTAGCGCCCTCAGCAGCAACTCCACAGCCTCACGTCGAACAACAACACTCAGAACAACAACATCCACCAGGAGAAGGCAAACAACTAGCATGGTACGGCTGCCCGTTTTCCTGCGTCTTCTAACTGGCTTTACCAAAACACATCCATTTGCTCTCCTGGCAAAAGTGAGGCGTTGGGGTATTACCCCACTAGCTAATCTTACCATGCCGTCCCTGAGGTGTTCAAGCCTCAGGCTTCAACTCCATTCCGTCGTGGATAATTGCTGCGGTGTCAATATTCAATGACACCGTGCTGGGCATATGTACGTACACAACTACGTAGTTGTAGTTGTTATGCATACAACTGTCTCTCCGGAGAACGCTCGCATACACACGCACACACTTACTACGTATGATGCGATTTCTTGAAACACGCGGCCCCTCCGTGAGTCTTGCATGCACCTTGAAATCCGGGATATCAATTGATAGGAACGGTACCTTAATTTCCTCCACGCTCTTCATGAGAACCGAACCACCTACTGAGAATTTTCGTCCGAGTGGGTTGTGTCCAAGTTATTCGATTCCGGCCTGAGGAGTGCCCGTACCTTACAGATGGCCTGCATGTGCGATTCACACTCTCTGTTTCATTCTCTTGGGGGGAGTTTCGGAGTAATCCAAAATTGTACTATGTTTGTATGCTGATGCGGATCCTTCCAGCTGGGACCTCCCAGATGTTCATCTCCCATTTGAACTCTGTAGTTCACTATGAAACAAGAATATGTCTTCCCTTCATTGCTGGTGAGTGTCGCAGAAGGGTATTGGAGGGAAAGGGGAGTATACTTGATATGGCCAACAGCAAGCCGAATAAATAATTACTATATCTATGCTAATCTGCCTAGATAGGCGTATCGGTACCCTGCTCTTAAAAACAGGTCATGCCGTTTGAATTACCAGAGTACCTGACTTAGACCAGAGTTGCTGATCTACAACAATGAAGCTACTAATGAACTTGTCCCACGAACCCGATGAATGTGAACACTTATAATTATACCCTCTTAAGACGGTCTGCAGTAAGACTAACACTAGGCTACAGCCTCTACTTTTTCCTTCCTTCCTGGACATGTAAGATACTTAAAATTTTTGTGATAGCTATGAAGACACGTAGATGTCTCCAGCATTTTCGCTTTGAAATCTGCTGTCATCGTTCGCCTACTATTTGTAGATAGCTCTCAAAACCTCCGATATGCATCTTATACTTTGACAGCACATAGGCAGCGCATCCATCAAACCTTAACGGCGATGATTCAACTTTACTAAGTCTTGCTAGGATGCCCTCAACTGAGCTGTTGCATCCAACCCTCTACCACCATGATGACTGGAGAATTATAGTACTCAAAGCGTTCCCTGAGGCTTCCTTGTCTCCTCCCATTCAGTCGCCGGAGGCTGTCGTTCCCTGAAGACACAAAGCAAAAGTGAAGCTGACCACCACGAATATAACCGCAGGTTACCTATAGAAAAAATATTAATTAATGAAGCGTCGCACAGCCGCGGCTGCCTCATTTCCATTCTCTCTGCTCAGATCCTAACCTCCTTCTACACCAACGACTTAACTTGACAGATAAGCGTAACCACAGAGCTACCAATATGTTGCACACGGATATCCATATGCACTGGTAGTTACATATAGGTATTCCAGTACTCAAGTGTCAAGAGTCTGGGGTAAAAGGTACAAGACATACCGGATTTTCCAATAGCGGTCGTCACGCTGTACACATCTATGTATGTACCCTACTTCTATGCCTCCGTCGAGACCTTTCTGATATATATGCTCACACACCCTTATGCGGCTATAGACGGGATATAATGCCTGTTATCTCATGTATATGAAGTTCAATATACATATTCATGGACAGGTACTCTATATACTTTGCCCTGGGCAGACGAGGCTGAACTTCGGTAAGATGTGCACTATCGCCATGGATAATGATGTTAGCGGCGATAGAGGACGATGGATTCCTTGAGCAACCAACCCAAACGGAAACAAAACCCCGCAGGATTTAAACCTCGCAAGGCTGCTGATCCGGGTGAGACGATAAGCGAGTATTAGTGTCGAGGGAGGATATCATAGGAATACTGACAGAGAGATTCGTATATACATACATCCCTGTGAAATAAGGCAAGTGTCCAGACAATGTGGTTTCGCAGGTGTAGCGCTACGTCTGAGAGAAAAGTGAACGAACTGTATTCTCCCTTCTCCCTACTCCTTGTTTTAGTCTCGCTCCAATTTCCCTCTACTTGCTCGCCTCATATACATGCTAGTAGGCGTATACCAGCCTCACGGTTGGATAACAGACCCTTCCCCTCACAAAGAAGAAAGTATCAAAGCAAACGGTGGACAAAAGAAAGATGATCCGATAAAGAACCAACATCCCTATAATCGACTTATCCGTCATAGGACCACCGCCGAGCAACTTGAATAAATGGGGCGCCCTTGAGAAAGGAGAAAGGCATGACAACAAAAGACACATAAACCAAGCAACAAAAAGGACACGATCGACCTATACTTAGCGTTGTCAACTACATGGACCTACAGGACGAGCAAAACAAATTAGCTCCCCGAGGATGGAAGCCCATTCATTGTCACCAGGCTGGCCATCCTGAAGAACCAGATTGACCATATCTACTTGACGGATGAAGACCTTGACTTTCTCGGGACAGGGCTCTCCAATCTCAGCCTAGAAGATGACAATGGAGCACCCTTTTTCCAGCCGATCTCCATGGACAAGTACCATGAAATACCAACACAAGCTTATTCTGATGGCAGTGAGAACCTGTACATCCGTATGAGCAGGCTAATTGACCACCCTCAGTTCAAACAGTTCAACCAGAAAAACATGGACTTGACACTCCGCTGATTCTTGAGCAGCCCTGTTGGAAAGACAATGGTTCATCTCAACACTGATACATTATCAATGCGAGGGGATGCATGTACCGATGTTGTTGGACGGTGGGGCATGTGACTTCCCTTGGAGTGGATACAGATCAGTTCTATTCCCCTATTCCAAGCTCTCCCTGTTTTGTTTTCCCTTTCCTTTGTTTTTCGTGTATTTATACATTATTTCACGGGAATGGAAGTGTTGTCGATGAGGGTTATGGTTTGGTACTTTGGAACACAGTCCGCACAAGCTATGTGCAAATCACCTCGATCATCCACCTGAAAGGTTCCCTGAAAGACACATTGCTATACCCTCAGACCAGTTAATCTACCTAGTATACGTTCTTCTTCTAGTAAGCGAGCCAGGCGACGCTACATTGCGAGGTTCCGTAGGCAAAATCAAGTCGTCCTGATATTCAGGTTATATGTTACCTCTATACTCTAACCCTGTGTGTAACAACGAAAGAGAACAAATTCTCAAGCAGTATGGCAGGGTGTTAAACCAAGGAATAGAGCGGACAGATCTCAGATCTCAGATCTCAGGATCGCGATAAGGAGCAACAAAGAGGGGAAGCCGATACTGATGAAAGATTGTCTGATGAGAAGTTGTGTTGTGTGCAAATAAATGCAGGTGCAATGGAAAGAGGCATATATCAAAATCAACCGTTGAAGAAAGGGGGATTGGTTGAAAAGCAAGGTTTGTCATATGTAGAAGCAGACCCTACTCTTGTGTATGTGACATGTGAGCAAGTAGGTTGGCATAGTATATCTCGATTGTTTTCAAGGCATGTTCAAGGCATCCTTCCACTAAGCCTGACTTCTGACTGAGTAGTAGCGAGATACGGCAATGTATCCCTCTATATGATGTGTAGAATGCAATCCTAGATTTACATGGTCTCATGCTCTCATGGTCTCCAGAGACCATGAAGGAGATGTGAAGAGTAGACATGAGATGGACTGAAGAATATGGGATGCAAGCGGACAGTGAGATTAACGGTCCGTGCAATGTGACAGGCTAAGAGGAGGAGAGAGGAATAAGCAAGGAGGAAGAGCAAGAGGGAATAAAGTAAAACAGAGAGAAAATTTTTGAGAAGATGAAGATGCATGAGCAGGAAGGGAAGAGGAGCAGCTCATATAGATTCCCAGCAGACACGGACGATATTGACCCTGAGAGGTGAGATGGCGAGGTACCATTCAATCTTTTACGAGGTTAAAAGTTCTACCAAGCAACCGTGACAGACCCACAAAAGTAGACAATAATTGTTTGTTTAAAAAAAAAAAAAAAAAAAAAAAGACAGGGCAGAAGAAAGTAAGCATCAAGAAAACTAGGAAAAAGAAAGGGACAAACAGCGGAACAACCCCGCTCCCCGGCCACCTGGCACTGTTAAAAAAATTGCTGTCGAGTGGCAGAGTAAGTTAGTACGATGTAGTGGGAAAAAAACACGCTGCCCTCCGGTTTCAAACACCACAGCCCACCACCCACCCAATTTCCGAAAAAAAAATAAAAAATAAAAAAAGAATGAGAGCCCGACTATAGAGTAGTAGAAGCGTGAGCAGAAGCTGGAAGGACAAGGAGTGATTAAAAGGGAGATTTGTGGAGGTATGATAGCTAAGAAGAGACTCCAAGAGAAAGAGAGAGGAGCAGGAGATTGGTGGGGGAGTGTGTGAAAATGTTGCATCGAGGTACGGATGTGGTGATTGAATTGGACAGATGATGGGATGGAAAAGCCACGGGGTAGAAAGACGGGTTTATTCAACTGGGGGTGTATCTGTTTGTGGAGTACGCCAAAGTCATTGTTTAGAAGAGTACATAGTATTTATGTGCCTGAGCCCTTTGCCTAAAACCCAAATATTCTGCTAGCAAAAGAAGAACAGGAAAAAAAAAAAAAAAAGGAAATTTGTTCTTGCTTCCCTTCCTCTTGCCTCCTTAATCTTTACAAGTCGTCTTCAAGGAATTTGTAGACGAATTTGAAGTCTGCTTTTCGCCGGTTCATCCTGTATAGTTCGAACATACATTGGTTACTATGTTTCCAAAAAAATAAAAAAAAATAAAAAAAGAGGCGCTGACAGTAAGGCGGAGGAAAAAGGGGAATAACTAGATAAATAAATAAACAAATGCATAAAGTAAAACCTACCATGTACTCTCATAATCAAAGAACCGATACGTCCCCTGCTCAAACTCCTCTGTAATTGTCTTTGGCTCCTCATGCCGCTGAAACCAGGTCTGGTACTGCTTATGGAACCGCCAGCTCTGATTCTTCAATGATTTCGCTGCCAGATACTGCTGGTAACTCGCCTGTCGATAATAGAAGATATAGAACAACGTGTCTGTATCGATGCGCCCCGTCTCGTATAATCGCGGGTCATCGAATATTGGCAGTACTTCTTGCGGGTAGTAAAGAGGGGTGTTGTAAGGTGTTTGCGGTTTGTAGTGGCGGGGTTTCTCTGCATCTCCGGGTTCTGGGCAGGTGTGGTGCGAGGCCGTTAGGAGCCGTTGGACAGACGTCGAAGGATTGACGGAGACTCTGGATTTGGTGATTTCGAAAGATTGGATTAGGTCTTGAAGGCCGGGGGGTAGGTGGTAGACGGATTCATCATTTGACGCTGGAGCTGGAGCACTGGCAAGAGTTGGAGCTGGAGCAGAGGTAGCATCTTCCTTGGGCTCGCCTTTTGTTGTGGGCGCCGCATGCTCATCTGACGCCACGGGTTCCACATTATCCGTGGCCGGGGTGGGGGGAACCGTTGCAGGTCTACTCGTAGGAGCACTCGGTAACGTTGGCGATTTGGATTGCTGTTGGCTAGCGGAATCGTCCACACTGGGGGCTGCAGATGCAAGTCTCTGCACAGGTTGTACATGATGCACTTGCGGTGAGGCGGTTGAGGATGTTGTTCCCGGCGGTGGTGGTAAGGGAGCTATTCCCACACCACTTTTATCACTAGCTGCAGCAGCAGCTGCTGCAGAAGCATATTTCAGGGTCTCTCCTGGTAATCGCGTCGGTAGAGGGGCAGGCTTCATAGAACCTGAAGCCGTAGATGAGGGTCCGTTATGAAGTGTCGCCAAAACTGGGAGGGGCGACTTCATCTGCGTCGATGGCCTTCGTGCCGGCCCGGGTTCTGCTTTCGCCTTTGACCTCGCGGCTTCCGCATCATCATCCTGTATTGATTGCGTATCCTGAGATGAGACCCTGTCGTTATCAGTGGGCATACCAAACTCGTCATCTCCTAGCGTTATGTCGTCGTATATCGTTTCATCTTCCCCACAGAAGTCTGCATTGTGGCCATCGTCCGCGAAATATTTGATGCTATCTTTGATGTCCAGCACTTGGCTTGTCTCAACATTTCCATTTTGAAGACACCGCAGGAGTAGTTCCAGCTTTGTTACATGCCATCGGTGCCGCTCTAGAATCCTTGTAATATCAGACAACCGGGTAGTCTTTGCAGCATCCTTCTTTCCCTTCTTTAGCGATGCCTGTATCATCTCTTCCTCAGCCTCCATGGCCTCAATCTTCTGTTGTAGGATATCAACGGTTGACGATAGGAAGTCGCATGTTTCAGCCTTCTCTTTTTCCTTGGGGTCTAATCGAGCTGCTGCTGATAGACCTTCCTTCGAATAGGCCTTGGTTTTCATTTCCTTTTCAACGGCTTTGAATTGTTCCATGCACTGTTATTCTCCAGTTAGCTAGGCCCCACAGAGATTCAACGGAGGCAGGTGGGGGAATGTGGAGAGAGCGGAATGACGGCCAGAGACGGAGATGGATGGGGAAGCGCACAGTTTCAATGGCCCTCCGCTGTTCTAGCAAAGGGCCTTTGTCCTTGACTTCATTTCCTGCAGCCCATGTTTTAATCTGATCACGGAACCGTTGAAGCTTTTTGATTTCGCGTTTAAGGTTGTCTTCTAGCTTGTCTCTTTGTGCAGCGTTTGACGATGATTTTATCTTGTCGTATATGCCCTCGAACGATTGTATGCCTTCAGCTACCTTCTTGAAGGTCTTGTCGATCTCCTGCTGTGTTTTTCGCGACGTCATGGTTGCTTCATAGACGGAGTTGTTTGCATTTAACCAGGGTAGTGGGAAAGGGCGAGATTGGAGAGGCGGAAGGACAAACGGTGGAGATCGATCAGCCGATGCGAGTAGTGGGAGTGTAATCTGCGGCGTAGATATGACACGGGGGACAATATATCGACGTACCAAGGTGGGTGAACGGCGGGTGAACGGCGGGTGCAGAATGTGCAGAACCTGCTCAGTGGTGATCTGGACTGGGATTGATGGATTACTTGATGGATGAAGCCCGAGCTGGGCTGGGAAGACGTGCCAAGAACATGGGCTCGCATTGGCGCTAAACAACAAACTCGCTCCGCCGCGGCCTCCACCGATTTACAATACATCGACGGGGAGGCAATGGACGTTTATCAGGGTTACTGTGTTTGGTATTCGATATTGTTTTCTCCTGCTTATAGATTTAGAAGGTCTGGGGAATGACGTCTCGTTGATTCCCGGCCCGTGGAGTCCCTAACGTCCTGTTTTTACCCCGAGATCTAGATATTCCATCATGAAAGGTAAAGCTTCCCCGCTCTATTTACATTGAAGCCCGGACTTCCAAGCCTAATAACGATCCCGCTCTAGCTGTTCTACAACGAGTCACCTCTGCCTCAGTTACAGTCGATAAAACGCTTATTTCGTCCATTGGCAGAGGCCTTCTTGTGTTTGCCGCTGTCGGCCCGGATGATACCCAGAAAGATGCAGAGTCCCTTGCGGCAAAGGTTCTTAAGCTAAAGATCTGGCCCGATGAGGCGGGCGGTACGGTATGTTTCAATCCTAAGAGCTGCTCAGGCGGATTGGTTTTCACAGATTAAAAGCTCTAACTAGCAATCTGAATACAGTGGAAGAAAAGCGTCCAAGATATACAAGGAGAAGTCCTATGCGGTACGCAAACCAGAGCACGCCAAATACCAGTAGAAAGAAATAAAGCCGACGTGAACATTTTTACCGATGGATGACATTTTTTCGTCCACTCTTCATGTTTGGATTTTACAGTGTCCCAATTCACCCTCCTAGCCCAAATCAAAAAGGGCAACAAACCAGACTTCCATCACGCTGCAGACGCAACCAAAGCCAAGGAGTTGTACGATCACTTCTACAACAAAGTTGGAGAACTCTATAGTGTCGAACGCGTCAAGAACGGCGTCTTCCAGGCAATGATGGAAGTGGGGCTCGTCAACGATGGACCGGTGGGTGTGGATTTACCGCAGTGAGGACAGCGCGGTATAGCGATAACGCTTTTTCCCGACTCCTCTGTTTCTGGGTTTTGAGGACAGGGCTGACTTGGAAATATTGTTACTGCGTAGGTTACGATTCAAATCGATACTGCGTTACCTAAAAAGGAGCCTAAGAAACCCGGGGATGGGAACGGGAATGGGAACGGGGATGGGAAGGACCAGTCGAGGGATCCAGCTGCGCAGCAACCGGAGCAAGGTGGCGCGGGGAAAAACTAGGATGTATGAGGGAAGAAGGATGTTGTATGTGCTAGGCTATAGTATATTCTATTTACGTTCACATACAATATACAAGATCTATCTATCTATCTATCTATCTCGAGGATCCGATCTGGTGGGGAGTTTGCACTGTTTGACTGCGCATGGAAGCTTCTACAAGGCTCGCGCATTTGGACAAACAATCAACAACAAAAACCACCACAAAACCCAACTTCCCTTTGTATTTCAGGCTTCACCTTGAATTGCTGTACTCTTACTCGTTATTGCTGTCTGCTATCTGTGAGTCTCCTTTCTACAGCTCCAACTTTAACATCCTCATCATGGCCGAAACTTCAGGTACTTGTCCTTTATTCCCGCCCCGCAATTTGTTTTGCCTGGCAGGGCTCCCCGCTTCCCCCCCAGTGGGTTGCCAAAGTCACTGACAACGCCCCGAGTTGCAGGTCGCCCGCGAGTCTTCTTCGACATCCAAGTTGGGAAAAGGCCAGAGGGCCGCATTGTCTTTGAGCTGGTAAGTGTTTTTTGGAGTTCAATTGCGACATGCCTCGAGGTGAGGAAGACTGGAGCTGACTTGCGCAAATCGCTAGTTTACTGATGGTATAACATGATTCCGATGACTCTCGCTGCTTTCGATATATGACTTCTAATTTTCGCTGTATGCAGTTGTCCCCAAAACTGCGGAGAACTTCCGCGCGCTTTGTACCGGCGAGAAGGGTGAGGGGAAGTCTGGGAAACCGCTCTGCTATAAGGGTAAGTTGTTTTTTTTTTTTTTTTTTTTTTCCCTCTTAGGATCAGAGATGCGCTTTCCCACACATATGCATGGGAAAAATTGGTTAGCAATATAGCCAAAAGGATTTCACGTCTAATGCGTACATCAGGCTCCATTTTTCACCGTATCATCAAACAATTCATGATTCAAGGTGGTGATTTCACGGAATTCAATGGTACTGGCGGCGAATCGATCTACGGCGAGAAATTCCCAGATGAAAACTTCGAGCTCAAACATGACCGCCCTTTCCTGCTTTCTATGGCCAATTCTGGCCCCGGAACCAATGGGAGCCAGTTCTTCATCACCACCGTCCCCACTCCGCATCTAGATGGCAAGCATGTCGTATTCGGCGAAGTCATCAGCGGGAAAGGGCTAGTGCGCAAGATTGAAAAGGCCCCCACGGACTCAGGCGACAAGCCACACATGGAAGTCAAGGTTGTGGACTGTGGTCAACTGACTGGCGACGCCTACGAAACCGCTACCCAATCATCCGTTGACGAAACGGGCGACAAGTACGAGGACTACCCGGAGGATGCAGGGAAGGAATTTTCCGGGGAGGAGTATTACAAAATCGCCTGTGACCTGAAAGACTATGGCAACAAGGCTTTCAAGGCCGGCAACGTCGACCTGGGCCTGGACAAGTACCAAAAGGGCCTGCGCTACCTCAACGAATACCCGGAGACCTCGGATTCAGATCCACCAGAACTTGCTGAGCAGATGGCCATGTTGCGATTCACATTGCACTCCAACTCAGCACTGCTAGCGAATAAACTCAAGCAGTTCGAGGATGGGCGCTCATGGGCGGGTTTCGCGCTTGAAAACGCCGCGGCCGCCAAGGCGAAGGATGCAGATAAGGCCAAGGCGTATTACCGGCGAGCTATGGCGTTGGTTGGGTTGAAGGATGACGAGGAAGCGTTGAAGGATCTGGCGGAGGCGGCGAAGTTGGCGCCGGGAGATGCGGCGATTACGAATGAGACGGCGAGGGTCAAGAAGGCGATTGCGGATCAGCAACGGAAGGAGAAGGAGATGCTGAAGAAGTTTTTCAAGTGATGGTGAAGTGCAAATTGCGAGGGCGATGTACTCATGCGAAAGAAGGGTGGGGAATTAGGTAAACTTGGGAATATCCATTGGGGCTCTAAGTGACAACGATTAACTATCTTATCTACGCCGACAAGAAAGAGAAAGAAAGAAAAGAGCAAGGGGTTGGAGAAGGGAATGGTAAGAAGAACGTAACTGAGTGTATTTTTTTTTTTTGTTTTTATATCTTTTTATCGTTTTTCGAGTAGAACCCTGGCGTCTCTCAGCCTGCGTTAAATGTCTGTTTTATTTATCTATCTCCCTTTCCTTCTCAGCCTCGTCTTGTTTCGTTTAAATCTTTTGTCTGTGGAGGGTTTTTTTCTCGTTTGCTTGCTTGTTTGTTAGATGGTGATATAGGTTTTGATCCTCCTGACGTGATTCGGCTCCTTTTAAGTTAATCAACCACAGCACCATTTACAAACTTAACAACTATTTTATCCCAGCCAGATCCCACGCTAGATCCCTGCTCCTTCGCGTGTATTCGTTTAAGAGGCATGACTTCGCATTTGCACAGGTGGAATAGCCCATCTGGAGCTACTATTCAAAGATTGGGCATGATTTGTGCTGCGTATCCGTCTGACAATCGCCATAGCAAAGATAACTACCTGTGGGGCCTGGTTCCTTACACAGCAACTGAGCACTGAGAAGTGTCATTTGGGCTTAATCAACTCGCCAAGTTGGGCGGAATATCCACTATGTTGGTTTGCTCGCTGGCTCAGGTTCCAGGTTGTTTCAGCTCTGCGTGATCCCGGATCATAACCATCGAACCACGGAGACTTACTTAGTTAACTACGGTTTTGAAGGCTTCCTAACTACCCCCTGCTCCCAACTGATGAATAAAGAGTTTTTAAGCAGCCGAGGGTAGCTAGCTATGCCTCGGCCGCCGGTCTTTAAATACGCGGCAACCTTGTGGAGATTAGTTTGCTTGCTGCTGAGTGAGTGTTCAATCATTGATTCAAGCCTCAACTTGGATAGCTGGTAAATCGAATACAGGCAAAGACTTATCTCCTATGCGTCCCCGACCGTATGAGCAAGCACCTCTTCCGCTACCTCCTCCGCTTTCTCCGACGTTTGTTCGATATCACATCCGCGACCTTGAGTGGTAGCTATTCAGTCTCTGTGGCCGTTCGAGATTGGTCAAATTGCTGCATTCCATGAGCACGCTGCCAGAAATATGCTCTGTGAAATCACATATACTTGATCGTCGAATGCTGGAAGTTTCTCACGCTTAATTTTTCTTATTCCATTCTCGATTTTCCGCTCGTGAGTCAGCAAGGCTGCCAAACTCTCATAGGAGTCGTGCCTTTTCACGAAAAATGATACTTGCCGGGACGCTTCTGTCCTGTGCCGCCCTCTGCCTCTGTTCGGTCTCAGCCAGGGCAACGCCCCTGGACTGCAAATGCGTAAGTAGGTCCGCAAACCAACGTTTACATGCTACATACACCCCTTATCTAAACACCTCCTTTTAAGTTAAGATGGCCCATGCTCATATCACATATAGGGCCCCGGCGACGTCTGCTGGCCGAGTCACCGGGAATGGCAAGCCCTCAACAGCACCATTGACGGGAAACTCATTCGCGCCATCCCTCCGGCTTCGGTCTGTTATAAATCGCAGCCCACCTACGACGCAGCAGCCTGCAGCTCCATACTTGCCCAATGGCACACTTCTGGTTTCCACTTGCAGGATCCCATTAGTATTGATTTCCCAATGTGGGCGGGTGACTCGTGTCCACCTATCTTTGAGAATGGGACAAGTGTAAATGGTGACCCGACGGCGGGGAAGAAGGGATGTTCGATTGGTCGCCATCCGGTTTACGTAGTAAATGCTACAGGTCCGGAGGAGGTTGTCACAGCGGTGAAGTGGGCTGGGGAGCGGAACATTAGAGTGAATGTTAAAGGGACGGGGCATTCATTGACGGGGAGGTGAGTGTTGGACATGCCATTTGTCATTTTTTGTGGTCAGCTTTTGTTGACGCTACTAACTGCTCGACTTTGCTGATTTCCGCTTTATTTTATGAAGGAGCACTGCTCAAGGGAGTCTTTCGTAAGTTAACCGTCTCTTCCTTTTGTGGATTTTAAATGGGCCAAATACAAGCTGAGGCCTAACATATCGATTTACATAAAAACGTAGCATTTGGACACGAAACATACGTGGCATTAAATTCCACCCCAAGTTCCAAAGTGCATCGTGTCCCGGCGGCGAGAGTGGCAGACAGGCTCAAATGGCAGCCACGGTAGGAGCAGGGGAGATTGGCTATGATGTGATTCAAGAACTAGATAAATATGGAGCCACCGCTGTCACGGGCGGAAATAACGTACGGGATCCCCGTCCTGCAATACACACATAGGCCTTTATTAACCATGCCCGACTCAGTACGTAGGGCTCGTCGGATGGCTTACCGGCGGCGGCCATGGGCGCCTAAGCAGCTCCTATGGCATGGGCTCTGACAATCTGATTGAAGCCAACATCGTCACTCCGACCGGCAAATTCCTCACCGTCAATGCTTGCCAACACGCTGACCTCTTCTGGGCCATCCGTGGCGGTGGCGGCGGTACGTATGGGATCATCACGTCGGTCATTATAAAGACTTACCCCACACCGTCAACGACTGTGTGGAAAATACAAGGTCAATTATTGGACAAATCCAAGGAGGACCAGTGGTGGGACCTCATGGCATATTTCTATTCGCTCCTTCCATCTATGAAGCAGAAGGGACTTCAGGGATATTACCGCATGATAGGTCAGCCGTTTGCAGATACGCTGGTGTTTGTTGCCTCGTTTTTATTGTATGACAAACCTAGTGGGACTGCTGAGGCTTTGTTCGAGCCGTTCAAGCAGAGACTAGATGAATTGATGCGTGCTAAGTCAGTGGCTTATTTTTCCGAAATATTCACGGAGCCTTCATTCTTGAAAGGCTATGATCGCCTGGTGTCAGATGAACCCGTTGCGCATGTTGACTATGCGCTGGGAACCTGGCTGCTTCCTGCCCAGCCTATGGAGGATGTGGAAGTAATGGCCAAGATGTTCAAGGAGATTGGACCAAAGATCGGAGGCAACAGCGTGAGTTATTTTCCGTGGAGTACTTGATCCCCTGCTGCCTTTTCATTTACACCACTTAGCCTTATGAACTTCCGAATGAAAAGAGAACCACCCACTGACAGAAATCCACAGCCACTGTCCACCATTTTAAATAGCTGCTTCGTTGCGAACTCGGCCAACAGTGACCTGGAAACAGCTTTGCACCCCGCCTGGCGCAAAGCAGTCGTACATCTTATGGTCATCAGTGCTGCCACTAGTGGCGTTTCCCGTAAATCCATCCAAGAAGTTCGCGACGATATGACATATAACAAGATGCCCAACCTAAAGAAGATAGCCCCTGACTCTGCGGCATACTTTAATGAGGTGAGTTCATAGCCCATGCATGGCGCTTGTCAAAGCACTATTTTCAAGGCCTCTGTATTTTCCACTCAACGTAATATATTTCTCTCGCCTAACAACATTGCGATAGATGGACCCATTCGACCCGGATTGGCAAAATGTGGCCTTTGGACCAAATTATAAGAAACTGAGAGCCATAAAGAAGAAATATGACCCCGATGCGCTGCTTTGGTGCTTTTCGTGTGTGGGGAGTGAGGACTGGGTTGAAATTGAGGATGGTAGGCTCTGTCGAGCTTATGGCGGAATCTGTCCAGCTTTAACTCGAAATATTATTGAAAGATCGGTTTGTGCCGTGGATAGATCTGGTGGGATGAATACCTTCAACTTATGAGATTTATTTAGAATTTTTAAGAGATAAGAATCGAGCCGTTTAGTTTCTTTGTTTCCCCCCACTTTCTGCTTTTCCTTTTCCTTTCTTTTTATCTTCTAAAATAACATAAAATGAAGAACGTGGTGGAGGATTAGAGCCAAATCGGTTTTATATATTGGCAATTTTAGCTATTGTGAATTTCAAGTTAAGTAACTATGTATAAAAAAACTACTCTCAATTACCCTTCCGCATCCTTTGTGTGGAAAACCACCCACTAGTCCAACAGATCAAATCATAAAAGTAAAAGAGATAAAGAAAGGGGGAAACATCCAAATCGTTCATTATTTCGTCGTCAGATGACCGGCTTCACACTATTATCCAACCATTTACGGTGTGGTGTGCACATAGAAACAACATACAAACCCTATCGCTTCCCTGACTCTGGTGCACATAAAATTACTTGTTCATCTTATCACTCGTATATGCACAGGATCCCATATCCCTCTTCACAACCTCAGATTCAGGGCGAATATCGAAATCAAAAATATCCATCGGCACCCCTAAGGTCGTGCACGCATTGGGAATATCCACTAACCCCGCAATATGCCCCTGGACAGGCGCACAGCTCAGCAACAGATAAATTTGGTAATCATCGTAGCCGTAACGGCGCAGATACTCAATAACTCGCAGACAGGTTTCGCGGTACGCAATCGTCGCATCCAAGTAGTGCTGCTTGCCGGTATGGTCGACGCTGAAGCCCTCGAAGGTCAGGTAGCGGCCGGGGCCGAACTGCGGCTCAACGGGCCCCGGATGGAAAATGGGAGATTTCATGCCCATGTGCGCCATGCCGCCTTTAATCACGTTGAACTTGATGGTGATTACGCCGGCCATCTCGATGGCGCCGCAGAAGGAGATTTCGCCATCGCCCTGTGAGAAGTGCAAGTCGCCGACGGAGAATTTGGCGCCGGGAACGTGCACTGGGAGGTATACCTTGCTACCGCGGCTGAGGTTTTTAATGTCGCAGTTCCCGCCGTGCTCGGGGCGGCCCTATATGATTGTCTTTTTGTCGGTACCGCGGTGCGTACACTCTTACACATTTATGGGTTTAGCACATTACTTACGGGAATAGTCCTCGCTCCCTCCCTTCCGACCTTCGCCTTGATATCGCCGCTGGCACTGCCTGCGTGAACATTAACGGGCTCGGGCGGCTTCGCGACAACCCTATCCAAGTGGGCATGGGTAGTGACGAGTTCACCTTCGCGTCGATTCCACTCAGCGAGGACCTCAGCAGAAGGCGCACAGCCTAGGATTCCCGGGTGAATCAATCCCGCAAAGCGGACGTGTGGAATGTGGCGGGATGAGCAGAAGATGCCTTCAAAATCCCATATAGCTTTTGCTCTGTAGTGATTTTTAACATCGGGTTTCAAAGGTTTCCAAAGGGGTTTTGGCTTTTTAAATTTTACTTACGCATGGGGATAGTGCTCATCCAAGAAGCCACCGCCATTTTTCGCGTCGAAAACGCCCGTGAATCCCCACGGCTGGTCTTGGAATGGCTGTACGTCTTGGATTTCAACAAGCAGCACATCACCTGGCTGGGCGGTTTCGATCTCGAATGGCCCTGTCAGATAATGCACACGGGTTAAGTCAATGTCGCGCATGTCATCGGCGCAATCGTCGTTCTTAATCTGCCCGCCGGTCCAGTCGACGCATTCGATCTTGACGACTTCGCCATTCTTGACTGTCGCGCATGAGGGAACTGTGTTGCGGAGGCCAGGTTAGCTTCGCTACCCAACATGTTCCTGGAGCGCGTTAGACTTGTGAATAGGCCTAAGACTCACTGTCTGGATGCCAGCGATTCTATGTGACAGAAATCATCCAAAATGTTAGCTAGATAACGTAGCGATAAGGGCATACTAGCCCGATGCTGGTTGATGTATAGATCGATGACATACATGCAAACCATTTTGTTCTCCCGCAGGCTTGTTCCGATCGACCTTCATGGCCGTACGAATGCCTGTAAGCCCCATGGCTGCAGAGTGAATTTGACCTGTTGGCTAAAAGGTGTAGTAAATAGTAAAGAGCAATGCAGCCTTATCAAAAAGGGGCGTGTTTAAGACAGATAGATCCCCGTCGTGGAGTGATAAGAGGAAACACCTGTGAGGAGATACCAGAGTACGCGATTTCTCACAGAAGCCAAAGGCAGCTGCTGCGGGGTTCCCAGACTCTTATATATGCCTGTCGGCTTCGATCTTTGGTAGCAACTCCGCGAGTATACGAACGGAAGCGGTTCAGGGATCTCTGCCTTGGATATCACAAGTTCCGCAATCCCCGCATCGGGAACATGGAGGTTCAAAGTTACAAGTTCGTACGGGGATGATTCGTTTCCTTTCTCGGCAATTATGGCGGTAAAAAGCTCCATGCCGGGTTTCGTATATGTCTGCCCTTTGGAGGCCTTGGATTTGAACGGCGTGTTAGTTCGAGTTGTTGTGGAGTTGCGGTTGTTGGTGTTGTCACCAAAGCCTGATACGCTGAGAATAAAGACATTGTCGATACATGGCGTGAACATAAGCAGAAACAAGCCCGATACTTGGTACTTCTACAGCAATTCGTTTCTGGTAGTTAACTGCCCGTCATGATCCGACCGAGAGTTGATGGTGCCTTGGGTCGCCAGCACCTTAACAGACCCTGAAACTTCACAGTCCTGATATTGGAGCCCCCAGCTAAAGTTTCGGCTCTTGATCCCCCCACAACGACGTCGAAATGCGGGGAAACCATGATTTAGCTTCGTAAGAACGTGTTAACCTTCGAGTTCCATGGGGCAGAAAGTTGCGGATTAGAGAATGGGGCCGTGATGTTAACGAACATTCTTACCCATGTAAAAATCCGTAAAGATCCATCGACTGAGCCATTCAGCCATTTCCCTGGGTTTGAAGCTTAACGAACCCCTCATCCAAAACCTCCCTCATCCCCCAACCGCCAGCTGGGTGTGATCTCTTTATCACCTACCATGGGGTGGCGGTTCCGGAAGCACTGGGCTCAAAACAAGACCCAAACACCACAGCAGAAATAGGTTTGCTGAAAAATGCTGACTCTCTGACAAGGACTGGATGTCCAATTCATCCACGCTCTTAAATCTACATTCAGCCGAACGATCCAGTTTCTATACCTAGTATACAGGTCGTTTCTCGGCCTGCCCGTTTGGGAGGTTAGTTAGCACTAGCCCTAGCCCTAGCCCTAGCCCTAACAACATGCCCAGAATCAAGTCAACTTGTTTGCTATCGCGAACACCGAGGGATGGAAGATCTAACAGTGTTAATTCGTCCAAACAAGTTGTGAGGATAGCTCCCCATGAGGAGGGGCCTGGCCAACTCCTTCTAACCGCCTTCCAACTCACTTTCTCACAGCCCGGCCGTGATCCCCAAGTTTTCTAGAAGACGCTGCTCGGTTCAATAGTAGCCAGAAGGAGCTCCGTGTTGGCTTCAGAGGGGCCGTTTTGAAGCTACCAGCCTTGCAACCGACACGCCCCCACCTGGCTGGAAGCCAAGGAGAAATTAGGCAACCCTCCTTCTTGGCTGAATCGATATAGAAGGACTTCAGAACACGAAACGAGGGGAAGTGCCAAAAGAAAATGCCTCTCAGCATCAGCGACCTGCCCGCAGAAGTGTTACTCCAAATTGCTCTGGATATCAGACGCCCAATCCATCGGTTACACCTTGCTTTGTGCTCTCATGCCTTCTCTGACATATTTCTTCCCATTGTTTTCCATGATATCCAGCTGAACGATCCCCCATGCCAAGATTATCACTCCTCTCGTCCAGACGCTTCCATCATGTACTCAAACTCTTGGGATACATGAATGGTCGACGGAACTCAATTATGAGGGTAATAGCTATGATCTACCAGAAACCCTTCCGTTGTCCAATTCGGAGTTGGTCTTTGACCAAGACCTTGCCCACGCCGCCGTCCAACGGCTTTTTCGCTGCCAGCGACGAGCGTGCGCTATCCAAATTCATGGCTCATCTTTCCGCTGCAAATGAAGATGCATGGATCGGCTTGCTGCTATTCTCTCTCCCTAACTTGAAAGAATAAATCATGTCTGTCCCATATGGCTGTTTTTTTCCCACGCATACTAGCCGAACGTCTGGCGATAAGGTTCCCACCATTTGATTCCCAACCAGCATTGACCCGCCTTTCCCATGTGTTCGCCAAATGGTATGATAGCGAGAGCTCGCTGGAATCTGCAGTGCTAGAGCCCTTCTTTTTCTTCCCATCTATGGGCAAGGTTTCTGGCGAACAAATTGCACATTGCTCACCAGAAGAAGAAGAAGAAGAAGAAGAAGAAGAAGAAACAGATGCATTTGAAGAGCTTAAAATTGTTGACAACGGCCGCATTGCATATTCAAAAGACAAACCCACGACTTCCACCGTGACTGAAATAGACATGTCGAGATGCAGTACCAATAATGGCATGATTGGCCAAATTAAAGTGTGCAAGAACCTCAGATCATTCCGATTCGAGCATGCCGACTCCTTTGAATATGACTCTAGTTTCCTACCAAAAGACTTCGCCCGCCCTCTCACCCATGTCAGC
The DNA here is from genome assembly GCA_017607445.1 of Histoplasma ohiense. Classification (NCBI taxonomy): domain Eukaryota; kingdom Fungi; phylum Ascomycota; class Eurotiomycetes; order Onygenales; family Ajellomycetaceae; genus Histoplasma; species Histoplasma ohiense. The sequence continues at coordinate 1,124,840 of JAEVHH010000007.1, read as the reverse complement.
CACAGTCTCGAAAGTCTCTGGCTCAGCTATGATAACTATCATTTCAATGGTCAGATTTACCAGGCAGACGACGAGACTTTCGGTTCCATGGATGACTACCTCGTCCTGAAATCAGTGTACATATCAGCGGAACATCTTATAGGAAGTGACGTGCAGCTCAACTCAGACAACAACCATTCGAACCTGGAAAATCGTCAACGGTTGTCACGTATGCTCCTCGCTTCGATCCAGTCGCTTACACTAGCCAATGTTTCCAAACGCCACTACCTCGGTGTCCTCAAACAGTTGAAGAATTTAGTTGAGCCGCCCAACCTCTCGCAATATACACCCCGGCTCAGTGTTTTAAAAATTCAGGGGGTTTTCTCCCGAATCTACGAGACGAATCAGCCCGGCATTACGACGTTAGATGGGCCGGGGCCGGTTATCCCTCCAGAAATTCTGGACCCCACTGAAGAGCTTCGGGATTTATGTGCAGGAGTTGGGATTGGGTTTGAATTGGTTGATACGCATACTCTTTGGTTCAGAGAATTGAGGAAGACGTGGAATGGGTGAAATGCCAGGCTGGTCTTGGCTAGGAGTCGACATTCCCAGACATTATTATTATTATTTTTTTTTTTGGGTGGTTTGCTCCCATTATCATTAGCCACTTTCAACTGTACAGATCGCGATTGTTGTATTGTTGTATTTATTTTTATATTTTTCATATATATACTGACTCTCCACCTTTTCTGAAATGTGAATAGTCGATCCCATCGACTCTCAGATCGGAAAAATTATGTAGATACAAATGTATGAAAAAGCTGCGCAGTTAATATGCAGGTGATAAAGAAAGCTATAAAGAGCGAGTATGATTTCTGATTGCCATGATACTTCGTCGCTCAGACACAAGCAAAGGAAAAGATAATAAGGTTGCCCCAAGCCAGGCAAAGACAAGAAAGAAGCCATCAAAAAAGTTAATATTTAGTATTAGGCCCCCAACTGATCGGCCGGAACACCGACACTTTTCCTCGCAGATACACACGAAAACCGGATCGGCCTTTTGACCTTCACCACATCCTCCAATTGTTCCAACGGCTTATTTGATCCGTCCCTCTCCCGCGTCTCCGGAATCAGCCACTTTGTAACCGCAGCCCCAAGTAACATAAACGCCGCGAATATAACAATCACATACCCCAGCCATTCTGCACCGGGATCCGAAGATCGGTACGGCCCAATGGGTGAGTATGAAACGAACGCCTGCACGACCACGGACGCAATCTTGCCCGCTGCGGCGGAGATGCCGTGTGCAGTGCAGCGGAAGCGGGTGGGGAAAAGCTCAGCGGGGATCATGAAGGTGGTGAAATTTGGGCCAATCTCGAAGAATATCTGGCTGAGGACGTATAGAAAGGCGATAAGTGGGACGGACGCGTGACGGCTCACTGTTTCAAAACTGATGCCAATGGCGATGAGGATGGCTGTTAGGACCAGGAAGCCAAACAGCTGTATTGTGCGTGGGGAGATGCATTTTGTCAGCTTGATCATGCCCAGGCCGCCGATCATGGAGCCGATGGAGACAATTATTAGCGAGTGCCACGAGTTTTCGACGAGGTCGGTGTAGATGCTACGAGTTGGGAGAGGAAGAGGAGGCCCCCCAGGTTCTCGCGTGAATTCCAGGGGTTTTTCGTTGAAGATTTTAGAGATTACTTTGTAGGAATTCGGGCCAAGCGCATAGTAGGCGAAATCGAAGCAAGCCCAGGAAAGGGACGTGCCAAGTAAAGTGGGCCAATGCCCTTTAATGAAGAAGTGTTCTACAAAACCAGTGTAGAATCTTTCCCACTCGCTTGGTTTCTCCTCGCCAATATCTGAATCGTCATCGCCCTCTGCAGGTCGGCTATCGGGCTCATCAATTGTGGTGATAGAGCTTGCTCCTGAGATGGGAGGAGGAACGTTCGGACTGGGTATTGATCCACTGCGCGCATTTCCGCCAAGGTCGCCGAGAATCTGGTGTTCGGTCATTTCAGAGACGTTAGAACAACTTTTATTCTTGTTATTATTGGCGGCTTCTTGGTTGGTTGTTCGCTTCGAGATCCCCTCCAAGGTCGTACTGGGGATATTTCCGGCAAGATTTCTTGAGTCTGAAGTTTGCAGCTCAAGATCGAGTGCACGTTGAGGAGTGCGGACTGCTCGTTTCCACCCCATTTCATTAACATCTTCTAGTGCCTCGTCTGGACGATTCAGAACTTCCATTGTATATCTGGGAGACTCGGGGATGCTAATTCGGAAAAGTATGGCGATCGCTGCCGGTATAGCTCCCGCCCCTATCACCCAGCGCCAAATTCTATCTATTGTCCGTCGACATAATTCGTCATCAGTACATGATACGATGCTGTCGACATCTGTCGGTATATTGGTCGGGAGTCCATTCTTGTTCGCCAAGATAGCAAAAAGAGCGACTAACGTGGCAACGAGATATCCGCACGGCTGCATGAAGAAAACGGTGGCAATCATCCGAGCACGAGACTTAGTAGGAGCGAACTCAGACGTTATCACTGCGCTCAGAGGATAGTCCCCACCAATCCCAATCCCCATTAGGAACCTCCAGGATATCAACCATCCTACAAGATTCATTGATTTCGACGCGCCATCCGAAGCCATTGCCACTCCGACTGTCGCGACGATAACAACGAGCAGTTCAAGCCCGTACATTTTGCGCCGACCATAAAGGTCCGCCAGAACACCGAATACATATTGGCCAATAATGGTTCCAACGAGGGTGGCAGTGCGCATTGCAGTTTCGATTGTTGTGGGCATCGCTCCGTGCCAGTAGACATGAGAAAGCATGGGGATTATGATCCCCACTGCGAAAATCTGTCAAGTGGTTATGAAGTGTCAGTTATTTACTGTTGCTAGACGAATGTATTCCAGTTGGCATCACATACATCATATCCATCCGTGAAAAAGCCTACACCGGCAACGAACACAACCAGACCCTGAAAGTGGGTGGCATCAAGCTCGTCAAAAACTCGACGGCGTCTGAGATGAAGGTCCTATCAGAATGAATGTATCAATTGAGCCCAAATAATAGCTTTCTGGTTCGGTCACACACCGGAATATGATTAAAGTTAACTGTACGATTCTTGACCTGGAAACCGATAGGGAATTTCATCACTGGCAATTATGTCTTCAAGAATAGGATTTGAAGATGACCGCAAGTCCATCGAAAGGAGCGTGCGGAGCTAAAGTACATCGGGAAGGATTCATAGCGAAAAGCTGTTGTTCGGTCGAAGAGGGCGCGAGCGGGTCTTATTCTTGCATGGAGCTATTAGATATAGCTGCCACAAACGCGTAGCAGGGAGCCCGGTGTAAAACCGAGCCGTTTGGCCAAGGTTGAATGTTCCAGAGTATATCTCATCTGTGATGCCTATGGGGGAAGTTCGGTTTCATGGTGTCAGATGGTAAAGGTGAGAGAAGTCCAAGCCCCAAACCTCAACGGAACTGGGAGAATTAGGCAAATTTCCACCTCCGTATGATCTTAAAAAAATTCAAAAATAGGAGGTTGTCGAAGGACTAAACATTGGGGAACTGTCAGGATTTCTAGGCCCATACAGAGGGCCAGAAACAACCACGAGGTTGCAAGGGTCAAGGCTAAAAAAGCCACATCAGAGGATCCCTGAACTTGTCAAGTATTCCTTGGCATGGGGCGCACGGCAAACAGGGCATGGATAAAATCCTGGAGATCTATGGGGAACGTCGAAATATCAGCTTCACAAGTAGTATGAGACTCAAACACTTTTTTTTTTTTTGTCTCAGGATTAAGCTGTGGACGGTTACTTACCTGCAGGAGATGTAAATGTAATTTTCAAATTCTGCATTGGAGAGAGAAGCTTTAGCTCAAGAACATTGTTTCGTGATGAAATTTTGTAGGTGGGCATAATTTCTTTTTCTAAAACAACGGTCAGCGAGAGAACCTTGGTTCTTCATGATTCTCACCAACAGGATTAAATACCGTCAATTTCGATATACTTCCTATGGGATCTCGCAGTAGCGAAATAAAGCAGAGATCGGGGATGTCCAGGTGACGCAGATTCCCATAGCCGGATGTACTGTCGGTCTGATTCCTTTCCCTGAGCAGAGGACATCTTTTGTATAACAGTAGCCAAAATCAATTTCCTGTCATAGACCAAGCTCTGGAAACCGAAGTGATCTACCAAGAAAAAGAAAAAAAAAAGAGTTGAGATGTTAGTCAATATGGAATGAATTACAAAGCCGATCACAGTATCAAGCAGACCTTTTTGGTTCTCAAAGAAATACTGAACTCTTGCTTCTCCCCGCTTCATGGATGGAGGTTTAACGAAGTAAACGCGAAGAGCTTCTTCAGGGTCATCCCGTGGGCCTGGCGGCTCCGTGTGGGGGATCGGCCGTTTCTCGGCTGATGATACTAATAATCATTTCAGTCCAAGTTCCTATACTGATCGGACTCAGATAGTGTTACCCGAACATTTTATGATGGGGAGTTCTCGCAGGGGATCCTGGAGATCAACTGCTTTAATAGCGTACAAACGGCCATCGCTGCGGTGGCCTGTTTCGAGTGTACAGTAGACTGGGGAGGTACAGTTATCCCAAAGACTACCGAATGGAAATGGAATTAGTTAATCGCCGTAGCAAGGGTAATTGGACAACATACACTTTCACCCAACCATCTAACTTTACAGGTTTCCAATTTCTTTGTCCCCCCGATTCGTTGGATGACGCAAAACTAGGACGATGCGATGGTTCCGTTTCACTCGATGGCGAAATAGGAGAGGTCGGCTGGAGCTTATGTTCGTATTTCCATTTTTCTTGACGGGTAGTGGATGAGGGCCTGCGTTTCATGGGCGGGACATTAGAGTTAACCATCAAAGGATCTATGCTGTCAACAGAGCTTGTAGTTGCAGTTCGCGAAGGCGGGTTAAATGAAAATACCGAAGGCAAGGGTGACGCTGATCGAGTTGCTGTAGATGTTGTTGATCCGGTTTCAAACCGATATCCGCTTTCCTCATATAGGGGAGGAAGTGGACTTGTTGATTCATAGTAGCACACGTCGTTTTCTGTAGAAGACCTTTTCAAGGAAGACTCAATCGTACTTCTGGAAAGTAGAGCCTTATTGAGTTCAAAGTGGGAAGGCCATGATCCATTTCTCTGTTGAGCCGACAAGTTTGCCTTTCGTTCTATAGCGTTGAGGACCCTCCGGTGGAAAAGATCAAGCTGGCCGCATATGGCCTCCCACTCCTCGTCCTCACCAGCCTCCGCACGGCTTCTTTCCAACATGGCAAATTCCCTCTGACGTTCGACGGCTGCCAGAATTGCGTGATATCTGTCGGTCGCGTAGGTGATACCTGTGTCGATCGGGAATGAAAAGGAAACGCCCCGATCCAAGTGTGCTGGAAAGTTGCTTGGCATTGGCATTGCCTCTGTACGCAACTCCGCAATCATCTTTTCCATGCTCGTCAATCGATTTTTGATGCCAACTGTTTTCTCCCTAAACACTTGTCAGAATCTCAAATCTCCAAGAAGCCCGCGGCAAATAACACAGCCCGAACCTTTCGAGTACAGTGAGATATAATCCCAGTGATCGCTGATGCCGCTCGATTCTTTCCTGCAAAGCTATAATATCCTTCTCTCCCCACGCCAAGTGCCTGACAACCTCCCCTCCTATGCGAGTCGCATTTTTGGATTTGTCCAAAATCTCCCTTGATCTGCGAATACTCAGTCGCGGTCTGCGTGGTTGAAGATGGTCGTTTCCTGAAAACCGCTGTTGTAAAGCCGAATACTTTTCCAGGTGTTCTCGGCATTCTCTTAACGTATTTTCCACCCCGCGGAGCTCGATACAAGAGACTTCGTCCGTCTCTTCGAGAGCATGTTGGAAACGTCTTAGTAAATCCTCAAATTCCAGAACGTCTTCCTGAAGCCCGATGATAGCCTGCGCGGCGCTTGTGGGCCCGTGTCGGCAATTGACGACGATATAATGGCATATTTCGACTAGCTTGAAGACATCTGAAGGAGAAAACCCAAAACTCATGATGAACCAGCTATTATTCCCTCTGGGTTAACTTCACAAAAGAAACCCAAACAACTGGCGAGGTGGCTCATACGTCACACTGAATCTGCGCTGCAATATGATAATCAGGAAGACGAGCGATCCACCGGCTGCGCATAGCTTTGGTGATACTTGCTGAAATCGAAGATGGTTAACAGGTCGAAACAAGTTGTGCTGGATTAGGAGTATTGGTATCTCCCAATACCATACTCTATATCCCTTGACGAAACAAAAGGCGATACCTGCGAGTATTGATGCGTTTTGGACATCGAGCATGCAGCTCTTCCCATCATTCTGAACAGAAAGCCGCTGCTCGGTTGACATGCCTGACGTGATAACCTCTCAGGGACTGCCAAGCCAAACAAAGGGGACCATCTGTCAGCTTTCGAATGTTTCGTCAGCGGGTCAAGCGCAAATGAACCCGGGCGCATATGAGGCTTGCTCGTGGAAGTCAGGAGTTCGAGAAAAGTTTTCCCTAGGGCACGAATAATGTATATGACGTTTCCATTTCTTGCCCCAGACCGAGTTAAGCGTGCCTTATTCTTTCGTGGCAACCTCCAACCAGGCTGTACCAACAAGACAGGCAGAGAGGATCAGAACCCTCCACAGGTCAAAGACATAGCATGGCGGCATCACTGCGCTCTAGTTCCTTGAGCATTCAGGGGCGGAATAGATGATGAATTTGTGGAGTGGTTCACGGCGGATAGGAAAATGGCGGCGGTGCACGTTTCCAATCCATTGGACGGGACAGCTATGCATAATCTGCAGCCTAAGGTGCAATGCTTTGACCTTGTCCTGCAGCCTGCAGGACCTCCACGTTAGTTCAAATAGGTTGTGGTGGTAGACGTTTGGGGGTTTGCGGCAAAAGGCTTCTGTGTTGAATTGGAATAACTCCGATACAATCAATCCAGCAATATTTTACCGCATACTCCTCAAGAAAACAAGGGGGATTAATTGTAACTTTAATGACGTTGTAAGTAAAGACGAAAGAAATAAATCAAAAAAGAAGAAAAAAAGGAGAAAAGAAAAATAAAACATAGCCGAACGCGGGGGTCGAACCCGCAGCCTTGCGGTCACATGAGGGTGACATAAGAGCCGCACGCTCTACCGATTGAGCTAGCCCGGCGCTTGATGTTGCAGCCGTGTGGCCCCGTGAATCAATATGTCCGCTTTGGCATTCGCGATCGTTCGGACCTGCAATTTTCAACGACATCCCATCCATCCAAAGAATCAGCCAACTGATGCTAGGACGAAACTAGTTGGGAACACAGGACCTCTGGTTGAAGCCCCAAGGCCCGATGTAGCCTTGAGGTTGGAGTATCACTGACTGCAGCCCGCAGTCCGCAGTCCGCCAACCATGTTTGAGGGGTTGACAGATGGAGGCGGCATCAGCGTCACCAATCTTCCCCGAATGGCACCTCAACCAGCGGGAATGGAAATTCAATATCTTGCTCAATTAGCCTGGATGGAAAAGAGACTGAAGAAGACAACTATCGCCAGCCCTGAGAATGATTCCGAAAGAGAAGAACCTGGCCAACGCCTGCCAAAATCCGGCATCTCGCCGTTTTCAACCCCAATTCTTATAGCATCCAGCCGTGGTCAGTTGCGTCTTCGTTCCGAAGAAGCTGAAGGAAACTAGACGCAGGATCCATGAAAGATATCTGCTTATAGTAAATATTAAGACTGATAATCGGAAAACTAATGGCCATTCTAACTAAGGACCATTAAATGGAGATATAAGTTACCGGACAAGAGTTCCCCGGCATTCCAGATATTGCAGGACCAGAACGGCCCACGTTTTCGCACCTCAACAATATACAGCGCCAGGCGATAAATATTGGCAAGCAACCCCCACCACAATCAATCATGGTGCCCTTTTATGGCAGAAGAGTAGTGGGTGTTTGCCAATGCTTATAGCCTAGTACAGTATGTTGATAACTGCTTGCCCCAGCCTGTTTCCTGCAATTCGCTAACACTATCCTCCCGACTTGATGAATTTGTGACTGCCTTTGTTGATGGCCGTCTCCTGAAACCTGAGGATTGGATGTATTAAAGACCACTATATCCAGATGCCAATTCCATGTGACCAGGACAAAACATATGGCTGAACGAATCGAAGCCGGTTCAGAGAAGACTTTTATGATTATACCCTCAAAATCCCAGCTGCTACAGTGGCTTTTGGACGACTAAATCCTCTGTATACTGTTTATCGAGCCTCTTAGCACCCATCCTTTATGACCAGCTAACCGGTTATATGTTTCCTGACTACGCGTGCGCACTGTCAGCTGTCCACAAGCATTTGGATTTTCTATCCCTACCATGAACAACGCAAGAAAACAGGCTTTAGCTACCTACCAGACCTAGTCGGACAGGCGGACAGAAATTGTTAACGCACCAGCCCAGACAGCTACAAACTGTTTCCCCATGTTGATTATTATTTGGACGACTGAGTCGAGCGGGTTTTGCTAAATGGACGACGCCACCGGAATCTTACCCAATTCCCCGACGCGGGGATGTCCCCACTCTTGACGACACGAGGAGATGTGCCAGGATCTCTTCCCGCAACCATTCCCTTCACCGGACGGACTGGAGGTGTCGGGCTAGCCCGAAAACCATGGATTGAAAGCGCTACCAGAGATTGAACGGCAATGATGAAGAAGCCTGAGTGTTTGCGGAGCTAAGAATAGAGAAGACACCGGGGTGGCGGAGACGTCAAGCTAGTAAACATCGACATGAAGGGGACCTCGGGATGGGAGCTAGAATATTGTTTCTCTCAAAAAAAAACGTCAAGAATTTTACCCCAGGCCGAACACTCAGAGGAAGATGACCCCCCTTGAGGTTATGATGCAAGCGAGAACGCATGCCCATTGAAGCTGCTATCGAACCTGAGATTCGCCCCATATATTATCCAGAGTTTCGACAAGCATGCTGTTGTCTGATTGGAATCAGGAATAGGGAGAAGCACTGGTGATTGATGTATGGCGCAAAAGGCGGAAGTTGCAAAAGAGCTTGGGAGCCCGGGCCCCTGGAGGAACGCTGCAGGTACTCCGTATCAAATGGATTGCGTCTCACGCATATTTAGCATTGTATCCGGTTGGAGATACGTTGATTCTCCCCGCTTATTACCGGGACTTCCACCAAGAGAACCCGACGGCAGAGCATAAATTTCTGCAATAATAAGACCGGGAAGTAAATGGCTAGTTACGGGGTTTCTTCGGTTACAGTGAGAAGATAGTAGGAAGTGTTAAAAATCAGAGTTCCATGCCTATCTCCGCATATTTTAGGGGAAAGCACCCTGGCTTCTCTTTGCTCAACCCGTTTTGCCAAGCGAGGCATTCGAAGGCCGCAGGGAGGCCTGGGAATGCAAGCCTTCCCCTCCCTCAAGCACCCCACAATGCACACTGCGTAATCGAGATAGTATGTGCAGTCGTGTGATCAAATTCCCTGAACAGCCACCCATTCATCATGTCATCATAACGGAAAATCTTGGCTTAGCAGATGTTTATTGAAACAAGAAGCAAAGATGATCGCCATCGACCCCACAGTGAGAATTCACAAACATAACGAAGCAAGACTAACAACATGTTAGATTCGGTGCAATGGATACAGGAGTTGAGAGAGCGGAATCACACAAAGTACTCCGCAAGTAATGTTATTTGTGGGCGTTTATTCCCTCTCCCATTGCCATAGCATTCAGTTCTAACGCAACCAGTCTTGCTAGGTTGGTTAAATCTCTTCCTGGACATTTTCATTTGCGCTTGCAAAGTTAAAATCGACTAACTAATCAATCCAGCCCTAAAGTATTTAAAGTCATTTTATTGATGTCGTGTTAAACAACAAACTCAATTTGAATAATTGACCTCTCTGATATTCAAATTAACATTGCATAGATCCACTAGTGTTTCAAGCCAATGTCATCTGAATGACTGTGATTGATATTAAGGAAATTCTGCATGACTTTACTAATTGGGGTCTTAAACTCCGCACTACAATCCTCCATATCCTCCATATTCTTCACCCATTCATTCCCCATCTATCATTCATTACCTACTGGGAAACCAGAGTTGATCCCAACAGAGACTGGAATGGTTTGGCTGATTTAATCAAGATTTCCGATTATCCGATAAGCAAGGATGAATGACAAGGGAGAGTCGCAAGGTGAAATCCCCCAAATCAACTCTGCAGAACCCTGACTCCAAATGCGGCTAATTTACTCCCTAGTTTCACGCTGTCATCGCAGCTTGTTCTTGGGTGTGATCGCGCTTCTCCAGGGCAAGATATTTCCCTTTGTCGATGTCTTCAATCCTGTTGCCTCCTCCTCCCTCCATCGTGGTTGAATTCATTTGAATTCATCCTCTTTAGCCCAATGGTCTTTTCTGGGTGGACATGCGAAGCGACATGCGCTAAAAGCACTTCCTCTCGAAACCAGGAGTTTTCCCGTCCCCATCCCGCCAGCTCATTCTATGTTTTGCCAAGCCCATTGCTGTTCCAATTAATTTCTATTTGTATAATATAGAGATATAGAGGGAAGTTTGAACAGAAATTTCTCTTGGAAGTCCTCAGCCAGCTCCTTTTCTGCCTGAAGCGATTGCAGACATTCTGTTTCAGCCAAAAAAAAAAAAACCAACTTGATCCACTTCTGCCTCCGGACTGAACAGGAGTTAAGCCTCTGCATCTACTTGCGCAGGAACTTCTAGGGTTTTGGAGATGGTTATCCAACCTTGCGACTTGGGCGAAACCACCGGCTTGGGTGGCCAATACCTCCCAGTGAGATGAAATATCAGAGCTTTGGGCTCATCCTTTGGTGTGATCGCTCAGAACCCAGCGATATACTATTGTGACATCTAGTATTGGGTTCAGTTTTAGATCACTGGCTAGAAAATGAAGTCGATGGTATATCGAGTTTCAACTCAGCATCACACCCAATGAATGTCCCTTCCCTCAATGCTGGTTCATCTTACATACATGTCTACCATGTATAATGTTTCTCTAGCCACCCCCGCATGTGTGATGCGGGGGAATTCTTATGCTCAGGATATTGATATTTATCCCGGATTGAAACATTCGTTGCAGAGTGCCTAGACTCTAAGCGAAATGTATCTTTGGGTTCCATTAACCCCATTTTTGCAGCCATCGAAGCGAGGGATATGAAATTCAAGGGTCTGAAGGGTATAAATAGTCTAGACAAATTCCCTCTTTTTGTGCCTTCCTTTCTCTCTCTCAAACTGATGGGTAGTAATTGAGGTAATACTCCCTTTATCCATCGTTTTCTATTTTCATATATTAACTAATTCGATGGTTGTAAGAATAGCAGATTCGGACAATCTACAATCTTGCGGCCTAATCGTACAAAACCGCAATTTCCTCAACCCTGACAGACATAAATTATCCAGGATGGTTGGTAGCAACACCCGGGAAGTATACACTATTTGAAACATGACTTGCTAATGCTGCTCAGAAACTATCCGGAGCAACCGTTCTCGCCCTTCTTGCATCTTCTACAACAGCTGCGAGCTGGAACTGCCACAGCTCGGGCGGTGGTGGCCACCAAACGCTGTTACAGCTCCACGGCCAGTTCAACAGGCTATTTGGAAACTCGAAACTCCATATCGCTGGTGACCAATGCTATTACGCTAAATGCTACAGGCACTACTTTGGAGTTTGCAACCGCGCCTCCTACACTAAATGGGAGAAATCAGGGGACCGGAATATTGCGAAGAATGCCAATCCTGGAGGAGGTTCTGGCTGCGCAATATCCCCGAGTCCCGTTCAAGAACCCTACCTAGTCTATATTTTCAGTCATGAAAAAGACATTTCTATCGGCGGCAGAAAGAACGACATCAGGTATTGCTAAGTTTGATCGCATGCCAATTGACCACTCGACTGTCGGCTTAGAAGAACTTTGCTACCTACTAGCAGGCAGTGTCTTCACTTTATACACTTGTATCTACTATATCTGTTGCTGGATGAATATAAGGATAAATAAAGCACCGTTTACTGCTTGTTTCAGTGGGTGGGGCGTGTTTTCTAGTCTGATTAGTGAAAGCATTCCCGAGAGACCTCAAGGCTTCAGTTTCACGAGGTTAAGCATGTTTATTTATCATTCATTCATTCATTTAGTCTATTTACCGTTTTATTTATATATTTTCTTCTGTTCGCAAAGTCCCCTTACTATGAGCCATTTCGTGGACATCATTGCATTTTCTTCATAGAGAAATTGAAATTTCTTAAATCCTTGTGCAGACCGTTAAGGGAATATCTTTCCAAATGATTTCACTTGCGTCAACGAATCCATCGGCTGATCTCTCCACCGTGGAAGTCATGAACACAACTCATAAATACATACAGGCGCTCCCAGCAGGACTCCACTAGCCCTTTCAGATCTCCCAGAAAAAAATAACACATATCTCCCTCTCATAATGCAGCGGCGTGAAATCTAGGGCTGACTCAGAATGCTTCGATTTGAGGTGCTGGTGAGACCCTTGCGGAATCGAAATGCCCCAATGCATTCCTCTTTCCCCACAATCATAGGTTCACATTTGTATGGAAGCGTATGCCTTTCCATATGGTTACAGCATACGGGGAACCAGTTAGAAAAATACAATATCTCCTTGTAGTGATTTATGTGTATATGGCACACTAGAAATACAAGCAGCTAGGGCATGGCAATAGCTTACGTCAGTTTGTGTATCTTCCAAGAGGTAGCTGGGCACTCGGGACATCTGTAAGGAGTAGCTATTCCTGGAGCATGACTAGATGGTTTAGACGGTGGAAGCAGCTTTGCACAGTGAGCCTGGAGGACTATATGCATATCGGTGCCGGTATTTTCGTCCGAACCCCTGAACGGATCCTGCTCCTCTGTAATCACTGCCATCGACCACCCTTTCTCAAATCTGTCTCGGCTTTGGTTCTCGTCCCAAGGGTCCGCTGGTGTTGCGATATCGGCCCCGGGTTACGAATATCCAACCAACGTGGTTCGATGATACGGATGTGAAATCAACAGCGCTGCTGCGTTCATCTTTGAAAGATTGCCAACGTTATACCATTCGTAACTAAGTTACGCTTAACCTACATACGAAAACTGAGCTGCCCTTCCTTCCCTTTATCCAATTCAGCCCTCTCTCCATTAGCAATATGCCAATGAGCCAGGTCTCTCGCCGCAAGCGCATCCTCTAGGCTATCGTGGCCTTTCTTGTCTGCATTTTGGATATCCCGCCCCAGTCTCACTCTAGCTAGTGTCTTGAGCGACAAGCTGCCACTCCCTTTATTTCTCTTCTTCCGCGGTTCCTGCCCAGCCTTTCCAGGGGCGTCGTCGGGTTTCGCCTTTGGATTCGATGACTCCTTTTGTTCTGTACTACCTTTCACCTCTTCCGACTCTTCGCCCTCATGTAGTTCGTGTTCATGTTCATGTTCATGTTCATTTCCCGCAGGTTCTCCAGCCAGGAGTAGTAGCTTATCTGTCTCAACAGCTACTTTCCCATCTTTAGTCTTATCAGCATCTTTCTTAGATTCGCAATTCTTTTTCTTTTCCAGTAGGTCTTCGATAATATACGTGTCCACGACAGCAGTATGGATCCACCTCAACGACTCTAAGTCATTATGGGCCGAATGCCCAACAACAACAGTCTCAGGTCCAACGTATCTCCACACGGCGGATCGAGCATTGTCTCTTCCCATAATACAACTCCCAGCCGTTTTTGCAGCTTCCATGTCTCGCCTACTGACACCAGAGAATCGCGTTCTGTAGTGCTCCATTTTCACGCTCGGATACACGAGGCTATCAATGAGCACGGCCGACGAGAAGTAATCTATTAGCGTAATCCGGATGAGCTCGGAATCTCCAGACGCTGCCTGACCCATTTCACAGTCAATGGCAACCGCTGCGCGGATATCAGAAGTGTGCATATTTGGTGACCGTGGAGTCAGGTGAAACTGCCAGAGTCTCGTCATATCTCCTGGGCGATAGAAGCGAACGTGATGCTGCTCAGCACCGCCGCAAGGATCTGAAGCGATTGGCTGGTCACAGCATGACCATATCTAGATGAATGAACCCATGAGATTTGTGTTTTATCAGTTGATCGGATCCAAATAGGAATTATTGTCAAAGGCAGTGACTTTTATTTTTGAGGTAAGAGAGTATGCCAATAAATACCTTTTTATTCCTTTTCCACGTCGGTGTACCTGGATGGAACTTGCAGCGAAAAACTTTCGTCTTCGGTGTTTGCTTAGTATCATCATCATTCTTGCATTTGCCGTCAACTTTCTCCTTCTGTGATAAGGCCTTTTCTTTGTTTGCATCAAGGTCTGATTTACTTGGGCGATCCATGGAATTCTTGCGCTTCTCCTTCCGCTGCCTCCTCTCTTGCGAGCGTAAATATTTCGCCATTGCTATCTATTGTCAGCTCCATGGACCATATATGAGGATTATGTGGGTAATCAAGAAGGATGAAGGAAAGAAAAGACAAATAAAGCCGGCGGAAGTCTCTTACACATGCCGCACCCACTGCATCTTTTCTTCAATTCCAAGTCCTCCATGGACAGAGGATTGAGAACATACCCAGCCTGCCGAAGGCTATCTAGATCGGCAACGAGCGAATTCAGTTGGAACATATATTCAGGAGTTGCTTCGAGGATACTACGAGCCCCCTCTTGCGTTTGTTCCACAGCAACGATCTGCCTCATGATCGGGGATGAACCGCCACGCGTGGATGTCGTGTGGCGCAACCTTCCAGAGGTTGGTAATGGTTGATGAGGCGGCTGCTCACTTCGATTGTGCTGCTCTTGATTTAGCCGTATCGCTAGACGAACCGACGCAGGATGTGTCTGTGCTGAAATGGGTATCAATGGCGGGAATTGTATATTCAGTTGTTCTCTTTTGAGTTTCTCTAGCTCTTGATCCATGAGGTTTGACTCGTTGCTGGGTTTGTTCCAATTTCGGTCATTGGTTCTTTCTGTTGGGGAGAGAAGGTTGGGAGGGTACTGAGCAGCTCCAGGGCTATTATTTGATGTTAGTAAGTTTATATTTTCGCGATTTAGGATATTTTTGCCCTTCCTGAAGGATCTCCGGGAGTGAGCGTTGGGTTTTGTTTCAGTGGAGGTCGATGGTGGAAGCGATGATGGGGATGAGGACTGCATTGTCCTTTCCTGCCGTTCATGGCGTTCCGGTCCCGTTCTTGCTTTGGGAGCCGATGGATTCATTGTGAGAAATTGGATTGCAAATTCATTGACAAACACTCCAGTGCTCTCCAGTAAGGCAGCAGAGAAACCCGCTCCGAATCAGCGTGGTAAACAGGCTTAAACAATATATGCATGTATATGGAGTGTACATAAAACCCGATAATTTCCCTCTTGGTTTCGAAGGCAAATAGGCGGGGAAACCAAGATGAGCAGGACGTCCTTCCCAGCACCTTATATACCAAGAGTAAAATATCGAAATGGAACTGCAACTTCACCCCCTCACATAAACACAGTTTGAGGCCTGCGGCGCAATTGCTGCAAGGGCTGATACAATTCCTTACTTCATGGATTGCAGATGCGCCAATCAAACGGAGGCCAACCCAACACCTGGGAACACGGAAAGGCAGGCCCAGGGCCAATCACCAGATTCCTTAACTTTCAGCGAATAACTTTGATTTTGTCATAGATTCAGTCAGCTAATTATGCGTGCTCTATCAGTCATTTCCGACTTGTGGATACGGTGTGTGGAAGAGGGAGAATGAGGGGGGAAACCCGTAACAGAAGTGGAATTAAACCAGTAACAAGATCGAGAGATGAAGTACATTTGACTCAATTCTTAGCCACACGACTCCAGATGAGTTCATGGAGCATACATGCATATGAGGCCTGCAACATGTGCGACGCCTTCCCCGTCTTTGTTGCTTTTGGCTTCCCGTTTGCTCTATTGAACTCTTGTTAGTAAAAGTGGTCCAGCCAGAAGGTCATTCTGTGAAAATCCGATCAAGATGAAAATAAAACGGCACATATGTTCAGCATTTAGATGAGACGATACAGAGGACAAGAGAGAAGACGGAGGAGTTATCAATCACTCACTATATATAAACATCCACCACCTTGACTTGGAGTATACGAGCATGTCTGTCTATCTCACTGTCATTGATATTCATTCCTGCGTCAAAAATACCCTGCCTGCATCCGGCCTGCTGAGTCAGCCACCCGGTCTTGGCGGCCAAACATCACCAGCTTCCAATCCCAACAACAACCACAACTACAACCACAACTACAATCCACAGTGCAATTGCTCTCCTCCCCTCTTGTCCGCCCCCGCCCGTCCTCTGTCGCTGCGGATATCCTGTCTCCATTGTGTTGGTGCCCCTCCGCTCCCTTCCTGTCAACCCTCGAGTAGTCATGTTCCGCCCCGTGATCCCTCGTCTTGCCGCTGGCCGGACAGTTACCCGACCATTCCCACAATCACAAATATCGCCCGCCTCAGCTCCCCTCTCCGGCACCTACATCCTTAGATATTCCAGAAGAGGCTATGCTACGAGCTCAGGTGAGGAGACCTCTATCAGCGTTGTCAATTGCGCAGCAGCAGTCCATGGAAATCAACCGCTGACATCATCATGCTCATGGCCTTCTCAATTACAGATGAACATGATGTGGTTATAATAGGCGGCGGTGTTGCTGGTTATGTAGCTGCGATAAAAGCTGGCCAGGAGGGTCTAAAGGTATTGATTCCCCAGTGGATTTATGATTTGTGTTGAAACTGATTTCCTCTTCTTTTTTCACCTCTTTTCTTCTTTTTTTTCCCTCTGAATATCGAGCCCTCGCTTACCATCGGGTAGACTGTTTGCATCGAGAAACGAGGGAAATTGGGCGGTACATGTTTGAACGTCGGATGTATCCCATCGAAGTCCCTTCTGAATAACTCTCACCTCTACCACCAAATCCTCCACGATACCAAAAAGCGCGGCATCGAAGTCGGAGATGTCAAGCTCAACCTCGAACAGATGATGAAGGCCAAGGAGTCCTCCGTCGACTCGCTTACAAAAGGCATTGAGTTCCTGCTTAAGAAAAACAAGGTCGACTATGTTAAGGGAGTCGGCTCATTCGTCGACCAGAACACTGTCAAGGTTGATCTGCTCGATGGCGGCGAGCAGGTTTTCAAGGGCAAGAATATCATCGTCGCTACTGGCAGTGAATCTACTCCGTTCCCTGGCTTGACTGTCGACGAGAAGCGCATCATCACAAGCACTGGAGCTCTATCACTAACACAAGTACCGAAGAAGATGGTTGTCATTGGTGGTGGAATCATTGGTCTGGAAATGGTATTGTCAAACTCCTCCCACTTCCCCGGGACTCGTGCGCTGGTTGGACTAAAGCGCACTGACACATGACACATAAATTAGGCCTCTGTATGGTCCCGATTGGGCGCAGAAGTTACCGTCGTCGAATTCTTAGGCCAAATCGGTGGCCCAGGAATGGATGCTGAGATCGCCAAGCAAGCCCAGAAGATCCTGGGGAGACAGGGTATCAAATTCCTTGTCAACACAAAAGTCACCTCCGGCGACCCCAGCGGCAAAAACATCGTTCTGAATGTTGAAGCCGCAAAGGGCGGCAAAGAACAAACCCTGGAGGCTGACGTTGTGTTGGTCGCCATCGGCCGCAGACCGTACACAGAGGGTCTGGGCCTGGAGAAAGTGGGTCTCGAAGTCGACGAGAAGGGTCGTGTGGTCATCGACCAGGAGTACCGGACAAAAGCCCAGCACATCCGCGTCGTCGGGGACTGCACATTCGGGCCCATGCTCGCACACAAGGCTGAAGAGGAAGCCGTCGCGGCCGTCGAGTACATCAAGAAGGGCTACGGCCACGTCAACTACGCTGCCATCCCCAGCGTCATGTACACGCATCCCGAAGTGGCCTGGGTAGGCCAAAATGAAGCCGACGTTAAAGCCGCCGGCATCAAGTACCGCGTCGGCACGTTCCCGTTCAGCGCCAACTCACGCGCCAAGACCAACCTGGAAACCGAGGGCCAGGTCAAGTTCATCGCGGACGCGGAGACGGATCGGATCCTGGGCGTGCATATCATCGGCGCCTGCGCGGGTGAGATGATTGCGGAGGCCACACTGGCGATCGAGTACGGCGCTAGCTGTGAGGATGTAGCGCGGACATGCCATGCGCACCCGACGCTTTCGGAGGCTTTCAAGGAGGCGGCTATGGCTACCTATTCGAAGGCTATTCACTTTTAGAGAGAAGAGAGAGAGGATGAGTTCTTGGTTCTTTCAGCTTTTACCCTTTTACCTTGTCTTTTCTTTGCTTACACTTCCATACATGGAATAAGAAAATTTTCCCGCTAAAATCGCATAAAATACCTCCCACCTGTATATGCAAATATTCCCCGCCCTACGCTGATGTCAAATGTACCCTACCCCACCAAACTAACCTATGTATCTTGCTGCCGAATACACTGCTTTTTTGTTTCTGTCCGTTGGGAATGATTCTCCGAGTATTATTTTATATTTTATTTTGAATTTTTTTTTTTTTTTTCATTTTTTCCTGTAAAATTTTTGTATGTGATAACAAACCTTTCCTTTTAAATCTATACTTTTGCTGCATTTGATACATGGCCATATTCATAAAAACATCTATATACAAAATAAAATCTGGACCAGAAACAGCAAATCCTCATACAGCTTTTATTTGTTCCCCCATGGGCGTGAGTTACAGAAAATGAGCTGGAGCGATGTTGGTTTGCATTGGGGACATAAAACCCAAATCTGGAAGTGTGAAAATGCACGAACATCACCCCAAGGCCAAGGCAGATAGTTATGTATTGTTTGGATGTAAATTTTTCGCAATGACTTCAATAAATCATCCGCCGCACGCAGAAAGCTTCTAATAATAAAACTCCCATGGCTATATCTCAAATCCCCTAAACGCCAACAAGAGGATCAAAGGAAGAAGCGAAAATCGGTGGTGGGAAAAGGAGGGAAACATGATACTACATCGTCACCCTAACCTAGCGCAGGTACACTACGTGCATCCAGCACGAACCCCGACGACGTAACAATCCGCTCAGCATAAGTCACACCAGGCGCACAAGGCTGTATCCAGTCTTCCAGCACAGCCATAAACACATCGCAGACGGCCTTGACCGCTTCGTCACGCGAGTCGGAGCAGCTTTCGATATAGACTGTCAAAAATTTACTTACGTTAGCCAGCCCACCCCTTTCATATCGGACCATAGTGGACCCTTATGATATGAGGTACGCCACGAACAAATCCAGCAGCACAGGGGAGTCTTGAGAAATTAACAGGACAGAACACAGCGTACGTACTCTTAATCTTCGGCTCCGTCCCGGACCCGCGTAATGTGAACCGAATCCCTCGCTCTGACCACACAGTCACCATCTGACTATTCGGATCAGCGGGTAGCTGCATGCCACCACCCTCACCACCAGCGCCAGAATCAAATCCAAACGTCACATCCCGCCAGCGGAATATGGGCAAGCGCCCCACCAGCCCCAACCGCTCCTGCACACCCCCCTCCCCCAACCCCTTCTCCGCAACCTTCTCACGAACGCCCTCAAACAACTTCCGCGTAACCGCTACATCCGGCGACACGAAATACGTGTTCAAATTCTCAAAATACCCGTACCGCCCGTACAGCTGCTTCAGCTTCTCGTACGGTGTTAGCCCCTCGTTGACACGCCAGTGCGGCTCGGCTGCGGCGACGAAGACCATGGCGGCCGTTAGGCCATCTTTGTCATAGCTGATAGCGGGGAACATGTAGCCAAGGGCCTCTTCAAAGCCGAAGGGGACGGTGTAGCCGTCACTGCTGTTCTTGTTCTGGTCGTCGTCACCGCTGGGTATGCGAGATTCGAGACGTCTGGCGACGTTGCCAAGCCATTTGAAGCCAGTGAGGGTTTCTTGGGCGTGGATGGATTCAGCGCGGGCGATTTTAGAGAGCATGCTTGTTGATACGGCGGTGGTGAGCATTGCTATCTTCTTTTGCGCATGTGGGGGTTTATCGGGTGTTTGTGAGTGTATAGTGTCCAGCATATAGGAGGCGAGGAGGATGCCGAGTTGGTCGCCGGTGAATTTTATCCAGTTGCCGCTGGTAGGAGTTGTTAAATGCGGAAAATAATGGAAATAGGAGATAAGAAGTCAATAGATTGGTGAGAATATATTGAACGTACTTGACTTTCTCCGCCACAGCGAGTCTATCTGCATCCGGATCATTGGCGATGATCAGATCGTGACCCACAACATCAGCGGTTTTCATGGCGAGATCTAAGGCGCCGCTTTCTTCTGGGTTTGGGAAGGCGACGGTTGGAAAGTCCGGGTCCGGTTCTTGTTGTTCGGCGACGACGGTTATTAAATCCTTCATCCCCAGCTGCTCACATAGCCGGGACATAAGGGAATGTCCGACGCCGTGTAATGGTGTATAGACGAAGGATCTTTGAGGGCCGGATGACAGTTTTATGGAATTCTATGGAGGGCTTTGTTAAAGGTTGACAGAGGAAGAATATGGAAATGTGGAATGCCACGTACAATGAACCGAGTGACAAAGTCACAGTACATTTTCGCCGTATCCTTGTAGTAATCCAACGCTAGATGTTTGCTTTCATCCATTGCGTCCCAAGCGGTCGGCCAAGGCTCTAGATTTTGTTCGATCAGATCCGCGATCTCCGCGTCCATGGGTGAATTTATCTGGCAACCGTTCGATGCGTATCTATAACCCTAGTTAGCAACTAATTACACATCTCGTGGATATTCAAAAAAGGAGTATACAGAAAATTTCTAACACTTTATATCCTAACATCCAGCACGAATATCAGTACTACGTCATTCCTAACAACGTCAAGTAAGGATATCAACAAACCATTATCTCTTGCGGGGTTCTATAAACATATCCCGTCAGCAAAAGCACCTCATCAACTCCTCACCCCAACCAGGAGACACTCACATGACTAGCCGTGACCATAACCCCCCACGCCTCCCGATTCTTCAACACGCCAAAGGGTACAAGCGGCGTTGGCCCAGCACTCCGATACCACAACACCCGAATCCCTTCAGCAGCAAACGCATTCGCAGCCAGCATGGCAAATTTCTTCGAGTTATGCCGTGCGTCGCGGCCAATTATCACCGAAGGCTGCGAGTGCTCCTGCTCCTGCGATTGCTGATGCGACCGTCTGATAAATTTGGCAAGGCCTTGTGAGGCTTGGATGACGGTGAGGGCATTCATCGATGAGAATCCGGCTTGCATACGGCCGCGCAGCCCAGCGGTACCGAATTCGATGCCTATGTATGTAAGTATAGAAGTAAAAATTTGCATGGGCGCTGGAAGGTTTTCATTCATTGAAGTATTCGCCAGCGCATTGCCCCAAAATATGAAATTAAAAATTAACGAAACATCGAGATAAAGATTAAATGTGGACATACGTTTCCGCAAGCGTTTCTCCAACTCATCTTCATTCTTCTCGTCGCGCAGTCTGATGATTTCGGCGCGAGTTTCGGGGTCCTAAATACGGTTATAACCCGTCAACCCACAACACAGAACGAGGCGTTGATTAAGAATATCCAGCAGAAATTACAATCAATAGGTGGCCAGCCCGCAGGGAGTGGCGGTGATGTCAAGGTGCGGGTTGATAACTACACAGGCCCAATCGGAATTAAAACGTACACGGTCCCAATCCAACCATTGATGGACTAGATCTGATAGAGGTACCTGCCTTTTCACGTTAATAGGAGCTGGAGCATGTTATATCATGTTCGAACGACTTACTGCGGAGGAATCGTCCATTTAAAGATTAGATAGAGTCCTTGATTAAATATAATATTTTACGATAGACTTCAGATAGACACGAGAGCGTTTTTCTAACTGTGGTCGAAGTTAATTGCCTTTTATAGGTAAACAATAGGACAACCCATGCAAATAGCTAGTTATAGCATCATAGCATCATCTCAAGCATGGGGTAGACATGAAAGGAATCGAATCAGTGTTTGTTGATGTTGGTCATGATAAGGGTGGGGTTCTTGCGCCACAGCCTGGTTTGTTGTCGGAGTTTAGCTTTGTTAGGCTTGCGCGATTGGCGTCATCGCTGGCGGTGCTCGGATCGGTTGGAAAGCAGTTAGCTATCTGATGCTGAAATATTACTGATCCAATCAACATACAAGAAAGTGAGGGCTTTCCGCGTACAATTTGTGATTTAACCGTTGAGAAGAGTTTGGCCACTCGTCCATCAAACGCATACATATACAATGCTTGCGAAAGCTGTTTTAATGTAACTGACAAGCAGCCAAAGAGGATGCGTGCTTTTTAGACACATGGAGTTCCTGCGAGGACAACAGTCTCGTTTCTTCTATAAACGTTTATTAGCGATTTCAATTGCCTAGAAATGCATTAGGGAAGTGGTTAACTAGAGCGTTCAATATAACCAACCGTTTCAGTGCTGAATCAATTACTCAATGTCATTCTGCCTTGTGGAAAATAGGGATCACTGGGTTCTGATGGCTCTCTGGCATCAACACCGCCCAGAGTCACCGCATGATTGGACACGGCGGGGCAGAGACAGGGAGAAGATATATGTAGACGTCGTTTGCTGTCGTGAGAAGGAAGTCAGAAGCCAAAGGGGGTTTGGTTGACAGTGCATCACATGATTCTCCAGCCTTCCAAGGTTCAGCCTCCAACGTCCAAATCTCCAACATCCAACATTCCACTCCGCACGCGCGCTCCTCCGTTGACTCCTGGTCTGCGTTCCCCAATGGTGTCCGCCATTGCTGTCGCTCGCTTTGCCCTTCGTTATTTGCGCAGTGAAACCGGGAGCCCCTTCTTCTAGAGCTCCTATCCACCATTCATTCGGCGTCAGTCTGCTCCAGTCCGGTAACTATGGGCCCGCCGGCGAGCCCAAAACACTCAGCTCGTGGCAGAAAAGACCGAATCCTCTCCCGGCGGGAGATCGAGGGCCTTATTGCAGATGGCAAGCACATCATCATTCTGGATGGGATGGTCCTCAAGGTGGATGCTTGGATCCCGTTCCATCCTGGCGGATATAAATCTATCATGCATATGGTTGGAAGAGATGCTACGGATGAAGTTACGGCGTACGGTTATATAACCATTCCCCTTGCTTTGTTCCTTATTGTAAAATAAAATTGGGATTATTGACTGTGGAAACTGACACTGGCTTAGTCTACATTCCCTTGAAGCTCGCCAGCGGATGAATTCGTATAAGATCGGCCGCATCGAAGGCCGCTGGATGAATTTCCTGCCCCCTATCCAGGGTGGGAAATTTCGCCCGTACAACAAGGATGGCCCCCATGCATCCTCCGATGAAATTGGCGAGGATGATTCCTCGGAGCAGGGCTTCTCGGATCCTCCTTCGCCAATATTCGAACCCATTGAGAACACATCCAGACGCAGAGGGCCGGCATCCTCTGTCTCTTCTGTATCATCCGAATCTCCCAACTCCTCTCCTGATCCGAAGCCAAACGCGATGCCTCGTTTCCTAGATGCTCGCACCCGAGAGGAAATGCTTGTGGATCTGGCGAAATACCCACCCCTTGATGCCAAAACCCAGGATTTCATCGTCCAGAAATACCGCTCTCTCCACGACCAAATCAAAGCAGACGGCTTATATGACTGTGACTACTTTGCATACCTAATAGAATCAGTCCGCTATAGTCTCCTTGGAGGCTTGTCTCTTTATTTCCTCTGGCGTGGCTGGTACGCAACCTCCGCCGCGTTTCTCGGGGCCTTATGGCACCAGCTTGTTTTCACCGTCCATGACGCCGGTCACCTGGGCATAACCCACAGCTTCCACGTAGACACTGTCATCGGCATTCTCATCGCAGACTACATCGGTGGCCTAAGCATCGGGTGGTGGAAGCGCAACCACAACGTCCACCACATCGTCACCAACTCCCCCGAACACGACCCGGACATCGAACACATGCCCTTCTTTGCTATCTCTCACCGCTTTTTCGACAGTCTCCGCTCAACCTACTACGACCGCATAATGACCTACGACATCTTCTCTAAATTCCTCGTCCGCTACCAACACTTCCTCTACTACCCCATCCTGGTCTTCGGCCGCTTCAATCTCTACCGCTTGAGCTGGGAATACCTGCTAAGTGGCCAAGCACCGCGCAAGGGCGCCGCATGGTGGCACCGCTGGTTCGAGATAGTCGGCCACGTCGTCTTCTGGACCTGGTTCGGCTACGGCGTCCTCTACCGTAGCATCCCCGACTGGCCCAACCGACTCCTCTTCATCTTCATCAGCCACGCCATCACCATGCCCCTGCACGTGCAAATCACTCTTTCACACTTCGCCATGTCCACCGCCGACCTGGGCGTGAACGAGTCGTTCGCTCAAAAAATGTTGCGCACAACGATGGACGTGGACTGCCCGCAGTGGCTAGATTTCTTCCACGGCGGCCTCCAGTTCCAGGCCATCCATCACCTGTTCCCGCGCATGCCTAGGCATAACCTGCGCAAGGCACAGAAGCTTGTTATGCAGTTTTGCAGAGAGGTTGAGATCCCCTATGCGATTTTTACCTTCCTGGATGGGAATAAGGAGGTTATTGGGCGGCTGGGGGAAGTGGCGGCGCAGGCGAGGTTGTTGGCTGAGTGTCAGAAAAGCATCGTTGCCGAGCAGGGGATACATGCCCACGTTCATTAGCGCTTTAGTCGCTAACTAATTCTTTCTGATACGATTTGGTGATATCTCTGAGCTTCTGCTTTTGGGCTGTGGAGGTTGAGTTTTCCTGTTGATCGTTCAATTTCGTTATGGTTGTAATTTCCAGTCAGCTTATGGGGTATTCTTTTTCCGTTTTTTGTGTTTATGCTATAATATCTCTTTGTTCGTTGTTGCTCTGGGTTTGGCTTTTTCACCCTTGTTGCTGTTCTTAAGGCGTGCTGCGTGCATTGCACATGTTACATACTCCTGTTCGCGCACATACATTAGAAGCTCCATTAGATGTTGGGTTGTTGCCGACGAGATATCCATACACACATGTATAGATACGACGCAGCGATTACATATATAACTTCATTCATGTTGACATACCGCCACAAATAGACCACATATACCCGCAATCTACCTATCGCATCAAAAAAATTCCAATTCATATCCCTCCCCTCGCAATCTTTCTTGCTCTCTGATCTCGCCGATTGTGATTTGCTCGACTACCTTTATTTGCATCCTTCCGCCGCCTCGCCATCGCAGTCTCCCGCTCCCCAGAAGGGCCCGCCACATTCCCACCACTACCACTATCACCACCACCTCTACCATGCCCGATCCCTCTCCTTCCCCGTCCTCTCCCACTTCCCCCACGGCCCCTTCCACCACCATCCGTCTCCTCCTCCGCCTCCCCTTCCGTCCCCGTCCCCGTCCCCGACTCCCGCTGACGCCTCCTATACGCCGTCGCCGGCAACTCCGGCTGCCGATTCACACCCCCACCGCCAGCGCCAAGCATAAAACTCCGCTCCATCCGCGCCAGCCGCTTCGGGTCGCGCGCCAACATCACCGCCCACCCCTCAATGGCCTCATCGGTCATCCCCGTCGCCTCGCGCAACTTTGCACGCGGCGCTGAGCGGCGCGTACCGGAGTCGCGGGCGAAGAGGGCAGGCGTCGCTGTGTAGTGGGTGTAGAGCGTTTGGTCGATGGGGTCCGCGTGTGCATGTGCAGCGGCCTGGGCGTCGGCGTCGATGTCGGCACCGGGAACGACAGCGTCGACGGTGCCGCCCACGTCGGCCATGTCGTATGTGTCGTCGCGCTCGTCGTCGTCGGAGTCGAAGGCGGCGAGTGCGGAGAGGATGGCGGCTTTGTTTGCCTTTGTGGGCCCTTCGGCGAGGAGGTCGTCGGCAGTTTGGTGCTGGCTTGCGCGGCCGTAGTGGAGGGATTTGGCCGCGGTGGTGTGGCGGGTTAGGTCTGCGTTGTCGAAGATATTTTTGCGCTGTGGGATGGTGGATTGTGGTGGAGGTTGTGGTGGGGATGGGGATAGGGAGGAAGACAGAGGGGGTGTGGGTTTGGGTGCTAGGGGGTCGTGAGAGGCTGGGGTTCCACGGGGTTGTTGAAGCTCTTCTGAAAGATTGAGGTCTCGGAGCTGAGGAGCTAGAGAATCCTCGAGAAGATGTGAGATGACCGTTTCGACGTTGTCGTCGTAATAGTCAAGGAGTTTGGCAATATATCCGGTCCCCAGGTGCGGGAAAAGATCTTGGACTTGAGTTATTAGAG
Organism: Histoplasma ohiense; assembly: GCA_017607445.1. NCBI lineage: Eukaryota > Fungi > Ascomycota > Eurotiomycetes > Onygenales > Ajellomycetaceae > Histoplasma > Histoplasma ohiense. The sequence continues at coordinate 1,098,587 of JAEVHH010000007.1, read as the reverse complement.
CCATTTTATGAATGTGGATATCCAGGGAATGGCCATGATCGCTGGTATGGGCGTGAAGCCCGAGTCCGTCATCCGCACGACCCTTCCCTTTATCTTTTCTCCTTTTGACACGTTGGTACCGGCTGTGTAAGGCGGCACATTCAGTTTGATATGCGCGCAGCGAAGAAACGAGATTCTGCCCTCTTTTCTGGCTGGCGCCAACAAACAGTACTCCCATCTTTCCTAGTAAATTGGTACTGCATATTATATCTGACAATAATGTTGGGTCCCTCTTCGTTCCCTTCGCGTCCACTCTAGCGGCCGATTTCAGACTAAATAGCTGATCCAGAAGTAAAGACGTCGCGGGGGGGTCCACTTTCAGCAGTGACGCAAAACCCACGTAGGCATTAGCCACAATAGTCTTCTTAAGATTTTCGAGATTTCCGTTCATGCTACAATGATTTTTATACGCATCAAACAGCGTATCAATGTAATCTGAGCCAGTCATTAGAAGTAGACCGGCCTTGGGAACCGCCAATGCCAGGAAGGTGAGCGATCGCAGATATTTTTCTGCCCTCGCAGTGGTTTCCGGAACCATAGAAGCAGTTGATAGATCACTTATTACCAGCGCTTTCCCTTTCTCGATACTGACACTAAGAGACTGTGGTTCTTGATCCCACAACTGAGCCAAGAGTGCCCTCGTCGCCTGGCTAGAAATATATCCCCGGCAAAATAGTGCAAGGAATTCCCAATCCAGAAGCTCAGAAGGCGGCGGATGAACCTCTAGCATCTGCCTCCTTGTAAGGAGAAAACATAGTCGTCTTAGGGTTTTCAATTTTGTATCGGCACCAAGACCATCCCCTACTACCGCTCCCTGGAGGAAAGAAGCTAGGAATCTGCGTGATGAGTCATCTTTGGCAACTGACGATTGAAACACGTCTTTGGGTATCTCCAAACGTAACTCAAGCAGAGCTATCCAGGCGTCTAGACAGGCGCCCCATTCCTCACTGTGGAGGAGGCTTCGGACAGTTGCAGGGGGGAATGGGGCCAGCGGAGGAAGTGGAGTGTGCTCCATGGTGCAATGTATGCATTTCCTTGCTCCTCCTTTCTTTGGCAACGATGCGGCCGTGTCTGCCAGGCACACGCAGAAAAGAGGAGAAAGGAGATCCCCCAAGGGAGGGAATAAAATAAGTATCTCGTGCAATCCCGTCTCTATTGCTGTGGCCGCAAATATAAAATCGGGAGTTGAGAACGATAGGAGATTAGTCAGCACTGTCCCTTATCTAAGCGAACGCCAAGACTTCCGCCCACAATCGCCCGCTTATCAAAAATTCCTCCCAAAGTTCCGTTTTGGCGAAACAACTTCTCACGGCCAAACACAAATCCTTTCCCCACGAAGCATCAGCCTTTCATCACCTTACCGAACTTCCATTGTTCAGGTCTTGATTGGCATCCCGCCGATAAGTCACTGTACGTCAATTGCCTCCCGACCTTCCTCCAGTATCCCAACAGACGCCCCAGGTCGACACACAAGCTAACACGTAACGATCATATAGAATTCATCACCATGTCGTTCCAAAAGCCCGAGAAGGACTTCGGCGAAGGCCCCGTACGTGTTCCCATCTCTATTTCCGTGTGCGATATATACCTCCATTTTCATCATTTGATTCACAACCCTGCGTCTTTTCGAATTAGCACTCTACAAACGCACCAAACTAACGCCGTGATGCCCACAACAGAAAATCCACAAGATCCGCATCACCCTCACCTCGCGCAAGGTCGCCTCGCTCGAGAAAGTGTGCCAGGAGCTCATTGACCGCGCACGCAGCAAATCGCTCAATGTTAAAGGCCCAGTCAGACTCCCCACCAAGACCCTGAAGATCTCCACCCGCAAGACCCCCAACGGCGAGGGAAGCAAGACCTGGGATATGTACGAGATGCGCATCCACAAGCGATTGATTGAGTGAGTTGCATTTCCTTTCTTCTCTTCCCTGAGTCCCGATGCATTGGCTGGTGTTTGTTATCTTTTCTCTTTTTTTCCAAAGGTGTAGGAAATTGGGGAACCAGGAAGGTAATAGAAGGGCTGACGAATGCGGTTTTTCGAAAACAGTCTGCACGCCCCTACCGAGACTGTTAAGCAGATCATCATCAACATCGAGGCTGGTGTTGAAGTTGAGGTTACCATTGCCGCATAGAAGCAGTTTTTCCTCCTCATGCTGCTTCTACTCTATCCCGTAAAAGGGATGGCGAATTGACCGGTTGATGCGCGTGGATTACCGGGGGTACGATATGCTGCGGGTTAGAAAATATTTTTGTTACCAGGTATCTTTTCTCGGAAGGGATGCGGGTTCTGGTATAAAAGAAAATAAAACTAGGACGACATTTACTGACTGTCTGAATCCGAGAATATTCACTATTCACTTGGGCGGACGGAGGTGGAGTGCGTCTGTTGCTCTCAATGTATATACACAACCCTGGTAATCCGGAATGGAAGAGAACGGAAAGAAAATCGTTCAAATATGAAAATTACATGCTTCCTGGATAGTATTTTCTTCATTCTTGGTTCTGCATCACGGATGCCTTCGTAATATCTGATAATCTGGAACCTCCAGTCAGATCTATTGAAAACAGCAGGGAACTCCCCAGTACATCCAAATTAACTCCATAGCAATCACCCGCATCTATAAACTTTTCACCGGATATTGAGTACATAAATCCACGTCTATCTACAATCAGTAATTTGGCAAATGAGGAAGAAGAAAAAGGGTATCCAACAGACCCGAACAAAAGAATCAATACATGAACAGGAAGTGGGGAATCGCAAAACCCATCACGCCCTTTCAACCAGTAGAAAAGCCGTCCCAAAATTAAAATTAAATACACAATCCTACAAAAAACCCATCCCCTCCTCCAATTTACAAATCAAACCCACACCACTCCACCCTAGGAGGCACGTCCGGCACTTTCACTTTCATGTTGGACGCCTCTCCACCCCCAATGCCAAACCCCCCATGCTCCCTCACAAACCTATAAATCGCCTCGGTCTCCGCCGTATACTCCTCTGTCTTTGCCTCTGCATCCCTCAGCGTCTCCGGCTTTGGAGGGCCATCAGGGAAATATATACGCACAAAGGTCCCCGCGTCATTCGGATGCTGGTAGCAAGGTTCGTTGTCAATGTATTTTACTGCCTGGCCCTTCCAGGAAAGGAGGCGATTGGTTCCTGGGTCGCGTCGGGTTTCGCCGTGGAGGACTGGGAAGGGGTTGAGGTGTGGTTTGGCTTTTTGGGGGAGCGTGGCAGTGGTGGAGGTGCGTGGCGGTGCTGTGGAGAACGGACTTTGTTGGTTTGTGGGCTGGACAGGGGTTTTCGAGGCGCAGGGGGAAAGGGAAGGTTGGCCGGCTGTGGATGCATTCTGAGATTGGGGTGTACCGAAGGGATTTGGTGTCTGTTGCTGCGTCTGCGGCTGCTGGTGCGGTTGGCCGAATGGATTTTGTTGTGGTGGCTGTGGTTGACCGAATGGTTGGCCAAATGGGTTGGGTTGCTGTTGCTGGTTCGGCTGTTTGATCTGCGCGAAAGGGGAAGAGCCTGTGTTTGGCTTGCTGAAAGGATTGGCCTGCGTTTGTGTAGCCTGCGAAAATGGTGACTGGGCGAAAGGTGGTGGACCAGCAGGTTGCCCAAAGGGGTTGGGTTGTGCAGCGGCTCCCATGGTTGAGAGTTGGCCGAAGGGGGTAGGTTGACCAAATGAAGGCTTTCCGAATGTCGATTGCTGGCTGAATGGTGAAGGGGTTGCTGTCGACGGTCCTGTTGAAGCCTGTGCAAAAGGCGAAGACTGGCCGAAAGGCGTTGGTGAAGGGCCTGTTTTCCCTTCAATGATATCAATACGGTTTGGATGAGTGTTCTCGCCCTGTATGATATATCTGACCGCCCCTTCTATATCGTTAAGGATGGTTTGTATCTGGGCTTCTGTTTCAGCGTAGAGCTTCATTGCATCCTGCACTGCCTGCTGGGCGTTTCCAGCTGCGGCGGCGGCATAATGTAACGCACGCATCTCTTCAAAACTCTGTTCCCGCTGAGGGCCTCCGAAGAGCTGTACGGGAGCATTCTTGCCTGGCCCGTAGCAGGTAAATATCCATTGCGGCCTACCCTTCCCGGGGGTAAGATCAGTTCTTATGTCATCGGGATTCAGCCCATACCTATATTTCGTAGCCGTCAGTAATTACTAGACGAACTATGGATTAGGCTGTGATATCATTGGAGGAACTCACTTGTTGTCCTTGATGATGTCTTTGGATCCACCTAAATCAACAATGATGTCAACATAGGGCATCTCCATGCTCCAAGTCCCACTTTGATGTAGATGTAGGTTGATATGCTGTGCTGTGGCTGCTAGAGCAGCTTGAAGCAGCCACGCAGCAATAATGAAGAAGGATCAAAATGAAAGAACAAATACGACGAAACATAACTCTCAAGGGTATTGGAGACAAAGGGATATCTCTTCTTCCTAAGAATTGACAATTGACAATCTCCCGCCCGACCAGGATTGAACCATGTCATTTTGGGCATCAACACTACCAAACATCCAACATCCCAGCTATGAGAGCCCAACGACATAGGCCAATATGATTTCCCATCAAAACGAGAAAGTCATCATAACAAAAGTGTTTCGTACCTCCAAATGCGCTGCCGCCACTGGCAGCACCAGCAAAACCTCCCCCAGCCAACACGCCAAACCGGTTTCCCCCTCCTCCAAATGGGGATGCGGACTGCGCTCCTGGATGCTCATTCTTGCATCGATCTGGTTATGTGGAGAATTAGCAATCGATATCAGGCCGAGATAAAGAATAACACACCTACCGCCAAACTTGCATCGGCCCTGTTGGTAGAAGATGCAGACGGGCATAGCTTTCTTGCTCTGTCTGTATCGCGGTCGCCACTGCTAAATAATTTCTGATATGGCGACTATGTTGCTCTATTTTCCCAGTGTTCCCTTCGTATAGTACCTGAATAAAGATTATTTGCGTCTTTCGCGGAAATGGAAGCTTCACTATAGAAATCAAATCGAGGCGCGTCGAGTTTGCTCACTGTGGCGAAGTGAGTAACATAGCCCAAAGATCTAAATTCTTCACGTTTTATTTATGTGTCGCACTCGGGGAGAGCAAATATGTGTATCAAAGCACGTAGATGAAACTTGTGAGATATATGAAAAATTTCTTCAGATATGATTCAAAATCACAGGAGACAGTCGCAACTGTGACTCTGTGAGAGAATGCGATTGATTATCAAATTGTTGGCTACGGTCAGGCACACTAAAGTGCGGATTACCACTCACTAGTCCGAACATATTTATTGATATATTGTCGCCTTGTAAGAACAATTCATCTATGAAAATCATTTTCCTCCGTAAAATTGATGATATTGCCTCTAAGATTATGACGATGCTAATCAGCTCGGCCGCTTTGTGCTAGCTAAACATGAGAAGCAATGCAAATTGGCCACCAATTGGCGAGAGAATTCAAACCAATATCGGACATTTAAATATTTGAAACTCCTTCTCGGCCTAAAAATATATCAATCCCACCCTTTGCGCCGCTGAAATGCTAGGCTAAATATTTATACAGCCACCAGTCATAACGTACCCTATCACCGTCTATCACCACCAACAAATGCTCCGACCGCCGCAGACCCCCCAAGCGCCGACGAGCTCGCGCTCAAATTCTTCTTCAAATCATCCCAATTTAACCCCTCAATCTTCCTCCCACCTAGCGCCTCCAAACCTCCTGCACTTAAATCCTGCAACCGCCCCGTCGCCACCCGGCGCATCATTACTGTATCCTTTGCCCCCGGTAAATGCCTCGCCTTCCCTGTCAACAGACAGTCCTCGAACCATCTTTCCTCCTCCGCATTGAATGGGAGGTTGATAAGCTCCATTGCGCTCTTAGCACGGGTTTCGCCAGGTTTAGTAGCGGACAGAACGAAAACAATGAGTTGTTCGAGAAGGTCACGGTGGGAGGATGGGGAAGGTTGTTTGCGGCTGAAATAGAATGATTCTGTGATGTGGGTACGGCAGAGAAGGGCGAAATACGCGTTTAGCGCTTTCGGTGTAGCAAGGGGTGGGGACACGGTAAGATAGTACGCTGTTGCGAGGCTGTCGTCGTAATTTTCGTTGGGGAGTTGTTGGCTTTGCTGCTGCGCATGTTTTGGTTGGGTCGCGAGGACGTAGAGAATTTCGTCGGGGAAGGTGGGGAGTAGGCATGGCTCTGTTAAATACTCTAGAGCTCTCTATATTATGAAATAATTAGCAATTAGGAGATATCGAAAGCCGGATAAAGCCGGTCCTCATGGAATGCGACGAACCTTATACTCCAGTCTATCTAGGTGCCACAGGCCGTCGATGAATAATCTGTATTTCTCTGGTAGATAGCATCGCCGTGCAAACTGCAAACTGGAATCGCCACCGTTTGTGCTTCGGAGATCTCTGAGAATGTAATATATCAACGCCTGCTTGTGGTGGTTTGGTGAGGATGAAGAGACGATTTGCGAGTGGAGCGCGCGGAGGGTTTGGTTGGTTCTTGGGGGGTACACTCGCGAAGCTGCGCCATAAAATATTAGAATATGTAATAGCGCAGTTCTCAGGAAGCTGTTAGTTACCGGCATCAATATTAAGAGCTTTGAGGAGCCTGTCAACAAAGAGGATGTTCTCGAGAGCTCGTCTGTTGGCGATGATTAGGTCAACCGTTTTTGAGTCGTAGCTGGAATCGCGCTTGAAATAGAACGTGGCGTCGAACTCTTCCCAGGGCGCCATATTGGATATTGAATATTATTATATACCGTATCAGTGTATACAATCGTATTCTCCGATTCTAATTCCTCGTCCCAATCCAAGGTGAAGCTCCAAATCAAATAAAATAAACGACCTTTTTGGCCAAGATCGTATTATATAATCGAATCGCAGATCGTTTCCTGATTGAGTTAAATGTAAACATCAACACGAACGAGCCGCACGAACATCAAACATTCAACTTCAACCTCAGAACGACGACGACGACGACAACAACAACAGAATCACCAGACACTGTTTGCTATCTACCACATGCTATAATGACATCCGTGTCCGGTTCTAGGCCCTCACGGCGCGCTGCTGCTGCCCGCAAGAATTTTATCGTCGAAAGCTCGGAAGACGAAGCTGCCTCTACTGGACGTGCCACCCCCGCCCTATCAAGTCATGACGAGCAAGAACAGGAAGATGAGGAGGAGTTCACACCGGTCCCAAAGCGGCCAGCTGCGAAGGGACCCACGAGAAGGCGAACCACTGCCAATCTCTCGTCCGAAACCCCACAAACAGTTCGACAGGACAAAAGCAAACGAACACGGCGACCGAGAACAGGAGATGATATCGAACAGTCACAGCTTTTCGACATAGTAGATGAGTCCACGCTGCTAGCAGAAAACCCAGAGACACCATCCAAGAGGCCGACCGCATCTAGAAAACGCAGGAGCCCCTCGCAGCAGCACCAAAGGCGCGAAAGCCGTATGTCATCTTCCGCATCTGCCCTGTCGTCCCTTCCAACTCCTGAATCTTCAGCTTCTCCAGAGCCCCAGCCATGCCCGCCCTCCCGCCGCCAGAGCGTTGCGCCATTGGCAGACATCACCGAGACTACTGTCAACGAGGCTACGCCAAGGCCTCAACCAGAGCAGGAGAGGTCTACAATCGAAATGATAAACCCCATGTCCACGACCCTAGAAAAGCCAATGGATATAGTTCTCAAGTCTCGATCGCTTGCTGTACCTACGGTTGAAGAGCCATCCGCACCTAAGCCTCGAATGGTGATCACACACCTTGTGATGACGAATTTTAAGAGCTATGCGGGGCGCCAGGTCGTGGGGCCGTTTCACGTTTCTTTCTCCTCAGTCGTGGGCCCGAATGGATCTGGGAAGTCTAACGTTATCGACTCACTTCTTTTCGTCTTCGGCTTCAGAGCGAGCAAGATGCGGCAGGGAAAGATCTCTGCTCTTATACACAATTCTGCGAATTTTCCTGACCTCCAATTTTGCGAGGTTGAGGTGCACTTCCAGGAAATTTTGGATCTCCCCGACGGAGGACATGAAATTGTGCCGGAGTCACAGCTTATTGTATCCCGGAGAGCGTTCAAAAATAATTCCAGCAAATACTACATGAACAAAAAGGAGACTAATTTCACCACAGTTACGGGATTTTTGAAAGACCGGGGAATCGATCTTGATCATAAGCGGTTTCTGATTCTACAGGGAGAGGTTGAGTCCATTGCTCAAATGAAACCGAAAGCTGCCAGTGAACATGATGACGGTCTGCTGGAGTACTTGGAGGATATCATTGGGACTTCTAAGTATAAGACTCCTATTGAAGAGGCTGCTGCTGAAGTGGAAGCTTTGAATGAAGTGTGTCTTGAGAAAAACAACCGCGTTCAGCATGTGGAAAAAGAAAAGCACAGTCTTGAGGATAAGAAGAACAAAGCGATCGCCTACATTAAAGATGAAAATGAACTGGCTGAGAAACAGTCGGCTCTCTATCAGATCTACATCGACGAATGCAACGACAATACGCGCGTGACCGAAGAGGCCATACTGCAAATGCAAGAATTGCTGAATATGGAGTTGGAAAACCACCAAGGCAGCGAAGATGCCATCAAACAACTCCAGCGATCCCACAAACGGGGCGCAAAGGAGTATGAAGCTATGGAGAAAGCCACGCAGGCGATGGTTAAAGAGATGGCTAAGTATGATAAGGAGTCAGTGAAATTTGAAGAAAAACGCAAGTTTTTGCTAGGGAAGCAGAAGAAGCTTGAAAAAGCCATGCAATCAAGCCGTCTGGCTGGCTCCGAGTGTGCAAGTCTGGTTGAGAAACACACAGACGATATTGAGAGGAAGACTGCTGAAATCGCAGAGTTAGAGAAAGAAATGAAGCACGAGGAGAAGGAGCTTGCGGCTATTCGAGAAGGACTTAAGGGTAAGACACAGGGACTTTCGGACCAAATCGCTGTTAAGCAGAAATCACTTGAGCCTTGGAATGAAAAAATCAATGAAAAACAATCCGCCGTTGCCGTCGCACAGAGTGAGCTTGATATTCTGCGGGAAAAGCGTAATGCAGGCGCCGTCGCCATGGACGAAGCAAACGCGAAGATACAGTCTATTAAGGTTATCATATCCAGCAAAACAGCTGACCTGGAAACTCGCCGAGCGGAAAAAACAGAACTTGAAAATGAAGCCACTCTCCTTGAGACTGAATTAAAAAAATTCGGACAAAAGGAACCGGAGATTCGGTCGAGGATATCTAGCGCTCGCCAAAAGGCGGACGAAGCCCGTGCGAGCCTTGCCAGTACTCAAAACCAGGGCAACGTGCTTGCAGGCTTGATGCGGTTGAAGGAATCCGGGCGTATTGAAGGATTCCATGGAAGACTTGGCAATTTGGGGACTATCGATGAACAGTATGATGTCGCCATTTCAACTGCCTGCCCAGCCCTTGAGAACCTGGTGGTGGATTCCGTTGAAGTGGGTCAACAATGTATCGACTACCTGCGCAAGAATAACCTAGGAAGAGCGAACTTCATCCTCCTCGACCGACTACCTCAGAGAGATATGTCCTCCGTATTTACACCAGATAGTGTGCCACGATTATTCGATCTTGTCAAACCCATAGATCCCAAGTTTCGACCAGCCTTTTACAGTGTTTTACAAAATACCCTTGTCGCCAAGGACCTTGAACATGCTAACAAAATCGCCTACGGCCCGAGAAGATGGCGTGTTGTTACATTGGACGGACAGCTTATCGATGTATCCGGGACTATGAGTGGTGGCGGCACCCGTGTTGCCAGGGGTGGCATGTCCTCAAAGCCTGTTGCCGAAGTCTCGAAGGAGCAGGTCATGAAACTCGAGGCTGATCGTGATGAGATTGAAAGGAAGTTCCAAGCCTTCCAAGACAAACAGCGGCAGATAGAAACGTCAATAAAGGCGAAGAGAGATGAAATTCCGAAACTGGAGACAATGATTCAGAGGATCCAACTTGAGATTGAGAGTTCAAACAAGAATTTAGCGGATGCGCAGCGACGTGTTCAGGAATTGTCGGCAGAACATAAGCCTTCGAAGAGCGATGATTCCAGATCCGCCGCACTTGAAAAACACATCTCGTCCTTAGAAAAGGAAATTGAGAAGCTTCATACAGAGACTGCGGGAGTTGAAGAGGAAATCCAAGCTCTCCAAAACAAGATTATGGAGATTGGTGGTGTCAGGCTCCGGGGTCAAAAGGCTAAAGTTGATGGTCTTAAGGAACAGATCGATCTTCTCACGGAGGACGTGTCAAATGCTGAAGTTTCCAAGTCTAAGAACGAGAAGTTGCGCATCAAGCATGAAAAGTCTCGTGCCGATGCGGAGGGTGAACTTGAGCAGGTGAAAAAAGACCTTGAGAAATTGAATCAGGACATTGAGAGTCAGGAAAATGATGTCTATGGGACGAAGCAGAAGACAGAGGAGGCTCAAGAGGTTAGTTGGATGCGTCCGGGTTGAGGGAAACATAACTTTTGCTAACTTTTTTTCGTAGGCTTTGGAAACCAAAAAAGAGGAGCTCGCCACATTAAAAGCGGAGCTGGATAAGAAGGTAGCTGAACTGAATGAAACGCGCGCTTCTGAAATCGAAATGAAGAACAAACTAGAGGAGAATCAAAAGGTTCTTGCCGAAAATCAAAAACGCTGTCGATACTGGGAAGAAAAGCTAGCCAAGCTATCTCTTCAGAATATCAGCGACCTAGGCGAAGAGCAGGAAGCTCAAAGCCTCCCAATATACACCAAGGATGAACTCGCCGATATGAGCAAAGAATCGCTCAAAGCCGTCATCGCTGCTCTGGAGGAAAAGACCCAGAACGCCTCTGTTGACCTCTCTGTCCTGGGCGAATACCGCCGCCGCGTCGCTGAGCACGAGTCCCGCTCTGCCGACCTGGCCACTGCACTAGAAAGCCGTGACAATGCAAAGTCACGCCTTGATACTCTCCGCTCTCTCCGCCTAACAGGCTTTATGGAGGGATTCAGCACCATCTCGCTCCGGCTAAAGGAGATGTACCAAATGATTACTATGGGTGGTAATGCTGAGCTGGAGCTTGTGGATTCTCTTGATCCTTTCTCGGAAGGCATTTTGTTCTCAGTCATGCCACCTAAGAAGAGCTGGAAGAACATTGGTAATTTGTCCGGGGGGGAGAAAACGTTGTCGAGTCTTGCGCTTGTGTTTGCGTTACATCATTACCGACCGACGCCGTTGTACGTCATGGATGAGATTGATGCGGCGTTGGATTTTAGGAATGTAAGTTTGAAGCCGGAGAGTGTAGATGGATAATTCTGTACAATTTACTTATTGATTTTATTCCTGTTATCCAGGTCTCCATCGTCGCCTCATATATCAAAGAGCGAACGAAGAATGCTCAATTCATTGTTATCTCGTTGCGAAATAATATGGTATGTGTTGCTTCCCTTTCCTTTCTCCCCTCTTCTTATACCTTAAGCTTCTTGTCCCGTTGTTCCCGGAAACCATTCTAATGCGCAAAACCCTTTACTCTAGTTCGAACTTGCATCTCGACTTGTCGGCGTCTATAAGGTTAACCACATGACCAAGAGCGTCACCGTGGAGAATAAGGATTATATCGCTCTGGCTAATTAGATAGGCGAGAAGTCTGTGGGGCCTAGCTTAAATTGTCAAGAATTTCGTTTTTTCATGAGGGAATTTTGCACATATGCCATATTTTTTTGGTAGCTCATGGTTTGCGGTTGCGGTTGGGGTTGCATTGGCCGGATATGAATATATTTATGCTCTGGGAAGAGGCAGGGTTTCCTTTGTCGTTCGAGCTTTTGGAATTGGAATACTTGGACAGGGTGGACTTTCTATCTTTTTGCTTTTTCCTTGTCAGCGGCTGATGATGTCCGATTTTACTCTTTGTCTTGCGGACATAGTATGTTTGCTTACTTAGGCGTTTGGGGTGGTTGTTTCCAATATTGTTTTGTCTGTGATGGTATAATTAATGCTGCACCGCAATACACACAGAGTATGAAGTCATACAGTGAAGCGTTGTAAAATACAACTGAAGAAGCTGGAAGAGAGTCTCGGATTCTTAGTAGGCATGGCAAGAAGCAGACAGAGGGTTGGTTCCCCGGTTCAAGGTGATACAGTGGGTAATAAATAAGACCACTCGGTGTCCGAATTGAATTGATGATAAATAGGGCTTGTCATGCACAGATGGAAACCATAACTTGCACTTGCACCAGGGCGGCTTCTTCGCTTTGTGGGCTTGATCAAAGTCACAGGAATATAGCATGATAATGATCGGAGTGTTTCTTCATATAACTCGTTAAATAGGCAAGTTAGATCCCACTTCACTCCGATACCCCCCCAGGTCACTGACATTTGCTTTGGTTGCGATGGCGCGGAGCCATCTCCCGCGGTTGATTAAATACTCCGTCCGCACAGCCAGCCCTGCCCAACTATCCAGCGCCATCACTTGGGACGAAATACAAAATTGCTTGCACCATTTTTGAGCACGCTTGCACTAAAAATGCCAAGAGACCAACATCACCTTCCTCATGGGCGGGTGGGCAGGGAGAGTGGCTGTCAAGATGGGAGGATGTCGCGCACTTGGAACGTGGGTTTGACTTAGAATGAGGTGCCGCGATCCTCTAGAGTTATCCAAAGTCAATGAGTACCACATGCCAATCTGTACTATCCAGCACAAGAACATTCCTTGGGTGCATGGAGTATACAGTATAGATTCTGCATCAATGATTGCCTTCAAAATATTTTGAGGCTCTGACTGTGGATAGTTTGGTTGGATTGAGCCATTGCATCGAGATCTCAGGTACTTTTTCAATAAGGATTAACCGGATAGATCGTGAACAAGTTTTATTTGGAATTGGCAGTTCAAGAGTAAAGGACCCATAATATCTTGGAATGATAGTTCCTTCAAGTGGATCAAGCAGTTGGTAGGCTGTGGTTTCATGAGAGTATGCTAGATCTTGTGTATAGTGAAAGGGATCCACATCATCTTGCTCATGATCAAAGTAAAGAGGGTCGTAGAACTTAGCAACTAGATACTTATCAGTTGGTATCAAGTCTGATATATCTGGAGTCTTATCAACCATGTGGACAGTAACAAGTTGAGCACTGTGTTGGATCTCCTGTTCGGACAGGTTCAACAATCTTTAGTCGAATAGTGATGTATCTCTATTGACTAAACGGGGCGAAGCGGAGTTTAATAATTTAACAATGTTCTCACAGTGTAAATTTTTTCGTTCAAATTAGAGAGTTTCTCGGACTCCGCAGTTGGCTCTGATGCCCCCTATTCTTACCCCTGAATCATCGGCCTGCCTACCTACCAACCTGCCTACCTGCCTGCGCGATATCCGATCTATTGCTAATGGAATATAGAGTAGTAGTCAATGGACTTAAGTAATTACAACAGAAAAACATCTAACTAGTTACTTGACACATTCGTCACTATGGGCTACGCTACCCCGCCACCCCACATCCTGTAACGCCACACACACACACACACACACACACACACACACACACACATACTAGAAATAGAAAGGAAAAAAAGAAAGAAAGGCTAATATACAGTATCTACCATAACAAACAAACAAACACTAATTTCCAGTCCTATTCCAACGAAGAAGAAAGAAATAAAACAAAACGAGAGCCAACGCCAACAAGAAACCCCAAGAATAAAGAAGAAACCCATGGACTCCTTCAACTCCAAAGTCTACGCCATAACTGGGATATCAGGCATCGGCCTCGCAGTTGCCAAACAACTCCGCAATATGCGGCGCCCTCGTCTCTCTCGCAGATATTTCCCAACCCGCCCTCGACGAAGCCTTCGCGGCCCTTGGCTCCTCAGTCGACCACGTCCTCATTACAAGGGTCGATGTCTCCTCCTCCGCCCAAGTCAATGCCTGGATTGCAGCCACTGTGGATAAGTTTGGCCGTCTGGACGGTGCGGCAAATATGGCGGCCGTCATTGGGAAACACCACGGTATCCGCGATTTGGTGGACCAGGACGATGACGAGTGGGATGTGATTATGCGGGTAAATTTGACAGGGATGATGTATTGTGTACGGGCTGAATTGAGGGCTATGATGGCAGCGCGGCAGGGGGATTCTGCTATCGGTGCTGGTGCTGGTGCTGGTGCTGGTGCTGGTGCTGAGGGAATTGGGAGCATTGTTAATGCCGCGAGTATCCAAGGTGTTATGGGGTTCGGGAAATCTGCGACGTATTCGGCCAGTAAGCATGGCATCGTAGGATTGACGAAATCGGTGGCCAAAGAGGTTGCTCCAGGTATCAGAGTGAATTGCATCGCGCCGTGAGTCACCGCCCCCTGATTCGTTATTCCTTTCTGGATGTCATGTGCTCAGGACAGAAGCGCAAGTGAAGGTTCCAAAAGAGGCGATTTCCTGAAGAAGAGTTTATGTTGATCAGGGGACCAGGGGATCGATTCAAACACCTCTGCTTGATGAAGGCAGTGCTATACAAGGGCGTCTCAACCATATACCTGGTGCTATATGCCGAACAGGGACGGCAGACGAGGCCGCACAGGTAGTATTATTCCTGCTCAGCGGTGCAGCCTCATTCGTGACAGGAGCCGTGTATAACGTAGACGGCGGCTGGGATTTGCAAGGCGGATAGCGAAAGTTGAGCAAACGTGCCGAGGAGGATCCTGGCAATCATGTCTCTCTATCAGAAAATTTAAGATGTTTGGGCGAGCGAATTTTCTGAGTATTTTTCATTTTGTGTTTGTGGGGGGAGGGGGGAGATTGTTGTTCCAGGAAGGTGTCATAAAAACGAGAGAAAAATGTAGTCAGAGTGGCCTTGTCCCAAACATTAAAAAAATGTGCCCTGAACAGAGAATAAAAATCTCAATCTGGGTGCCACCTCCGAGTAGAAGAGGTATCTATCATGCTAGCGGAGAGGTTCTGGGATTGTTCACGCAGTAGTTCACAGCCGCCCCGGACCTGGAAACGTGCCTCCAAAGTAATTAAACCAATCCCAATCTTCGAATCCCTATTGCAGAAGATAGAAAGTCAGATAACCAATAAGAATTCGTTCATACTTTCGGAAATTCGGAAATCAGAATGGTAAAACCTGGAGAAAGCAAAGGAAAATAAAAGGAAACATGCAATCATCTTGCCCAGGATAGCCGCGAAACGGCAAATTTGAGAATGACAAACAATGAGAATCGAGGAGAGAGGAAGAAGAGAAAACCCCTTACACCGAAGCCAATAATTTCATCAACCAACATGGAGTGACCCGGAAACTGGTGTTCGGGCGAAACTGAAGATATACTCTGCGGTGTCGCACCAGGGACTGCTAAACTTGGTTGCTGGGAATCGTGGGTCTTCTTGGCTGCGAGGTTAACAATCAAATATCCTTTAACTTGACTAAAAAGAACATAACAGCAAACAAAAAACTAAGAAAGGAATAAGAAAAGGAAATCGCAACAAACGTACCCTTGATTCCTCATGTATACCAGCATTCTCTCCAAGATATTTCGCAAATAAATTATAACTCATTATACGCAACCGGTCAGCCGCCTGCTGTTGGAAGGTCGATGCTGATTCAGGCCACAGCTTGGTCTTGACGAGTGTAATCGACACGCAGAGGAAGTAGTACTCGCGCATCCCCTTTTCTAGAACGAGGAACTTCTCTTCGAGCCACGATAGTGTTTTTTGAACCAAGGATATTAAAATGTCCGTAATGCTGGGTATAACCTGCCGGACTATAGCGGATGCTGCAGATAATTAGAATTAGACAAAGAAATTGCTGCTAGCTGTATGATATCACAACCAAGTGGCCAGAGGGGAGGGAATGGGGAGGGAAAAAAAAAGAAGCCTTACTGAAGCCACAATCGGATGCGTGCAGATGATGACAGATCGTAAATGCAGCATGAAAAGTGACATCTGCTAATGCACACCAGGCGAGCTTGCCGATGTTATCAATGAGCAGCTGCTGTTGGCAAAGAATCACCACCGCTACTTCAAGACGTGCTTGCGTCGTATGGCTATTGATGGAGCCCTTCAATCCACCGAGGACACTGTAGGTGTAAAGCGAAAGCTGGCACCGTCGCAGATTCGACTCCAAGAGCGTTCGCCATAGGAGCTTTTGCTGTTTCTGAGTCATAAAAGAGCGCGAGGCCTCAGGGGGCTCGGGAGTGGTATTGTCCTGCCAATCTGGGATATCTGAAAGACTCCGATTGATCTCCTCTTCTAGAAGTGAGAGATCGTTTGAAGACAAAGAAATACGGGGCGCATTGACAAGCGCACATATCCGCAGTCTCAAACCCATGGACTGCATCAGAGCGACCTGAAACGAACAGTCTGTCATGGTCGTGGTTGGCTTTTCTTCGGGGCTGACGGTGATGTTTTCGCATAGATCTTCGTCGTCGATATTCAGCGGTGGGGAACAATCATAATCCGATTGCTGCATTGTCGGAGGCATGCCGCGGTCCAAAGACGCCTGAAGGTCCAGTTCGAGAATCGTGGCCCATATCCTTCGGCGCATTTCCCGATTGAATGCCGAAATCTTGGTTTCGGGAGGCGGTTCGCGGTGGCATCCCGCAGACATGGCCAGCTTCACCAACGTCCCCGCTGAGCTCCAGGCTTGATTCTTCTGCGTGTAATTAGCCTCCTTGGCCATTATCAGCAAACACCGCACCTGTAAAACAACCAGATTTGGCCGCTTAATATTTGCATGGAACAGCCACGCCTCAGACCAGCGAATCCACTCCCTCGCGACGGTATGGGACAGAATCTTTGTTCCCGACGCGGTAAGGGGGCTCGGTGTGTTTACGCTCCACACAGACGCCATTACCAAAAGGAGCTGGACAATGAAGTGGCACGGAATGTCCACTTTCTCAGCCCAGAGATCATTGAGCTGTGCACGGAACGACGGCCTATGAAGAATGGGATGCATCTTTCCTACGTAAGAGAAGTAGCAGTTCACCAAATTCTCGACCACGGGTCGAACGGGAAGAAGGCTCTTCAGGAAGAGACTGTCCGTCGCCAGCTCTCCAGACAAGGGTTTCTGTTGCTTATTATACCCAACTTTTCTGATTTCCTGGTGAAGTGCGCGAAGAGAGGCGGTGGCTTTCAGATCTTTCATGAAGCTGCTCAATCCCTCGAGCTATATTTTTGGTTATTGTTGGTGTTGTTATTTTCATACATTTAGCATGGCTACTTCAATTACAACGCCTCCGGAAAGGCTCCTCGTAACAATAGATCCGAAGACGGATTGTATAAATTCTTATATGCATATAATCAGGGGAAAGGGGGGAAACAAGAAAAGAAAGCAAAAGAAAAAAAAAAAAAAAAAAAAAAAAAAAAAACTCACCTCAAATGATAACTTCGACCCATTACTGCATCCCCAAAACCGAGTCCGACCCTCATTCCCATCAAAGCGGTGCCGATTGGGGGCGTCGCGTCCCCACGGTTCCGCCTGGACTGATAGATTGCCGCGCGCAGAAGCATCAGCGGGGCCAGCAGCTGTCGAACCCGGGTACGGGTGCGGGTGCGGGTGCTGGTGTTGGTCCGGCTTGGTCGAAAGAGGAGCTGCATTATTAAAGGGCGAATTGGACAGCTGCTGGATCAGGCTCTGTATGATTAGTCTCAGCTCCCGAACCCGAACATCGTCATATTGCTGCTCTTCCGATGCCGCGACGGCTGGTGCATGCGCATTGGGCCAATTCGCTTCTGCTGGCTGTGGGCGCCAGATGGCCGACGATGCTGATGCCGCTGCTGATACTGGTGCTGGTACGGGTGGATGGGACAATTGTCGTTGTCGTTGTCGTTGTTGCTCCTGCTGCTGTTGCTGCTGATGTTGCAATGCATGGACTGGAGACTCATACATGCAAGCCTCCGCCCCAGGTCCTTTCATGCATCGATTACAAGCTGGATAGCCAAAGTCACACTTGACCTTCCGGTTCCTGCATGGAGCGCAGGCAATGGTCCTCCTCCGCCTCTTGCGGTGACTAGATTCAGCCGGCTGGTCATGCGACGAGGATGCAGCACGGCTACTGCCGTCGTCGCCGCCGCCGCCGCCACCACCACCACGGTCGCCGGCTGCGTCGTCTGATGATGCATGGGGATGGGGCGCATACGCGGGTGTCGCGTTAGTCGCTTGTGATTCGGGGCTGCGGCTCGATGACATCCGGCCTCGTGGAATTTTCTGGCCCGGTTTGTGTTCCTTTCGCTTCGACCCTGCGTCGTTCTCGGACAAAGCACATCCAGCGGGTTAGCAAGAGCTCGGAGTAAACATGGTTAGCCGGCCATTGGCGTGGCCAGGGGAGCGCTACAGGGCAAGGGGGCCAAGACAGCGCACTCAGTCAGCGCCAAACTGGCCGTTTTGGGCCCGACGCCGACGAAGCCGAGATGGTCGGTGTCGGGGCTAAGATGCACGTAGCGTTAGAGCGAGAGATCGAGTAGAGTGATGGGAGACCGGAGAGAAGTTGGTGCGTGGCTTGTTGTCGAGCTGGTTGGTGAGCGGGTGGTGGGCTTTCGTTAAGCGTTGCGTTAAGCGTGCGTTAAGCTCGCGCCAGGCTGGAATCTGGGCTGGGGTCGGAGATAACCAGCGGTGTTGTCGGAGCCCGTTGGCGCAGAGAGCGCATGCAAGGTCATCGTGACACTGCAGACAGCAGAACAGAGGCGTGTACGGAGTACGGAGTACGGGAGGTATCCAGGCTCAAGGCAGAAGCATTTCTGCAGAGCGGGCAATTTGTCTGCTCGCGGGGAGGGAAGCCGTCGAGGAGGGGTTTCTTAAGTGCAGGAGTTACAATAATTAATTAATATACGGAGTATATTGGCTGAACGTCTATTATATCTTCTATCCGATGTTTCCAGCTCAATTTTTCACCCGCGGATGAAGGGGGAAAAGAGTAAACCATACAAAAATTATCTAGATACATAGAGACAGCTATATCAGGATGTTCCGCTCCCTCCTCTCCTTCGCATCCCAAAACCCCTTCGCTTCGGCTTCAGAATCCAGTTCCGTTGACAAAACCAGCCTCTTCCCTACGGTGGATCCTGAAGTCGATGGCCCTGATTGCGACAAGGATTGTGCTGACTGCACGACCAAATTCCCATCGCGCTTTAAAATCAATTCCGACAGGGAGCTGTACGGGAGCATCAAGCCGTACACCAAACATGTCATTGTCGCGACCGGCAAGGCGGACTGGGAGCAACGGGTCGAGAATGAGCGTGGCAGTCTGATGGAGGGGTTTAAGCTGGGCTCGTTCAAGCCGAAGACGGGGGTATGTCTGTCTCCCGTATTGTATAGATATAGATATAGATATAGTATATAGTATATATACTATATCATAGATTTTCCTTGCCATCCCCTTCTCTCCCCTTCTCTCCCCTCTCTCCCCTCCCTCCCCTCCCTCCCCCCTGAGAGCGCCCCTCGTTAACACACTCCCCATTTCTATGGCAGAAAATGATGGTTTCAGCATCGAACCTGCCCGTCGATCCGGCGTACAACGATGCCCAGGGACACGGCCAGGGCAAGAGCCAGGACAACGCAACGACCGTCCTCGTCTTGCCCGCATTCATCTTCGTCGACGCGGTCACCGTCTCGCGAATACCAGAGTTCATGGACCGCTTCATCGACTCCTCCCCCGACCCAGTTGCAAACGCACAGGCCCAGCCCCAGGCCCAGCCCCAGCCCCAGCCCCAGTCCCCAGCCCAGCAAATGCAGGATCCAGCATCATCCTCAAGCACCCCCGACACCCAATCGAAACCCGATAAGGGGGAACTATCCCGTTCTGGCCCCGAATCCCCACATAAGCTGACAACACGCCCCTGCCTCCGCGACCACCTCATCCTCCTCTGCTCGCACCACCGCCGCGACGCCCGCTGCGGCATCTCCGCTCCGCTCATCCGACGCGAACTCGAGCGCCACCTGCGCCCTCTCGGCCTTTACCGCGACGACGATGACTCCCGGCCGGGCGGCGTGGGCATCGTGTACGTCTCGCACGTCGGCGGCCACAAATTCGCCGCGAACGTGTTGATCTACCGTCGCGCGGCGGAGCAGATGATTTGGCTGGCGAGGGTTCGGCCGGCAGAATGCGAGGGGATTGTCAAACAGACGGTGCTGAAGGGGAAGATTGTGCATGCGGACCAGTTGAGGGGTGGGTTTGATCGGGGGAGGGACGTTGCGAGTTGGTAGGGAGGGCTAAGGGGACGGCTAAGGGGACGGCTAAGGGGACGGCTAAGGGGAAGGGAAAGGGAAAGGGGGAAAGGGGGAAAGGGGAGAGGACAAGACGGAGAGGGAGAGGGAGAAATGGACCTGAACTTATTATGCTGGATGTAAGTGATGGTGAACGATCTGTATGCTACCGTCACTGGGCAATGTTCACTTCGGCTTCGATCAGAATTGGACAGATTTCACAGCCATTGGAACGGGAAAGGGATAGCAGGAGGGATGCAGCTTTCCAAATAGAAGAAGAAGAAAGAAAGAAAGAAAGAAATACATAAATAAACCAAAACACAACGACAAAATGCAATCTAACGGGTTAGCAGGGCTTAGGCTTTGATTTCATTTCTTGTATTGTCAGCCCAAACAACAAAAGCGCAACGGGGAGAACAGCAAAAGAAATATAACAAAATAAACAAGAGAAGCCCGTGCGATATACCTGAAGGAGTCAGAGAGCCAGAAAGCAAGATACCACCGCATGAGATGTGTGTGGATTTATATAAAGACTGCGGAGCGCACGTCCAGATTCGATCCAACATATCAACAGCGTTGATAATGTGCTTGTTTTGAATTCTGAAGCCAAAGAAGAAGAAGAAAAATGAAATGAAATGAAAAGTAAAAAGTAGGGGAATCTTTATGGAGAACGGACGCCAAAAATAAAAAGAAAGAAAAACGAACATATCAAAGCCAAAAAGATCTAGCTACGCGTGAGTGGAAATTCAGATACATAGTTACATGCAAAAAAATCAACCCTTATATATTAAAATCACACACAGTTCTGCACAACTGGAAGGGGTAGGAAACAATAGAGAACAATCAAACATGCGCCCACCCATTGTACACGATGACTTGCATCTCATCAATCAAACACGGCAGCCAAAGCTCTCCATTCTTCCCGCTCCTCCTCCTCTTCCTCCTCCCCCGCTTCTTACCCTGGCTAGAAGAAGAAGAAGAAGGAGAAGAAGAAGAAGAAGAAGAAGTGTTATCGTCATCCTCCTCCTTCACCCATGCCCTAAACCTCGCCTCGATCGCCCTTGGCCGCCACGGCAAGTCCAGCAACGACGCAAGAAACCCCTTCCACCAGCCCACAAGCACAGCGTCCCGCGTCGACGGCCACCCGCGCGCCGCAGACTCGTAGGCGACCAGGTTATATCCGACGCGCACGTTGGGATTCAGCCAGACACCCTTGGAGGCTGAGAGGGGGTTGTCGTAGTGGATGAGGCAGCATTCGGAGCCTTCGAGGTGGTATTTGGCGAGCGAGTCGGGGATGGCGCGGAAGCGGAGCGGGGTCTGGGTTGTTTGGAAGGGAGCGGCGTCGAAGATTGCTGTGGGTATGGGAGAAGAAAAGGGGTTAGCCTTTTTGTTTTTTTCTTTCCTTCTTTTTATACATTTTTGTTTGAAGTGATGTTTTTTCATGGAGATTGAGAGAGAATTGGGTAGAGGGGGAAAACACACCAATCCCGTTCCAGCAACTTTGCACGGGGATGGGCTTTCCTGCTAGCAAGGCGTTGCGTGAACGCCTGGAGCTGAAGTATGGATAGCGCTGGGAGAAGGCAGCGGAGCCCTTCCAGTCCCGCAGGGCAAATGTGTCATAGAAGAGCCCCGGTTTTGCGAAATCGAGCGAGCACGTCGCGGCGTATGACCCGGAGCGGGTATTGAGAAGAGTTATGATATCCGCCATCTATATATATATATATATATATATATATATCATGTTAGTCTACATTCTGTGGTAGTTCCGCAATCTAGCTGGCACAAGTTTTGCACCATCCATACCGAAAATATGACATCATTCAGAAAGATAATCTTATCGAACGTCCTCCCAGCCCGTACAAGCTTCTCCAATGGCTCCAACGACTTATTCCGCATATGAGCCAGGTACGGGATGCGTCTGAGCTCCCTCTTGCCCCGGGCCGTATCAATCCACCCTTCCTCCGCGGGAGGCTTGCTGATCTCGTTCTCGTGGGTGGTGGGATCCAGGACGATCGTCCTGTCAACGCCCAATTCCCCCAGCTGCATATCCAGCTCCCTCAGCGCGCCTTTCGAATCATCCCAACTTCCACTCTCATAGACGGAAACGTATATGTTCTCTTTCCCGAACTTCCTCGCTAGCTCGACAACGGCGGCATTCCAATGGCTGCGCAGGATGGCCTCATTGTTCCAGTGCGTGCTGGCCACATAGACGGACCTTATCCCTGGAACGAGAGCTGTATTTGCAGACACTCGCGACGAGGATGAGCGGGAAGATAGCGCCAATGACGACGTGGAGAAGGTGAGGTAATCGACGACGGCGAAGAAGAGGACGCAGGAGATGAACAGGACGCTCAGATGTCCATGCGAGCCGCGGCGGGAGAAGAGGACAGGGCCAAACAGCCATCGCCACCAGCGACGGTATCTACGAGGAGACACCAACATCCTCGAGCTGTAGTCCTGAACACCAGCACTGTATCAAGCGTGGATCGCAATCTGGATTGATCTCGAAATCCGTGTGACTTCGGCGGAAGTTCGGAGCAGATGCGGTTTGGCTACACATCTTGGTGATCGATCATTTGAGCCAATCAGATCATCATAGCTACGGGGATATCCTTGGACAACTACACTAGCTCGTTAGAGAGCTACGCTGTATAAGCTAATTAACCGACTGCTGCGTGCTGCGCAGCTGTGCAGTCGTGAGTATGAAGATTATTCACCCACACAATCCAGGATGCTTGCTGGTCCCGTTTCCCTCACGTCCCCATAGTTACTGTCAGTGGACTGACGAAAGAGTTATTTCGCTCCTGGGCGGCTTTTCTCATCCGATGACACATGGCAGCCGTGGAGCTGCAAAGAATGCGCTCGATGCCATTGCCCAGACGCCATGTCCCGTGCACGGCCATATCGCTCATTGTCCTGTAGAAAACTTCTACCCCGGGATATCATCGTATCGATCCATGGATGTCAACAGATTCCCCTGGCTCCCTGGCAGGGTCGCGCTTCAAAATTCTTGGCAAGAACCCGAGCTCCCTTGAGATATTGTGTTGGCGGCATTGGATTGGATTGGATCCCCTCCACCACCAGCATGGCGCTGCGGGTGATCGAGCTCTTCCTTGGGCCCAGTGTGGCCTTTTACGATTTGAACCGCCGTGGAACTGCAACCCGCAGATTTCCCGATTGGGAAAGCCGGCAAGTTCCAAGGTTGCACTCTCCAGGTCACGTGGTTTATATAAGTCCGCTTAGTCATGTACGCGTCGACGCGTTAACGTTGGAGGATTTTCGACAACAAAACCTGGGAGGATCCCAACTCTCAACGTGGGATGCTGAAACAGCGTTCTGGCTGGTGATTGATACAAAGCGCTCCCATGGCGGACCACCAAGTGCCACACAACGAAGAGCAGCAGACCTCGTCGACCCTTCGAGCCGAGTTAAAGGAATGGGAGCGAGCCTTTACCGCCGCAAATGGAGGCCGCAAGCCAGGGAGAGATGATATCAAAAACAACCCTGCCATTTGTACGGAAACCCAATAGCCAATTTCTTACTCCCCCTCTCTATTCCGCAAGGAAAGAAACGATGTAAACCGCTGCTAACCCATTGGATCGACTTGGATTTGCGCGTTCATTTATCTACGTACAGCTGCCAAATACAAGCTCTATTCCCGCCTGCGTGCGCAGTCGTCGCAAGCCAACAGCTCCTCTTTCGCACCAGCACAGCAAGCGCCCCAGCAGAGGAAACGTAAACGTCCCTTGGATACGCAGGAAGATGTAAATGAACTACCACCCCCGCAATCCTGCTCCACTCCCCGAAAATCCTCCGAGAACATCCCCGCCACCCCCGACCAGAGGTTTCTATCAACATCGACTGCTCTTTGTGCAAACGCCCACCCATCCCAGCTAGACCCTTACGATTCCCCGTCCACGTTACGCAGATTCTTCAGTCCCAGCTATCATCGCAACCTTCACGAGGACCCTCACTCATCCTCATCACCCTTGCCCCTCCGCGCAGCCATTGGGCCTACCCCACAGCGTGATGGTAAGGCCCTGGGTCTATTTGACCTCCTCTCCGCCTCTGGGGGAAGTAATAATAGTAGTAGTAGTAGTCGTCGTCGTTGTAGAGACAGTGCTGTTGCTGCTGCTGCGACTCCGTGTCTGAGACACGGGAAGCGGGTTAATAATACCAACAACCAAAGGATTGATAATCCAATGCAGACTCCCTCGCGACGAAAGGAGAGCCGAATTGATTCAGGGGATCAGGTTGGTGAGGACGGGGATGAGGTGGCGGATGAGGATAATGATGATTATGAAAACTTCTTCGCCAGCACACGCACCCCTGCGTCATCTGCTAAGAAGTTCTACCTGGCCAATTTCTTCGCTACGCCACCTGCATATCGGTATTCGGCTGCTATTGATACCAGAGCAGATAGTCGTGATGGTGCCAATGATAACCAACCAGCAAGCAACAACGACCCATCTAATGGAAGAAGTGGCCCCCCGGCGGGGTCTAAAGATGCACTGGGCTCAGACACCCCCTCTTTCCTCAGGCGACGGAACCTGTTTTTATCATCGTCTTCCTCAATGGTCAACTCTCGGCAGCATGTGGGCGTAGTTGGTGGGGTTAGCGTTCACGATCTAAGTCCCGTTGCAGTTCGCATGCCGCAGAAACTTGTTGGAAAGGGGCTTAGTGCTATCGTTCAGGGGCTAAGGGATATTCAGGATGAAAGGTTGGATGAGGAGTTGGATCTTTTGAGAGAGATGGAGGCTGAGATGGCGGCGGCGGCGGATATCGATGATGCCGTTGTTATTAATGATAGTCAGGTTCCTTTACGAGATGGCAGTGGCGGTGGTGATGATGACGACGAGGAAAATACTCTTGCAATGAGACGGTGGAAGAAAAAAGGACAGAAACGCACGACGCGACGAGTTATCATGAGGCCCGTTCGAGCAAAAGCGAAACCAATGCCGGGATGGCCCGTGGCTGTGATTGATGGAGAAGGCGATGATGATGGCGACAGGAATGGAGGGAGTGGAAACGAGCTGGCGGCTATATCAGAAACCCAACTTCAGCCTCAGCTTCCCCCAGAACCCGGCGCGAACAAGGAAAACGAAACTCCCGCCCGGCCTGAGACGCACACGGAGACAAAAAAGGAGATTGCTTTCATAAATACCTCCACTTCCATCGCTAATGCTGATGTCAGTGTCAGTGCCAGTGCAGCGAAACTGAAACCAGCTACTATGAAGGGCACGACGGCAAGAGTGACAACAGCAACCAACCAGAAACACAAGACCAAACCGGACGCGCATGCTAATTACCGCGCGCTGAAGATTCGGGGGAAAGGGTCGAATGCGAGGGGAAAGGGGAGACGGTTTGGGAGGAGGTGACTGCTATCGCGTGGGTATATTGGGGATACGATATGTACGGTAAATATGACGCATATCCAGGGATCTTATATACTTCGGTGTCAAGGGTGGAATACAGTTATTTCCATGAGATGGAGGTGTAGTTGGATAACGTTAGGCTGGGCGCGAGTATTGGTGAAGGTGTTATTCACTACGGAGTATAGAGTATAGAGTACGGAGTAAGAATAGGAAACGATACACAGTAGAGTTGACTTATAGAGTAGATTAGAACAGACCCATGATGTTACTTCCAGGTCGGATGCCACAGCGACATGAAGTCCACGAATCAAAAAATAAAATAAAAATAAAAATACAAAAACTCCCTATCATTATGCAAAGTAACAGCCTCTGGTCAACTATACAATATCATTTACGCCTCTCGCCAAGCTCGTCCAAAATCAAAAATCACAATGAAAAAACATCGTAATCGTACCGCAGCTAACTGTGCATGCCACATTGTACATGTATATACTACGCTCATTAATCAAAACAGTCAAAAATGGGCCGGGGAACGTCCGCCCCACCCAGAATCCATCAGGTTGAGCCAAATCAATCTGGTTGGTACCTATCACGGGCCCGTTGTATTCTCCTCTCCCGAGCAGCGGCGACATTGTCACAACGCCTCGTACCCGGCGTGCTTGTCGCTTTAGAAATTCTCCCAGACGGCCAAGACGGTACGCGGTCGCTGCCCCTGCCCCTGTCCCTAGCAGCAACAGGCGTGGTAGATGAGGACCACGATATTGAGCGCGCATCTGCATGTCTACTCGAGCGCGGCCCCATCCCTGCCAACTGGGGCCCATCGGCATCGACATCATCATACTGCACCGCCCGATCCCAATCCGCCAACGAAATATACGGACTCCGCAGCCACGATTGCAGCTCATGCAGGAACAACCGCGCATGATCGCGCCCGATGAATTCGCGCAGCAGCTCCTCTGCCTGTCCGCTGCTGCCTTTGACATCCACCGTGCGCAGAATTGCGATGATGTATTCCAGCAGGAATTCGGCGTTGTTGGCTGCGCGGCGATCGGCTGCTGCGGAATGTTCGACATCTCCATTGGCGGTGGGGTCCAGGAAGGAGAAGACCTGTAACTCGCGCCGGATCCACTTGCGAGCGCGCGAGACAAGGTGCGCATCTTGGTTGAAAAGTTGCGGGGTGAGCTCGCGGTATTTCGAGAGTCTGTTGGTGCCTACTCGTCGGGAGTAGAGCTTGTGGCGGTAAATGTGTCGTCGGCGGATTATGGGGTCATCAGGGGCGGGGATGCGGTTGGTTGAAGAGTCGCGCCGGGGTCGATGATGGAGTGGGCGACGGGGGAATCTTCTCGGGTGGGGGTGCGCTCCTGCAGCGCTTCCTAGACCTGTGCTGGCAATAGGGGTGTGTGATGGAGGGGGTAGGTGGTATATTTTTGGGCCTGAGGTGGACTCGGCTTCTGGCTCATATTTCACACTTGTCACGACTGCTTGGCCTGTAATTCAAAGCATTCATTAGCTATCAATGCCTATGTACAGTGCAAAGGAAATGGCCTCTTGTATATACATAATGGACACGCAGGGCGCTGCTGCAGCCAGCTCACAAGACATAAGAAGTCAAAGCTGGCATGCTTGCAGGGCTGCGCAGTTGCAGCCTCCGTGATCTGCTCGAGGCAGATCACACAGGGATTCAGATGGACATCATTGCTGTTGAGCTGGCTATCGGCCACCTCATCCAGGGTTTTGCGGAGAATTTCCTGCTGCAAACCGACATCCTGTGCCATCGCAAACACACACTCTATGATGTTTCGCGATGATTTTTATCGAATGTCGTCGGTGGATATTGATGAGTCAGCATCACGGGACTGGTCACGGGACCAATGCCGAGGCAGGTTCCCATCTTGGAAATATCAAAATTGCCCAATCGGGGAATTTTGTTGATAACAACGTCGACCGTCTTCAACGCGGGAGAAACCGACGGAGATAGACGGCGACAGCACGCATTGCAGCACGGTGTGATATCCCTACACCTAGCCTGTGTTGTGCTGTGCCATGTGATGCTGAGATCTGCTCGAGCTGTTGTTGTTGCTCGATTCGCAAAGTACTCCAAGATGGCGACTCCGATGGTGGGCGGGCCCTTGCGCAGCGAGGGCCGAAAATCCACATATACAACCACAGCGCTCAAGCGATGGTCATGCCAAAGTGCCGACGAACTACCTGGTAGGACCTTGTTCAATCTAAGCCTTAGTTTTCCCTGGCCGGACTCTGAAAAACTAATTGCCATACTCACAGCCGTCACGCAGATCAAAGCGATCCATGTCTACGATTTTGACAACACCCGTACGAGCCCGCAATTGTATTCCTCGTTCAATGGAGGACCCCCAAGACTAACTAGATTCTTCTTCTCTGTTTTCAGTATTCTCGAGCCCCCTTCCTAACCCCCAGCTATGGAATGGCCCGACGATTGGCTTTCTTTCTACCTACGAATGTTTTGCCAATGGAGGTTGGTGGCATGACCCAAACATCCTTGCAGCGACGGGACAGGGGATGGAAATTGAGGAACGTAAAGCGTGGAAAGGATGGTGGAATGAGCAAATAGTATGGTTGCAGACATTATGTCAATGCATTATGGAATGCTCTACTTACACTTCTCACTCAAAAAGGTACAATTGGTAGAACTCAGCATGCAGCAAAAGGATGCGCTTACTGTTCTGCTCACTGGGCGAGCAGAGGGTCCATTCGAAAACATCATCAAACGGATGATCAAGAGCAGAAAACTAGTGTTTGATCTAGTCTGCCTGAAACCTGAAGTCGGTCCCAATAGCCAGCGGTTCTCTTCGACCATGAACTTCAAGCAAACTTTTCTGGAGGATCTGGTTATCACCTACAAACATGCCGATGAGATCCGAGTTTACGAAGATCGCGTTAAGCAGTTAGTCCCGTCCTTTGCTGTTTGACTGAGCCAAAATCTGACTCTCCTCTCCAGTGTTAAAGGCTTCCGCGAGTATTTTGAAAAACTCAACCGAGCTTTACAACCTGGGCCACCCTCTGCTCCACGCAAACCTATCAATGCCGAAGTTATTCAAGTTGCTGAGGAGGCTGCTTTCCTCCCTCCAGTCACCGAAGCTGCTGAGGTTCAGCGGATGATCAACTCCCATAACAAGATTCTAACCTCAACGTCGGGTAACACTACCAAGTCACCTTACGGGCGACTAAGAATTAAGCGCACAGTCTTCTTCACAGCATATCTTCTGTCCAACACAGATTCCTCTCGTATCATCACTTATGTTTTAAATCCATTGATACCCCCGAATTTGTCTGATTCGACTGAGATTAAATACTTAGCCAATGCAATCCTGATCACTCCTCGTCCACCATCAAAGTCTATCATTGATAGAGTAGGCGGAATAGGGAAAACAGTGCGCTGGCGAATCACCGATACAGGAGTTTTTGAAAACAAACTCTGGGCCGCTAAAGTGACACCAGTTCTGGACTCGGAAATTATTTACACTGAAAACCCAGAACCGATCATGGTCCTTGCCATGCGCAAGAGCGCACGACCCACGGACGCTGGCCGGATCCGTAACTGGCAACCCGTCATAGAGGATAACGCCCTCGTCTTCGACGCAACTGTCGGACAAAAGATGGCGTTGATGATCGAAGAGGAACACCCGGGCGACGGTGAGTGGGAGACGCTACCAAAAAGCAACAATAAGCGCAGGCTTGCCCAGCAGAATCTTCGGGAAGATGAAGGCGCGCCGCTGCCGGCGTACTTACGGGAAGGAGATGGCAATAACAGGGCAACCAGTCCAAATACTTCTAACTATGCGAACGCGAGTATGGCTCCTTCCAGCATGCGCGACCGCGAGCCTGGATCGCGTAATTACCCGCCACACCCCCATCCCCATACACATTCGCAGACTCATCCTCATGCACCACATGGACCTGGTGATGCTCATCGAGAATACTCACCTTATCACAGCCGGAACAATCCCCCCTATCCACGCCATCCTGGCGAGGGCGGGGGCGGCGGCGGCGGCAGCGGTTCAGGCGGAGGTAGATATTACGGAGACGAAGGTGGACCGCCTCCTCGTCGCGGTGGCGGTGCGGGTGCCAATTATCGGGGAAGTCGCGGACGTGGACGAGGAGGGCGGGGCCGAGGACGTAGCCGTGGAGGAGGTGGCCGAGATGGTGCCTCTGGCTCCCATCAGTACCGTTCACTGGATGATCATGTCGCGGGCGGCTCTGGCAGTGGAGGTGGGTACGAGGGGCCGGGGACCGGGGATGAGAGGGGTTACAGAGGGGGTGGGGGTCCTGTTATGAATTATTGATATATTCGGTTATCAGTTGTTGTTCCTAAATTTTAAGAGGTTTGTTTTGCGTTTCCTTTTCTTTTCTTTTCTTTTCACTTTTTCATCTCCTTTATACATTCCTATGGACGATTCTTGCTGGGCTTTTCTTTTTCTTTTCTTATCCGTTTGGCATTTCCGTGTTTAAATACTACAGCATCTTTTAATTTTAGTTGAATTTTTCTTCTTTTTCCCCTCTAAATTGAGGATGAGCTTGTATGGAATAATGAATCTCATTTTTCTCAGCTTCCTCTACCCTCTTCTCTATTTGTTTCATTATCCCGGATTTCCAATATGCCGATATCGCTTTTATAACAATGAAAACATCACGTTTTGTTTGAAACCCTACCTTCTGGGTGTTATTAAACGCGACATAATTTAGGGTTAGGGTTAGGCATCAACTGATCTATTATTTACTTACTGTACTCTCTTACAACCTGCGATTATGCACATAAAAGAGGACAGAGATGGATGAGGATTCCAAAAATAAAAAATTAAATTAAATTAAGAATACGAAAAAGCAAACGCAAACGCACACGCAAGGCCGTTAGTGCTTGTTCTGGGATGAAATAGTGTCATTGGCAATTAATCGTTAATTACTTTGGGTTGTTTGGTTCGAATCTAGCATTTGGAAAGGGATAGGAACTGCAAACAACGGTATAGAGCGCAATCTGTGATGATATGGAAATGTGAATCCCAAACACACACACACACACACACACATGGGCCCTTGGAAACAGTATTTGCTGGACATCAGGACAAAAGAGACAAAAAAAGACGAAAAAAAAGATAGAAAAAAAGAAAGAAAGAAACATCGCTGTTGTACATATTTACACGGTATATAATGTGGATTAAATCGTTTTTGCAAGCAAGAGTTCCCAGCTCTTTCTTCCACCATTCAGGCAATTCAATTCGAGTGTGGCAAATAGATAGATAGGGACACTATCCTATCCCATCTCATCCCATTCCGTTCCGTAATCGCATCCATATATTTTCGTCATAGAACTGTTTCCCATCCATATTCATTGTCGTATCACATCGTCGTCGACCCCTTATAAAACAAAGTGGGAACGAACATAAAATAACAAAATCCACCAAAAGGGATTCGACCAAAAGAAAAAAAGTAAAAACAAAAACAAAAACACAGATGCAATCTAATAGAGACCCCAAAGCCTAAGCTCAAAAGCTATGAAAAAGAAGAAATCAGTCGTCCGTCAAATTCACGAACAAACTGATACTCAAAATCATCATCAACAACCCAATCGTCACAGTAACAAGCAGCGCAAACCCAAACCACCCTAGTATCATGGCCGACGTCCCCACCCCGCTCTTCACAACCCCATTCCCCAGGTCCTGCGCGATCGCACTCGCAGCCACAGCCGCCGTGTGCTGCCACAGCACGGAAACGAGGATAAATACCACCGAGATGAAAATCAGCGCCAGGCACGCTTGCGAGACGGGTCTGGAGGGAAACCGCTTCACTTCGCGTAGTTCACCGTCTTCGCCAACCACTTCGTGCCAGGCTGGAAAGGTGGCGAGGAGGAGGAAGCAGAAGAAAGCGAGGATTATGGCGACGATTCTGGTGTATATAGTTAGCGCATTGCGGGCTCTTTGCGCCCGGGGGGAAAAAAAGGTGCGAACTGATTTAATCGGAGAAGAGAGTCAAAGGCGTCTGGGAATCACTTACATCAAATACGGAAAAACAACTGCATCCTTGAATGTCGACGCTACCCACACCAGATTCAACGGATCTTCCTCCGGCTGTAATATATCCGCCAGCGCGGTGGCGTTTGAGTTACAAATGAACGCGCCGCCGGTGGGCTGGACGCAGATGCCAAAGTAACCCACGCGCACCTCGGCCTGTGCACCACCAACGATGTTGTTCATGGCGATGTTGATAGAAGGCGAGACGATGGCGGTGTCCAATACTGGGGCGTATTTTTCATAAAAGAGGGATATTAGGAAGATTGTGGGTATTTGTGGGGAGGAGGAGGAGCAGCCGGCTAGGAGGAGAGCTGGAGTTGTTTTCCATGTTAGCGATGTTGTCTATTTGTTCCTCCCTTTTTTTAGAGCATTTTGCAAATTCGGATTGAACTTACATAGTAATATTATAGCAAGACCAATGAATACCATGAGGATATGGTGGTAACCGATCAGGGGCAGA
Source organism: Histoplasma ohiense (assembly GCA_017607445.1). Classification (NCBI taxonomy): domain Eukaryota; kingdom Fungi; phylum Ascomycota; class Eurotiomycetes; order Onygenales; family Ajellomycetaceae; genus Histoplasma; species Histoplasma ohiense. The sequence goes on along the minus strand of JAEVHH010000007.1, from coordinate 1,066,509 downwards.
AATCCTGCAACACCAATAGTACAGTCCGTCAGCATGTCCTTCATATTTTTTCTTCATTAATTCCTACGTAACCATTAGAAAAGCGAAAGAGATATCACTCACGTAGAAACTGCCCCGCAAATCTTAACTCCGGCATCTTGACAGCGGTCTTGTATTGAACCAGGCCTTAGATGCCGTTGGCAGTAGGGTAATTTATTATCAAGCCCAGTGTCAATCCTCAATGTTCCCAGGGCTCAACAACAGAAACAAGGGAAAAGTCCCAACCGCCCCTTTAGCGGAATGGGTCTAATATTCGCCTCAGTTTCTCCCTTTCTTTTTTTCTTTCTTTACCTTTCTGCCTTCCCTTTGCCTATTCCCCCGTTTGGTGCGCTGCCCCCAAAACCCAAAAACCGAGCGATGGCACGCTCCCGTTCTTTCCTATTCACCCCTGGAAGATGTGAATTCGATTCCCTTCGCCAGTATAAGAAAAGGCTGCACGCAACAAGATGTCTTGTCGAGGTATCTTGATGCGGGAAAACCCGCTTGCCGCTGAAATATGCGCAAACCCTTCCTTTTCAACCAGCTTTTCGCACACTTTTTGAAGAAATCCCGAAAAATGGCAGTCTATAGTTTGCGGGACGATTTTCGACGAAGGAGAAAGTTTATCTTCCTTTATATTCCTTGCGCAAAGGGTGCAAGGGAACGTTTCTCGCGAAGAGGTCGGAGCGGATTGGATGCGTAAGTGGTAGCTGTTTGTTTCCTGAAACCCTTGGGGGAATGGAATATGTTTGTCAGAGACGGCAGACCGGTTAATAGCTGAACAGCGGAACAGCGGGCAGAGAGAAGTCGTGGGGTCGGGAGATGGGATGGTGTAGGCAGGTATGTGTATATGGATCGCAGGAGTGTATGAGGGGAAATGGATGTTGACGGGTGGGATGTCAGAGAGGTACACGAATGAACGTATGTATGGAGAGAAGGGGGCAAGATGGAGAGAGAATATCCTGCTATAGCATTGAAACAAACGAGTGGACTTGTATTGGACGTATATCCTCAATTCAATTCCAGGGCGTCGTCGGTCGTAAAGGTCGGGGTGTGGTAGACAGGAGGAAAGCAAAAGAACAGAAAAAGAAAAAGGAAGGGAGAGACTTCCCACACCCGTCCGCCTAGGAAATCGAATCGAAGAAACAAAAGCAACCAGCTAGCCAGACCACGCAATATTCATGGTGGCTGGATCAATGGGATGGATTCTGCGTTGGAAAAGACGAGGTTGGAGATCTATGCGCCGTTGAGGTTTAATCTGTGGCTGGGCGGCTTTGTTTACGGCGGCGGGTTGCCGCGGCAACACGCTGACTAAGATACTTACCGCCCGGCAGAATCGCGTCGCCGGATGACGTCACCGCTACTCGTCTTTTTCCAGTCCAAAGCCCTGGCTGAAGATTCTTTGAGGGGGATTGTTGAAGGTAAAAGATATGGCGCCTTCAATTCGCTTCTCCGGGAGCCACAGTGATGGCGGGCTCAGTGACAAAAGGTAGATATTTATGAAAAAGAACAACAACTTCCATTGAATTATACAAACCGGCATGTGTGGTATTTATTCATACTCCGCTCCCCAAAGACCCCGGATAACACCGATCCCGACAGAACGCCCTTGGTCCGCACCATAAAACTGAAAGGGGTAGGAAATAATGCAAGAATAAAAGGATATATCCAGAACAGACACTCAAAACACAGACCCTCCGCCCATGAACAGGAACCGCTGGAGATCAACAGCGGCTCCTTTGGCTTTCCCCTTCCCCACATCCACACCCAGGTCGACCTCCACCTCACTCTCCCCTTCGCTATCCGGAATAATTAAATCTTCACTGCCGCGACATGGGTGCTTTATCACTTCCCCTGATAAACACTCCTTCCCCGAGATTGCAGATTTCGAGTAGTGGGATCCCGAGCGGGACGGAGTATCACCATCTCCGTTGCCATCACGTTTATCAACGATATCATCATCCTTATCATTCCCACTTTCGTCAAACGGCGACGTTTTCATTGTGCACAAAGAACCCATAGACTTCGACCGATGGAGCGCAAATTGCCCCAACCTTTGTAACGGGGTCACCCGGGACGGTTGCCGCTGTTCTCGTGGTGTAACATGCGGACCGGAGCTCTTCTCAAGAACGCCGTTTCCTCTCCCTCCACGATGTGGATCTTCGCGGTAAACCTGTTGATTCTTCGCATCGGTCCCATGACAAACCTCAGATTTATTCGGTTCGACATAGGCGAACCTATCACGGAGGCCCAAAGAAGAATTCACAGATACATCATCGTCAAGATCTCCAGACTCAAGCATCCTGGTAGAAATTTGGGAATCGCTACTTCCCGTGGAAATCCCCGTCATCGCCGGCGTCAGTCCGGTCGTAGTAGCCGTGGGTTCTTCCACAGTCACACTTCTGCTTAACAGTGCATCAGTGATACTCGACCCTATATCCTCTATGGATCTTCCCTCGACTTCCATCTTCGACGGTGTAGTCGAAGCCCCGTCCTCACACACATTATTCATGCCATTCGCATCCGGTGACTCACCCTGACTCACCCCGTCAGGAAGCTGTGACATGATATCCTCAACCACCTCATCTGAGAACACCCCAAAGTCGGCCCTCTTAGCCTTCTTCGTACGTGCTTTATCAGGATTACTAGTCACGTTCGAACCAGCTATTTTGGTCCCAGCTGTTGTACTCTTACCTGTACCCGCAAAGAAACGACTGCGCTCCCCAGACCCCAATACAGCGGCTGCAACCTCAGCTCCCGCTTCATCCGCGTCAGAACAAAGGCGTTGCCGTTTAACAGGCTGAAATTTCGACACTTTCGAAGCACTGGCAAGAAATTTCTCCCTATCGCTACTTAGAGGTGTTTCTGTGGATTGGGGCAAGAAAGCGCGTGTGGAAGTGGACGGGGAGGAAGTCGACAATGGAGCTGGACGGCCATTCCCTCTCGTTGGTGCCGAGCTAGCTACCCATGATCGTCGGGCATTCGCTTCAAGAAGCCGCTGCTGACTAGGTGATGGCGTGAGGCTATTCGGATCCAGCTCGCCCAACGGAACGCGTTTCGGCGTGAAAAAAGTGTCTATCGGTTTGCTTGGTTTCAAACCTGACATGGCTGGGAGTGTTTGTCGTCTAGAGATAGTCAACCGCGATCTCTCCGGGTATGACGGTTTCAAGGTTATTGGTTCTTTGGTCATGGGGTCTAGGTCTCCGCATGCAACTCCAATTGCCATGTCCGGTTCGATATCCGTGCCGACAAACGGCATGCTATCCAACTTCGCACCCGTGGGAAGCGGCGAAAGAGTAACTAGTTTCCTATTCCGCGGACAAAAGACCAGCTGATATAAGAAGGTAAGTTCTGCTTTTTTGAAATCCTCCAGATACTGCGGGGGAACGCGGATGCCATTTCCCTCAAACTGAAGCATCTTCAAAATCTTCTCGATGGTCTTGTACTTCCTGACATTGCGATATGCCGTCTTGAGTCCCATTTTGGGCAAGTTCGCTAGATAATCACAACCAGAAAGAATGCACATGAGCCGAAAATCGGCATCTGTCCAACCAATAAGACTAATATCGCGACATGCCGTGAAATCCGCCCGATTAATCTCCACACAGTCCCCATGCTTATCCAACTTAGACAACAACCGCTTCGCCCCGAACACCAGCATATCTGAATCCTCCGAGATAATCCCGTTAATAATACCGTGTTTCTCAAGGTACACTAGCTGCGCGTCCGCCTCATAGGGCGCAACGATATACTGGATCTTCAGCTTCTTCAATTCTTCAATCATCAGACGCGCCATGTACGGCGTCACGTCAACGGCCTTCTGCAGCTCCTGGTGAGCCTCCGCCACCCGGCCGGAGCGGTATAATTCCAGGCCAAGTTTCTTGCTCTCTTCGCGCCGCTGGGCTCTGGCTGACTCCGTTCCGGCCTTGCTGGGGAGGTTATCACCGTCAAAGACAAGGTAAGGAGTTACGCCAAAGTAGAGCAGCATGCGGACGCGGTTCATGGCGAAATCGACATATCTGGAAGGGTTTATGGCATCAATTTTGAACTCCAATCCATCATAGAAAAGGGGAAATGGTTTATTTCACTTACTTCGTATTATGCTTGTCGAGAGCTAGGTCGATGGCACAAGCGACAGTACCGCGATGCAGCCATCCATAGGCATCGACACCAAGTGTCTGGCCCTTAAATTTCCGCAGGCTACATGGCTTCTGGATTGATTTGAGCAGGCCGTGGAGCCCTATTTTATATTTTATCCCATTGATGTAAGAAAAAAACAGAAAAAAAAAAAAAAAAAAAAAAGAACCAGAACGATACACAGCATTCCGCACAGTGATTGGGATTCAAAAAGTATATATATTTACCTGTAATCCCCATCCTAACTCGCACAAAATCCCCCCTCCCCGCCTCGAGATATCGAGGTAGGTACCCCCGGCGATCTAGGAATCGAGGGTTTGTTTACACCTGCAAGCAGAGCCAGCCATGCGAGATTCCCGTAACCAATCCAAATCCAACGAAAGAGAAGAAATGAAAGAGGGAGGGCGGGAGAGAAGCATATAATCAGAACATGGGGGCAGAAGTCGAACGAGAAGGCGATTGTTGACTTGAAATAATCTCCATATTGCCTCGATTTGAACGCGCCGAGGAAGACGCGATGGAGGAGGGGTCACGTGTGTGAATTTATTGCCGGGTCTCACCGCGTTCGGTGCCTCCTTCAATCCTAGAGGAAAGGATCTGAGAGATGAGGTTTCGGGGTGAGGGTCTTTTTGCTTTTATAATTCATGTGCTTGAGCCTTGCAAAGGTAGAATGGCGGGATAGGAAAAAAAATTTTTTTTATCTGACTTGAAAAGGAGAATAAGAAGAATCCATATCAGGCAAAAATCTAGCAACAATACGATTTTATCGATTTCCCGCTTCTGAAAGGAACCTGAAAGAAAACGGAAATCAAGATGCCAAAAACCCTCCATAAAGTCCAGAAGCAAATCGCCAAGCAGCGCCGGAAGCTGGATTCACTCCATGAGAACAGCCGGGATTCGAAGCGGCTGCGGCGGGCGGGTGAGCGAGAGCATAAATTGGCTGTCGCCGCGTCCGTGACGATGAAGGGAAGGCAATCTTTTGGTATGTTTTGAGAAATATGAATGGTACTAATACGTGTACCTCGTTACTTAACACCGTTATAATAATCTAATTATCTGATTCGTACGAATATCATTGGGAATAGTGGACCGAGTGCATTTTTTCAAAGAGAACATCCAGGATCCGCCCGCAGCTTTGTCGGATGGAGATATGGCTCAGTTGATTACGAGGTGCGCGTTCAGGATTCTTATTCCTCCAAATACTTTGGATATACATTGCAGGTTTTAAAGAGATCTATGCTTAAATATATATATATATGTTTCGAACATAAGCTAACCAATCCATCAAAACTTACCGATATCCTCCATAGATTCATCGCCCGCCACCAACCCGAATTAGATCAGTTACAACAAGAACGGCGGCCGGGCAGGCCACCAGTGAAGCGTGAGGAGGTCCTCAGGGAGAAAATAGAGGCGGAGGGCAGAGAGTTTGAGAGCGGCTTCTGGCTGCCGGATATGGGCGATGAGGAAAACATCAAGAAACTGGCGAAGTGGAATGGGGAGTGGTCGTCGATGAGTACGTTGGGATTTGTGAGGGTAGCCAGAGACGGCACGAGGAGGAAGTCTATATTTCCGCCGAAGGGGCTCTCGTGATGCTTATTAGTTTTTGTATTCATCAAATGCCACGGACTCCCATATTGTGGAACTAAAAGATCTCAAGGTCACTTTTTCAATTTCCATCAGCTGACAGATGCCGCTAAACCCGATCGAGCAGCTCCCGCAGCTCGAGCTCGGTTTTTCCGACTTTCCTTTTCCGGATAGTTAGTCCGGCCAAATTGTTCAAGAAAAAAAACCTTCGACAAAAAACATTCGATGTTCGATGCTCCAACCTCCAACCTCCAACCTCCATACTCGCAATCTCCCTCAACTCCCCGGCATTCTAACGCTGTAACACCACCTAGCCTTCTATCCACAATGCTCTCCCTCCGCGCCTTCACCCGCTCGGTTCCGCGCACCCTCTCCAGATCCATTGCCATCTCTGCCAGATCAACCATCTCAAAACCTAGCATCCTCCAGTCAGCGTGGATCCGTGCTCCCCGATATGTTTACCCTGCCACTGCTGCTTTCTCCACGACCAGAGCGAGATTGGAACCTGCGGGACAGTGTAGGTGTTCCCTTGTTATTTCTAAGAATTGGTCCAAAGGAAGAACATTGGTGGGCTGACTAACGTTTGTCTCTAGCCGATCTCGAACTTGCCGCCAAGCTGAATGAGGAAATGAAGTATGAGCAGAATGACTCTAGTGTTGAGACCCTCCCGGAGTCGGTGCAGTATTATATTGACAACTGCCCTTTTGAGGTATGTACTAGACAAGGGAGAACTGGATGTGCCATAGGAGATTAAAACATGAACTCAATCTCACTGAAATTTCGGTCTCCAGATCCAACACAAGGAAGGTGAAGATGAAGTTGTCCTCACAAGAACATTCGGAGATGAGAAGTATGTGAAGTTACCCACAAATCCGCAAGTGTCTCTAGTGGCTAACACCTTATCCAAAGAATCCGCGTCGCATTCTCCCTCTCTGACATCCAAGATCTGACCGAGAACGACTCCGCCCTCGCCGACGAGCACGATGACCTGGACGCCCCTACCAACGAACGACAGGGAAGAGGCAGCCAAGTCCCCGTCGCCCCCGAGGACAAAGTCTCCGACGCAGACCAAGAAGAGGAAGGCTTCGAAGATGAGGACCAGGTACCCAGCTACCCAGCACGCGTCAGCGTCACGATCGAGAAGAAGGGCAAGGGCGCCATGCAGATCGAAACCATCGCCCAGGACGGGTTCATCCAGATCCAGAACGTTGGCTACTTCGCCAAGGCCGACCTGGCCAATGCGGCCAGTGCCGAAAAGGAGTGGACCCGCCAGAGTCTATACAGCGGGCCTCCGTTCGGCAACCTCGATGAAGACCTGCAGACCCTGATGGAGCGGTATCTGGAAGAGAGAGGGATTGATAGTGCGCTTGCGTTGTTCGTGCCGGATTATATTGAATTTAAGGAGCAGCAGGAGTATATTCGGTGGCTGCGCAGTAAGTGCCTTTTCGTAATCTTCTCCAGGATTGATTATACTGTTTAATTTATTTTGCGGACGTATCGGGATTTTGTCTAACATGTTTCTCCTTCCTGTTTTGCTACAGACCTCAAGACTTTTGTCGAAGCTTAGATGGCGGGAATCCCTTCGCTATCCGAACCCCTTAGTACATTTGTCTAAACCGAACTCCCAAACTCTCACCCACGACTCTTTCTCCCCGTAGAACGTCCGCCACTCCCGCTTTTTCTCCAAAAGAAAAACTACACAACGACTCTTACTCCTCCTTCTAATCCCGCCGACCTCTCCTATGTAACAAATAACAAACCCAATCCCCCATTAAGCATTCCAAATCACATATAAAACCGCCACCCCTGTATTTTATACTTTACTTTGGTAGTAGTTCGTTGGGCAAACTACGAAGCGATAAAAACAAAATTCACACCTTGTGTATTCCATGCATTTTACTTTAGTCTTCTCTTTTCTTCTTTCCTTCTTTCTTCTTTCTTCCTTCTTCTTTTCTTCCTTCTTGTGTTGTTAATAAATTAATAAGTCATCAAATATCATAGCGAATAAATGACGCGGGTACAACGAGCGACCCTGATATTGTGCCTTGTGTATCTATACCGGGTCCCGAAGGAAAGCGTCACGGCGGAGGATATTAAACCAGAAAAAGGAAACGAACGAAGAATATGCTATACAGCCCACCACAGGCTTTCACGAGATTTAAAAAAAATAAAAATAAAAATAAAAATAAAAAAAATGCTGAGCAGGCCGATCGTTTTCTGTTTCTAATTGTCTCCACACAGGCAAAATACCTTCGTGAACAAGAGGGGGCGGGGGCTCCCTTTCTGGGCTCTTGGGACACGGGTTTTAACACCATGGGGAACTTTTCCAAATTATATCAAGAAATTTAGTATATATGTGTATCGTAGCTAACGCATCCTCCCCCCCGCTGGGAAAATAATTTTCTCGTCGGAAGACACTTGCATGGTAATCTCATTCCATTCAAATAAATCCATTGACTCCCATGTTTGATAGCTAGTTCTAAATAAACGTCATCCCCGCCCGAAAGATGGTGAAAAGAGGCCGTGAAAACACCCGAAAGTCATAGATACATGCATCATGCATACATAATGCAGCGCTCAAAAGCATGACAGAAAAAACGAAAGAGAAACGAGAGGGAGGGAGGGAGAGCGATAAGATGGGAACAGAAAAGGAAAAGGGGAAGAATAGTCTCGCTTCAAGTTAAAAATTCGGATGGGAGAACCATCCCTTTCACTTCAAAACTCCATAGCGCTCGCACCACTGGCTTCCCAACCCTCGGCGTCCCTGCCCCTCTTCCCCGCTCCGGCCCCCGCTCTCTCTGCCTTAAGCAGTCCCGCCACGAACGAGCGGAAATAATCAATATACGGCTTCAGGCTAGTCTTCTCGTAGTCCTGCACCCGCCTCCCTTTGCCATCGACGTCGGCTGCGCTGGACAGACCGGCACCACCAGCACCAACACCAGCACCAGGATCAAAATCAACATCCCCCGCCATCGGCTCATCTTTCACAACGTCATTCGTCCCATTACTTCCATTCTCCCTCGAACCGCTTTCCCCGCCATCCCACGCGTTGATCTCCGCAATCAGCTCTCCGACCGTCGGCGCACTCAGGGGGTCGAACTGCTCCACGCGGCGGATGTCGATGGGGACACACACGCGGCCCGTGCCCGGGTGCACGACAAAGGGGCTCTTGAGCAGATGGATGAGCTTCTTGCTCACTTCCGCGTCCAGGCGCGGGTAGGTGTACTCCAGCGCGATGTCCTGTTTCGCTTCCAGGAGCGCCTTAGTGTCTAGCGACTGCTGCCCGGCTGCCGCGGCGCCGCGTGACTTGGCAGACTTGGCCACAGCATCGATGTCGTTCCATTTACTGGTGCTCGAGCGCTCGGGTGCGGAGTCCCATTTGCGCCGCAGCGCGTCCGCGAGCGGTTTATCCGGGAGCAGGGCGAGGAGCTGTTCGGTTTGTGCCGGGTTGCTGAAAGTGTCCTGCTCTACGAGGATGGTGGAGGCGAAGTGCGGCTTGAGGATCTCGAGGCTCCGCGCAACGTGCGGGTGCAGGGGACGTTTGAGGTTGACTTTCTTGCCGCTCTGGCTGCCGCCGCGGATGACTTCGAGGTAGCCTGCGATGGCCTTGCGGCGGTCGTCGGGCAAACTGCGGGCGCGCGGGTCGCAGACCCAAGCGTGCGCGCCGCGCCGACCCGAGTAGACCCAGAGAATGTGCTCGAAGCCGAAATCGTCACGGAGAGCCGTGTCGATGACCTTGATGGCCATGGTGACGAAGGCCCAGCATTTCTGGCAAATGTTTGCCTTGTTGCAGCAGGTGCGGATGTCGTCGTAGTCTGTCAGGTCGATGTCGAAGACGAGTTCCTTGGAGACTGGCTTGAAGAGGTTGGCTTTGCGGAGGGTTTTGCGGTCGCGTGGGTTGGTGCTGTAGACGGGTCCAATTTCGAAGCGAGAGGGTTTTAAGTGGAGGATTTCTTTACGGAGGCTGTAATTTTGGTCTGTTTAGTGTTGCTCTTGTCTCTCTTTTTTGTTTCCACCTCTTTTCCGTCGTGCGCAACGTTCCAGTTGTTGGGTAATGTACATACAGCTCTGCATTTGGGAATGATTGGTAACGTAGATAGGCATCGTTTTGAAGAGTGAATGCGAATTCCCGGTTGCCAAAATCCGGCGAGGGTTTCACATCGTGATTGAGCCATTGGAAGAGATATTTGAACGGAAACAGGCGTAAGTAGAAGGCATACATTGTCTCGGAGTCTATTTGCACCGGAGCAGGCCCGGGCGGTCTAGGCGAGGGAGTTAGATCAGCATTGTCTGCATATTTGGGCGGGTGAGAAAGCAGTACTTGAGTGGTGGCTCTGGGGAGCTCTCGAGCTTTGAAGTCACAGCTGCGCTGGACGTAGGAAATTCATCATCGTCATCGTCATCGCCGAACAGGTCTTCTAGCTTGACAGGCTCTGAAGTATCCGGTTGTGCAGTGGTAGTTCTGGCGGGGTCATCGGCGGGGTCATCGGCGGGATCATCTTCAGGCCCATCTTCAGGCCCATCTTCAGGCCTGACATGGCCAGTGTCTTGCTCCGAAGCACATGGCAAAACCTCCTTGCATTCTTGGCCAGCATTCGGCATGATGAGAAGCGCAGAAAGGTATAGACTATAGCTGCTTTGTGGACACTGTGCTGGCTGTCTCCATCTGATGTCCAATATCTGATATCTGATGCCTAATATTTGTCTTTTCTGCTCAGACGCGAAGACGTGTCGTGGAAGTAATTAAACCCGATTAGGAAATAGTGTCGCGCCTATTTTGCCGCGCGACTGAAGCGCTGTTATTGGCCAGCTAGCGCGGGGAAGGCGCCCCAATGAATGAGCCTCATTTCGCATCTCAACTTCTCAAGTACGAAGCGTGAACAAGATCGAGATGCTCCCCGCATCTACGCAGGGACAACAACAAGATAATAGGACTTGGCCTGCAGAAGCCATACGGTGGATGGCGATTGCGAGGTTCCTGGAGAGGGGCACTTACCTCTGTGAGTCACATAATGTGGCCCTGGCTCTACTTACACAGTGTGTGTCCACTTCCCCGGGGTGGGCCCACGTTGTTGTCATGGACAGAAGGGTTACTTTGCAGAGCATGGAGTTTCTCATCTGGACCAGGCCCTGTTTGGGGTGTTCATTGTTCTTTGCGTGCGGCTATCTTCGGGCTTGGTCGTGACCGTACTCAATTTGTGGGCGGCTCGGTAAGCAGCTAAGTTGATGGATAAGCGGGGCTAAAGAGCCTTCAGGGCGGACCTTAACCGAACTGGGCTAGATTTGACGCTCAGGGTTAATTAAGCTGCAGGGAAAAATCTGTGCTCCGTCATCCAACAGTCCTTCGCAGTTGACCTGGTCTGCTTCAATTGATTCTTCTGTTGCAAGGGCTGTCCGCTGGTCGAATTCCCATCTGCTCTTCGATTGCGTTGGAAAGAAAAAAGAAAAGAAAAGCAAAAAGAAAACCCTTGCCAGTTGCCACTCCGGCAGTACTGAGCAAGCTGCAGGCATTGGAACCTCTGGTATTCTTCTGGAGACTAGTATGCGATTGGAAATTCATCGTCGAATGGACGCAACGGATCTCGTCACTCTGTATAAGAGCAACCTACAGAACTGCGTACGATATCCCCTCTAGGTGTACTGTACATGGGCATTATACAATATACATTATCCAGCTGGCAAGAGTCGACTGGAGCCCGCGCCCTCTCTATCATGAAGTCATGAACAGAACGCTGTATCCCCACTCAAAAACCGACCTACATATCATTGATTTCAGAATACTTTCTGCTTTTCTCCCCATTGCTCGCCAGCGCCTGGCCGAAGAAGCATAGAGTGGCGGGGTTCGTCCTGATATCATTGCATAGCTTCCCAGCGTCATCGCATGGTGTGATCGAAGCAATTTTGTAATAGCCTTTCCAGAATACCCAGGAAGACTGTTAAACGGATGCGAGTGCCAATCGATCCTGATGACTTCACCAAAAGCTTCCCTACGTTGCTGTGACATGGAACCGGAGGGAAGGACCCTCTTGGGGACCCCAAGCCAGCCATGGATGATGATTTATGATTGAGCCTTTCCTGCAGTGGAGAATACGGCTGCCCACGAGTCGTCGCGGTAATAAGTAATAACGCACCATTGATTCTTCGGGAATGCGTCAAAGATTATATACAGACAAACTGGTGTCGGTCAAGAGCCGCAAGGCGGTTTGAGATCTAGAAACGACAACGAAGCCCAAACTAAATGGACGGTGGAGTTAAAGGTAAATTTGATTTTATTTTTTTTTCCCTCGCTTTTCTATTCTTTTCCTTTTTGTGAATTTGGTATGAACTCACTCATAGCAAGCCCTCACAGTAGGTAGCTTTTTGAACATTCGCGGGTAGGTTTTAGCGTTGATGTAATTATAGCAACTACTAAGTTACTGAAATATTCAATACAATAGATCCCTGACGATTCTTGTGTAGTTCAACAAGATGCGATCCGCTAACCGAAAAGGCCTAGATAGAGTCGGCTTACTCGTACATAATACAGCAGTAATTCCACGTCACGATGGCTCTTTAAAAGAGTACCCCAATATCCCTATCCGTAGTTGTTGCGCTCTCCTCAAGTGAGTCAGTGCCATTGTCAATGCCAAATCGCAACCCATATTCTCCCCCCTCCGCAGACCCTTTGTCGAAATGAGCGGAATCTCGGTGCAACCGCCGCCGCAAAAGGAACCTCACAGTCCCAGCCATGCCATTGCCAACGAGCCATGCGGAACAAAACCCGAAGACGCTGAGACGCCCACTTGTGTCGACCCTGAAAATGAATCGGTGGAAAATGTCGCTCCCAATGATGGCATGAAGAAGAAGCCCAGCGCCGGGATAATCGTCGCGGCGTCAAGCATGGTTTTCATGAACTCGGTCTTGAACGGCATGCTGACCGTGGGCTTGCCATCGATTGCGCGGGATACCAGACTGCCCGACAATCTCATACTATGGTGAGGGCAATTTGGCATATTATTTTTGTCGTTTCCCTTTTCTTTTCTCTTCTTCTCTGTTCCTTCTTTTCACTGTCCATCATGTCCCACGGCTTTCATTTCTCTCCGTGCTCGAATATATATCAATGTTGCGTTCTTTGTCGGATAACTAAAACCAACCTCAACAGGCCAGCATCTGTTTTCGGCCTGACCTGCGGTTGCACGCTTCTGCTATCCGGCTCCATTGGTGACCTTATCGGCAGTCGCAGAGTCTACCTCACCGGCGGCCTGCTGCTCTCCGCCTTCACTCTAGGCTGCGGACTGGCGAGAACCGGTATCCAGCTGATCATGTTCCGCGCGATATCCGGCATTGCCATCTCGATGTGTCTGCCCACCGCCGTGAGCATCATTACGTCCTCGTTCCCCAAGGGCAAGCGGCGGAACGTCGCTTTTGCCTGCCTGGGCGCCGCTCAGCCGGTGGGCTTTTCGATCGGCCTGACTCTCGGCGGGGTCCTGGTTGACACCCTGGGCTGGCGATATGGGTTTTACATCGTCTCCGGCGCCATCGCCCCGTTCCTCCTCCTGGCTTTCTGGGGGATTCCCAAGGACCCCCGCAAGACAGCACCCATCACGCGGCAGCGCCTGGCTTCCGAAATCGACTGGGTAGGAAATGTCTGCATCAGCGCCTCGCTCGGAATGTTCTCCTACAGCTTCGCGTAAGTTCAGCCCCCCGCCCCCCAAAAAAAGATGTCCTGAATAAATTAGTTATATATTAGCCACATAACACACACGCAGCGCATGACTTACGCATTTTAACGTATACACTCCAGAGTAATGTCCGGCGACATCAAATCCCTTATCCGCCCGGGAAACCTAGTTGTCCTCATTCTCGCCGTCCTCTTCCTCGCCGCCTTCATATACTGGGTAACCCGCCAGGAATCCCTCAACCGCATCGCCCTGATCCCGCCTTCCCTTTTCCGCTCCACCCCTGACATTCCTAACCGCGCCCGTAACTTCTCCGCAATCTGCATCTCCGTCTTCTTCACCTGGGCCATCTTCAACGCCAACCAGTACTTCACAACCCTCTACTTCCAGAAGATCCAGCACCTCTCCACGCTCGAAACATCCGCCCGTTTCGTGCCCATGATCGTCTCCGGCGCCATCGCGAACATCATGACGGGCCTCATCGTAGGCCGCGTCCGCGCTGATATCCTCTGCGTCGGCACCGCGGCCATCTCAGCCATCGCGCCGCTGCTGCTGGCCGTGGCGGACCCGTCCTGGTCGTACTGGGCAGCGGCATTCGTTGCCACAACCGCTATTCCGATCTCGGCAGACACGCTTTTCACGATATCCAATCTGGTCATCACGTCTATTTTCCCGCCCAAAACACATGGGTTGGCTGGCGGGGTATTCAATACCATTTCGCAGATTGGGATGTCGGTGGGGCTGGCGGTGACTGCCGTGATTTCTAGTTCCGTGGCGGAGCATGAGAGGCGGCAGGTGGCAAGTGGTGGTGATAACGATGGCCTGGGTAAGAATGACCAATATGCCCTGCTGAAAGCGTATAAGGCTACGTACTGGACGCTGTTTGGGGGGAGTGTTGTCGTTGTCGTGCTGAGTTGGTGGGGGCTGCAGCGCATTGGGAAGGTTGGCCTTAAGGATCGAGTGAGGCCGGCGGATTGTTGAACGAGATCTTTATCTCGAGGATCAGTCAACCTTCTTTTCCCAAACGGCGGGGGTTGCTAGGGAATATAGAGTTAGAAAATATGTATATATAATATATGAATATGTGATAGATAAAAGTGAACGTGATAGGTTTAATTTAGAATTATTTTGGATTAATTGATTCATCGCTAAGGCTTTCTAAGCTTGCCTCCATTCAACATGAAGAAGGACTGGATATGATAAACGTAATGCTTCACCATACCGGGACACCGCGCCTCAAGGGTTCTTCCTATTCGTTTCAATGCGCCGTCACAGGTGTGCTGCTAACCTCGGGTTTCTCCTTCAATAAACCTTGGGGTTCTTCCGCAACCTGATTATTTCGCGCCTGCTCCTCTCTGATTTTCTGGAGGAGCGCTGGATACTATGGTTAAAACAGAGCAAGCGGGGTCAGTATGTATGTATCGTCAATATATGTAAACCAAAATTAGAAATATATACATACCCAACGCTCCCCAACATCCGGATGGCTCTTGATCCGATTCATCAGCGTTGCCTCCCCCAGATGGCCCCACCTCCCCTTCGAAAACGTAAACTCAATGTCATCCTGCCGGATACCGTTGCGCTTGATAACTTCCTCGCGAAGAGCTTTGACGTGCGCCGGTACGTCCATGCTCTCGAATGTAGCATCGTAACTTACACCCTGGAAGAAGGGAACGCTGTAGCGGGCACCACTGCCCCGAGCGGGGCTTAGGACGCGGTGGGTCGTGCTGTACATGCTACTTAGCCGATGCCCCAAGGTCCCAGGGCGCCCAAGGGAAAATATATATAAGAAAGGCCTCAAAGTTCAATATAAAACCAACCTCTGACAGACTCCCTGCGTCATCGCCTCCAGCCCCTGCCCAATCGCCACGACAAACGTCCCATCGATGGGCGGACAATCCACCCAGTCCCCCCGATGATTCTGCACCTGCAACCCCCGATGGTGGCTCGCCTGCAATAAATAGCTCGTGAGCATACTGTCCTTATGCGGGCCTACGCCCTGGCCCTCCCCTTCATCCCCCTCCACACCCAGCTCTTGAAGGTCTGGATACTTCACAATCTTCAACTTGTGTTGCTGGCCCTTATCGAAGAAACGCTCGAAGGCCTTCGACGGCAGCCCGATCGCTTCGGCCACGAGCGATATGAACTCCATGCTGATGGCGCCCATCTGGGTCATATACTGTTCGTAGACGGGGCGGAAGCGGGGGAGATAGCTGCTATCTGGCCATTGGTTGGGAGCTAGGAGATTGTGGTATAGAGGGTCGGATGGGGCGGGGAGGGGGTGTGTGGTTGACAGGTCTATTTGTTCGCGCCAGTCGGTCTTGAAGCGTGTTATTTCATTGCCGAGTCGCGAGTAGCCTGTTGTAAAGGGGAAAAGAAAAGAAAAGAAAAGAAAAGGCATTGGGATCAGCTATTTTCCATGCTTCAATTCTCTTTTTATATATATATATATATATGTATGTATATGTAAGTGCATTACAATCTCAGGCGGGCAGCGTTGTCATACCCAGAAAACTAGGTGCATTCTTCATCTCGACCTCCAACTTCTTCTCATCTGGCAATTCGAAAAACCTCCTCCCCTCCTCAATAACCTCCTGGATCAGCTTGTCGTCAACGCCGGTGTTCTTGATATAGAGGAATCCGACTTCCAGAAGCGCATGGCGCAGGGAGTCGAGGAAAGCCGGCTTTGTCGCGGGGTCGCGCGCCTCCGACAGGTCGAGGATGGGAATGGAGCTGAAGGACATGGCTATAGATGTATGTATGTGCTGATATATATGGTGAAATAAACGAACATGGATGCGACGGCGGGGTATGCAAGTTGTATATGTGTGGGCGCGAGGAGATCGAACCCTTATGCGGTGGTGTCATGGTTGGAGGGAATTGCGGGCGTCTTGCGTGAGGGGAACAGGCAACTAAACATTATGGCCGGCAACTTGGAAACAAAGTTTAGTCAACTAGTTCTACTGTCAATGCCGAGAAGCTGGGAGACTCTGGATATGCAACAGTCGCGGACGCTGGTGGAGAAACCGATATTGCCGATCAGCATGGCGAAATTGTTATCTACGTGAAGCATAACTCCAAGTTAACTCAGGCGAGAACCATAGATGAATGAAGAGACATGTTAAAGTACCCCTCATGCCCCATGACGGCCGCTATACGAGATATGCCCACCAGAAACTTATATTCCACTTATATACGCAAAGTCCCATCCGAAAGAAAAGAAAAGAAAGAAAGAAAGAAAGAAAGAAAGAAAGAAAGGAAAAGAGCCCACGTTCTCAATTCAGTACATGCAGGTCTTCTTTGATACGCTAGATCTATACCGTAACAGCATTCGCATTTGCCCTACTAAAATGCTTAACAACGTCCTCAAAAAAGGTATCAACGCACGGCAAAACAAACGACGGTCCGACATCAAAGATATCAGTCAACCTTCCACCCTCCTTTGCTTGTGCCGCTTCCTGACCACGGCCGATTGGCCCTGTTGTTGGTAGGGATGCTGCCGCATCCGCTGTAGTAGGCGATACGCGTTCGAAATGCCCATATGCGCCGAAAATGTTCTCCAGGCCCGTTTGCATCAGAGACGAGGAAGCGTCAACCGCAATCTGGGGTAGGACTTGTTTCCAATCACCCGAGCCAATCCGCTGGATCTGAGCGGCCGCATCGATCAGGACATACTCGCCAGTTCGGAGATCAGAGAGAAGAGCACGACAGGCATAGTCTAGGGTCGATTGGAAAACAGGTCTCAGGGATTTAACGTCAAAAATGGCCAACTGATGGCGGGCCTTCCCTCGCTTTTGCTGCTGCGGGTGCTCTTTGTGCGACTTGCGGCTACCTTTCCGCTTAATGCGGGTGAATGAGATGGCAAATGTTTGGCTTTTACGGTTCACGGCAAGTATCTTTGGCGGGATTCCATTTAGGTCAACTACGTTGTCAACCATCAGCAATGTCAGCTTGACATTGTCGGCCACTGTATCCCACACTACCAGCTGATCGGAGAGGACGACCAGGTGCCGATCCAAAAAGCCCACCCCGCGCGGTGTGCCTAGGTAGAGGTTGTCCCGCGCGTGGCAGATATCCCCGTTCTTGGGATTGATGAGATAAACCAGTCGCGCTCCGCTCTGGTCAGTCCAACAGACAGCAAGAACGGAACCATCGTCTGAAAACGCGAGGCGGCCCACTTTGGATGTTACTGCGGATTCTGATTCCTCTGAGAATCTTTCGAGCGCGATGCTGTGAACGGCTCTCCAGGTTTGCAGGGTTTGATTCTGTTTGTCTTTGATCGTCTGGCCACTGCGATAGCGAGCGTTAGGAGACCAGATTCGAACAACGGCATCTTCCCCAACAGTGACAAATGCGGAGCCTGCGGGATTAGCCACTAGATCCAACACCTGCGCAGACCTGAACGAAGGATCGAAATGAGGCGCATCAATTCGTGTATTTAGTTCCCATTCTCGTGCACTTTCATTCCAGCGCCAAAATTTCAAGAATATTTCTCTCCTTTCCTTTTGAAGGGTAATACTCGGTGGGTACAACACGCTCACGTCTTGGGAATACTGCAACCACTCATCAACCGTCGACAGCCACTCTCCATCTGAAGTTATACCAAGGAACTTGACATCGGGTGTTGTTAACTCCGTTCCTTGCGGCCCGGTCTTGACGATAGTGGCATTTGTTCTCGCAAGTGCTTGACGAGATACTTGCTGGTTGGTGAGTACATTGAAGGTCTGAAGCGACGATGCGCTGGGGGAACTATCGGGGGATCGGGCGGGAGAGGAGGGAACCGCTGCAAGGAGATGTTCGGATTGTATGGGGTGTAGAACAGCAGGCAAGGAAACCGGGTTGGGTTCGACGTATTTCGAGGTCGATGACTTATCCTTTTTGCGCCCTTGTGATGGCTTTCTCCTGGAGACGTCATCCACTTCTGATGGTAATTGTACGCCGCTCACGCTAGCGATAGGGCGCAGCTCTGATGTAGACAGAACCATGGCAGAATTATCCGCAAGCCGGATTGCATAAAATTTCCCTGTACGAGATACGACAATGGAGCAGATGTGGGACGAAAGATGGGGTAAGAACTGTTTCCTTCCAGTATCAAGCTGATATTGTACGATGACAGTCTCCGAACCACCCGAGATAATATAGTTTCCTGCGTGCACAAAGATTAGCTTCAGTGCCTAGTGTCTCTCTTGAAATGAATTTTGGTTATTTACCGTCTCGAGACCACTTCACTGTCTTGACCGCGTTCCGATGCCAATGTAGACGGTTTGTCACTAAACTTGTTCCGGCCTCTGATTTGTTCTCGGTTCGTAGCAAAGAATTGAGGATATCATGGTAGATCAAGACTGCACCCTCCACATCTCCGACGACAAGGTCCACTACTCCCGATGTCGGAGAGGACACCTGGTCCGATGGCGAACGTTCGCGGATATCACAGCAAGTAACAGCAACAGACAAAGTGACCTCCAGCCAGGTATACTTGATCGAATCCCACGCTTCCAATCGCAGTCCAGTCCTGTACCCCACAAACAGCTGATCATCAGCAATTATTATAATAACCCTTCCATCGGAGGAGACTTTGAGTTCATTGGCAGTTGTGGATATCTCCCGAATAACTCTGGTATTCCAAAAATCCGATCCCCTCTTGGAGTGCATGGTCATCTGCACTTCCCCTGAGCCTGCGGAATTCATTGAGACCACAACATCCTCATCGGGGCAATCCTTGCCACTCGAGCTGGTACAGATGTCAATAGCAAATATTTCGCCAGAAACATTCCATGTCTCAATATGCTCCCCCGATATCCAGTCCCATTTCATAATGGCTCCAGAAACAGTCGACATATAAAGATGCTCCGGATTGACAGGGGACAGTTTGCAGGCAGTAATACTCCGCATTTCGGGTTGTATCTCCAGCGTCCGTACCACACTGGAGGTCGCTACAGAAAAAACCCGAGCAAAAGCGTTCGAGAAAAGTATAAAATGCCTATGTTTATGTTAATACCGAGGTGAAGTACTGCGAACGAAAGGAGCAAAGCTACTCAGCACTCACTTCTCATCGGGTGTGATAATGGTGTCAATATCAGCAAATCTGCCGCCCACAGTGCGTAACACGGACCATTGTGCTGACTTCGATGGGTGATTGGAAGATTGAAATTCTCCAGATGATTTCCCTTTGTGGCGCCTTGATACAGCAGTTGTGGATTTAGTTTGAGAGACATCACCCGCGACACTCAGGGCGTTATCAGCTGGCTGAGAACCTCTTTCTTTCCGACCATGTTTCTCCTTGCTCCTAGACTCCGTCACTGGTGTCCTTTGGTCCACGTTGCTTTCTTGTTCTAGGGATCTGGCAGGAGTGTTCTCTTGTTTCGTAGGCTTCAGCGACGCAGTTTTCTCGTTGCCGACGACAGAAATATCACGACCGATCTTGCGCCGCTTTGTCCGATTCTGCTCAGAGTTGATTTTCTGGTCATCTTTTGTATCGTCAACGACCAATTGCCGTTTATCCACTTTCCGTGCGGGGGAAATTTTTGAGATCATTCTTCTGAGGCTCGGAGATGGGGGCTGACAGGTCGACTCAAATGGTGCTTGTCAGGTCCCAAGCCGATATCCTGAAACGAGAAGCCGCAAGGCAAATACACGAGCTATATCTGCGAGTCCCTATCTATTCCATGGAGTTCTAAATAATAGTGGTTGTGCGTAGGACACCCATTCCCCTACCCCGTTTTTATTTCCTCGTAGAAGGAAAAAATAAAATATGCATTTGGAAAAAAAACAACCTTTGGGGATAAAAAGGTTTCCGCCGGCAGAATTCGACACCGCCAACGCACTTATGTAAGCATTCGAGAAAATCTTCGGGATTTCGAGAAATCCATGTCGCAACTCAACTACAGCTATCTGAACTCTTTGCTCGAAGCTTTTGTCTCTATCGCTGGAATCCCCGAACTGCTGTGCACATTAGGCCCCGTCTCTTTATACAGGAATCGGATTCACTCCTCTACGCAGACTCATACGTCTCCGATCTCCAGCCTCCTCGCATCAGCAACTTGCGGC
Organism: Histoplasma ohiense; assembly: GCA_017607445.1. NCBI lineage: Eukaryota > Fungi > Ascomycota > Eurotiomycetes > Onygenales > Ajellomycetaceae > Histoplasma > Histoplasma ohiense. The sequence goes on along the minus strand of JAEVHH010000007.1, from coordinate 1,046,062 downwards.
CGATTCGCCTTCCTCCCGCCAAACGGTTCAAAATGATAATTCCCGTCCGCTGTTTTTCATGTGGAAAGGTGTGTGTTAGCCTTGACTACGAATAGCGGTTTGCTTTTTATTCAAAGCCACATCTCACATTGGGCATAGGTTGTTGGTGACCTCTGGGAACGATATCTAAAATTACTTGATGAGGGCGTACCTGACGGGTGAGTAGCTTAGCATTGAACCTGCATATATCTGGGTAAAAAGGAACTCTGTCTGATAAGGGGTAAATGGCACACAAACAGGGATGCGATGGATCAGCTTGGCTGTAAACGATACTGCTGCCGACGAATGCTCATGACCCATGTTGACCTTATTGAAAAGCTGCTACGGTAAACACACACAACCTATCACGTTTTCTCTTTTCCTTTTTGCATACATGTTTTGTTTCTACTGCTAACCATTTGACGAATGATATTTCTAGGTATAACCCTGCGGAGAGAGACCGAGCGAAAACCCAGCTGTAGCTGCTACTTCAGCCTGTTAGGCAATAAAGAACCTTTTCCTCGACCAAGTTAATGAGATTATGTATATTCAAAACTCAGCAAACACGCAATTCCTGAGATATACATATCCATGACGTATTTCACCCCCTTCGGACCTCCTCCATATTATCGTCGTGATGATGGCCGCCCTTCCTGTGCCTGCCTCGCTTCGACGAAACGCCATTTCCAACCCATCTATATCTCCTTCCTCGGGTAGTCGGCAAAACTCGATATCCCTTTCATTTTTTTGTAAAATTTATTAAATTATGATTTGACGAACGACCTCACAAACGTTATACATATTTCTTATTACTTCTTAAGGAAGGGGGTGTATAGAATACTAGGCAGGAATCAATCATTCCCGCACATGGCTACCACTCTTTTGCTTTTCTTTTTCTCTTTCTCTATTTCGATTCATACATGGGTCGCTTCTGGTGTGAGCCCGCTAAAGGAGCGCTAATGCATCCAATATGAGGATTTGTTCATCGATAATACTGAGAAAGAGCGGGGATAGACACGGCGCATTTGAAGTGTTTCACTATTAAATGAAGACTGAAAATGAAAGAAAGAGAAGATAATTATTTCCCCTTTTCCATTAGTCCTTCATTATTTGGATCAAATGTGCAGTACGGAACACTGCCATTGTTTATCAAATAAACATCAGACCGATGGATGAGCTGTTGTTTCTTCGCGGCGGAGATGTCGAACTACTACTCCTTTCCCCTCTCTTCACTCATGATCATTTCCTCATATCCAACAAATGGTGGGGAACTATGCAATATTGGATTTAGCTCCTCTCAGGTTTTGGGGGCCAAATATCAAGCGACCATGCTGCACGTTGCAATGGAGCATGGTTGTTTGCTGTGCAGCAATTGCCGAACGAGAGGACCATTATGGCTAGATCAAATATAAATCATTTCACCGAGGTCACCCGCATCAAATCACGGATTATTACCAGGTAGAAAAACAACGAATGATCAGTTCACAGTAATATTTTAAGCAAAAATTGTTCTTCCCCCCTCAATCGCGCGTCTCTGTGTCTCGCCGTTCAGTAGCGCCTTCATTGTATTCCGAGAAGAAGCGCATTAACGGGTGTTCTCCTCTGCTGTGCGAATGAATTCATACCAAGAAGACAGCTGAACAACGCGTGGGAGGCCAACTCAGGAGCTCAGAGAGGAAACAATCCCCGCCCAGGGCAGAGTGTACCCACAGCAGATAGTCATAACCTGCTGACAGAATGCGGGAAGTTTAATCATCCCTGACAAACATCAGCACTAATAAATAAATGGTTCGTCTCGAAAAAATTTTGAAGGATGGAAATATTATTGGGGGCATCGAAAGGGTATTTCGTTCCAGCCCACGCTACGGAGTATTGTTGTGTGAACAAACCCATTCCACGGGGATTCTTGGGCTGTGGGCGATGGCGGATTTGCTGTCCCACGCCATTGAGAATCCATTCGTCAGAAACAACTTTAACTCCGTTGCTGGGACCGGGAAGCTTGGGACTCGGGAATGTTCGTCTCAACTAGGGCAGGGAATCTTGATTGCCTTGGGAATTAAATCAGTGCAAATCATCAGAAGTCAATCATCAGCAATCAATTGGCCCCCAACTTCCCCAGAACTCAATCAACAGGCGGTGGGATGCTGTCGATGCTCAGGCAGCCCACCGACAATCAAAGCGTACGTGTAGATTCTAGCTGAGCTGGCGTTCGGGGCCGAGAGGCAAGTCTTTCAGCAGCCACTGAGGCCTCAACCCTGATCTTGATTATTGCAATGTTGCTGTATTTTACGCTGGTGTTGGGTGTGTTCAGAGAGCGAGAAGGGCAGCCTTGCCAACCCTCGGGGTCTCGAGAGTGCGCAAGCCAACCACATCAGGGATATTTAGTCTTGTCGAAGCAGCGCGCGATGCCACTAATGCAGCTGTCGAGAACCAACTCGGGCTGTGACTGGTGGACGCGGGCTCTGGGAAGGTCTTGGTGTCGGCCATCACTTTTTCCCAGCGCTTAAGCATCTTCGACTGCTTGCAGCGAATCCCTATCCAACAGTCTTGCGTCCTTGGCTTGGTCGTTATTGGCCCGTCCTTGCAGGGCATTATCCATGCTCGAGTTATCGGCTCATTGGATTCTCAACTGGCCTTCAAAATTCCCTCTCCTTAGTCAGTAGTCAGTCTTCCGTCGAAAAGGACACGAACGAAAGCAAACGGACAAACCGGGGAGACGAAGAATCCAGCCAGACGGACAAGCAGATACCACACCCTCCAGCAGCAGCTGTGCCTGTGGGACTCGTGCAACCCGTGGACAAAGCATCAGAAAGCAGCAGTCGACAGCATCGCAGCCCGCTAACTCTGCCCTTTGATTCGGGTTCCCTGACAGGAAACTAACGAGCTTTTGGCCCCCTCTCTTTGTCCTAGATCAACATTCCGCCCAAGCCTCTCCCTCTCCATATCCACCCAACGGGGAGCCGGCTGACAGACTATCCTTTGCCCAGACCGGATAGCACCAACAGCAAAGGGACGTGCAGTGGAAGAAGACCTGTGCGGCCCAGCAGGTTAATAATCGCATCGAAAACCTGGTTCGTGGTTTGCGTGAAGAACCAGCATCCAGTATCCAGCGCAGACGCAGACGTTGGTCCTAAGCTCCAGCTCTTCACATTTTATCTCCTTGCTCGAAAATTTTATGCTCGACCGTTCCATACCGTCGCCATTCCGGTGCGTATTGCCGTAGCTGACTCTCGGGGTTACTCAACAGTTGCCGGTGAGTCTCTTAACGATCCTTTGTTTGAATCTCCCATTGGAATTGGAGCATCTTCTCTAACCTGCGCGGGGGTGGCCGATTTTCTCCAGGCTCTGGCTCGATCTATCCAACAATCGCAGACGCCCCGAATTATCCACATCAAGAGGATGAGCGTTGGATGATATTTTGTAGAATATCTCCATCCCTTCCGCTTTCCTCCCCCGCAGCATTTGAACCCCCCTCTTTATCAACCACACTCGGCTTCTGGGAACGAAAACGTCGAGATGTTGGCTGTCAGATCTCCGTCATCTGTGTCCTCCGGAAATCAGATATCTGCTTTCTCCCCGTACTCTGCTTCCCCAAGCTCCCCAACTCCATTTTCAATGTGAGTTGAAGCTCAAGAAACCAGCTACGGCTTCACAGCCTTTTTGTTTCATGCCTCTAATTATTTTTTCCCCCTCACCCCCCATAGGCAATCCGATATGCTCCCGCCGTCCCAGGGATCTCCTTCCCCATCCCAGATGTCCTCCAACTCTAGATCGAACGACATTTCCAGGTCCTCCCCTAAGGCGTTCACTCCAAATGGAATAGATCCTTCGGAGACCCAAGATACCATCACCAACGGAGACATAGACCGCTCTATCACAAGGACTGGAAGTTCACTTAGTGTATGAAGCTTCCCACTACACACCCCGCAACAGCCAAGGAGCTGGCTTCCATTAATTTTTTTGCAGATACGGACTTCCGGCGCCGGAGTAAGTGACTTCAAACCCAACTCTGACGACGACGAGGCACCCCAATCTGTAATACATGTTCCGTCCGGCTTTGGAAAATTTGTAAGCTTGCTTGTTCTCCTTCCTGTTTTCCACCTTTTTTATTTCCTTTGAATATCGGGAGACTGATAATTTAGTAGCTAGACAGTGTTCCTTCTCCGCGAGCAGAACCTACCAGATCATCGTCGGCGCTATCAGATGTGACAGTTACTTCGCCCCTAGTTGTCCAAAACGGCGACAACAATGCGGGAAAGGTTGGCTCCATCATTGACAATTTCCGATGTGAAATTCAAACTAAAAAAATGCGCTGTAGAAGCCCACAACTCCAGTATCGCCTCCACCCATCACCACCACACATATTGCACCTCCTGAGGACTGGTCGGATCGAACAACCCCTCGTGCTCAGACAAGACAAGAGGTCGAAGATTTCAAGAAAAGAGCTAGGAAAAGCAATCTCGAAGGTGGGGTTGTAACCCGTAACATTTTATTTATTTATTTACCTTTACCATTTTTGTCAGAATCTGACTTCTGCTAGATATACCCGAGACCTTTGACGTCGAGCAGGCTACAGAAGAAACGGAAGATGAACCAGAGACTCTCCACGATGGCGGGGAGATCACAACAACTACAGTTGGCAAATTTCAGGATAATGAGCAATTGAACGCTTTGAGGACGGCATTATCAGAATGCTGGACTCTGTGTAATACCCTAGCAAGTCTAAGCTACATCCATCGTGAACGATTGTTTAACTTTGCGGGAAAGGGCGACATGCAGGAACAGGCCTGGAAATCGTGCTGGAAACTTTGCCAAAACCTTTACGAGAACCGCGATAATGACGACCATCACACCTACGTGCGGCCTACTCTAGACCTCTGCCGGGACTTTTGCCAAGCACTGTTCGAAGTTCGCGTGCGCGATAATGAAGTTGCAGACTCTGTTCTGCGTGTAAGTTTTGAACTCAACAACCACCTGTATAATACACATGATCGAAACCTTCCCGAGGCGTTCAGGGAGCGGACCCTGGATTTCTACATCACGCTGTGTCATCGCCTTATGAAACAACGGACACGGCTGGCGGAAGAAACAGACACACTACTCAGAGCCTGCTGGTCTCTCGCAGAGATGTTATTCAGCTTACGGCAGAACAAGCGGGAAGGCAGATCTCCCGATGAAGAGCTCCTCGGATCCGCAATCCAGGCTTGTTGGGAACTATGTGATCTTTTCCGCGAGGGTTGGACCCAAATTAGACCTGATCGTGGCACGCCGCGGCCCAGCCAGACGACTTTCACTCAAGCCTTTTACCAGACTCAACGATCAGAGTATCCTATGATGAATGATGAAGATACCCCGGGACGCGCAGGAAATCCCGAAACCCCCACGACTATATTCGAAGATACTGCCACAATTTCACCCGAAGAAGCACACGTCCCTAACATCCTCCTCCTTGCCCCCGCGCAAAACCAAATGACCCCTCCAAAATGGTCATCAAACTCCTCCACGCTCTCGGGATACTCCCAATCCTCGTCTGGAAAAACCGCCTCGTCCAGCAACACTGTCAAAACACCCGCAGAGGACCCGAACCTTACCTGTTTGAAGCTCTTGATCATCCGTGCCGCCATGAACAGCGGCTTCCAACGAGGTACGACCCAGACCCTGCCCGCGTTTGTCAAATCTCTCTCCTCAGATTCCTTCGGGACACAATTGTGGCAACGCACGTTACTCGACAACTATAAGAAATTAGTATCAGTTGACTCGGCGTTCCGCGACCTCCCTCCTTCGGCGCGGGCGGGCGCGGTAGATATTGCGAACGCTGTTAGATCAATGGTTCAGCACAATGGACAGTATATGTGGCTACAGGACCTCTACCGACTAGTGTTTGGCTTCCATACCGAAGAGGCGATGCATCGAAAGAGCATTACCGTCCAGTCGTAGAGTTGGTTAAAAAAGAAAAGATGACTGGTTTTGTGAGAACAGCCATAGACTGAGCTTTTAGAGGGAAAAAACAAGTCTTCTTTATTTATTTATTTATTTATTTATTTGCTAGCGCGCTTCGCTATTTATTATCGGATGCAGCCCCTTCGCCTTCTTACGGCATTATTCTATCTTTCCTCGGCCCTTGTCTCTGGCTATAAATCTATATATTGTTGAGCTTGACAATATTTTACCTTCACACATAGCCAACTGCACGTCGAAGTGGACATCCCGCAATACGTCTCATTGAGCTGGCCGTGGCCCATCCTTTTTTTGCATTATCCAACCCTCCTCTCTCCCCCAACTCCCCAAAACATGTCAATCCTCATCTAGCTTCTACAGATCGCGCCCTGTCGTATTACCCACACTCTATGTACCTCTCTCATGGATATTTTGGATGCTCGTATGATTACTTTATCCTTTATGTTTTACGAACTCAACTTCGCCAGCAAGTGCACGAGCGTTGTCGATATCCATTTTCTCCCCTCCCCCTTGTCACCTCACTTTCTCCCATTCGATGCCATTCTCCCTCCAGACGGTTTTTTATTTATTTATTTATTTTTGGAAGATTTCATCAGTAGCATTCTATATACAATTTTTTTTTGGTCCTGTCTGTTCTATCCCCTGCTATCATATCCAGGCATCATATCTATCCGTCCATACCCCCTCGTTATGAAAGGTTTTATGAAATGAATTGATATTTAAAATGTAACTCACATTCTCTTTCTTCTTTCTATTTATTTTATTTTTTCACTCTCGTTCTCTTGTCCTTTTCTCACACGATACCTCTATCTATTTACTTGTTTTTGATCTGCTTGTATCTATTTTTCTATTCCCCTTCATTTATTCTTTACTTTGAGACACCCATGAGTAAGCACGGGATATCTAGATATATAGCTGTGATTGTGACTTATACTTCTTATTTTTGTTGCTACCTTTCTTTCTACATCACTGTTTGAAAATGAAAAGCGATTTATTGGTTTCTAGCTATTCATCATGGTATGTCTCTTCATAAATGCATATAGTTATTATTATTATTATTATTATTATTAAGAATCTGCCATCACCTTGACAATCAAAGCTAGCTGGGAGGAATGAGGAAATGAGAGAAGAATAGAGTAGAGAAATCGATCTCACAAAAATCAAGTCAACCTTTTTCAATCTCAGTGAGTTGCTGGAGCTATGCAGCTAGCTATCAGTGTAATATCCGACATTAAACTATCTGGGCTCAGCACCGGACGCAGAGCAAAACGGCATCTCCGAACAATCGCCTTTTTCATTCACATCTGGTCGATTCCTCTACAATGAATCTATCCGACTCCGCGAGAGATATGTTGAATTTGATGTGGCCGCTCTCAGGGAGGCCGTGAGCCGGCACACGGGCCGTGGAAACGGTTACTCGCCTCCAAAATTTGAGCGAAGTGGGCTTCAACCGCGTTTTCCTCGTTGATGTTGAATTTATAATAGCAATGGAGCATGCTCCAGGCATCGGGCTTGACATGTCAAGTACATGGTTTGAACTGACCAAAAAAAGCAGCAGTTGAGTTGAACTGTCAGTGTAAATTCCCATGAACATAAAAGGCCCAGTGCATGAGAGAGGCAGACCCCAATGAAGTCGACTCTACGAGCCTTTGGCTAGCCCTTCGGGGATAACGAAGAGTTCTAATAATCATTTGCTGCGAACGTTTAAAATTAGTGACATTCCGGCCTGAGTATAACTGTGTTGTAGACAAGCAACCCCATATGTATTCTTCCTTTGCGACAGCGGGTCGGGGGGTCATGACCGTCTCAACCCCCAGCGGATCCTATCAATCTCCAACAGTGCAGGGATGTCTGCACGTATTTAGCCGCCATCGCTTGATCTGGCAAATCAGATCCCATAAAGCCGTTTGAGCTCTGTTCACACTTTGTACCCAATGCATGTCTTGAAACAATCATGTCTGTTACCCAGGGAGAGAGTGTTTCCTATGTGGTGTAGCCCTCACCGAGCCTAACCTTAATAGCGTGTAACAAAGGCTCATAGGGGATTTGTACAGTACGATCCAAGTTGGTTTCCAAGCTCGAGCCGTTCACATCTCATGAGAGACAAGGGAGAAGGGAAAGCGAACACGGATGACGTTTGAAGTCCGCTCTATTTCTATGCTGGTTTGAGGAGGAGTTCACGCCAGGCCAGTCATCTATACAAGCTGGGGGAGATCGAGGACGAGAAAATTTCATGATAGCAGAGGAAATCCATCAAGTGCAGCCGAAAATGCACGCTTTGTCGAGTTTCCCGTTTCGAACATCCTCATCCTAGAACGCGGAAGAACGGTGAAGTGAGTGAGACTGTGAACGAACAACACATGTGGTGATGGTACTTTTACTCCGTACTCAAGGAATGGAAACACCTCATGGCAGTTAGTTATCGCCGGTCTTCTGGGGGAAGAAATTGCGCATCGGGATCTGCAGCTTCACAAGAGCATTATTGTCTTGGGCTGCATCAGAGCGTACATTATTTACGGCAAACCGTCCAACCCCTTTCAATCATAGCCGGGATTGACTTCTGAAGAAGCTCTGGCGATCTTGGTTCCTCTACCCCAATATCATCAGCTTGTTTTTCACTCACAGGGGGGGAAAACTCAAGCATTTCCGCCACATGGTCGTCTATTTCCACCTTCGCAACCGCCTCCTGGTTCCTGACTGAACGGGTCGGCCGCCGCAAGCTCTTCCTGCCCGGAACGGCGGGCTAGTACGGCTCTCCGTAGCGATCACCTTTGCCTGTCTTATTCCTGGCACGGCGGGTGGCCGCCGTCAGGCCCTTCACTTCATCTACATCACCACCAGCTTCTGCTCCACGTTGGCTGCCGCGTCCCATGGCTGCACCCGGCCGAGATCTTCCCCGATTAAATAAAACAGGCGCCAAGAAGGCCAATGAGCGCTCCTCCAGCAGTGCTCCAACTGGCTCTTCACTTCAACTTTGTCATTCATTGTCATGATCTGTGTCCGTCATGTTGGACGGGATTAGCTGGGGCACGTATCTGTGTCAACGACTGCTTCTTGCCCACGATCTACTTCTTCTATCCGGAGGCGGGGGGGGGGGTGCCGCATTCTGGAGGACGGAGAAGATCAGCTATGTGACTGCCGCCAAGCAGCTGCCGTACCTCACAGCGGATGAGATCAAGCGGATGAGCGAGCAGTACGGCTTCAGTTCCTTGGATGGAGACGGGGACGACGAGGCTGATGAAGAGGAGGAAAAAAAAGGGGAAAGTGAAAAGGAATGGATGAGTGAACGATCATCGGCTTGAATTTTGGATAAATTTTTTAAAGCGCCACGTGGATACACATCTATATTGTATATTCCATTTGTCAGAAGGAACCAGAGGAAATGATAGATTGGTGCAAATCCTATATATATACATATATATATATATATATATATATATATGGTGGCGAGAGCGTCTGGGATCTCGCCCCTGATTCCAGTCAAAAGGGCATAGCTAATGTGAAAGGATATTCGTCGAGCGGAGGGATTCAGGCAAAGAAAGCAACAGGAGAATTGAAGCAGGCCATGGGATCTTGTTCTCTGCTGCTTGCTCCTGGGCTCGACTGGCTGGCTACAAATGAAGTTGTGTGATGGTAGAAATACATGCACACATGCATGCCGACATAGATATAACCTCAATTGTATTTAATCTGTACATGTAATCGCTTTATATAGCTGTATATATATACACATTTGTGACAGCTGTAATCTTGGCTCACGGTCCCCGAACGGGTTTTGTTCCCTTCCACCGTCCTTTGAGTTGAGCAGTATCCTTGGGTTACGCTGAGTTTGCAAAGATTCGGAACCCCACCGAGATGAGGAAGAAGAGGAAGAAGAGGAGGAAGAGGAGGAAGAGGAGGAAGAAGCCCGCTCCGTAGGGCTGCTGCAGGGGGAATATGGAAGACGCGATGGATGTCTTTTGTCTGTTTCATCGCAAAAAGCAATATGGAATGAGACAACTCGCAACTCGAACTCTAACGCCAACAACGACCACTCAGGCCATGCTCAGGAGCAGAATACGAGGTCCTCAGCTGGTTCCGTGGGGCCATGAAGAGTATTCACGGCCAGGTCGGGGTGTATTGTATTGCCTTTCCCTCCCTGCGCTGCCACGTCGACACGGAGCAAGATAGATAGATAGATGGGGAGATCCATCCATACATCCAGACATCCGCTGTGAATACATCGGGACAGATATATGACCATCGACGTTCGACGTTCCAAGATTTGGATCTCGCGGGACAGCCCAAGCCCGCGATCTTTGGTGTCTCCGCCATGTCTCGAACTAAACACACCGCCCGACGCCACATTCGCCCGCTTGTCAAAACCCAATGTCGACCCAGCCCGGCGGCGACTGACCCAGCGACGACTGACCCAGCGACTGACCCAGCGACTTGGCCTCTTGCGCGCGATGTCGCCATTCCTGGTCTCTTCCTTCGTGCCCTTCCTTCGTGGATGAGGCAAACTCTGGATTGCCCTTCCCACACGGCGGCTCCGCTCGAGTCGGCGGCGAACTGATCGCCCGCCCAATCGACCATTTTTCTCGATCTCTCGCTTGATCTTTCTCTCTCTTTTACTCTCTTGATCCTCTTCTGCTCCCGGCTGCTTCGTTGGCTACTGTCCTTCTCGGCGGCATACACTCGGCTCCCTCCCGTCCGTCTCCTTTCGCCCTCTTCTCCCTCCTCTCCTCCCATACCCGCTTCCTCGACTCATGGTGGGTCACACGCCAACTCATCCACCTCCATGCTCTCCTCACAGTCAATTCGAAGGCCTGCCGTTCTCGTCTTCGTCGCCGTCGCCGTCCTGCTATGCCTGATCAAGTTGTCGTTCTCGCTGGATCGCCAGCCGTGGAGATCTGCTCCCACGATAGGCCTGCAGCAGGAGCACTATGAGAGCAGCAACAGTCATGGACAGCAGGGCCAACAAGGACAAGTAGAGACCCTTGTTAAGCCTAAGAATTACAATATTACAGGCATGGTGTTTTTTGGGCGGCGGGATCGAGCGGCATCGATGAATTGCTATGTTGAGGTTGGTTCTATTTTTTTTCGTCCTTAAAAATTTTTTTTTTTTTTTTAACCCTACGTTCTCTCACAATTCGAGTAGCGGAATCTGGTAGACAATGGCGGATGGCTAGATGAAGTGCTTTGGTTCGCCAATACGAATAATAAAGAAGATCTCCAATTTCTCGATGAGATCATTGCCAGGTCCCCCCGCTATAAGAAAATTCCGATAAAAAAGCCCGTCGGATGGCCAGACTATACCAAACTCTGGAGAAGGGTGCAGAGGGGTACGATTTATGTCAAACTTGACGATGATATTGTTTGTGGCCTCCCCTCTCCCATGTTTCCAGTCTTACGCGACAGGGACAGCCCGTTGACAAGTCTTATCAACTTTTTGGTGTCATATCACTTACCTCAATCTCCTAGGTTTGGCTCGCGGACGATGCGATTCCACATATGGTCACGACCAAATTAAAATACCCGGACAGCTTTGCTGTCTCCGCGAACGTCATCAACAGCCCGCCGTTGTCTTTCCTTCACTTCCACCTCGGTGCTCTGCACCCATACTTCCCTGAACTCGAGGCAGATCCCACTTACACCAACCACAGTAGTTCGGAAAACTGGCGTCCCTCCAGCCACCCCTTCTGGTCCGGCCCGAGCACGTTCAGATGGCCGCAGGACAGAGACCCCCCGGAGGGCGGCAAACATCGCTGGCTCCGTGTCAACGACGACAGGGCGCTCCACCGCACCCCTGTCGCGAACCTGACGTACGACTTCTGGGGTCCTACGTATGAGAGCTGGGCGATTGCGGCGCAGCAGCATTATTCACTGCTGGAAAACCTGGAGCGGAATACCACAGACCTATATAAATTCCAACCGCCCTGGAATATGCAGGGCGAGCGGATTCGGATCAATTGCCTCGCGATTCTGGGAGACGATATTCTGGATACTGATGTGGAGCATTGGCCCAATAATAGAGGGGATGAAGATATGATTGTTTTGGACTTGCCGAAGAAGTTGCAGAGACGTGAGTAAAAACAATATTCCTCTCACCCCCCTCCGCCCCCCCCTGGGTCCCCGCAACCGTTTTGGATACGTTGCTACTATTCTATGAACACTCGCTCTCTATTATTCAACTCGTGTCAAAAGAAAAGCAAATTCGACACCGACACTGACACTGTTCCGCCGTTTTCAATATAGATGTTCTTATCGAAGGCAAAGCACTCGCCGCACACTTTAATTTCATGCATCAACACAGGATCACAGCCACGGATTTACTCTCTAGGTATAACTTGTACGCGAACGAATTCATATGTAGGCACGGCAGCCAATCGAAACACCGGAACGATGGGCCGAAGCAGCAATAACTACGGTTTTGAATTTAACGTCACACCACCTCGTTTACACATATTCTATTTTTCACCTTTCTTATTCACGTCTCCCCCCTTTTCGCGAACGACCATTATTATTATTATTATTATTATTATTATTATTATTATTATTATTTATGTTATTATTGTTATTATTAGATTATTTTTCATCTTGGCATCTTATCTACCCCCTTTTTGGAGCATACTATTTGTTGTATTGTTTATTATTTATTGGATGTGTATAGACGGCTCTTTGGGCAATTCCATCTCATGGTTCGAACAAAAAACCACTCAATCTGCCACCGTTTCGCTTCTTTTTTCCTTTTCTTTTCCCTTTTCGTATTCTTTTTGCCCTGCCTGCTTTCCTTTGTTAAACCATCCAATCAAACTCAGTGGATAGGGAAGGTGATGGTGATGATGATGACGATTCATCGGGCTTGTGCGGCGACATCAGCAGCAGTTTGGCCCTTCGGAGAGATGGGGAGTTAACTGGATAGAAACTTCCCCTCTCCAGGCTCTCCCCCTCGTGGCTACCTAGGTAGCAGAGTAGCCAAGCCGGTGTTCATAGGAATAAATAAATGTATCCGTATAGGGAGTTTACCCACCCTCCCACGCCTCATTTGGCCACCTGATTTGAGATTTGAGATTTTATTTTTCCAACATTTATATAGTTACTATATTTATATTATGTACGGTTCATTTCATATGGTCCAAGCAGGGCTGATTTGACCAATTTATTTGATGCCCCAAGTTGGGTTTGGCTTGGTTTGGCTGGCGTTGTATCTAAGCATCGGCAATTTCCCAGTGAATTTTTTTTTTCTTTTTTCTTTTTTCTTTTTTTCCTGCAAAAACTTAAAGTAACGTCAATAGTTCTTTACCAGCGGGGGTGGCGTTGGTCGCAGAGCATTTTGAACCCGTGTCAAATTTCATAATAATACCTGTCAAACGAGTTGCTCCCAATTGATTGATATTCTGTGTGTGTGAGAAGCAGCCATGTATGTACTCCGTACATGTACAAACAGTAGGAAGGAAAACTAATTAAACCCTGATGTTATTTAATGGAGCAAATCTTGGCACTGAACTCATAAAATGGATGCAGTTGGCATATGTATGTACTGTACAAGAAAATAAAAGACGAAGGAATAGAAATACAAAAATAAATAAATAAAAAGGTCTACCAACAAACCACCCGCCCAGTACAGTATTTAGTGATGATATAAACCAATGAATAAAATAATGACAGAGCCAGCAATTCTTAAATAAATCTCACGCAAACGGCAGCGTCGTTTGGCCCCGTTCTGGTTCGGCAAGTCTAGAGAGAAAAGAAAGAAATGGAAATCTCACGTTAGTTTCAGGGTCACGATTTCGGGTACAGAGAGAAGAAAATAACATACTCTTTGATCCTAACGTCTGGCGCAGGCTGGATTTCGTGTCTCGCACCCGGGGTAATGAAGATGAACTGCCGCCCAACGGACCGCCTTGCTGCTATCATCTATTTTTTATTACCACAGAGTTAAGTCCGGAGAATAACACAGAAGATGCAAGACGACACAAAAGCAGGCGCGGGAAGGGGAGAACCTACCAGCATCTCGATACTCATGCGCCGGTTGATAGAGTCCATGTATACGTCACTAACACGTGGGAGAAAAAAAAAAAGCCAGTTAGTATGTAAACAAAAAAATGAATAGCGGTAAGTAAGGGTATCAATCAGTCATGACATCACATACAATTCATCCAAGCAGCGGATCGGTGACCCCATGGCCTCCCACAGCGAGAGCAAAAGACATATCTGCGAGAATGACTTTTCTCCTCCAGATAGAGTCCTAGCATTTCTGCCCTTGGCACTCTCCTTGGTGATATCCGGCTCGACATGGACATCAAGCAATTTTTTCGTATGATCTGATAGAATCTGGCCGCGGAAACTTCGCTCAGACAGCAGATAGGTAAACTGGAGTTTAGCCTGCGCAGTGATGAGGGAGCGAAAATTCTCCCATCGTTTTCGCCGGTTATTTAATGTAATCTTGAACCTCTATAGAATTGTTAGTTAGGGTTTTGTAGGCACAAGGCCAGATTAAGATTGGGACGAAAATTTGTATCATGGAAGTGATTACCTGCGCGAGTTCTTCAAGCTCAGCAACCTGGCGCCTAGCACTTTCATATTTTTCCTCTGCTTCGGCTGCTTCGGTGGCAATCTTCTCCCGATCTCCCAAACTAGACGGCATTAGCAGAGATCTTTTTCCTGTCCCTTCCCCCCTTTGGCAAAAATGGGAAATATACATACTCTTTATCAAATCGATCAAGATCCCTCTTCAGTCTCACAAGTTTCTTATCAAGACTATTTGCTGTCTCGCCCTCGGAGACAGCCACACGTGGAGAAACCGAACTTGCCTTGGCAGTGAAGTCCAAAATGATATCGCCAAGTTCCTGGCGCCTCCTCACGATATGTGCCTTATCCCCCTTCAAGGACTCAAGCTTATCAATAACCACGTTTTTATCAACGAGAGCTTTTCTCCGCTTCTCCAGGGTTTTCGACTCTTTGGCTTCAAGATTTTCGACCTTTTTGCGATACTCAGCGATCTCCATTTCGATCTCAGTCACTTCTCGTTTCTTCTCCTTTAGAGTCTCCATTATGCTGTCCATTTTATTAACGCTATCCTCAAACGAACTCTCGTGGGTTCGTTTCTCTCCTTCATGTTCTTGCAGGGATGTTTGCAATGCATCAAGCTTGCCGTCTTCAGTTGCATCTCCGTCAATTGCACTTTGAAGCTCCTCGACGCGATCTTCCGCCTGTTGCCAGGCAATCTTTAGCTGCTCCTGCTGTCTGCTATGTCTAACGACTGCCTGTTTGCATTTTTCAAGGTGGTTGCGCGCTAAGCGTTCTTGGGTTTCCAGTTCGAGGAGGTCCTGCTTCAACCTACTGACAGCATCTTGCTGTATCCTACATGAGGCAATGAGTAAGTAACTGGGGGTCAACTTTTCTTATTGTGCGTAAATGGCTACGTACTTGATTTGGGACTCAAAGTCGGTTTTCATTCGAGGTCGTCCTAAATATGCTTGGACTGGAGATTGCGTGGGCTCCCCCGTCCGGCTATAGGACAAGTGAATCCCTCTTCGTCGGTCTCGTTGGTCGATACATAAACATCGCCTCACGTTTCTCGGCCGCTCGCCGTCAAACATTACAACCGAAGCATCTTCCAAGTTCTCAATGAGAAGCACCTGTTCAATGCCATTTGTTATAACCAGCTGCCGCCGAACCAAATCGTTATCGATCTGAAATGATTTTAGTAATGAAACTCAACATCGTCAATTCTATCGTTGGAGGTTCCTTACCTCTAAAACACGTAACATCGTGTCGAATTGAGGGTCTGGTTCATTGGGGGACGTATCCATATTCCCAATATCATTCCCGATGAAGATAGGACATTCACTAAATGCGGATGAAAATCAACATACAGATCAAGCACGTCGCAAAGTCAGTAAAGGCTTTAAAACCTACCACCCGACCCGTTTCATGATGCTCGATAGAATGTTGGAATCGCTTTTCGCCGTTACCACAAACCCAGTTAGGTTTGCCCCCAGCGAGCTTTCGAGGACCCCAGACCATTTCGGCTTCAACAGCCGTATATGGTTACCCAATGGCCCGACAGGTTTTCTCGAAAACTTGTACTGTTCCTGTTCAATCGCCCTTAACAACATGGGCATCTTTTCATGGAAGCCGTTCTGCTGTTGTCCTCTGTCCCGCGTGAGGCTGCGAAGTCGGTTTTCAGTTTGCTCTATATCAGACCGCTGTTTGTTGACAGGTTCACGCTTCCCTTGGTATTCTCGCTCCGCATTGTTGATGTCCTCTTGTAGCCGATTCACATCTTTTCTGTGGGCATTGTACGTATTGAGCGCCTCTTCCGCTTGAGATTTTCTCTGCTCGAGTTCCGCCAGCCTCCTAGCGTGGTTTCCGCCGTCTAAATCCTCAAGTCGCTTCTTTTCCTCATTTATTTTTCGTTCAG
This sequence comes from Histoplasma ohiense, assembly GCA_017607445.1. Taxonomy (NCBI): domain Eukaryota; kingdom Fungi; phylum Ascomycota; class Eurotiomycetes; order Onygenales; family Ajellomycetaceae; genus Histoplasma; species Histoplasma ohiense. The sequence continues at coordinate 1,029,678 of JAEVHH010000007.1, read as the reverse complement.
TCTCTGCGATAGCTGACTCGGCAGTCTTCAGGCATTCGCGGATTGTGCGTTGTGTCGCCTTGAGAACGTAAAAAAAGACACCGGAATTAATTACCAAACAATATCATTTGACAAAATATTACTTGACGTACCTGAAGCTCGCGGCGCTCTTTCACAATCTCATTCATATTTTCCTTTGCAACCTTCCCGCGATCTGCTTGGGCTTCTAGTTCAGATTTTGCCGCTAGGACGGCTTCAGCAGCTATGCCATATTCACGATCTGCCGCTTGATAAAGCTCATCAGCTTTCGCAACTTCAACCTCCAAATCTGCGATCTTCCTAGTAGCTTCCGCAAGTTGCGCATCGCACGCATCTCGATTCTATTCCGTAGGTTAGCCCGAGATATGACTACCCCAATACTCATTATATAAAAATATATATACATCTATTTACGAACTTTTTCCTGTTCTTCAACCTGTACCCACGCCATCTGAGCTCGTAAGTTCCTCACTCTGGCCCGCATGGTTTCATTTTTATCCGATAGCGCGAGTTTTGCCCTGGCGTTGTTCCTGTTAGTCTCCAAATCCTTGATCTGGTCCAAATGAATCGACAATTTCGCTTCCGTCTGGTCAATTGACTCTTCAAGCAAGCGGTAATCTTGATCCAGCTGTTCTAGTTGGACTCCCTTTACGAAAAATTTGTATTTTTCCGACGGGCTGGAGCTGCTTAGAAACTGGCGGGCCATGTCTTGAGAGAGGACATTCATGGGATTGTCAATCTGGAGGGCAAAATAATCGGTGATGGAGTCGAGTTCGGACTTCTTCGTGGATACAACACGGCCGGATGAACTTTTGATTTTGAATCCACTCGAGCCGTTTCTGGAGAAATGACGCTCGATGATGATTGAGTTTCCGAATTCGTTCGGATTATATGCACTATCTCCCTGATTCTTGATGCGAACCACAATAGTCGCAGAGCTAAAAGAAAAATACAAAAGGTTTAGCAAAATTTGCGCGCAGTTGATTTTAAATGACATATCACAGGGAAAAAAAAAAAAAAAAAAGAGACATACTCCTTTCCCTCCTTAATGAAACTCTTCAAACTCTGACCTCGATTCGTCACAGACGCTTTTCCACCCAAACAGAGCGTGAGGGCCGTAAGGATAGCACTTTTTCCACTCCCATTCTTGCCTACGATGAAATTTATCAGTGGGCCTAGGTCGACGGAGAAATGCTCGTGGCACATGAAATTGTAGCAGTCTACCCGCTCGATGATGCCATGTTCAGCGGGCACGTTTTCTATGTTTTGCGAAAATTTCTTCTGGATGTATTGGCTGGCGCGTCGCTCGATGGCGTCCTCGTCTAGGTCTGGTTCGACGAGTTGGGAGTCGGATTCGAATGCCGGGCCGTTGGGAGTGTGGGCCGGGTCTGCTCCGTTGCGCTCAGAGGCGGATTCCGCCGCGGAATCATACATATCCGAATTGGAAGAGTTGGCGGCGTCATCGTCGCTGTCGCTGTCGCTGTCGCTGTCACTGGCTCCCCGGGCTGTCAGGACGTCTGAAGTGCGCACCTTCTTTCTCTATAGATAAATGGGAGAATGTTTTAGCGCTGGATTATTTTTATTTTTCCGAGGCCTCGAAGAGAGATGGGGTGAGGGGGCCCCAATTCAATGTTTTCTTAAATTTCACTCCGGGCCAAGCTGTGAACTTACCAGCGCACTCGAGGAGGGATCATAGTGCTGATCGACTCGACTCCGCTTGATCGGAGCCATGGAGAGAAATGGGAGCTGTCAAATGACAAGTCATGAAAAAGATTTTGTGAGTTGCTTATGAATCACAATAATCCTGACATCCCAGGTCCCCGTGCAGATGTTCTGAGTGCTCAGCAGATGTTGAGTCAAGCGCTTGTCGTTGTTGGTAAATTCATGTCGCGTCGCGTGCAAAACCAAGCGCATCGTGGAACCACGTGATAGCGACCTCAATATTTCCCGATTGAGATTTATCAGATGCATCGACATTGTCCCACACATTGCATACAAGATTTATCTAGGCGATGTCTATGTGCCCTTGACGGTTCGTACGCTACAGGAAAGTATTCAATCAAGAATAGCTGCTTAGGAAAATACGATTTTCGGCCAAAGATTGTCTCATCAAACCATGCAGATGAACTATATAGAACACATAAACCGTAATCGCCTGCTGACACCTGAAAAACCATTCCTGGGTACTTTCATGATCAGTTATAGTTATATCATGCTACATGCTACTTATAGGGCATCTACAAAGTTCAAAGTGAAAACTAACTATACAGTAAATATCCTCCATCCCTCCCGGACACAGATACCAAGTGTAACAGGAAAAATAAGATAAAAAACACAGAAAGGTTTGTCTACCTGTCTACTCGTTAACGGGTTCCTCAGCAACGTAGTGCAGATAAGCGCCCATCAGCTTAGTGCCCTCAATGTAGTTGCGCTTGTCGAGCTTCTCGTTAGTGGAATGTGCCATATCCGTCGAGCTGCCCATGGGTAACAAAAGGACGTTCTTGCCAGTGGCTTCTTCGAAAGTAAGGGTGATGGGGATGCTAATTGTGTTACAGTTAGTTGAAAATTAATGTTCATTCGAGTACAAAACGACACAAGGGAAAAAGGAAAAGGGGATCAAAAGTACCTCCCGCCCTCCCTCGTCATATCCGGCTCAATACCAAATACCTGCTTAACAGCCTTACTCGCAGCCTGGAAATTCCAGTGTTTAGGGCTAGCCACCCACCATTTCCCACCATGCTGCAGCGAGCAATCCATAGTATTCTTGCTGTTCAATTTGGCGAACTCGGCCTTGACATAATCAAACACCAATCGGTCCACATCATCGCTCTCCATATTGGGCACGGTACGGATGGAGAACTTTCCGATGACTTTCGCGGGAATAACTGTCTTGGCACCCGGGGCGGAATAAGCGCCTTCCACGCCGTGGATGGAGAGAGATGGGTAGCGCCATCGTCTCATGAGGGTGGATTCCTTGTCTGGGAAAATGGAGGTGGTGTTGCCAAGAGACTCGTACAGGTTATCCATGGTGAAACCGATGTCAGTGTACAAGTTCTTCTCATCCTCTGTCAGTGGAGCGACGAGCTCGTTTATGCCTGGAATCTGGATGTTGCCTTTAGCATCAACCAGCTTGGAGAGGAGAATGACCAGATCCGTCATAGGTTCATGAACCGTGCCGCCAAAGACGCCGCTGTGCAAGTCCTGCCCCGGGCCGGAGACGGTGAGCGAGTAGTAATTGCAGCCGCGCAAACCGTAGGTGAGACATGGTTTCTCAGTACCCAGCCAGTAGTTATCAGAGATGCATACAGCATCGGCATCCTTGAAAAACGCCTTACTTTCGGCTTTTACGAACTCCTCGAGCCCCAGCGAGCCGTACTCTTCCATACCCTCAAAGCAGCCGAGCAGGTTAACGGGGAAATCGACTCCAGCCTTCTGGTGCGCTTCGATGACGTTTAGCCAACCCATGATTGGGCCTTTGTCATCCGTGCTGCCACGACCGAACATTCTACCTTTCTCATCGACTGTGAGGGTGAACGGCTCCGTGTTCCAGCCATCCTCACGAAGGGCGGGCTGAACATCGTAATGACCATAGACGAGAATGGTCCGCTTGTTCTTATCATTACCGTAGCGGGTGAGGATGACAGGGGGCAGGTCCAGATGAGGCCGTCCAGGTTCCTTCCCCAGTTGTCGGATCTCAACTTCAGCTCCCAGACGCTTGAGTTCATCGACAAGGAATTCTCCCATCTGTAGTAATAAGCAACAATTAGAAAATGTGGTGCCTTTTTTGAGGATTGCAGTGGCACATATCGGCCGTGGAGGTTTAGCAACGTACTCTGACAACATCCCGTCTGTTGTCATCCTGGGCAGAAATTGACGGGATAGCAACAGCTTTTCTCAGGCCTATATCAAAACGAGGGGAATTAGCAATCATCCAAGCCTGTAGCTTCTAGATAGGATTGGGTCATCGCACATACGATCAATGAAGTGGTCTTGGAGGTTGTCAACCCTACATGGTAAGGCAATGTGGGCCTTGATATCAGCAAACGGCATATCCTCCATGCATCGGTGAATTTAGTGGGGAAAGATATGATCTATATCCATAACTCACTCCTTGAAAAACGGTTCCAGCTGAGGCGCCATCTTGGGATCGTCGATATTTGCGTAGAAGGCTCTCTTGTGGATTCTTGCGGTGAGCGAAGCAGGTTGTTGACCGTTGACGGTACGACAACTGGAGGGGCTTGTTGTGACGAAAGTTGAGAAAGAGGATGAAGGTGAAGAGAAGGAAAAGAACCTATGAGCACTGAAATACCTCGGAGCGTGGCGCAATGGAGGAATGATCAAAAGCGCCGTACCGTGTTTGATGGCAGGGAGCGATGCTGCGATGCGACTGAGGGGAAGCGAAGCGGGGAGCATTTGGCGGGGGGTTCTGGGTAGATGCGGCAAGGTCAGGAGACGAGGACGTCCGATTGCTGACGGCGAGAAAAACGAGGTTGCATCGGTATTGTCTATCTTCCACTTTTCTCTGCCAGATTTGATAATAGTTGTCTTTTCTGAATAGCTCGTTTCGTGCTGCGAGTAGCGTCAGCATGGGGTTGATTTATTTATGTTTTTCTTTTTCTTGATATCATCGTGATTACAATCTAAGGATATCCGCGTCTGTTTGGAGCGAAATATTAAGCTTTTTGGAGTGTTCTATATTTATACATTTATGCTGTACAGAAACATAAGGGAAAAAATACAGGAAATCTAACAGTAAAAGTTAGGAACGGAAATGGACGAGGGGAAAGAAAATGGGACAGTGATCAGCTCTACAATGAGACCATTCCCTCGTCCTACTCGTCCTTCTCCTCATCACCCGCAACCACCCAGTATACAGAAGTTATGGAGAGCAGAGTTGTGTCCTCTCGCCCTCCTTCGACATTAAATCTCTCAATCTCCACTCCAAACAGTAGCTGCGACCTCCACAAATAATAACTCCCGATGAGGCCGACCTAGCTAAGGTATATAGCGACCCGAATAAATAGATTATTGATCCGTTGCCCATAACTCTTTCCGGAGCTGTCTATCCTCCCTAGCAATCGTCCGCTTCTTGCCCCAGCGCGATTTGATAGCTTCAAGGACCTGCTGCTGGATAGCCTTCTTCTGCGGACCAGCATCGCACACCTGCATAACGAAATGGGTGCTGCATCCGAATTTCTGAGCCAGCGCATATCTGCTCCACTTCATGGGGTCTTCTAGCCGTAGCTGGCGCATTTCTGCTATCTCCTGCTCACCCAAGATGGTTTTGGCTTGGCTTTTTTGTCGAAAGACCGGTGGGAGTTGTGAGTGTTTTTGCTGTTGTTGCTGTGGGTCTCCAGGGAACGAAGAGGCGCGCAGTTTCCGGCGGACGTCATCTGGTGGGAGGAATTTGGTAGGGGTGTGGTATACTGAAGGGGCACTGGAGGGAGGATTGTAGATAATTCGCTCGGGCGAATTAGCAGAGAGAGGGCTGAATGAGGCATCAGGTTTCACTCGTAGGCGTTGCTTCAGACGACGGAAAGTTGACTGGTATCTCCGGCATACAACGGTTGAAGCAGCTGATTCCGACCACGATGGAAGTAAGAATGGCAGAATCAAGATATTGCGCCGGGAATACGTGACGGGACAAGCCATTGTAAAAGAGGATGGAAAGATATGTAAAAAAGGTATGTTTGCCGGAAGGAATTCTAGGAAGACCCAGGGATTCTGGATTGGCTGCTTGCCGATAGGGAAATCCTCAAGGGAACAACGATCAGCATCTAGGAGACATGGCAGAGTCCGACAGAGTAAGAGGCCAGCAGAGGAGATTGGGATACGAAAGGGTGTTGAGACGGTCACAGAGACAACGAGTCAAAAGACCAAATCGACTTGCGGAAGAGAAATTGACAACGAAGAAATTGTACAGACGCTTAGCCGGATTGGGATATCGATCATGTGAGAAGGGCACGGATCCATATTACGAGCTGTAACTCTTGAGATAGCTTTCCTAGGGACGATAATATGAATAGATATTGGGCTTAATTACGGATCCCTATCTAGATGCCCGTTACAATTGGTGTGCATTTTTACGCGATCATATTGTGAGAAGACATTATTCCGCCGCCTTCATGGAGAAATACGGCGAGCTGCCAGAAATAACGTTACAATACAGCAGCCCCTTCGGTCTCCTGGGGCGTGTAATAATACACGCGTGCCGTACACGTACCGCACACGCACCCCACGAGTCCTCACCATCCTCAGCCTCATCATTTCGCTTCAACGCTCAACTTCATCTCCAGCTCCGGCTCAACCTCTTCTACGTCTTCCTCGTCCCCTTCATCCTCTTCATCCTCTTCATTCTCCGACTGCGCCTCCTCTATATCCGCCCCATCCCTTTCCTCAATATCCTTCGTCGGTTTTCTCCTGCATCCGCCATACTCCATTCAATATTACCCCTTTTTCCCAGCATGACGTCGTTGATCCACTTGACACCAAGGCCCCAACGCCTTCGCTGCTGAGTCTGACTCTCATTATTCTCACCAACTACTCCATACATATTGCAACTCTCCCCCCCAGCGTTGTCCAAGCCACCAGCTGCGGCTTTTTGCACTTCTCAAATATCTCTCTGCCAGTAGACAACATCCATCTATTCCATCGTATTCCCTTATCAACCACACCACCCCTTTCGATCTCGTTTCTTCGAATACACACACGGCACACAGACAAGCTCTCTCTCCCTTTTGGTCTGCCACTGAAGTGGGGAACTATCCATACTTGTGTTTCTTAAGCCCCCCAATCCGAAACATTTTTTCTAGAGAAGTTTCCCCTTTGCGCAAAGTCGTTGGGTCTCTATTTGCGAGAGTTCCTTACTCTGCACACCACTATTGTGTCTCGACTATTCCATTACTTCTATCCTTTAAGCAGTCATGGCTGCAGCAAATCAATCAACCGACAAAACCTCAGATACAACTCCTGTCAATGAGTTGCCAGTAACTTTGGCTCTATCCGTATCTGAACCACAACAAGCGCTACCACGACTTCCCCAACCAAATATTATCCCGGCAGAGGAGGACAAGGTGGACGCAATGAACAACAAAGAGAATAAGGAATGGAGACTCAAACCAAAGAAGAACCCTGAATCAGGCGCAGCTGAGAAGAGTGAATCGCAACAACGCCCATCCAACATCCCTAACCCCATAACCACCATGAGACCTGTCTCCCCTCTTAATTCTCTCCACTCGACTCGACCATCCGCATCTCCACATCGTGCTAGAAATCCCTATATATCTCCGTCATCTCCTAATCGCGGATTTCGTTCTGCTTCTCCGCGCCTGCACTCCCCTGCTTCCTCGCAAATTTTCGAACGGAATGTCCAGGAAGATTTTGCTCCAGCGCAAGCCTCACCATCTATACCCTCACATATCATGACAGAAAACCATATCCCCCCTATCCTTGGTGCCTCATCTGCTGCTTTAACCGACAAGCATCTTGATCCAGACTCCGTCGAAATCATTACCCATAACTTCCACCAGCCAGCGTCACTCAGCGTGACAGGTGGCCAACTTGAACACTCGATGACGTCGTCTTGGCATGACGATCTCAACCCACATATACCCCCAGACGTAGAAGATTCGGTTTCAAACTACGGCGCCTTGGACTCATCCGACGTCCAGCGCCTAAGTTTCGTATCATTCGCTGACGTCGTCAACGGCGAACATGCCGAAACAGACCATGCCTCAAACCGCGATTCTATGTACATGGCAGGTCTGTCGACCAACGCCGCATTGTTCGCCACGCAGAATCGCTCTCCATCCCCAATACGCTCTCCGGTCTCGTCCCATGGCTTCGGTACGTCACCGCCAACAAGCGTATCGCCTTCTACAAAGGGTTTGGACAACTCCCCCAATTGCGGGACCCGAGTTGCCGGGAGCCCCCGGCTCTGCGGCCATAGCCCCCCTCCAGGCACCTTTGGGGGTGAGTTAAGTGTCGAAACCATGCGGCAGGCCCTCCGGCGGACTGGCTCCGGCGATTTTGGTGGATTCCGCAGTCAACCCATGAGCGCTGTTGGAAATGATGATGGGACATATGATCGCCCTTTCAAATAGTCATAGTCATCCACCCACTCTTGGAAGAGGTTCGATACTCCTTTGTATTTTCGTTTTGTATTTTTGTTTTGTATTTTTCTGTTCCTTTTTTCCATTGCTTCGTCTCTCATCGTTACTTCTTTTTTCCTAATGCTATACTCTCCGTTTGACTAGTCCATTTTAATCAAAGAGGGGGTAGATGGGTGTTGTTTCGTACTTTTCAATTCTGAGGATTTGCGTTTCGGGAAGTTCGTAACTCGTGTTTTGCTGTAATGTTTCCCATAACATTTTTGATATAACAGAACATTTTGGGAGGACTCATTCAGTTTCTTTTTTTCTTTCTTTTCCTTTTTTCTTTTTCTTTTAATTTTCATGAATGATCTGTTTGTCTTTAGTTCTAGCTTGGTCCCTTCGAGCTATTTATTTCTTGTGGTTTGACATTTGCGTTTTCACTCAATGTCCGCTTCCGAAATATTTTTATTTCGTTTCCCTTGCTCCTCTTTTCTGATTCCCCTAGGAGAAATCCTTGCGTACGCCACTCTACCGGAAGACCGTATAATTCAAATCCCATCCTTATAGGAATTATGTTCAAGTTGGCTGGCTAAATTGAACAGCGGTCTGTTTTCTATTATCTATCTATCTATCTATCTATCTGTCGATATACATTATCAGTTCACCCACCACTACTCCTCGCATTTCATAGATTGAAAGTCACGTCTTTTAGGGTAAATCTCGGGTCGATGACTGGATGTTTATATTGTCATATCCGATAATTGTTGAAATTATATACCCATCCCCCCCCCTCTTTCCCTCTTTCCCCCCTTCCCAAATTTTAAACTCTCTAAAATGGGAAATTGTATTGTATTATTTGGTATCCCTTCTTTCCCATTTCCAAATTCCCTGGCTAAGTATTGGCCGTGGAAAAATGAAGGCGAGGCAATAAAGCAACGAAGAAAAATTCTCACAACTCGACCTATGATGCACCATCCATACAAATTGAGTTGGGTTTCCATCAACTTTCCATTTTTCCTAAGAAAACGGTCGCGTATGTGGATACCCTTCACTTTCACACAAAACTAAACAAGCCAAAGGCTCAAATAAAAAGTTTTTTATCAGGGAAATATACCACGCAGAACCGATACCCCATCGTAACTGACAACTCCGTTTCCGGGGAAGCGCGTTTCCAACGCGATAGAATAGGAATAAGGAGGTGAAATCTCCCATTTCATCTACCACTCTGTAGGTCTCAAGATCCCTTCCTTCCTTTAAGATGCACCGAGAAGGCTCCCCTCGCCTGGAGTTTCCCGAGGGCCAGCCCTCCAATCTAGGAGAAATATCAAACGTTTTTATTCGAGACCTTCGCGGCCGCTGCAAGGGCACGGTCGACGCGAGCCTGAAGGTCCACAGGATCCTCAAGTCCGACGCTCGTTCTTATCAACTCTGTAGGGACGCCTAGTGAGTTTGCCTGGGAGATTATATGTGAGTGGATTTTACCCCTTTGGCATGAAAATATATATATATATATATATTGGGGTAGTAAATGGAGAATACTAAGCGACTCACCCATTCCAATTCCTCATAATGAGCTAGGATCACGTAGGGAGAGCTTTTTTCCAGAGGCACCTTTATGTTAGTGGATATCTTATCTAGGGGTACGCTTTCTAGGAGGGGGGGAATACCTAAGTGTAAAATTCGTGCCTAAACTGGGGCCCTTCATGACTTCAAAGGAGTCGTAGAAGGCAACCGCCTGCTCTTTTGAGTGGAAGGTTATAGAGAATAGACCCCCATACCCTCCGTTTGGGTTCTTGCATTTATCGTACCAAGGTCGAGTTGGGCTGTATTTTGGGTAGTAAAGGTCCTTGACTGTTAAAATGCTTATTAGTCCTGTGCTCCTAGTTTTGTATATCCTGTGTCAAATCCTGAGGCCTTTCAAAGCGATACTTACTCAAAGGCGACGCTTTTAACTGTGCGGTGATCTCCTCAGTAGCAGCGTTAATACGCTCAATCCTCGATACGAAATCCCTGCTGTTTCGCTCGAGGAAAATGGCATCTTCTCCCCAATAATTATCTTCGTACTCCGTCTCAAGCACCGCCTTCAGCTTCTGATAATATTGCCCGTGCGGATTAAACACCGCACTGCCGCCCATAACATTGCTGTCTCCACTGAAAACTTTCGTCAAACTGCTCACGACCACATCGGCATATGGGAGAACGTTGACATTGATAAAGTTACCAACAGATTCATCCACCACCACGGCGAAGTCATATTTCGTCGCTAGGTCTCGAATACGTTCGAGATCTGGAGCCTTCAGTAGGGGATTCCCAGGGAATTCGGTGAAGAGCGCTAGGAATCGTTCCCCTGACTCCAACCGTTTTTGAAGATCATCTAGCTCTTCAGACGATGCATGCCCATAAAACTGAACACCAGGGCCCCATTTCTGTAATATCTTCAGCGTATCTACATAAGGGAAGCCGAAGCATATACTCTTCATCGGGCCCCGAGCAGCCATTAGCATGCGATGGGTGTTGAAGATCGCACTCATGCCCGAGGGAAAGAGGAAGACGTGTTCTTCTGCCAACCCGGAAATCCGCCCATCCGATGATGCAGATTTCAGTGCTTCGCTGAGCTCACCATTGCAAGTCAATGAGCCAGCAATCCGCCTCCGAACCGCGAGCTTGGCATTATTGGCATGTGCCAGGTTCAAGTTACGGCCAAACCGCTCTTCAATGAATTGGTCAAACTCCATCGAAGAGGGGATTTCGCTTTTCTGCAGTAGATGTTGTGGCTGCGTTGATGTCAAGTCCTTGCTGATGCTCCCTAGAGACCCATTTCGTTGATACCGCTTCGGCCCCTTGTGCGGCCATTGAGTTGTAGGCTCGTCCCGCTGCAGCAGCCGACTCTCTTCGATTAAATATCCATCTTCCAAGGCCTTCAGACAGAATTCACTTCGGCGGCTTGATATCCCATCACCCGTGTGTTGCCATACCTCCTTTGCAACGCTGCTTTGTGCGGATGGATAAAAAACGCAAAACAGAGACGATGCGATATTCGGATTTGCTTTACCACCGTCACCCTCATCTGAGAGCGGCTGCTTCTGCTGCTGCTGTCTCCGTGGCGGCAGAAGGCTAATAACGCGAAGCTTTCGTGCTTCCTCAGCTGGTAGTCGCGACGTCATGAACTGGTAACACCTGTCTGCAGTCTTACGAGACGGGAACAATGTGGCCGAATCCTCCCCGGGCGTACCGAAGCGGCGGACAACTTCTGCCACCAGCGCCCGGATGCTCTTGTGGATGAAGAAGCGTGGGTAGCCATTGGTCATGGCATCTATTACCCATTTTTCGCCCTTTTCATACCCAATGTTGGCTCCCCATGTCGGGAGGGAGACACTCACAGCCTATATCCGCTATGTTAGTATATATCTGGAAAGGCGATTTGGATACTGAGAAGATAATGAGGGTAGATGATGCGACAAAGCGAATTATTTTATTTGTCTCGTTCCACTTTCCAGGGGTTCTTCGCGTTCGTATACCAACCAAGAGAGCAGAATCCATGGCTGAAAGCCTTCTAAATAACATTACAAAATTGAATGTAATTTCACTTATTCTTTATGCGAACATACATGGTCAGTTTCTGGAGGGACAGGTCCTCCCACTGGTAGTTGATTTACCATCCCCGGACGATCAGAAAGCAGCGCAGAAGGCGGGAACAAAGGCGCTTCGATTCAAGGGGAAATTCAAAAGCATACAGCAGGCATTGTCGCAAGTACTATTCTGTACGAACCACCACCGGATTGCACTGTACTCGTTGCTGAAGAGTGGGAAAAGAAAAAATGATATTCAAAAGTGAGTGAGGGGCAAAAAGTGCAGAGATTGATAAGAAAGAGTCAGCGCGGGTCCCTCATATATAGATTACGCCGCCAAAACATCTAGGTCCATTGACCCACGTTAACTTTGTGAACTTATGAGAAACAAGATACACACATATAAGCACAATAAAGAGTTATTTATTTATTTATTTATTATTTTTGGAATTCTTTTGGGGATCTTCTTTGAACAGGGTTCTATGAGTATCATACTCATTTTGTAACGATGTAATATATTACCTGTGCACATTTCCGTAATACAATACCGTATAATACGCCGCTATTCTGCTCAAAAAAAAAAAGTTGGAGCCTCCAAACCGACTCCAACACCATCCCAGCGACAAGAAGACGGGGAATTTGGGAGGGATTTCACGAACCGCCATAACGACGGCAGGCCACAAAGGCATTTTCGCTGGGCTTGAGGTTCAGCGGTCTTTACTTTCATCGCCTCTGTTTACTTCAATTCCAATACCTGCTCACGGGTTTGGCCTTCTTCATGGCAGAAATCACCGCAAAGCGAAGAAAGCTAAGCGTGGGCGATGGAGCTCAACAACCTGCCAGAAATGGAGCCAAATGGACGCAAAGTCGGTCGCGATCGCATGCTCCAACCGCTGAGCTTGCCTTTGCTAGTGGAGTGTTCAAGTCCAATGCCTTTAAGTTGCAGGTGGATGAATTGCTCTCTCAACTTCGGCCGGATCATGACAAGCTGCTAGCCCGAGTCGAAAAGCCACTGCGGACATTGAAGAGCATCATCGAAAAAATACCAAATATCCCCCCCAAAACCGTGTCGGAGGCGGAGAAGCATCTGCGCAAACGATCAGGCGTTTCTGTTCCGTTTCCAGAGCCCCGTCCTGCGAAGGATACGAAGTATACCCTGGAATATGCCGCACCCGTGAATATCAACGTTGTGGGGAGCTTCGCGGTCAGGACGGAGATAAAATCAAAGCTCACAACAATCGACCTGGCTATCACTATCCCGGGTTCGCTGTTCCAAAAAAAGGATTACCTCAATTATCGATATTTTCACAAGCGTGCCTATTACATAGCCTGCATTGCGGCAGGCATTAAAGATACCGTGGAGCCGGGCTTTAAGATAAGTTGGAGTTACCAAGGAGGAGATACACTGCGTCCTGTGATTCTGCTTGAGCCCACAGAAGGCGCCGACGAATCCTTCATACGCTCCAAATCCCGCATCCGCATCCTCACAGCCATCGATGAAGATGTTTTCCCAACTTCCGTCACCTTTCCCACCGCAACAAACATCCGAAAAAACAATGCGGATCATGATCAGCAACAAGATTCTACTCAGCCAAGGGACCATATCGCAACGCCCATTTACAACAGTGCTATCCGATCCGAGGCATCTGTTTCGGCGTTCTTGAAGCTTCAATATGCTGCCAGTGTCAAATGCACGGCCTATCGAGATGCATGTATCCTCGGCCGGATTTGGCTTCAGCAGAGAGGTTTTGGGACCTCTTTTGCACAAGGCGGCTTTGGCCACTGTGAGTGGGCTACTCTCGTAGCCCTACTCCTCGAAGCGGGGGGACCTAATGGGAAACCGCTTCTCTCCCCGAGCTACAGCAGCTTCCAAATCTTCAAAGCTACAATTCAGTTCCTTTGTGGCAGAAATCTTATCCAACCATTCGTACTGTATGCAGATGGGATCTCGAAGCTCCCACCCTCTGATGTGCCTATTTTCTTTGATGGAAAACGAGGAATGAACATCCTCTATAAAATGTCCCCCTGGTCATATTCTCTGCTACGCCACGATGCTCTTACTACCTTGAAAATGTTAAACGACCCTCTTCGAGACAATTTCAACGCAGTTTTCATTTTCAAGGTTGATGATCCCCTTTGCAGATTTGACCACCTTATCTCAATATCTCCGCAAATCGCTCTTTCGTCAACTCTTCGTATCAGGAAATACCAATCGTCTGTCTATGAAGTCCTTTTTAAAGCTCTGGGTGATAGAGCTAACCTCATCAATCTTTCCGTTCCAGATACCCCCGACTGGCCCGTTGGATCGGGTGCACCCCCCTTCACAAAGGAAAATGTACCGTCAATCACCCTCGGTTTATTACTCGATGCTGAGCACTCTAACCGGATTGTTGACCACGGTCCTTCAGCCGAGGATAAAGAAGCTTCCGCTACTTTCCAAAAATTCTGGGGCGATAAATCTGAGCTTAGGCGTTTTAAAGATGGAAGTATCGTGGAAAGTTTAGTGTGGTCCGATCGCCAGTCAGACCCACCAATTGTCCAGCAAATTGTGGCCCATATCTTGAAGCTGCATCTTGGCCTTGATGAAAACCGCATCACATTTGCTAACTACGACCTCGGCGACGAATACTTCAACGGTACCAGTGCGTTGAACCCTACTTCTTCCTTTCAGCCATATATGGATGCATTCAGCTCTCTTGAAAAACTACTCCAAGGCATCGATGGGCTTCCCCTCACATTACATCAACTCTCCCCAGCTAGCCCTCTCTTAAGGTACACATCAACTCAAATCTCAAACAGCGGGCTAGTGCAAAACAGTCCTGCCGATGTTCTTCTCCAATTTGAAGGCTCGACACGATGGCCAGACGACCTGACGGCCATCCAAATGACAAAACTGGCATTTTTACTCAAGATAGCCGAACTTCTACAAGACTCGGGAGAAGTAGCTTCCTGTCAAGTAGGTTTAGAGAATGAAAACAGCAGATTACTTAACACCTCCTTCCTCGACATCGTCCTCCCAAACTCCATCACATTCCGCCTTCGCATCTACCACGACAGGGAACAGACTCTGTTGGAGCAACAACTGAAAAAGAAAGATCTGGCAGCACGACAAAAGGAAGAATTAGCCTTTGCTCTCGCCACACACAGGCGCGCTTTCATTCAGGCTCCCCGACACACACAAGCAATCCGAATCCTTTCCACCCGGTTTCCCTTGCTCTCCCCAACCATCCGCCTCGTGAAAAAATGGGCAAATTCCCACCTCCTAACCCCTCATCTCCGAGAGGAACTTCTTGAATTAATAGTTTGCCGGGTCTTCGTCCATCCATACCCCTGGGATGCCCCTTCTAGCATCGTCACCGGTTTTCTTAGGACTCTTCATTTCCTCTCCCGCTGGGACTGGCAACTGGAGCCGTTAATTGTCGATCTAAACCAAGAACTGACATGGCAGCAATTGTCCGAGGCCCAAACGCGCTTCGATGCCTGGCGAAACATCGATCCGATGATGAACACCGTCACCCTCTTCGCCGCGTCAAACCTTGACCGAGATGGCGTCACTTGGACCCAGTTCTCGAAGCCGCCACGAGTCGTCGCAGCGAGGCTATCTGCCTTATCCAAATCGGCCATGAAGCTCGTGGCGGAGAAGAAGCTAGATTTGCATGCTCCGGAACTTTTCCTATCGCCCTTTACGGATTATGATTTTGTGCTTTGGTTGAATTCAAAATATGCTGCTGGTAGCCGGAAGAAGAGTGTGTTTAAGAATCTTCAAGGACTATGCCAGGGGGTTCTAGATGGTGATATGACGGGTTTTAAACCCGCTGCTGCGTTTGCGGATGAGTTGACACGTTTGTATGGACATGCTATTGTATTTTTTCATGGGGATTATTATGAGGAAGCCGGTGGTGGTGTTATCGCTGGTGTTTGGAATCAGCAGACGACGAAACCACGGACGTGGGGGTTGACGATTGGCTATTCAACTATTCCGTCGATTGTTGAAGGCGAAGAGGAAAATCGGACGGAGCTTGCGCCTAATAAGACGGCGATTTTGAATGAGATTGCCACCATAGGTGGTGAGCTTGTCGAGAAGATTCAGGTTAACCGGTAAAATGCAAACGAAGATGAGGAAGCAACAGGAGCAGGAAAAGAAGAGTAGAAGTTTCATTTTCAGTACGTTAAAAATTTAACGTCTACCTCTTCTCTATATGTAAAGGAAACAATAGACTACGCAAAAATGTAAAATAAAGAAATGAAAACGTTGACCAAAAACGCCGGTGCTATGTAATACCCATTCTTTCATCCAGGGACAAACCATAAAGTCCACACATTCTACCCACCAGCTCTTCGGAACTCTATAGATGCAAGTGACTCTGTGGTCACACGAGTGGTCATCTAATCTGTATCGCGGCCACACGTCTTCACTAACCTCTGTTCCTCTCACCAGCTCCGGTTGCATCCTGGGTAGAGAACGAGCAAAACTTGTCTTTGATCGCAACAACTTCATAGCTACCTTCATCAGACGTTCGGATGATCTTAGTGTGTTCATAGGATATGTCATGTTTAGTATCCAAAATCTGTGATTTTTTGCCCTTTCTGTCGATAGAACTTCGCGTATATCTACAAAAGGAAGTAGCAAGATTAGTATTTGTCGTCAAAAAGACAGGAAGAAGTTAAGAATAATAGGTAAAAATAAAAAACACAAAGCCAACACGCAGGAGTATGAAAAGATGGCAAAAACAAACAGGAGGAACAGGATCAACGAAGTAGCTTACGTGAACTCGAAAGGGGGAGTGCCCCAAAACTCAAAAATCATCTCAGCCTCTCCACCCTCATGAATTTCGACAACGGAAACAGATCCACGACTGACTCTAACGCTAGGCATCTCGTGAATAATCTTGGTAATATTCTTGTACGCCTTGCACTTCCCACTCGCCCCATCGCTCACGGCCGTAATGACAAATTCACCTGGTTTTTCCGCAATGCGGCGGAAGCTGGAGTTCGGCACTGTTGCTTTCCGATCCACGCCGTTAAACGTATAGTACACCTCGAACGGAGCGTGGCCAGATAATGAGAACGAGAGTCGCTCTCCAACACAATAGTCTACCTGTGTTTCCAGTGGTATAATTGTTGGGACATCTGAAATTGCAACTCGAACAGAGGAGCCCTCATATTCTGTTGTGCGTTGGCAGCCGCGTGCATCCCGGACTTTCTGGATGCTTATGACGTGTTGGCCTAGGTTGAGATACCGTCGGGGGATTGGCAGGTTATGTCGGTTGGAGTCTATGTGTGGAATGGATAACACCTCCGGTTTCGATACAGAAGAATGTTTGATCCCAATCTCCAGGGAGAATGGGGGAACTCCTTCCAGAATTATAGGGATCACTTCCTCCGCATTGCCTTCTTCTTTACAAAATCCGTATATGTGGTTGGGCTGTTCAAAGCGCGCGGAAGGTCGAGGATTAACCCGCTGCGTAATGGTGACTGGTGCATGCTTCTTACGATCGAAGCTATAGAGATTATCACCAAGTTCTATAATCTTATAAGAATAATCACCCGGCTTTGATGTGTCCATTTGTAGAGAAGCAGATCCCAGTACCGCCGTCATTGTCTTGATGCTTGTGGAGATCGCGCCAGTGATTGGCCGGCGCTGTTGTTCGTATCGAATCGTGTAAGGGGGGGTGCCATCAAATTTCATTTCCATGAGATCCTCATCGCCTTCGCAAACCTCTCGTTTTGCTAGAACATCCTTATCCTCAATGGGAGAACCATCGATAGCTGTAATTGCCGGTCGAGAAATCCAAGAAATTTCGAATGTGCTTGCTCCCTTATCGACAGAGCCGGGGCATGTAGAATCACTAACTGCGACAATTTCATATCGGCCACGTTGGGTGAGTTGGACAATACTATTCTCATTCCAGAGCGTCCTCTCGATGGGAGGTATCGAAATGTTGTCAAGGTTTCGAAATCTGACGGTCCACGGCGGAACTCCTTCCAACCGTAGCGGTAGCTCTACTTTCTTGTCCTCCAGAGCAAGAATGCTGCGCTCCTTGTCGATCAGACCGAAGGCAGCTTGAGGTCTCTTGGGCCGGACATCAATATTGATCTCCTCCTTTAACAACTTCTTGCAATTTGATTTGTCCTTCACACTTGTCAAGCCTAAAGTATATCCACCACCATCAACGAGATCTTCAGTAACAACGGTCGCTATCTCATGCTCACTCCGAAGCGTATGTTTGTTCCTCTTCCCATTATGGACGAGCTCGTACTGCAGTTCCCATGGAGCTTCCCCAACGAACAAAACATCGATCGAAACAGGTTCGCCAAAGCAGGCTTTGCGACTAGTCACAGAGCCCAAGAATTGTGCCGATGCGGGAGGTTTCACATCCTGCTCCAACACCGGAACCTTCCCTTTCAATGGCTGGGGAAGGTAAACGCGATCCGAAATGTCAATGAATTCGTACTTATAATGCCCTGCTTCTTTTGGCCTAAAATCGATTTGTCTCCTTAGAGAGTCGATGGAGATGAGACGTGTCTGAACTCCGGTTGCCTGCTCGATATTATACCGAATTTGGAATGGCGGGGTTCCAATCAGGTCGAGGTCTACCAGAAGGCCAACCGAAATATTTGCACACTTGTCATACAGCTTTTCGTATCGTAAGTTAATACTTGGCTCCGGAGGATTGTGAAGGAAGCAGGACGCCGGTTCGAATATCTCGCCTGAACAAAATTGGCTGGAGATGGCAGTAAGGCTATACCATCCCTGCTCCTGGATTCGAGGCTTGTCGTCAACGCTTTGAAGACTGATTTGCTGCACGGACGGAGGAATGGAACTGTCGTCCTGGGTGGCTTCACTCTTGTAAGAGTACGTCAATGTATACGGGGCATCAGCTGCTTGATCGCGCCCAACGGAATGGAAATGAAGTGGTAGATCAATGGAATGACCTTTCGCCACTTGGAGATACGATTGAGCGTTGCATCCAGACAGCGAAACGCGAGGCCGCTCATGAACTAAGAATTGCTGAGTTTGTGATGAAACTTTCGAAAGTTGTTGATCGCCATCTTGAAGAGCGAGAGAATAGTTTGCAACATTTCCACAAGCATCGTGAACCTCTTCGATAGAATAGATCCATTCGCCCCCGGTGCTCAGCGATTCATTGAGCGGAACTTCAATTCTTTGAGGTTGCGCCCAACTAACATCTAGGTCATTCGGGTCTATCAGAGGGCCGACACGGGTTTGACTCGTGAGGGGTGATCTAAAGTTTTCTGGCTGAATGCTCTGGAATGAGACGCCGTGATCGATATTATTAACTTTGCGGCTATATTTGATCTTTAAAGGTGGCGTCCCCTCGACCACAAGCATCAAGTCTGACAGCTCACCCTTACATCGGTTATCCGCCGAGGTTCGAATTACCGCTTTCGGGCACGCCGCAACAAGGGTGTCAAGTGGACGACGTCTAACCTCAAGCTTCGAATCATCCACAACTCTTTGTAACTGGTAAATTCCCGTTTTTTTGACCGGAAATAGCAAATCTCTTGGACTGTACTTATCCGAACTCGGGTGGCCCTTATTCGCTTGCTTCACCATATGCTTTAGTTGTTTGGGTGGAACTGAGATGGTCTCGCTCTCTCCAGACTCGAGATCAAACCGTAAAAGATCAATGATTATCGGGGTAGTCTGGTTCACACGAATTGGAAGCATGGCTTGGGTTGTCTGGCTGTCTATACAAAAGGAGGCTTGCTCTGGGTTCAATACTGCAGAACTAAAACTCCGTGTCAGTCATCACCATGAATAAACAAGGGTGCTTGGGGGACAAATGGCTCACCCTTCTGGAAGGATATGGATGATTTGCTTGCCCAGAATCAAAGACGAATTACGGAGGATGTCAGCCGGTTTAACCCTTCTTTCTGATATGGAGAGCTCTCTGTCATAGGCCACTTTAACGAGAGCAGCCATCCATGACTCTATGGGTATCTACTTTAAGATCAGAATACAGCTTCGTTATAGGTTCACCTTGGGGCGCTTCATTCATAGACTTACAGGGATACGAAACATTAAGAAGGCATTGGCAACAGCATGCACCATGAATACCGCCAACGTAGTCGCAAACGACCATTCTAGCCATGGCACTCTCAGAGCAGGGAGCCCGAACAAAAATATGCCGTCAATTGAGACCCATTTCAAGAAAAGCCAGGTTGAATCGAAATCGTCTGTCGACGTCCAGAATTCATACATGCGCCACGCATTCAAGGCCAGGTAGAAAGCCACCACATATAATCTCTGAGATGGCGCATCCACAACACTGAAGGGAATAAGCGGCGCGTTTGAGTCCCTTCGTTCTAGCCTCACCGGTACGGGTTTCTCGTTTCGAAGGGTCCGCAACCGGGCTTCGAGTGGAGTCCCATCCTGGCCGTCGTTGAGGGTTCTGTAATGTGGAGATTTGCGGGGCGTCTGGGGAAAGGAAGATCGAAGTCGAGGAGTGCCGTTCATGGCATGCTTAGAGGGCGCGGGTTATGGCGAAGGAGCCGTAGATACACAGGACGACCGGCTTAGCATTCCAGGTCCCATCCAAGTCTAAAACAAGGAGAAGTTAGAGAGGGAACTATTATACTTCAACCATTAGTTTTCGAGCGATTCTTCACTCACTCTGTCGTTACCATATACTTGCGATTCCTTTCGTAGTGGAATTGTCCCCGAATATGCCAGGAGGGAGAGTAAATTCGGGTAAAAGCTCGCTATCGCAAAAAGTCTGGTGTCAACCTAGGCACCGCTGGAGAGGTGGAACACGCCTAGCAATGGTTGGTCCGCACAACACATAAAGAAAAAAGGGCGGATGAATGCAGGGTCTTTCTCCTTCCTAGTCGATAGGGCGGTCTGTCAACCTGTGGCTGCGGATTGCGGATCTCAAATCAATATCCTAAATACTGCACACAGTATGTATATGCAAAAAAAAAAAAATAAAAATAAAAAACGACGGGTCCCACGCGTCAGGATGGTTGACGCCAAGACAGGGCCAACCTTTTTTGCTCTTGTCCGCGGCTGATCAGCATCGCGTGTAAAATAGTCGCGGACGGACGTCATAAAAAAGGGAAAAGGGACGAAAGAGCGGAAGGGATATATATACTTGTTGTCCCGAATACAGGCTGCACAATCTACTTCTCATTCCTTCTTAATTGGTTGAGTAAATATATCATTAGTTATCATCGGATAAACTCGCTTCGCCTGCACCATGCTCATCCCTTGGACTTGAAGCCCACTTCATCCTTCAGAGCAGTAAATATGACGGCTCGGACAAAACGACGACGGCTTAATCCGCCAACAGCCTTTGAGACTTTGCCGCTCCAGCCACTAACAAAGGCCGACAAAGCTCGCTGGAATGGTTTCTGCGAGATCGAATCGGAACCGGTATGTCTATGTTACGATTTAGTTGTATAGTATTTATTCTTTCGAAGCTAAACTGGCATCTAACAGGCGCTTTTTAATGTTATGCTCCGTGACTTTGGTGTTAAGGGGGTTAAAGTACAGGAAATTGTATCTCTGGAGGATGAGATGCTAGCGCTCCTCCAGTATGTGCTAGAGGCTACTGGCTCAATGGTCTCCTATAATAAGTTTGTGTCATTTTTGACTAATTCCAATCAATGCACAGCAAACCGGTCTATGGGCTCATATTCCTCTTTCGATGGAAGGAAGATGACCCAGATAAACAGGAGTCAAGCTGTCCAGAGGGCATTTGGTTTGCGAACCAGGTTTGCCTCCGCCTTCCATTGAGGACATGTACAAGAAAGAACACCCTCTGAAGACTTTCTCTTTTCTTGTTAGACTTCAAGCTACGCTTGCGCAAGTGTTGCCCTGCTAAACATCATCAACAATGTTGATGAAATCGAACTTGGCGAGAAGCTTCAGCATTTCAAAGACTTCACGTTGCCTATGACGCCAGCATTGCGTGGGTACGCTATCGGCAATTTCGAATTTGTCAAACGAGTCCATAACTCGTTCGCGAGGTATGCTCTATATATCATTTGATTATAATACAAAATCAGTCGACTCAATAAACTAAACCTCTCCAGAAAAATGGACGTCCTCAACGCCGATCTGCAGCTAAAGACCGAAGCTTCGAACCGAAGGTCCAGAACGAAGAAATCGAAAAACCAGGATTACGATGATAGCGAAGCTGGCTTCCATTTCATCGGCTTCGTCCCAGCAAAGGGAAAGTTATGGAAGTTTGATGGGCTCGAACGCCAACCCCAAAACTTAGGTAGATTTATATATTATTATTCCCATCTCGATTCTAGTTTCCTTTCTTTTCCCCTTCCCCTTTAACTTCTTTAAACTAATCCCTTGCATTGAAGGCGACTGTTCAGGTGATAAGTGGTTGGATCTAGCGAAGCCAGAAATAATCTCGAGGATGGCAGAGTATGAGGAGGGCCAGATTGAGTTTTCGATCCTGGGCCTTGTTAAAGACCCTCTGATCGATTTGAGAGCACAGCTTGCTACAAACATCAAGTGCGTCGCTGCCATAGACGAGCAGCTATCTGCACTTGGCATATCGCTACCGGATCTGGATGGCACAGCAGCGACTATCAATGAAAACAGTAATGGTATTGGCCATGATCCATTCATCAATATTGAGCGGGAAGAGGTGGAACGGGCAGATGTTCCGGGTGATCTCAGAACCAAGTATAAATCTGCCACACCAGATGAATTGGCAGGTTATCGGGAAGAGCTCGTTGGTGCTCAAAAAAATATACGAATTGTGATCAGCGAAGAGGAACAGTCGCATCGGGCGGATGAGGACTACGCAACGGCCAGAAGACACGATTACGGACCGGCTGTGCACACCTGGGTTCGTCTCCTTGCACGTAAGAAGGTGATTGAAAAGCTGGTTGAGGAAGTACTGGCGTATTGATCTACTTGCGTGTATAGCAGTTCGTTGACTAAGGCTTGAAGCATTAGTCTGTGTATTAAATAACTATACCAATTTTAAAAGTTTTGTCAATCGCTACAGTAATGATAATGTTCGATATAACCAGTATTTTGCCATTTCTGAAACATATCATGAAGTATGTATCTCTTCGTTTCAACCAGCGGCTTCAAATCTCCAAGCGAAGTGCAAAAATAACTCCGTTCAATACAAATCCCATAGGAGAAGATGGAGCGGAGCATCATCGAAAAAGGAGGCCCAAAAACTGACGAAAATTAAACCTGAAACGCTAAACAACAACGCTTTATTGACGCCTTCAGGGCTTCAAGGAAGAGCAGGCAACTGGAACTTGATTATTCGATCATCTCAGAGTGAACGCTTCCATCAACACAGCTATTTATTTTATTCATTCGTCTTCAATATAAAACGGAGGCAGTTCTGGTTGTGTGTCGTGGCCCATGCACGACCCTCGTTGAAGCATCACCACACGACCATTTAATCAAACAAGGGCTCTCCTTGAAAATTGACAGAACATACAGCCTCCCAGAATTCGGGAAAAGATATGGCATCCGATTCAGATGATCCCGAGCTGAAGTTAGAATTGGATCTAATGACGCTGGATTACCTGCTCCATAAAGCGATAATCGCGGTGATAGACGACCGAATAGAACAACGGCGGGTTGGCGAGCAGTCAAATAAAAATGGTGATAGTATTCTTGGAATATTTGATGGTTAGTTATGTACTCATATAAAAATAAATATAGATTTGAGTTTATTATTTCAACCAGTGTGGTTGTTTAATCGTTGGAGCAAAAAGAGAGCTAATTGATTACTTGTCGCCAGCATGCATGCAATTATTTCGATACAATCATCTCAACAATAACAGTCGAAACAGCAATTATGAGAGCGATAGAAATAATCAGAATAATAACACTTCATGCTTTCCGATAGACTTGAGAATCAAACTTCAAATCCTTACGGTAACAAATCTCCTGTGCCGACGATATCATCAAGGCTCCCGCGCATTTCTCCCGTCGGAAGAAACACTCCAAGCCCAGAAAAAGGGGAACAGAGAGCGCGCAGAGCATTGGCTACGTCAAAATGAAGACCACAGAATCTGCCGCGCAGCCGCAAGCACGCCGGTCATGAATGATTCAGCGTATCTAGAGCGAAATCGACGCGACATGTACGTGCACATGGGCATCCCTTGCAAAGACGGCAATGACAATATCCCCGTCGCCAGTCTATTGGATATCTTACCGGAGTGCATGTCTCTCTGTGGGATGGTGTGCCACCACGACATACCAGACACCAGCTGGATGGAATTACCGGTCCGGTTTATGCTATTTGCTGCGATTGAGGAGATTTTGTTACACGGCACGATGATAGAGGAAGCAGCCAACGAGGCTTTTGCTTGGGATTATCCCTACAAAGTCGAGAGTGATGATCATCATGATGAAGATTGTGAACAAGATGATAAGGCTCGTATTGCTCAATGGGAGTCCGTGAGGGATTCTGTGAAAACATCTCTGGTTGGTGTTGATGGCGAGAGAGGGTGGGAGACAAGTATAGGAGAAATCTTGGAGAAGTGTCCTTTCATACGGTTCGAGGAATATGTCATGGAATGGCTGGTTTCATTGCTACGGTTCCAAAAATCTCCTATTCTCATGCAGTTGGAGGAAGGGAAGCTGGAAGGGCTGACGCTAGAAGAGACGGCGGCATTTATGAGTAGAGTTGGCATTTAACAGGCTATGTGCACAGCCAACACAGATTTAATCTTCGAATTGAAAAAAGAGAATGGAGAGGGAAAATGGCAATATCCACAATCCAGACTACAAATAAAGAGTCTGATTCTAACGCCTGCCGTTGGTTTCCAAAAAGAGTCACAAACACAACACCAAAACACCCACCGTCAGTCACGATCCGAGGTCAGTCATCCGGATATTCGTCTCGAATATTGCTAACGAATCTCCGCGACTCTGAGTCCCACCTCTTGAAATGTTTACCGGCCAACTTCAGAAATGCAGGCGGAAGCTCAGAAATTTCTAATGAAACCAGTTCAATATTTTCCTCCGCCACGTATCGTACACTTTTGTCACATACCCTGAAACGGAAGAACAAACAACATGTCAGCAAATCGGTTCGTATCCCGCATAAATATATATATATGATAAACAAAAATACAACCACGTACAGAACATGGTAGAAACTTTGGTGTCTGCCAGCCCGTAACCGATCGATCCCCATCCTTTGCATCCACTGCTCCCCAGCTCCGCACTCGGCGTCCCAGCCAGTTATAACAGCAACATAGTCGTAACGACGATGTCGGAACACCTGCCCGATCTTATATTTTATATTCTTATGCTCTGGAGTGCGTCTCCGTACCTGTTTCGGGATCTCATCGCCGGCACGCAGAACGCGGACACTCTCTTGCAGCGGAGCATACTCCGGTAGATCCGCAAACAGCGGTATCAAGTACTCCTCGATGAGGTAAACATCCGATTGAAAATCGGAAGCAACGTTATCCATCAACGATGGCAGATGCCGTCGCATGGGAGCATGGCCAGCCTCCCGCGGTGGGAAAACGCCCGGTGACTGGGCGTCGTGGTTTGCATATTCCGCGAAAAGAATGGAGGACCAAAGTGCGGCGTACTTCACGCTGGCGGAGTCAAGGCAGGTGTCGCGAATGCGCGGGGTTTGAAAGACTGAGTTTATAATATTCTTGCTGCAGCGAAGCACTATATTCTGCACGAGGGATTCGCGTAAAAACGTCGACCGCGACAGCGTCAAGGCCCCCAGGAAGCTCAGTTGTTCCTGTAGTTCAGTTACCCGCGTTTCATCCGTTGAGCGGAACGGGTCCATGTACATGGGATCACCAGGCTGGCCTGGATCCTCGAGCAGGTTGCCATCCATATCGTGGCCATCAGCAGGGAGAATTATCACATGTACATGGAATGGAAATCCACACGGATGAGCATCAAGATCAAATCGCCGTGCAACGTAACAGTATATAGCTGAAGAAATGAGAGGTAAAGAATTATGACCGGGATTCCTTAACGCCAAACCTATAAAGTTGTGCTCGATGTTGTAATACTCTCGGCTTGAGTCGATACCCGTGAGATCATGCTCCCGTAGATACTTAGCTATCCTTGTCGCTCTATTCCGTGGGCTTAACTCCATGATCTCCAAACATTCAGTCGACAACTGAGTTACAATACTCTCAAGACAATCTGAGATCTATAGAGCATTATTAATTAGAACCCCTGATCCTGATTAAAGCATGAGTGCATCGGTATCATCCCACGTACATCGTTAAAATCCCCCGGTCCATCTTCCAAAACGAACATGTCAAACGCCCCGAGAGCGCGCTCCAACGAGACATCTTCGTTATTTCTCAGTCTATTCCATACCGGTATGGCCATTGTCCGATGAAGGCAACCGAGAATAGCGTTGCTATGATATCTATTTATGCAACCCAGATCAATACCCTTCTCCGTAAATAACCAGGTTCTGAGAAGGGGGGAAGGGGGGAAAGGGGAGGAAATGTATTTAAATCCCACCGTCTTGCTAAATGATCTTCCCACTCCTCCCCAGCCTTCGCATGCCGCAACAACGTGTCCTTCGCATCATACCCAAACTCCACGATGTGATGCGTCTTTTCAATCCTCCCTGTCTGGTTTTTAACAATGCTATCCAGAATCTGCGTTGTGCTGATATCAATCCGGCGCCGAAGCGCGTAGAGCGCCTTCCAGTCCACGGAGCCGACAGGCTCAGCCAATCGTCGCGCGAGCTCATGTCGCTGGTCCCAGAATTTGAAATCGTTCTGGCAGTGCAGGCGCCAGAGGAGAGGGACGTTTGTTGCGCTTTTGAAACGGCGAGATGTGCGCTCCAGGGCTAGAGCCGTCCTTGCGGGTGAGTAGCAAAGGATGCTGTGCAGAACTTCGTCTGGGAGGCTTTCAAGGGTAGGCGGGGTTGCCCGCGCCATTATTCGTTGATTGTACGGTGGAGGGGTTCAACGGGTTAAAATAAGTGATGGTAATATGATAACAGAAATTTTCCATGCAAAAAAAGCAACAGAAGGGTCGAGATTTGAGATTGAGTGCGAAGGACATTGTTGTTCCCGGAGATAAATCTAATAAATAGCAGGCCTCCCAATTTTATTGTGTTGGAGCAGTTCAAACTGAGCCAACGCCAGAGCCAAGTGGTAATTCGGACTTTAGAGTAAAGTTGTGATTGCATCATACCTGCGGACTGCCAGAGTGGTTGGACTTGTTTTTTGAGAAAAGAATAATAATGTAATAAGAATAACAATTAATTACGTGACTTATAATGAGAATACAGAAAAAAACATATACATTAATAAATTAGGAGTATTATATTCATGATATCGTTATTCACAACTGCCATCCATCATTCAGAATATATATACGGAATGTACAGTAAGTAAGTACTAGAGCCCAATAACCCATTGACACCAAAGGGCACAGCAGGATCAGGGTAGTGGAATAAAACGTTATTGAACGCAATATATGGCCACAACCTAACTCCTTTAGTCCTGCTTTGTATCGGGGGCTCAACAGAAGACAAATAAGCGAGTAAGCTCCTTTTACTTGTCTCCCGGTTGATGGCGGCTGTCCCTTTTCTCCAGTGGCACAGAGAGAAGCCTTGGAATACGGGACAAATCTTCCTCTTCCTATCATGGGTCCGGTCGGTTTAATTATAATTAAAATTATCATTGAAATAAAATTTAATAGAAGTAGAAGTGGCAATGAGAGCACACTACATCACGGAGCAAGAATCGTAAGAATTACCATAAAGGTCGATCGTCGCCGCTCGCTCGTTTTCCTTTTGTTTGGCCCTCGTCTCCTTCGGGAAACTGGACGCTAGGAATGCAAGAAGTTCATTGTCTAGGTTTGCTATTCATCAAACCAAGTCAGTTACATATTGTCGCGGGCGTAGACTTCAATGCTCGTGGGAACAAGAGCTAAAGTAAAAAAGATTAACATACCTCCTGTAGCCTCCATTACGACACCCTCTCGACAGAGCGCACAGTTGTTCTGTTTAGCTCTCTGCATAACAACCAAGCAACGGATGCAGAAAATATGGTTACAACGCAGTCGCACAGGTTTGAACGAAATATTAAAACAGATAGGACACAGGTAGTCGTCCAGCTGGGGTATGACAGTAAGGACCTCTTCGGAAATCGTGTAACAGACAGCCTTGGCCATAGTTTCAGCTAAAAACGTCTCAACAACCATGAGTTCTGGGAAAATAGTCCCAGCTGGGAGAGCGGTGCGTTTGTCAAACTTTTTCAAGATCTTGGTGAGGGCAGTGCGATTGATCTCCTGGAACTTTAGATTTTGCAACAAAACATTGTTAATGCACAGAAAGGACTCAAGCGCGGTACGGCCCTCCTTTCCAAGCTTTTTGATCTGCCGGCCTTGTTTTAACGTTGTTTGGAATTTCTCCAGTTTCCGGCTGGCAGTTTCGGCGTCTCTCTGGCCAGAACCCTGCTCGTCGGTGCAGAAAAAAACCTGCATGTCTATATACAGTCGGAATATTTCCCGCCACACATATAGGGCGGATTGAGATCTTCTGAATTGGGGCTTCGTTATCTTAACGATTTGTTGACGCAAGTCCTTAGCCCGTTCACTTAGTCCAATTTGTTCTCGTTCTTGGAGCTCGTCCAAGCCTGATAACTCTTTGTTTAGAATATGGAAAAATTCCGAGTCAGCGGAGAGCGGTATCTCGACGGAGTGCACTGTTTCGGCATCATAATCTAGCTTCTTGACCGGTTCCCCCTGTTTGTCAAGGCTCAATTCCCCATCAGCAACCACTTCCAGGAAACCATGATGGGTAAACGATCCCAACTCAGAGTCCAGTCTAGCCAAAGTAGCAGCAGGTATCGGAAGAGGAATTTTGTTCAGTTGTTGAAGGAACTCAAGGGTTTCAGGAGAGACGAAGGCATCAATCGGGGAGCCATCCATGGGGTCGACGACGAAGGTCAATTTCGGCAGCCAGAACGACGTTAAAGGGCTTTCTGCGAAAAAATAGTCAGGAGCCATACCCAAAGCGCAATATCATAACTTAAAATGGTCAAAAACTTACTGCTCAGAGAGTATTGGAAGCCGAAAGGCCGGCTATCACCACCAGCAGCACCATCATACCCTGCCGCGTTTGCCGCTTGACTCTGGTGCCAGAGGAGGTTCAGAATCTCCGGGCGTAGGCCCAGGGACAGCAGCTCCTTACGCACCTTTTTGATACATTTCTTGAGGCGCTTGTAGGAGATTGCAGACTGAACCCACTGGGAAGGGTAATCCTCAGCGTTGAGGATCTGCGTGTAGTCATGCGCAAACTTCATAACCGGATAGACAATGGGTATTTTTCAACCAACTCCAACGGAACTTTTCTATGTGAAACAATAACAGGGAACTATTTAAGTTTCTCTAATAACTAATCTCTCTCGGGAAAAATCACCACCATCAAGGCTGTCGCATCTCAGAAGCGCGGAGAGCTGGAGCGCGGCCCGATATCTTGGAAGAGACGAAGGATGGAAAAAACAGGGCGCAAATATACATCGCAGTGGCTGGAAATATTGTCTCGGTACGAGCCTCAGACGGGGTGTCTAGCAAGCGACAGACGGCAGACAAGACAACGGATCCTTGGGCGTGGCCGGCGTTTATGAGCGAGACAAGCAGAAGGCGAATGTCACGGATATCGATGACTCCGACCGTTTTGGGCAATTTGGCAGCAACCCTGGATGCCAAGCCCTCCAATGGGTGTGAAAAGCGCACCACGTGCTGTAACCCCAGGGTAATGACCGACTGGCACTTAAAATACCGCTAACAGAGTGCATATATTACCGTATTGCACCAATAATACCATACACTGTGAGAACACGTGGCTGACTAATCAAGAAATTGCGGGCAACGGCTCTGGCTTGATTCAATTGTTCACGACCGTACTGTATGTAGGTCAAAGTCACTGCCAATCCCCCGCGTTGATTTTTTTAATTTAGCTCGTCGCCCTTGCTGCCTTTCGTCAGGGAGGTCATGGGCCAGAGCCATTCCTCGGCTGCGGGGGGGAACAGTGGCGCCCCAGCTGCGGATAATGATACGAGGAAGACGGACTACTATGAGCTGCTGGGTATAGGACGAACTGCTACAGACGAAGAGTATGCTACATCCTCCAATTTGTTTATGATTATGCTCTATCTTATGCATAACGTTAGTCGCTGGGATCAGCATGCTACGAAGTCATAAGTAGCGCACCGGTAAACCCTGAGACTAATTCCTTATCTTCCACCCCCGCACAGGATCAAAAAGGCCTATAAAAAAAAAGCCCTCGAACACCACCCAGATAGAAACTACGGCAATGTTGAGGCTTCCACTGCTATCTTCGCCCAGATCCAGGGCGCCTATGAGGTCTTATCGGACCCCCAGGAGCGCGCCTGGTATGACTCTCATCGAGACGCCATCCTGGCCGGTCACGATGGTCCCACGGCGGCTGCGCAGTATTCTCATGACATCAAGATGACCACCGCGGAGGATATAACGAGGCTCATCATGAAATTCAACCCTCGCATGGACTTCTCAGATGCACCATCCGGCTTCTTTGGCGGCCTGCGGGAAACCTTTGAGACACTGGCGCGAGAAGAGGAGCTGGCATGCCAATGGGACGGCTTGGAACCCGTCGACTACCCCTCGTTCGGCCACAAAGATGACGGTTATGATAGCATCCGCCTGTTTTACTCGATATGGAGCGGGTTTGCGACAAAGAAATCGTTTTCGTGGAAGGATATATATCGCTACTCCGAAGCCCCAGATAGAAGGGTCCGCAGGTTAATGGAGAAGGAGAACAGACGACTCAGAGACGAGGGCATTCGAGAATTCAACGACGCGGTCCGGTCTCTTGTCGCCTTTGTGAAGAAGCGAGATCCCCGTTTCAAAGCCACCGTGCAGAGCGAAGAGGAACGGCAAAAATCCCTCCGGGATGCGGCGGCGGCCCAGGCGGCGCGCTCGCGTGCTGCAAACGAAGCAAAGTTGCAGGACCACCAGGTGCCTGAATGGGCACGGAGCGAAGAGGTAGAGGAAGAAATGTTCAGCGGCAGCAGTGAATCTGAGATTGAACAAGATTATTTCGAGTGTGTTGTCTGTCGTAAAACCTTTAAGAGCGAGAAGCAGTTTGATGCCCATGAGCGGAGTAAAAAACACATAAAGGCTGTCAAGCAGCTTCGTTGGGAAATGAGGGCAGAGGATAAACATATTCAACAATTGAGCACGGGAATGGAAACGGAGACGGGCATTAGCACATCTAGTTCAATACAGAATTCCGCAAAAACCCTTTCATCCACCGCCACTTCCGCCCAAGAAAATGCCGAGCCCATTTCCCCAGACACAGAAGATGAGTTGGAAGACATCATTGAACCAGCCCACGAAAATGATGCGGATGACCTGTCGGATCACCCTAGAATACCAGAGTCAAACATAAGCGAAGCCGAGCCCCAAACGCGAACCCAAGAGCCTGAGGAAGCAGAAGACGACACCAACGCAAGCGATACAGACCAAGATTACGCGCCGCGAGCGGTTCTCCTAAAGCGTTTCGCTACAGACACAACCAGCGCGACCAACACAGTGCATTACAACAACCTAAATGACCTGACGGAAGACGTATCGAAAACATCCATCAACGATAATGACGACTACGACGAACCAACACAGCCAAAACTAGGAAAAGCAAAGTTAAAACGCGCTAAACGTGCGGCTGCGGCTGCGGCTGCGGCTGCACCTGAAGATGAAGGGAAGAAGGGCAAGACGTTTACATGCGCGACCTGCAAAAGCTCGTTCACTTCAAACACCAAACTGTTTAACCATATCAAGGCGTTGAACCATGCTCAGTCCGTGGCAGCCATTAAACCTAATAACAAGCAGCCTGGCAGGGCAGTCGGCAAGAAGGGCGCAAAGCGCTGATGCGGCGGCATGTAACGAACGGTTCACGATTTTGTCATAGATTTTCCGCTTTCCACGGATCGGTATGGGTATTATTTTGGTTTTGTTGGGTGTTTTGCATAGCGCGAGACATAATTCATTACCTTTTGAAATGTTATGATTTACGTACCATTTACGACTTATTTTTGACTTCAAGTAGATGTGATTTACGGCATTGTTCGCGTTTTGAATATATGTAGATAGCAATCCTTCATTTGGCGGGCCGCGGTTGATCAAAGCCTCTTGATATGCAGTGCTGTTTCTTTTTAAAAACCCTCCTATTCCAAAGTTGAGCGCCTACTACCAGCCTTGCTCATGTATTGGTGCTGCTACAGATTCCTCACGGCGAGATGAGGAGAATGCTGATTTTGTTCGCTAACAGATGACACAAAACGCTGAAATATTTTTACGCGCCCTTGTCTAGTCTAATTTCTCACTCGTCTACTCCATCGCATGATGATAAATATCGCAAAGTTCTTTACATGTTGTAAGCTCCTGGACACCAGGCTAAACATACCAACAAAAAAAGCACGAGGGTGAAAAGGATCCCCAACAAGAGCAAAAAAAATAAAAATCACAATCCCCTAACCCAACCCAGCCTTTGAATTCTTCACCACATGCACAACAGGATGCAAAATTCCCTTATTATTAACGGCGCCCAACGCCGTCCCGGTACTCCACCCCATCTTCTCAAGCATCGCACGGCCTTTATTCCCGGCCCCGATCTCCGGCGCTGACGCCCCAACGACGTCGCCATCCATGTACGAAGCAGCTTTCACACCACCGCCACCACCACGGGACTTGGCCACCGGCTTAAAGCCACCACCGTCACCTCGTGAGGGTCTATCCATCCGCCGCATAAAGCGCCCACTGGAGAAGATTCTATCGACCCGGTTGACGGCTGCTTGGCTATCCAAGATGGGTGTGCGGGATGTCTTGGTGAGGATTGGGAAGCGCGAGGTGCCGCTACCGCGCGATATCGACTTGAGTAAAAGGATGTTTGCGATCTCATGGACGAGTTTGCGGTTTCGTTTGTCCATTGGGGGCAGGGAAAGGCTGCAAGTGCCCGTTAGTAATTTTCAAATAGAAGACAGATGGGGGAGGGCATCATACCTCTGGGAAGAGGATGCTAGGAAGGCCCTTATTTCCAGCTTGACATCATCAATGCTCATGCCTTCCGTATATTTCGCCTTCATATCTATCTTTCCATGCTTTGTGCCCAAAAGCCCCTGTGCCCTTAGTTCCTCGCGCTCCTGCTTTTTTGCTTTCTTCTTGTTTCGGTCGTTTTCCCAGGAAGCTTGCAGTTCATGCACCAAGTCGCTATCAGAAAGGTCGAAGTCGTATTGATGCGCATGGCGGCGGCCCTTTGGTTTCTTCCTTAAGCTTGGACGATCGAAATCCATAACGTCGAATCCACCGTATGGGTCTTTATCGAGGGCGTCTGCGAAAGCTGAGGCGGAGGGGAAATGCCCGTTTCGGTTTCGTCGCTTTTTCGGTTTGGATAATGATGACCCGTACGAGAATTTTGGTCTGGAGAAATTGTCGAAGCCACCAAAGCCTCCATTCCCATCGAGAAGTAAGAAATCATCGGTGCCCAACCCAAACGAGTCTTGAGTTTGAAGTAGACGAGCCATCTGCTCATCATTCAAATCTTGTTTCATACCGTCATGTAAATCTTGATCAAACTCATCTTCATCTTCTTCTTCTTCTTCTTCTTCTTCTTCTTCTTCTTCTTCTTCTTCTTCTTCTTCTTCGCCAGGATCCGACGAAGGCTCAGATACTGTCTCGCGCCGTGGTTCAATCAAGGCGACGTTTTCTTCGAAGCGTCGAATCAATTCGGACGCGCTAGGCATTGTAAGAAGCTCCTTTCGAATCCAACGTGCTTTGTCAACACTCTGGCCCACGCCGGTAAGCAAGTATTGAATACTTTTGCCCTTTTCCCTCATAGAAAGGATGCGTCCAATCTCGTCCGGAAGTTCATCGGAGGAGCTGAGATCGTTCAAGTCTTCAAGATCCGCAGAATTCCATGACTTCGTGCTGGAATGGCTAGATTTATTCTGGTTCTGAACGTGAACCTGACCTATCCCAGCATCTTTGCCTTCATCTTCGCCTTCATCACTGGTGTTATCATCCATCATGTTCGCGATATAATCAGCCAGGATCTCCGAATCATCAGAATCCCAGCGCGATCTTCGTCTTCTTGGTTTACGCGCGTGGGAACGCTTTTCCTTTCCGTTGAGGTTAATAAATTCGGGGGGCCCGGCTGGATGCAGTAAGGTTGATTCGGAGGTATGGATTATTGCCGGATCCGATTCCTTATTAAACGCAGACTCCGGGCCGGAACTCACCGATTCATAGCCATCTCCATCATCCCCACAACCTGGGATGAATGGATCATCCAGGATCGAGGGTCCATGTCGGCGACTTGGATTAAGATTCTGGCTGCGGTGAACCGGAGACCGTTGGGATCGGTTTCCCCTTCCTGTGAAGACCACCTCATCTTCACTGGAAACTGATAGAGCAGTCATGCACACGTTAAGCGCTACAGTGGAATTTTCACTTCGCATATTCTCCGCGGGATCCTCTCCCTCGCGATCTATGAAAAATATATCCTTGGAGTCCCGGTCGGCGTCTAGCAATCCTTCGACTTTTTCTCCAACCTCTTTTACTCCTCTCTCCTCCTCTGCTCCGGCCTGGTCCGCTTCCACCTCCACTGTGTTATTTAACCACTTTCGACATTCCGACTCCAGATCTCTCTCGCCCATCATACTCGGTGGGTCTACGTTTGGGGCTTTTGTTGCATCATGTGCATTTGGGACCTCGAGGCTCTCCTGTATCAAATCGCCAGCGCTGACAAATCTTATTTCATTGTACCGTAGATTGAGATTACTTCTTCGGCTAGTATAGCGCTCGGTATTGCGAGCTTCCTGGGCCATGGTAAGATGAACCTCATCCGGTGCTTTCCCTGGGGAACCAAGTAAGCAGTCAGCGAGATAGCTCGATATCGGGGTCCTGTAGCAAGTAGCAAGGGGCTTACTAAAGCCAATATAGGGGAAGGCATTAAATGCATGATTAACTCCCTGTTGATTCGCGCGGGATTGCCGTGTTGCCACGACAAAGGCAGCAGAATCCTGACTGTAGGCTCCTCCGGCTCTGGCCTTTGTCTTTTTTGGCCTGGCCATGGGCGTTGCCGGGAACAAGGAGGCACTGTGCGATCTCTTCCACGGGTGCAGCGGCTGGAGGGTGTGGTATTCTTGTCCCCGCCCGTGATGTTGACGCGCTGCAACAGTTGTCACATCTTCCTCGTTCTCCATTGCGGCACAAGTGCGAATCTCGACACATTCACCCTCCAGACAAACACTGCAAACAAGTTCCCGCTTCTTAGATAAGCCAGCTCCGGTGGAAATTGTAGACAGTTATTTATTGTATGGCCATTTGTTTGCCGGTATTTGATTATTTGTATTGATGCTATATGGATGCCTCTATTGGGGAGGTGTGCTCAGATATGAGCCTCTCCAACCATGGCCATGGTGGTGGTGTTGCTGCTCTTGCTTGCTTCCCAGAATGTCTTGAAGCTTGGACAGGTTGTATGGCTCTATGATTCAAACAAGCAACAATTTCCACTCAACCTCCACCGGGTCTACGTAGGGAATTGCTGTAATTACCTGGCTTGCACGGTGCCCTTTGCATTTCTACGCTGTTTGCGTTTACATCCCCGTTGTTTTCGTTGTCTACAGTTCTGGGTCCTGGTGACGTC
Source organism: Histoplasma ohiense (assembly GCA_017607445.1). Classification (NCBI taxonomy): domain Eukaryota; kingdom Fungi; phylum Ascomycota; class Eurotiomycetes; order Onygenales; family Ajellomycetaceae; genus Histoplasma; species Histoplasma ohiense. The sequence continues at coordinate 994,341 of JAEVHH010000007.1, read as the reverse complement.
TTTGTCGAGTCCAGAATATTTATAAATATATATATTTCTCCCGTCAGGTGCTCTATTCCCAACCTACAACCATCACTACTGATATTGACCGACTTTACCCCGTCGGTTGACGCCAACGTTCATGGGGTATCGATATACTTTAAACCGATAGCCGTCATGAATAACGTTGATATTGGAAAATACAAGAGAATCGTGCAGTACCTCTGGGATCCCGAGCCAAAGAATGACGATGAACCTGGCTCGCCCATCTGGTGCCTCGGGCGAGAGTATCAGCCACTGACTCCCCCGCAACCACAACCACCATCACCACATGTCCAGGCGGTTGATACCGGCACCAAGGACGCCGGCGATGACAAAAAGACCCAGGATGAACAAAAAAGTCACTTAGATCAGACCACAAATACAAGCCCGACAAGATCATCGGATAGTGCTACAAAGCCACAGAGGCATCTACTGCCCTTCGCAATCCATCGTGGATCAACAACAAGCCCTCTGGGACAGCAAGGACAGCAGCATTGGCCAGACGCTTTCCTCGATGATTTTGAATCAAAGATATGGCTTACTTATCGCTCCAACTTCCCGCTGATCCCCAAGTCCAGCGACCCCAACGCTTTGTCGGCCATGACGTTGGGTGTCCGCCTCAGAAGTCAACTGGTTGATTCGCAGGGATTCACGACGGATACTGGATGGGGCTGTATGATTCGGTCAGGACAGAGTTTGCTTGCAAATACGCTGGCAATATTATCTCTAGGTCGAGGTATGTTGTGCCCGCGAGGTCTCAGTACGCTCGCTGTATTTATGATTTGCTATACATATCTGGAGGCTAAAGGGAAACTTCCCTGCAGACTGGAGACGTGGTACCAAGATAAAGGAAGAAAGCAAGCTACTCTCGCTATTTGCCGATGATCCAAAAGCCCCCTTTTCAATACATAGATTCGTGGAACACGGAGCTTCCGCATGTGGCAAATACCCTGGGGAATGGTTTGGCCCGTCCGCAACAGCAAGATGCATCCAGTAAGTGGCCTTTCCTATCCCCCTCGTTGTCATCTCGGTGACCTAAAGCATAGCCTGCAGAGCATTATCGAGCGAATGCGAACACGCCGGCCTCAATGTCTACGTCACAAGTGACGGCTCAGATGTCTACGAAGATCGATTCCGGGCAATAGCCAGCGCAGGCGGCGCGGGTGCTGGCACGAGCACAGACGTCCACCCCACCCTAATCCTCCTGGGGATCAGGCTGGGCATCGATCGCGTTACACCCGTTTACTGGGAAGCGCTCAAGGCCGTATTGAAATATCCACAGTCCGTAGGGATAGCTGGGTAGGTGAGCCCGTGCGCCTTTCCGGCTTAACCACAATGCTCATTGTATACATAAAAAATAAATTCACAGCGGCCGCCCTTCCTCCTCCCACTACTTCATCGGCGCCCAAGGCTCCCACTTCTTCTACCTGGACCCGCACCATACCCGCCCAGCCCTCGCCTACCACGACGCGGGCGACAGACCGTACACCACTGAAGAGCTGAACACCTACCACACGCGCCGGCTGCGGCGTTTACATATCAAGGATATGGACCCTAGTATGCTGATTGGCTTCCTGATTCGTAACGAGGATGACTGGAATTCGTGGAAGAGGAGCGTGCACAATGGCGCGATGATCGGGACAGGGAAAGCTATCATACACGTGTTTGATAAGGAGAAGTCACCGTTTGGTGGGCATGGGCCGGAGAGAGAAGGGGCGGTTGATGAAGTGGAGGCGCTGGATGATGATGATGATGACGATGATGACGACGATGACGATGTTGATGTCGACAAATGTGACGATCGCGATGTGCGTGTTGATGACGATAATGATGTGAGCATCCGCGAAGACGCCGGGGATAGCTCCAGTTTCCTACATATATCAAAATAATGCGCATGTTATGTTTTTGCTTGGGGGGTTAAATTCTTCTCTCCATTTTGGATCTCCTGGTCTTACAACCGCCATCTTCACGTCATGACTGGCATGGGCTGTCTGCAATATCATCATTGGATTTTTGTACTTAGCAAATGGAATGGAATAGAAATGAGCCATTTACCAAAGTATCGTATACCGCACGAAGATCTCTTATGAACGTCTGAAAATTAAGATGCCGAAATCCCAGGTGGCTGGTTCTCAAAATGTAAACAGGGCTGGGGCGATGAGAGAAATTGCGCGAGAATAAAGCACATTTATTTTGCTGCTTTAATCGAGGAAGGGCCAGTTACCAGTAATCCCATGCCGGATTGCCTTCCATTCCAGTAATTTATTGTACATTCCATCACACCGATACGAATTGCAACCCATAAACATGCGGCATCGGCACAAAAAGAAAATTTGAACAGGAAATAAAATCAAAGCCGTCCCATGAAACGTTAAAATAAAAGAAAAACCCACTGAACACCCGTAACCACCTCACTGAGCCGCAGAAAAGACATCTGACCGTGAGGAATTAAAACGGAAAGCAAAATCATATAGTAGAAAAAGGAAAGCAAGAAAACAAAATGTTGTTTATTTGGCGGACGAGGAGTACTTGGTGACAGCCTTTGTACCTTCAGAGACGGCATGCTTGGCAAGTTCACCTGGCAGGATGAGTCTCACGCTGTGAAAGGGGGTTTGTTAGTGATGCGATGTGCTGGATTGTATTGCGGAACGAGCAAACTTACGAAGTCTGAATTTCTCGGGAAGAGATGGTGGATTTCTTGTTGTATGCAGCAAGCTTGGAGGCTTCAGTGGCGACACGCTCAAAGATATCTGTGGGAAGAATTAGTTATGACTCCTACGGGACACATGAATGAGGCGACATACCATTGACGAAGGAATTGAGAATAGACATGGCGCGGTTTGAGATACCTGTATCTGGGTGGACTTGCTTGAGGACTAAGGACAAAAGAAAAGAAAAACGCGTTAGCACGCTTCCATCGCGTCAAAATAGAGAGATTTTTTGATTGATGGGTGAGAGGGAGCAGCGACAGGGAAATTTACAACATACCTTTGTAGATGTAGGAGGAGTAGGTCTCTTTTCTGGTCTTGGATCGCTTTTTCTTCTCACCACCAGCAGCAGTGGTCTTCTTGCCGGCCTCCTTCTTCTCAGGAGCTTTGCCAGCTGGGGCTTTGCCAGCAGTGGAGGGCTTCTTCTCAGCGGCCTTTGGTGGCATTGTGATTTGGTTGTTTGATTTTTAATTAAAAAAATAAAGTTGGTAGAGGCGAATGCGGAGTGAGAATAAACACACAAACGTGGACGTGCGGAGATGAACGACGGGGGACGGTTGTTAGCGGGATATGGAGAGGAAGAAGAAAAGAACAAGAGTCGCGACGAGGAAGCTGGTGGGGGGCGAGTACTTATAGCAGCAGCAAACAGCGCCAGTCCACCCAGCGTGATCTGAGGTGGGTGAAGGAAGCAGAATTTCGATACGGTAATAGTTTCGTATGATCCGTATGATTAAGGGGCGTGGCGGCTGTGGTTTGTATGGCCACGCGACAATACTGGGCCGTACGGGACGGTAACAGCGCCATTTACCACGCTTACCGGATCGGGCAGGACGCCATAACAAGCTGACACAGCAAATGAGAGCCTGTGATTGGATTGATCTGGCTGATCGAGCTCAGCTAAGCGAGAATCCCGTGACCCGCCTGCGTGATCTGGGTTGCGACTCCGCCCAACAAGAGCCGACGCCGTGTTTTCTTATAAACCAGTGTCTCGTCCTCCCTGCCCTTCTTTGCTCTCTTCTCTCTTCTCCTCTCTGTTTCTTCTCCACATTCCAGTTTGACTCTGCTTCTCCTCACGTCTTCCTACCGCTCACGTTACTGCCACTTACGCTTCTGCATCCACCCCCTCTCAACAACCAAAACCAAACAACACTCAAAATGACTGGAGGCAAATCAGGAGGAAAGGCCAGCGGCAAGACTTCGCAATCGTATGTGACATCCGTTCTCGGATTTTGCGGGATACAAACAGAATATCCTTATTCCATTGTATGAATCTAATCTAACTTGTCGAATTCCAGCCGCTCTTCCAAGGCAGGTCTAGCTTTCCCAGTCGGTCGTGTCCACCGTCTGTTGCGCAAAGGAAACTACGCACAGCGCGTTGGTGCTGGTTAGTCGCCCCCTTTATGGATTCTGTCATTTATGCTATCATATTTCGGTATTAACACGTTGGTGACAGGTGCTCCTGTCTATCTCGCTGCTGTCCTTGAGTACCTGGCTGCTGAAATCCTCGAATTGGCTGGTAACGCCGCCCGTGACAACAAGAAGACGCGTATCATCCCCCGTCATCTGCAGCTCGCCATACGCAACGATGAGGAATTGAACAAACTCCTTGGTCATGTCACCATCGCCCAGGGTGGTGTCCTTCCCAACATTCACCAGAATCTGCTCCCCAAGAAGACCCCCAAGTCAGGAAAGAACCCTAGCTCCAGTCTTGAACTTTAAGCAGATTTTCTTATCTTTTGTTTTCCATCGATTATAATTTCCCCCTCCACATGTCTTTTTCGAGTTTTCTACTTGTTCTTGTTCTTCGGCGCAGTCTGGGTTTTCTGACGTGATCATGGGATTCTGGTTGGGCAAAGTTTTTTTATGGCTCCTGTTTGTTTTTACTGGTGTACATTACGTCTCGACGGCAAATCGGTGCGGATGGGGGTATTTAAAGCGTCGCATCGCCCACGAAAGCATATTTTGACGCGTGCTGGCGATCTTGCGTTTTTATAGCTTGATTCTTCCAAAAAAATTGAAGAGTGATTACTCTATTTCCAACGAGTTCTCCCTCCCATTTCTTTCGTTAACGTGTGAAGCATTTGCCCGCATTTTATCAGTGATTCGGAATTGAAGAACAAAATTCGCGTTTCTCCCACCTGCTATATCTACTAAGGACGTGTCAGGAAACCCACTGGCTTGGTTTTCGTTGATATCGCCCCGGGATTAACCACGCCTTGCAAGTTTTTATGGAACGCGAGTTGACAAAACATGAGGATGTGGGTTTCTCCAACCCTTGGAACTTCCAAGGTTGAAAGTTGGGGTGGGGGTTGTGATGCATGGTTGGTCACAAATCCAACAAAGGAAGTGCAATTGAGACTGCTATGTATCATTAGGACTGAAATGGAATATACAGATCTGATTTGTATGTAAAATCTTTTCTTAACAGGCTCATCAATGAGCAATCGGGGTCAGCACTCATATCTGTGCGGTGGACATTATCAGCTTGAGACAAAAGCAATCAGTGACTGAGAGATAATTTATTGGAAAAGAAAACCCAAAGGAAACATTTAGTTATATACATAGAAAGGACTTATACTGAGGATGTCTCTTCCTTTCTCTATAGCAAAAAATACTCAACCCAGTGTTACACATACACACATAAACAAAATCACTGGAGGTTCTGCTCCTTTTCAAGTCTGATCACTTCCTGCTCATCTGCTTTCTGCCTCTGTGCTTTTGCCTGGTTAAGTCTTGAAGTTTCTCTGATTCGCTGTTCCTCTTCCTCCATTATTTCATGTTGTGCTTTGCCCACTATTTAAAACCTCGGTTAGTATGATTCGGTTGTAGAGTAGATACACGTATTTCCCACGTACATGGTAGAATTGGTAATTCGGAATTTCGCTCGTATTTGCTCCCTACGCAACGAAGTGTCAGCGACGTGTTAAAAAAAAGAAGCAAAAACTACGCGGTGCAATTGATCCATCCATCAAAGGGGAAAATGCATACCGCCTGGTGCCGTCGGGGCTCTATACGGATCAGGATGTTTCCACTCTTCCAGCAACTTCTCGGTCTCGCGGAATAAAACCTAATGAATGCGTCAATTATAATCCCAAGCCCACATATACATATATATACATCAATTATGGTTGAACTGTGTAGTGTCGTACTTTCTGTTGTCGAGGCTCCCGCACATGTCTATTTGCATCAAAGAGCGAACGGATATAGACAGCCTGGCCACGCCATAGGTGACGATGGACGGCCCAATCGAGGGCGAGCTTGAGGGACCGTCGGTAGAGAGACCTGTTCAAATACAGATTGGAGGTGGGTGCGATTAGTAGATGTAGGATAGATGGAAACGAAGTGCAATAGTAATCTGGCGGAATTTTGAGGGTAGCTTACAAGGCTGTTGGGTTGGGCGTCATAGTGGTAGACGAAGAAGAATTGATCCCAAGTGGCCCCAACCCAGTGGGTAGTTAATTGATTATTGAATATCCGTCGAGCGAGCCAGTGGCAAGGCAAAGGAGAGGGCGTTGTCTGGCTGTCGCTGGTTGTCAAAGCAGCTGGTTGGGTGTGATGCTTGGGCCGGGGACGCGGGAGGGAAGATGTTCCTGTTCCGCAGCCATGCTGGCTTCAAGCAGCAACAAGAATAAGAACAAGAACAGGAATTTGGACCGGGCACTACTATGTTGACATCTCTCGTTGCGTGACAACACACTCTCTGTTAATATTGATCTTTGCTTAGTACTATCTCTCTGTCGTTTTCTTCCGGCCTTGTTAAATCACAACCATCCTCTATCCTAATTCTCAGCCTTGTGACTGATAACCGCTAAACCCGATGGCTCCACGACTACAGCTCCCGCGAGAAATGTCGAAACATTTGCGACTTGTCCCTCGACATGTTTATACCAACTCAATTTCTTTCAGAGCTGTGTCTTCTGTAAGCCGGGTGTCTCGATCCAATGGCAGCCTGGGAACTGCACACACCACTCTTCTGAATTCGTCGGTTCCATTGAGGTATATATCCCCACTCCGTCACAGATTCTTGATTCTGATCGGTCATTTATTGTGTAGACAATCTGTAGCCCTGTCGAATAATCCGCTGTTTATGGGCAGCCAGCGACGAACTTATGGTTGATATGCTCGCCCCCTTGTCAACTTTTTAATTGCCTTGCAACGTTTCTAACGAGTCTGGTAGCGGATTCGATCGTAAAGGTACCGCCGATGGCCGAGTCGATATCAGAAGGAACATTAAAACAGTTTTCTAAAAGTGAGATATTACCTTCCTCAGGCCTTCTCCGCTTTCCTGGATCATATTACGTGTCCATTGATGGAATCTTGCTAAACAAGAATATAGAGGTTGGCGAATATGTTGCGCGAGACGAGGAACTTGCAACCATCGAAACAGATAAGGTAATATTTTATCACGCTTCCCCCGAACTGCATTTTATCCTCTCCCTTCCCTCCCTCTCCACACACCCCCCCCACAAAAAAAGAAAGAAAGAAAAAAGACACTTACTCTCGCACGTTTTTGTTTCAGATCGATATCACCGTCAATGCTCCAGAGGCAGGTACGATCAAGGAACTTTTTGTAAATGAGGAGGACACTGTTACGGTCGGTCAGGATCTCGTCAAGCTGGAGACAGGGGGCCCCGCTCCCGAGAAGTCCAAAGAAGAAAAGGAGCCTGTGAAAGCGGAAGAACAGCCAGCAGCCAAAAAAACAGAATCTGCTCCCCCGCCACCGTCATCGCCTCCGAAGGAAGAAGCAAAGGCCGCTACCCCTCCACCAAAGTCGGAGCCAACTGTCCAGAAATCCTCCCCATCCAAACCGGAGCCGGCCCAAGCGTCGCAATCAGCCCTTGGGAATAGGGAAGAACGCAGAGTACTGCTCCCTCCACTGAAGAAAAAGCTCTTTCGGCTGACAAACTATCTAGGTAAAAATGAACCGTATGCGATTGCGAATTGCGGAGCGCCTGAAGCAGTCCCAAAATACAGCGGCATCGCTCACTACATTCAACGAGGTCGACATGTCATCTCTCATGGAATTCCGTAAACTATACAAGGACGATATTTTGAAGAAAACTGGTGTAAAATTGGGCTTTATGAGCGCGTTCTCTCGTGCCTGTGTTTTGGCTATGAGAGATATTCCAACAGTCAATGCGTCTATTGAAGGGCCCAATGGCGGAGATACAATCGTCTATAGAGACTACGTCGATATCAGCGTGGCGGTAGCGACGGAGAAGGGTCTGGTCACGCCTGTCGTACGAAACGCTGAGTCTATGGAACTCATTGGGATTGAGAAGGCGATCGCGGAATTAGGTAAAAAGGTATGCTTGTGTGATGTGGTTCCATACTACCTCTCTCTTTAGAATTATAGACAAGCTCATTGACATTCGATTTTGAAAGGCACGTGATAATAAATTGACCATTGAGGATATGGCCGGCGGCACGTTCACCATTAGCAATGTAAGGGTCTCTAAACTCCATTCAGCGGTCGCGTTTTTATTAATATCCGTTCCAGGGAGGCGTTTTTGGATCTCTGATGGGTACCCCGATTATCAACCTTCCACAAACAGGTGAGCAGCGCTCTTTCATCCGACGAGTGTGTGCATATTATGGTCGTATCATACTTACGGGACTCCTGTAGCTGTGCTCGGCCTTCATGCGATCAAGGATAAGCCAGTCGTCATCAATGGGAAAATTGAGATCAGGCCTGTAAGTGTTTTCCCGTGTGATAACTCACATTTTTCATATGCATCTAACTAATATCTATTTTAGATGATGTATCTCGCATTGACCTACGATCACCGCCTTCTGGATGGTCGGGAAGCCGTCACGTTCTTGGTTAAGGTCCGTCTTGTTTTGTCCCATCATGAGGACTGTGGTAATTTACTAACCCTATCCCCTTCGATAGATTAAGGAGTATATCGAAGATCCGAGGCGAATGCTTCTGGCATAATTGCCTTCCCGCTGCACTCTGACTCTTGTCATGCCAGGTCTCCCAGCCAGAAAATATATGTATATCACGGTATTTTTCCTTTCTAGCGCTACGTTAACTGGACAGGTGTGAATAGATTTTCCGACTGTCATTTTGATTCACTTTTTCCTACCTTCTTTCCGTACTAGGGAGGGAGAACTAAAATCATTGTCTCTTGACCTTTTTTTTATATTCTGGCGATAATTTGTATATAGATGAAGTTGTTTACTACAAATAACCTGCGGGCACTTTCCTTTGTGGCAATCATCAGAAGGTATATCCTCACCTTTTGCTTTCCGGTTATATCCTGCTAGAATTGGTGACGTTGTGTATAACATTCGTGTTGCCTGTTGTTTACGTCTGTAGGCCACGTCTTGTTAACTTACTGCAAAGGTACGCAAATATGAGGTCATTCGCGCGGTTTTGTCAGAATATAACGAATATGTTCTATCTGATGGTCGCCCATGGAATGACCAGCCAAATGAAGCACGACGCACTTCACACATTTCTAAAGGGCCTCAGCTCATTACCCATCAATCCTTCATGCATCCAGAACCCGACCTTGTTGACGGGCTTCAATTGTCCACCCGACCTCACATAATAAGTTACAGAAACACAAAGTCAATCATCAATCAATTAATACATTATTTATTTGAACTTTTGAAAAAGGAATTATAAAAATTACATCACCACACTCTTGCTAGTGATTTTCTGTATATTGTGAGGTCAGGCGTGGGTACAGGCCACACTTTGAGCTTGGTAGAAAATGCGAGGTCAGGTTATCTGATTTTTCATATACACCCAAATAAACAACCCAAAAAAAGAAAACATACAAAAGCCCGGATTCGCTGGTGGTCACCTAACAGGCAGGCGAGTGACTTGAACGCGCTCGATACCTCAGTGGGCGCCGCCTGGGCGGGTTAGCGCGTGATGCTGCTTTTTGCCCCTTTAGTGAACATAGGGACGGTGTTGAAGCAAGTGATAGTAGTGTGTTCATTGTTGTTGTTATTATTCTATTCAGCAGAGGTGGGATCCCCAATATATATATACATACAGATGTGCAGCCGCTGCACCTCGTCCAAACTCAACGACCCAATCTCGCTCAAGTCCTTCGTCACCGTCCCCCGGCCATCGCGATGAATATACAGCGCCTGCCTCGTCCGTTTGACACGGCCATGCACGGCATCAAGACAAAAATCCGCCCAGCCGCGGTAGCACCGTTTCGCCGCCGCAGAATCGCCAAAGATCAGCGCGAAGCAATGCGGCATGCTGTCGAATCGTTCGAGGACGGCCGTGCCGCCGGCCTCATGCACTTTTTTCGCCAGGTATGTGCCGCCGTCTTCGGTTAGCTCTTCACCAATGGTGATGAATATCGGCGGGGCGTCTTTCCATATCTCCTTCGGCCCACTTAGGGGTGAGACGAAGGGGTGGGTTAGGATGTCTGCGTTGGCGTAGAGTTCGGCGCGTGGTTGGGAGGAGGGCCAGTCGGCGTCGTCGGGGAAAGGCATTGGTTTGAATTCTTGACTCATGTCGCGGATTGGCGTGGGGTAGTCTAAATGGACGTTCCTGCTGGTTGATGGCAGGGAGACTGCAATGTCGCCGAATGAGCTTGATGTCGCGACTCCTGCGGGAAGCTCGAGGGGGACGTCCTTCCCGTGAAATAGGATTGTTGGGTTAGGGGACATATGGCAGATTGTAAGGATAGTCTGTAGAAGTGCGAGAGAGAGTCAGCTGAATCGCCAGCGATTACAATTTTGCTCACAGGGACGGCCGAGTGCAGAGATCCTTCCGGTGGGGAAAGGAGATATAGATACGCTACCAGCGCATCAAGGAGGGCTGCTGGGAATGGGTTCTAGGGAGCCAGTCTGTAGCGGACAGAGAGACAGCGTCCACCCGTTTCCTTGGCCAGTCTTGCCGCTGTAGGGCGATGCGAACATGGGTCCATCAAACTGTGCATGATGCGTTAGCCGTTAAGTTCAACTTGCCCATGATAAATTACAACCAAAACAGAAAATCGTGCGTACTAAGATGCGCCGCCATGCAAATAAAGAATCGTAACATCCTCCTTAACTTCCGCCGTCATAGATTTAATTAAACTTCTCCTCTTCGGACACATCTGGCTACGGAGCCTTGGGTATGCACTCCGCTCCGGTGCCCTGTCCATTCCGCCTCGACATCGGCCAGCAGGGGTACATCATACGTTTCATGGCCCTCCTTATGATGTTCAATAGCCTTGATCAAAGACTACTCAAAGACTGCAGAACGGAGGGTTCGGCGGGCTTAGGAATTTTAATTTTCGACACCCACATTGGGCCTTTGATGCTGGGATCCTTCAAGGTGCTCCGCTGCGTTTTGCCCAATGGGTACTCAAAAGAGATAAATGATCGGACCAAGTTGACTGTGAACTCGACCTGCAGGTCCTGCTTGCCAGCGGCGGGAGAGCGCTTGAAAACATGCAAAAATGTTATCTTGAGCAAAAGCGAGACGCGGGCCGCCAGCGCCTTGAGGGTGTTGAAGTTGAGTTTCGCATCCATGATTCCTGGAGAAAGAAGGGAGGGGGGGATTTCACCAAAAATGCAAAATGCACATTTATCTATCTATCCTACCTACCCATGCAATTCCTGGAAGATGTTGATTTTCTTGCTCTGGGTTCGTTTGGGAGTGTTGGTAGTGTCCACACTTTTATGAGCAAAGGTCGCGCGATGTCACCTTGCAACCCCTTCGGGCGGGTGCTCCCGCCAGCCAGCTGGAGGGCATCCCAGTGGCTTGATGCTTGATCACTGCATCTGACCACATTTGATCAGTGAGCTCTGTATCTGGCTGTGAATGATCTCTCAAGTCTCAATTGAAGAAGAATCTTCTGATTCATAAGAAAAACAGAGTATGAAGAATACTGAGTCAGTCTGATCTATCCTATTATAAAAGAGGAAGAGTTGGTCAGGGAATAATGATAGATGAGCATAAGGAGCATTTCAGTAAATTTTAGATACTTTGTCAACGGGTCATTTTTGGTTGTTCTATTTAACCTGCCCAAATAAATATTTAGCCATCTATCCGCTGTACGGATTTTTGCCACCTCCAATATAAATATTTAAAACTGCAACGACGCGCTCACTTTCTACCCCATCCCCCACAACATTAACCACTTCCACTATGCTATATTTAACACGATACAGTTCGTTTGAATTATTCTGGGTATATCAATATTTCCAGCATTGCTCCAGCTGGTCCGATTTGTCCAACGTGCCAAGCAATCACTGTTTCCACCTGCCGTTCTTCACATCTAACCCACCTAACGAAGTGACGCGTTTCATTCTATCTAACTACAAAACTACGTCAGCCAAATTTACTGTGAGTGTACTGCAGCAGGTATCTTGAAGAGAGTGGTTTGAATCAATTCAGATCAGGAGACGCAATCGAGATAGTCACGATGATCCGTCTCACCTCTGGCGAAGTGCTAAGACAGGTTGGTGTCGCTCTTAACCAGCACAAGCCCGACACCCTCGTTGAACTTCCGCAGATCGTCTCCTGGTCTGAAGGGATTCAGAAGGCAACGGCTGCTATTCAGGGTACCCAGGGGGACGTATTCCTTGTTAACCCTCGTACCCGTCGCCAGAAGGAGATCTTGCGTCAGATGGCGCTTGAGAACGTTCGTGGGGACAAGGAGGCTCCCCAGCCTAGCGAAAAGAAACCTGGCCTCCGTATACGGACAAGTTATGATATGTCTACCCTGCCATACCCTGGAATGCCGTCAAAAGAAGTGCAAAAGAAACTCAAGGAAGAATTCCTAAAGGAGAATCGACAATCACCATCGAATCATACTGCACCCTATATTATCAACAATAGGACAGGTCTTTTAGACAACCTCTTACCACTTGTTCAAGCACATTTTAGAGTCTGCCCCATAGACGATGAATTTGAATCCTCTGAAATTTTGCCAGAAGCGAATATGATCTGGGATACCGGAGCACATCGAACTATAATATCTGCGGACCTTCTTTCCGAACCATTCCGTCGTCGTCTTGAAAATGAGGAGAACGACATATATCGCTCCGAGAGTGGGACAGCTGTTCAGGTGACAATCCTGGTTGCCCTCTCGAACACTACAGTCACCATTGAGGCGATTGCTCTAGTTTGCCCTAGAAATCTTATGCCAAACGGGTACAATGGCATTCTCTTCGGACAAAGCCAATGTATTAATTCGCTGGTATATACCAGTATTCCCCGCGCGGCTCTTCTTCATTCTGGAGAGGACGTTGCTGGAGATGTCTGGGGCGACCTTTCTCTCAGTTCTTATTTTGATCCGTTTGGTGACGCCCATGCCTTTTGAGATCATTACTTGTGAGGGGATCTTCAAGGTGATTCTCTCTCATTTGTATTGGTGTCATGGTATTGCTGCCCAGAATATTAATGGCCCTTGGGCGACTTTTTTATAATTTTTAAATCGCTTCATGACTGTTTTAGCATGTTTTCTATGCAATTTTCCTGCTTGCTATATTCTTACTCTTTGGCTTGTCCAACTGCGTTTTTACACATTTTTACTTTTCCTTACGAAATTGGTTCTGGTTCACCTGAACTATATCATGTCCGCTAGTCAAAATCCCAGCATGGTCACAGGGCTTTTAACTCCTACACTTTATCTTTATTTTTGATTTGAGATACCAAGCCTACGGTTAAATCAAAAGGATCAATTAATGAAAATATAACTAGAGAAACACGAGCGTCTTGAAAGAGAATTCCCAGAGGGAAACCAGTCTATTGGAAAGGTGGATTGCCGAAGAGGGGACAAATGCCCCAGGTGTCCTCGTTGTGAACGAACACCCAACCCCCCCCACACAACGATGAGATAGATTTGTATACATCAGAGAGCCAGGTATTGCTGGTTTTATGGTGGCTTGTTCTGTGAACTGCCTTGGGGAGTCAAGCTGTACACCGAGACACTGATCTAGAGCAAAATTCAAATAACCATGAGGGTTTCCAACTATAGAAGATGAAACTACGCTATGTTCTATCACATACGAATATAGAAAGTGGAAAATAGGGCTTCCTGTTCACTCAGCTGTACTCAAGCCACTTTACAACATGCCCAACCATATGTTAAGCCTCCGAGTTGCTGCCGCTTCAAGAGTGAGGGTCGCGCGACGTGAGGGCGAGTGTGGGCGAGTGTGGGTGAGTGTGAGTATGAGTGTGCCGGGTGAAGACATGGGTGAGATTGAATGACACTATATTGTAGTATGTGAGGCAGATAAATCGGAAGAAATTGTAGATACTCTATCTCAAAAACTATTTAAGATAGATTGAATAGTTTATAAAATTGAGGTTTTACTTTTTCATTATTCAATTCTCTTTCAGTCCTCAAATTCTTCTTTATCAACTATCTTATGACAGATTAGCACTCATTACAGAGGGCATCTTTTGATGTATAGGGGGGATGTTGGATGGTGGAGGAATCTTTGAAGAAGAGGGGTAGGAAGAGGGGTTCTCAGCGCTGAGCCACTAGTACGCTGACTTATTGGACACCACTGTACAAGTGTAATATAGCTTCCTTGTGTTTTCAGCACAGGCTGTATGCTGTTCCCCGTTTATGAGAATCCAAAAAGGACCCTAGAGCAAACCTATATAAACATGGCAAAGACACGTCTCAAGACCACATCTCACACACTACAAGCCTTATTAGATGCTTACTAGCCTCACATTAAGCTTCTTTCGAACATTCTTTGCTCGCCTTCATCACTTCCACGTAAGATTCTGGCTCTAATTATTTTGGATTACTGTTACTTACAATCTTTCTCATCATGTGTACTGTTGATGTTTCCACAAAACTTTATGAGTGCGGCGACAGAGTCACAGAAGATGTCAAATTTACTCCTTGCCCTGGCATTGGCACTCTTTCCTGTCCCGGCCGCAAGGAAAACACTTTGGGTTCGAACAGAGTGAAAGGAAAATGTGGGAGACATGGTTGCATTAATCCTTAGGTAAGAACTGCCACAGTCTGCATTCAGCTCTGTTAGTCAACTAAGGGTATATTTTTTGGCAACAAAGGCACGCCTCACAAGTTTTTACAACTTCGGAAATCATGAATGGATGACAGACGACGTTTCGTTTTCTGCTGTGTTATTTTAAATAGCGATTAGGACTCAACACTCTCATGCCTCCCAGCCTGTAACGAAATTTCTTCAAATATGATGCTCTGATCACGAACAATTGTATCTACTTCTCCGTACTGTTCCATCCAGCAACCTTGTATAATGTTTCCGCCAATTAGACCTTCAACTGGGGGAAACATACCCAAGGAGAAGAGTTCATCCACCCTTTCTCCGTAACTCAATTTCTCCTTCAATGATCCGAACGGCCCTGCAGACTTGTATGGCCAGTGACCAGTCATAATCGTATAGAACACTGATCCAAGGCTGAATATATCTGTCGCTTTCGTTGATACCCAAGGTTTCCGTGGGTTGAAAAAGCCAGAATCTGGGAGATGTCCACCATCTATGACACCGCTAGTTGAGCCTCCAAAATCACTGAGGAATAGATTGAGAATACCATCGGAATTCCTGTGCAGCAAATAGTTTTCGGGGCGTAGATCAGAGTGGATGACGCCTTTCTGGTGAATGTATCGTATAGCTTCTGCAGCTTGGGAGCACCATTGAAGACGCAATATTGTACTAATCACGCCATTGCCGTGGTCAAGGTATGTTTGCAAATTGCCAGCATTGGCCTCAACAAAAAGTAAGCCTCGGGGGATTTCAGAGGGGCCAAGGAACCTGAGCATACATTAGTGCAGAAAGGAAATGAGATTTTGAGTGCCCATACTTTATTATTCTAGGGTGGTCCCCTAAGATTCCAAGAATTTGCTCTTCAACATTGAAACTGTGCTTGATATGCTTGACCGAATCGTGGGATTCTGCGGTTGGAGAATGCCACCATGAATAGCGAGGCGATTTGAGAACAACCCCAGGTTTGATCCGTGTAATGATGGAGGTTGAGCCATGATCCAGAACTTCTTTTAAATGAGGTTCATAGGCCACCAGTTCCGAGCTTCCGTCCCATGCAACTGCTCTATTTTCTTCAATGTGCGTTTGTGAATCTTTCGGTGGAGTTGATTTCGCGTGCTAGACAATAAAAATTTAGCGAAAGACAAACTATAGTTTGGCGGTGTATCTTACTTGCCGTATCTCCTTTTCTATGCTTGTGCACTGCTCAACATCCTCAAATCCAGGCTCAGCCGACCCATTGAGCCGAAATTGGAATGGACGAACAATACTCCTTGAAAACACAGAGATAAAATGCCATAGAGTAGACCATATCGGCCAGCGAAGTGGGCGGATGAAGGTTAGCATGACGATGCTGAGACCTTAAAAGCTTTTCGAAGACGCAAGTTTATAGCCAAATTAGACTATCGGAAAATTGTAATTCCTGCTCACTAGTAGCCTCTGCAGAAGTTAAACACAGTAATTGTAGTAGTAATAATAGTAGTAGCTAATCGCTAAGAAGGAAAAGAAAGAGAAAGAAGATGTGTGAAATACATGCATCCATATATATATACATATAGAAATAGCAGTAGTGAGAACATAATGGAAAGAGGTAAGAATAAACAAAGATAATATAATAAAGAAATAATAAATGAGTGTATTATAATTGCCCCCCTTTTTTATAAGAGCTGCTCTCAGCAATTTGTATAGATTGCTTGCTAGTAGATATTTGCATTTCTGTATTGTAAGTGTCATTTGTTGATAGCAGTGTGTCAATCACATCCTCTAGATAACTTGTATACACATTGTTATCAATTCTTTAATGAGATAGAATTGATGGATTCTTTGATTGCTAGAGATTGTGTACAGAAAAACAAAAAGAATTTCTTTTTTTTTGAAGATTTCTTTTTTTTTAACTTGTTTATTATCAGAATTTTCTGCTGCTCTTGATGCTTCAGTTTTAATTATAACTGATTCATTTGAACAATCTAAAATCTCATTTGTAAGAATTGCTGGTATGAGAATGAGAACATATGAGTTTAAAGATACAAGAGAAAATTTAAAAGCTCACACTCAATGTTCAAATTTGTGAGGTGTAGTGACAGTGTGAAGAGTAACAGTAGAAGATAGTTTATAATGTAGCGGAGATAATAGTAATATATTGTAGAGTAATATAGTATAGTAGTGTAACATAGTGTAGTGTAGCTAATTGCTAAGGAAGAAAAGAAAGAGAAAGAAGATGTGCGAAATACATACATTGATATATATATACATATAGAAATAGCGGTAGCAAGAGTATAATGGAAAGAGGTAAGAATAAGTGAAGATAATAAGGAAATAATAAATGAGTGCATTACAATTGCCCCCTTTTTTTATAAGAGCTGCCCTCAGTGATTGTATAGATTGCTTGCTAGTAGATAATTGCATTTCCATCTGCTTGTTGATAGCAGTATATCAATTGTGTCTTCTAGATAGCTTGTATATGTGTTGTTATTGATTTTCTAATGAGGTGGAATTGATGGATTCTTTGATTGTCAGAGGTTGTGTGCAGAGAAGCAAAAAGAATTTCTTTCTTCTTGAAGATTTCTCTTCTCTTTTAACTTGATCATCATCAAAACTTCTTGCCCCTTCTGCTGTGATTTCTCATTCCCAAAAAATTTTTAAATTTTTATATCATTGTTCTCTCTCTCTCTCTCTTTTATTGAAATGGGCTTTCTTGATTATTCTGATTTTAAGTAAGTTGTTTCTTGAGTACTTATTGTGTATTATTGTTGGTGTTCCTTGCCAGTGATGTTATTAGTGTGGTCACATGTGCCACTAGCTTGTTTCTGTATAGCATCATTCACTGTTCACTTGTTATATTGCTCTAGATTTAGCTCTAATCACATGATGCACAATAGTCAGATTCTGTGTGAATGTTGTGTCTCTAGACTTGAGAATGTTGATTTTTGATGTGTGCTGAAATCAAATGCTCAGAAGTGTTGTGAGGCTTGTGCCTCTGCAGAGAAATTCTGCAAATCTGTGAGTAATCCTCTTTAATTCTTATTTTCTTTTTCTTTTTTTTCTTCAAATTTGTAATGCACTCATTTATTATTTCCTTATTATCTTCGCTTATTCTTACCTCTTTCCATTATACTCTCACTACCACTATTTCTATATGTATATATATATATCGATGTATGTATTTCACACATCTTCTTTCTCTTTCTTTTCTTCTTTAGTGATTAGCTACACTACACTACATTACACTACTATACTACACTTTACAATATATTACTATTATCTTCACTACACTATAGACTATCTTCTACTGTTACTCTTCACACTGTCACTACATCTCACAGTTTCTAATCACTCAATCTTCAAGAGACAGTTCATTAAGTAATAGTCATGATCTCTACTCACAGCATTCACTGTACTCATACTACTGCTGAATTCAAAGCAACAAACATTATGAAAGAAAATCATGAAACACATACTTCTGTCACTGAAAGTGTGCAACAAGCATCATCTTCTTCTATGGAATTGAACTCTGAGTATAGTTCAGAAGAAGATATCTCTTCTGAAGATCTCAGTACAATTAAAACTGAGAAAATAACTGTGATCAGAAGAATCAAAAAATTACAGACTAAGAAAGAATTGTGAGAACTTCAACAGTGATACAACATTTTACTACAAGAATTGAATGAAACAATTCCAGTCATTTGAAATATACTAGAAGCACATTCAAATCACAGTAGAGATGCAACTAGTGTGAATGATAATCACAATAACATTACAAATATTCTCAGATCACTGAAAGCCACATTACAAGTATTCAACATTTTAGTGAAAAGTGCTGTGACTACTGTCAGTGAAAGATGTAGTCAGATATCACTTTGACAATTAGAACTTTGAGATCTCAGTATAAGTGATTACTCTTCTTGAAGAGATGTGAAAAAGTTCTGAAATCAAAGTATGAAAGAATTTGAAAATTTTGTTACAGCTGCTATCACTTTTCATGTCAGTGATCTTGATTACTACAATGAATATGATCATTGAAAGATCATTGAAGCCATTACTCATTTCAATGTTGAGATGCAACAATATTGATATCAACATACACATGATATGTGGACTTTGCCACCATGGGAAGAATTTGTTAGTTGAATGCAATGTCAAGTCATCAATTCAGATAAAAGTTTCCAAGATGCTGATAGACAGTACTGAAAAACAGAGCAACAAGAAGATCAGACAGTTCAACAATTTACTTCACACTTACAATCAATTGAAGAATGTCTATAGCATTCTTATAGTGAATATCATCAGAAATCACATCTCTATATGAAAGTTCTATCTTTCATTTGCTGAGAATTCAACAAATATACAATCAAATTGAAAGAGTTAAGCTATGATACCACTCTATATAAACTTGCAATGACAGAATTGAATCTGTCAGAGAGACAGAAGAAGCTTAAAGAGAAGTCAAATTTCAAAAACCTCACTCAAAGCTTTAACAACAGAAATAATACTGATAATAGATCACAAAATAAATACAGATGAAATGATATTACAAAGTTCAATAACTTCATTCAATCAAAATATTGCTGTTATTGCAAGCAATCAGAACATATCATTGATTTGTGTTTCAAATGATTCAAAGACAAATTTAAAAATATCAAATCCAACTCAAAATCTGATATAAAAGACACAAAGAACTTAAAAAACTCAAAAAATACTTAAGATACATCATTCAGCTTGCAATGACAGTTATAAATACAGAAAGTTGATGCAAAAATGCTTTAAACTTCACTATCACAGTGAAACTCACTACATCTAAGAGTCTGCAAAAAGTGTTTGTGCTAGTAGACTCTGAATCAGAAGTGAACTGTGTCAATGAATTTTGAGCAAAGAATCACAATCTAGAAGCTGCTCACTGCAAAATCAAAATGATCAAGTCAATTGATGAATGTATAATGCATTTCTTTGAAGAGTATAACATTGCAATTACTGTCACTGATCACAAGAGTAATGCACAGCAGACATCTCATTTCTTTCATATGATGAAGATGAAGAATTACAGTCTTGTATTAGAATTTTCTTGATTAAAACAAATAAATTCTCTTATAGATTGATCAGATGAACAATTCTTCTTTAGAAGCTCTGAAGATGAACAACAGCTTCAAATTATTTCTGAATAAGATGTCTTAGCTGAAGTTCTCACAGAAGCTAGAGTAGAAATACTTGTAGTATTATCTACAGAATATTCAAAAGACTCAAAGTATACTTCATATATATTCTCAGCTGTGTATTCAGACTTGCTGACTGATCTATCTGATTATATCATGTCATACACACATATCTTCTCAGAAGAAGCTGCTATAAGTGTGAAAAGATCAGAAGAGATGAAACACTGTATAGATCTCAAGTCTGATACACAATCTTCATTTATACTGATATACAATCTCTCTGAAACTGAGTTAGCTGCTCTAAGAGAATATTTAAAAAATGCATTAGATAAAGAATGAATACAATCATTCAGTAGCTCAGCTGATGCACTGATTCTCTTTGTTCTCAAAAAAAATGATGAACTCTGTCTTTGTGTAGACTATTGAGAATTAAATTGAATTATCATCAAGAATCAATATCCTCTATCTCTAATAAGTGAATTACTTGATAGACTTTCAAAAGCCAAGATATTCACTAAGCTGAATCTTCAAGATGTCTATCATCACATACTTATAGCAGCAAAAGATCATTGAAAGACAGTCTTTAGAATAAGATATAAACATTTTGAATATATAGTTATGTCATTTGAACTAGCTAATGCTTCAGCAACATTTCAAGCATACATTAACAATGCCTTGTCTGATTTGTTGGATATATGTTGCATTGTCTATTTGGACGACATTCTCATATTCTTCAATTCAAAGCAGAAATATAAAGTGCATGTTACTAAGATACTAGAACATCTCAAGCATGCAAATCTATTTGCAAAACTCTCTAAGTGTGAATTTGAAATGAACAAAGTCTCATTTCTGAGGTTTGTTATAGATACAAATGATGTTGAGATGAAGTCAGACAGAGTCTTCACTATTGTGAAATGATCTATATCTAAATCAATTAAAGAGATTCAATTCTTCTTGAGCTTTGCTAATTTCTATCAGTGATTTATTAAGTCTTTCTCCTCTATTGCAGCCCCATTATTTGAACTTACAAAAGAGAGCAAGAAGAAGGAAAGAAAAGCCACTTTTATGTGAACAGAAGATACTCAAAACACTTTCAATGAACTTAAATCATGCTTTATATGTACTTCTCTATTAGCTCATTTTGACTCAGCTCAGTGTATTCAGATCAAATCTGATGTATTCACTTTTGCAGTCATTGCTATTCTGTCACAGTTGCAGAATAATGAGCACTGACATTCAGTTGTCTTCTGATCAAGAAAGTTGATTGATGTGAAAATGTGTTATAATACTCATGATAAAGAACTCTTGACTATTGTAGCAGTATTTAAGAATTGAAGACACTATCTGAAGAGAAGTCAGTATTTAATTCAAGTCTGATCTGATCATACCAATCTGCAGTACTTTATGATAACTAAGAAACTGAACAGATGTCAGATCAGATGAATGAAAGCTTTATCTATTTATGATTTTGTATTACTGCACCACTCTGAATCAAAGAATTCAGCTGATGAGCTTAGTTGTTACACAGACTACAGTGAGATCTATAATGATCAAACTATATTATCTACTCTGCAACAGAAGCTGAAACATGAAGTTAGACTAGATTGAGAAACTGATACTTCTTTTCAAAATGATATTTCTTCTGATATAGTCTGTGCACAGATCTCTAATGAGCAAAATGCTTCTTTTAATGAGTGAAAAGTGCTTCATATGTTGATGTTTTCTATCTCTCATGTAAACTCTTTCCCTCTGTTGTGCATTGAGCAATATATGCCTCAGATTGCAGTCAATAAGACTATTTTTGAGAACTCAGTATATACAGAAATGTCTGAATTCTTCATTTCATTTCTGAGTAAAGCACAGAAGATTGATTCTTTTGCTACTGAGCAAAGAAAGAAGATAAAAGAGAAGAATATGACTGTCACTGAAAATATACTATAAACAATTTCTGAGAATGATATATTGCATGCTGATGATCATGTATATGTCTCTCAATAAAAGATACTCATTGATGAAATTATCAGTGCAAATCATGATGATCTGCAGAGGAGTCACTTTGATATAAAAAAGTTCATAGACAGCATTCAGAACAAATACTATTGACATAAGCTAGTCAGAGATGTCAAAGATTATATATTCACTTATGATACTTGTCAAAGAGTAAAGTCAAAACAGCACAGACAATATGAAGAATTGAGTACAATTCTCTTATCATCAAATTCTTTTGAATTCATTACTATAAATTTTATTACAGACTTGTCAGCCTCTACATTTCTCCACCAAATCTACAATACAATTTTAGTGATTGTGGATATATATACCAAGTTTACAATCTATATTCCTTGCATCAAAAACATTACAGTTGATGAACTAGCAGAAATCATTTATATCAAGTTCTATACAATTTACAGAGTACTCAAAAACCATATATCTGATTGAGATTCACTGTTTACAAGCCATTATTGATCCATCTTTTGTTATATGCTAGACACACACTGGAAACTTTCAACAGCCTTTCACTCTCAAACAGATGGCCAAATGGAACAACAAAATCAAATCTTGAAACATTATCTCTGATGCTTTATCAACTATTATCAAGATGACTGAGCACACTGGCTATCATTAGCACAGTTTGTTTATAATACCTCTCAACATGTCTCTACTGAAATGACATTCACAGAAGTCTTAATGAGATATCAATCTGATTTGAAAATTAATATCAGCAAATCACCACAATCAGTTGCCATACATGCTGCTAGCTGTGTGAAACATATTGAGGAAACACATCATAAACTCATCAAGAATCTACAAAAGACATAACAAACACAGAAAATCTATTATAATACAAAACATAAGCTTCAACAATTTAAAATAGATGACTATATCATACTCAATGTAAAAAATCTTCAATTGCTGCACCCAGTTCACAAACTTGATCATAAATATGTTGAATTCTTTAAAATTCTGAATATCATTGAAAAACAAGTATACAAACTAGAACTGTCATCTTCATATAGAAGCATTCATTCTGTATTCTATATATCTTTATTGAAGTCATACAACCACAGAAATGGAGCTCTATCAGAATCAGAATCAGAACTTATCAATGATGAAGAAGAATATCAAGTTGAAGAAATTTTTGAAAAACAACAACAAAAAAACAAATCTTCAGAATATCTTATGAGATGAATAGATTGAGATTTTAGTGATGATATATGAAAACTGAAAGAAAACATATTGAACACTCAGACATTTGAAATCTTTCTCAAACAAGAAAACAAATAACAAATACAAAATCAACATACTCTCAAACATCAAAAGTACAAACATCAAGTTGAAAGACATCAGAAGCACAAATTCTAAATCAAAAAATGCTAGAAGTACAAATCTCACTCAAACTCCAATTAAATGTATTTTTTTTTAGAAGAATTTTATCAGAGAAAAAGAGAAAAAGAAAAAAATTCAATTTGAGTATATTAAATACAAAAAATAAAACATACAAACAAGAAAAAAACAAAGAAAATGAGTTCTAAGAAAAGTCTAAAGATCTTCAATTCATTCACTCTCATCTCACTCTTCATCTTTCATTTTCTCTTCTCTCTCTCATCATCTCTCTCATTCTCTCTCTCTGCCACTCTCATCCAATACTCCTTCTGGTATTTGTATATTACCAGCATTCATTTTGGATGCAGAGATATAGACAAATATCTATTCCACAAGACATTTGTCTTCTCACATCTCTCTTTTCTCATCAATCTATTCATTCTTCAGCACATCTGATGAAGAAAGATATTTCTTTTCATCTTTTTCTCCCACTTCTTCATCATCTGAGACACTCTCTCTCTCTGCTCCACAGATGTCAGTGGCAAATTGACAAGAGAAGCAGACATCACAGACACTGCTGCAGTCATCAGTGTCTTCACAATCTTCTTCATTGACTCTTCAGTCAACTTCTCTTTCATCAATCTCTTCTCAGTCAACTTCTTCACTGTAGAGCTCTCAGAGCTCATCATTCTCAAAACCCTCTCTTTCTCTAATATCTCTGCTCTGAAAGAATCAGATACAACCACAGTCTTCAAAACCTGCACCTCTGCAGACTCAGCTGTCATTCAACACTGAAATCATAGAGCATTCACCTCTGCTCTGCTCTAAGCAGACAGCATCATCAGACAAGATGTGTTCAATCATTTAACTAAACAACAAAGACAACTTT
The DNA here is from genome assembly GCA_017607445.1 of Histoplasma ohiense. Lineage (NCBI taxonomy): Eukaryota > Fungi > Ascomycota > Eurotiomycetes > Onygenales > Ajellomycetaceae > Histoplasma > Histoplasma ohiense. The sequence continues at coordinate 970,303 of JAEVHH010000007.1, read as the reverse complement.
TGTGGCTGATCATATTCTCTTCAGCTGCTACTCTCATGAAGATAAACACTCATCTGCACATGATGCACCTCAGAAGAGGCGTATCACGCATCTAGCATTATTATCAGTATATCACTATTCAAAAGCAAATTTGAAGAAAAAGAAAAAGAAAATAAGAATTAAAGAGAATTATTCATGAGTTTGCAGAATTTTTCTGCAGAGGCACAAGCCTCACAACACTTCTGAGTATTTGACCTCAACACACATCAAAAATCAACATTCTCAAGTCTAGAAACACAACATTCACACAGAATTCAACTGTTGTGCATCACATGATTAGAGCTAGAGCAATATAACAAGCAAACAGCAAATAGCACTATACAGAAATGAGCTAGTGGTGCATGTGACCACACTAATAACACCACTGACAAGGAACACCAGCAATAATATGTGATAAGCATCAGCAAGGAAACAACTTACTTAAAATCAGAATATTCAAGAGAGCCCATTTCAAAAAAAGAGGGGAGGAAGAGAGAGAACTGATGAAAATTTAAAAATCTTTATTAAATTAGAAACAAGAAAATCACAGCAGAAGGGCAAAGAGTTTTGATGATAATCAAATTAAAAGAGAAGAGAAATCTTCAAAAAGAAAGAAATTCTTTTTGCTTCTCTGCACACAATCTCTAGCAATCAAAGAATCCACCAATTCCACCTCATTAAGAAATCAATAACAACGCATATACAAGCTATCTAGAGAACATGATCAATACACTGCTATCAACAAGCAGAACTTACAATATGAAAATGCAATTATCTACTAGCAAGCAATCTATACAATCACTGAGAGCAGCTCTTATAAAAAAGAGGGGCAATTGTAATGCACTCATTTATTATTTCCTTATTATCTTCACTTATTCTTACCTCTTTCCATTATACTCTCACTACCACTATTTCTATATGTATATATATATATCAATGTATGTATTTCGCACATCTTCTTTCTCTTTCTTTTCTTCCTTAGCAATTAGCTACACTACACTACATTACACTACTATACTACACTTTACAATATATTACTATTATCTCTGCTACGCTATAGACTATCTTCTACTGTTACTCTTCACACTATCACTACACCTCACAAAATTTGCTTTTGGATAGATAGTAGTGCTCTTAGCAATGTTGATATACTGATAATGATGCTAGATATATGATACACCTCTTCTGAGGTGCATTATATGTGGGCAAGTGTTTATCTTCATGGGGGTGGTGGCTGAGAAGAACATGACCAGCTACAAAAGTTGTTTTTGTTGTTTAGTTAAATGATTGAACACACCTCATCTGGTGATGCTGTCTGCTTGAGACAGAGCAGAGGTGAATGCTCTATAATCTCAGTGCTGAGTGGCAGCTGAGCCTGCAGAGGTGCAGGTTTTGAAGGCTGTGATTGTGTCTGATTCTTTCAGAGCAGAGGCATTAGAGGAAGAGAAGGGTGTGAAGAAGAATATGAGGATTTTGAGAGTGATGAGCTTCAGAGGCTCCATTGTAATAGGCGCAACGGAGATATCTATATTAGGAAATAGCTATGTGGCGATAGAAGAACACAGAACACACCAGAATTAATGAAGAGGGACATAGTGCATGGCATCATAGACAGCTGTAGCACATGAAGGTCATCTATATAATGCTCACTGATATCTGTAGATATTAGAAGATCAGTGATTAGCTTTGAATAATAGAGATTGCTATCTTCTTAACATTCTATGTGTGTACTTCACACTACTCTCATAATTATACCTACAACCATCTCTTACAATTCTAATCACTCATAACTTTATTTGAGTGGTCCGTTGTTACGCACACCTACAATAAAGCATGCAATGTTAGTTAAAACATGCAACATTAGTTAAAACACACAAGATGGTCTCAACATGCACAAGATCTCTTGAAAACCAATCTGAATCCTCTACTGCCTTCAATGATCACAATGTGCATTTGCAACAGTTGAATGATCAAATCTGTGAACAAGAGCAGCAATTAGCTATTCTGCATGCACAACAGTGGCTCAATGAGTTGGAAGTGCAGATTTGTGGAGATACTCTCATTGAGCCCCAATTAATCCAGAATATCACCACAGGACCACCGCAAAATCGATCTGTGAACAATACAAATGATGATAATGAAACACCACTGAGGTTGGAGATTAAGGACTATTATCGAGGAAAAAATATGTTAGAATTCAAGAACTATAAAGATTGCATGTTGACTCTCTTTACACACCACCACTGGTATTATCAAAAGAAAGAACACAAGATAAATGATGCTAAACTCTACCTTGACACCCACATTAAGCAGAAATGATTGAATTTTGTATCATTGTATGAGAGACATGAAGGAGCAACACTGTTGACTTTTGATGATATGTTATCACATCTAGAAATGCAAATTAACAATCCACAGAACCAGCACTGATTGACAAGTCAAAAGTTTCAAGACACAAAGCAACAAGAATGGCAATCAATACACAATTTCTCTAAATATCTCAAAGACTGAGAGTACTACTTACCCCCATATAGCAAAGAACAAAGAATGGATAACTTGTGTAGTAAGACATTGAAGGTATTACACACAGAACTCAACCATTGAAATCAAGAGCCTCAGAACTACAAAGAGTTGCTTTGAACTCTACAGACTCTCAAGGAAAATATGTCAGAGCAACAGCATGCTATTCACAAAGAAAGACCTGTGATATTCATAGGGAATCAGTGTTGTTCTGATAAATCTAGCAATCATCGAAACAAGAGAAAACAAGAGAAACAAATGGATTCAACTGAACAAATCAAGAAAGATAAATATAACTGGATGAAGGAGTGTTCTCACTGTCATAAGAAGGGTCATGTCACAAATGATTGTTGGATGTTACACCCCAAAAAGCACAACCAAGTTTGACAAGTAAAAAACCAACAATCTCAATCATAGAAGCAGCTGCTGCATTGGGAATACAAACAACTAGGCTGTGAGATAAACAATTATTGGCAATGAATACATGAATGCTGACAGAAGCAGGATGGTCGATGGTGTGGACACTAGTGGATTCTGACATGAATGCAAACTTCATGTCCCACACCTGGGCATCAAAATATTTCTCAAAGGCAGAAGGTAAACCAAAAGTAGTGGAAGCAGTTGATAATCATAAGATTAAATCATATGAACAACAAAGAGCTGCAATGAAGATTATCAATGACAAACATGTTCTCTGAGAAGGATTCCACCATTTTGAAGAGGCTGACATTAGCAGATATGATGTAATTTTGGGCATGCTGTGGTTGGAAGCTGTGAACTCTGATATCAACTGGGTGTGAAGATGCTGAACCTATAGAAAAGCATTGAATATTAACCACATGCATCTGAATACTGCTAAAGAATTCACAACACTAATTGATGATGGCAATATTATATTCACTGCCTTATCATTACAAGCTGTGAGTACAGCAACTGAGTCAAATATCTCAGATGATTATAAAGATTATCTTGATGTATTTCAAGAAGACATATCTGATGCAGAACATACATCTCATGATCATGTCATAGAGCTCAAACCTGGCAAGAAACCCCCATATCAACTGATATATAACTTATCACCTCAAGAACTCTCTGTCCTCTGAGAATATATCAAAAAGGCATTAGAGAAGAATTGGATACATCTATTCAAAAGCCCAGCCAGCATGCCAGTGTTATTCATGCCAAAGAAAGATGGAACCCTGCATCTTTGCATGAATTATCAAGGATTGAATGAAATAACAGTCAAGAATTGATATCCACTGTCTTTGATAAGTGAAATACTTGATAGATTAGCAGATGCCAAAATATATACACAACTGAATCTTAGAGATGCATATCATAGAATTCACATACAAGCAGAGGATGAATGGAAAACAGCATTTTGAACATGATATGGACACTTTGAATATCTAGTCTTATCTTTTGGGCTAACCAATGCCTCTGTGACTTTTCAATCTTATATCAACAAAGCCCTCAGCGACCTTTTAGATGTATATTGCATGGCTTATCTCAATGATATTGTAATCTATTCAAACATGCTTGATGAACATGTTGTCCATGTTAAGAATGTGCTGGAACGGTTAAGGCGATGGAGACTATATGCCAAACTTAGTAAGTGTACATTCCACACAACAGAAATTGGATTTTTGGGTTTTGTGGTTACCACGCAGGGCATTACTGTCGAGAAACACTGTGTCGACACAATTCTAGATTGGCCAGAACTGTGAACTATAAACAAATTGCAAATATTCCTAGAATTCATCAATTTCTATTGTCGATTCATATACAAGTTCTTGATAATAACGACACCTCTGACTGAATTGTTAAAAGATTACAAAACAAAAAGGGGGAAGAATAACACATCTGTTCAGTTAGACAAAAACTGCAAGCACACAATTTTGCAGTTAAAAGAATGCTTTACAAAAGCATCATTGTTGATTCACTTTGATTCACAGCAAAAACTCTGTATAGAAATGGATGGATCTGATGTTGCAATCACCACAGTAATATCACAATTAATGGATGATGGTCACTGACACCCGATCGCATTTTGATCTAGAAAGCTCACAGAAACAGAAAGATGTTATCAAATATATGATCTAGAAATGTTGCTGATTGTAGAAGCTTTCAGACAATGGTGTCATTACTTACATGGTAGCAGGCATTCAATAACTGTTTTATCTGATCATGCCAACCTTCAGCACTTCATGATGATGAAGCAGTTAAATGAGTGTCAGATTTACTGGATGGAAATGCTCTCAGTGTTCAATTTTGAAATAGAGCATCATTCTGGGAAAAATAATCCCACAGATGCATCAAGTCATTGCTCAGATTTTGTAAAACACACAGCTTTCTTGACAGAGCTCTCTACTCTGCAAGAGAAGCTGCATAAGGGGATCTTTAAGTCACTAAAGACAAAAGAAAACACAAAGTTAGATCAATGTATCAAGATGATGCAAAAAGATCTGCAAGCTAATGAAAATTGTTGAGTGAAGAGGTTCTTAGTCATCAATGACAACAACCCCTGCAGAATAAAGAACACACCTGTGGATGAGAATGAGGTTGCAGATGTTACAGAATTAAATCTAGAGACTCTGATGCCACAGATTCTAGCTGTCAAAGTATTTGAGTCTGAGACAGTCTATCACAAAGAGGTAGCTGAATCTATCATCAAACTCTTACTGCAGATTCAGAATAGGGACATCAGCACATCTGAACTTCACAGAAGACTAGAGATGAGTGACACTAGTATAGATAATCATTCAATCTGAGCAGTAGATAAAGATGGCCTGTTCAGAAAAGATGATAAAGTCTACATACTGCAAGACAAGGCCATAAGGCATGAAATAATGAAAATGAACCACAATGATCCCCAAGGTGACCATTTTGGATGTGACAAAACCATCAAAGTGATCAAATGCAAGTACTTGTGGCATGGTATGAGTGATGAGATTGCAGAATATGTGAGAACTTGCAATGTTTGCCAACACATCAAGATACCACAGCACAAGCTGTACAGATTGCTACAACCACATTCAGTGCCAGATAAAAAATGACATACAATTAGCATGGACTTTATTGAAGGCCTGCCAGATAATAAAAAGGAAAGTCAAATCTATAATGCTATTGTCATATTTATTGATTTATTCATCAAATGAGCCATAATTGTGCCCACATCTTCAGAGCTAGATGCAGAAGAACTCATGAACATTATTGTATGAAGGGTTGTGAAGAACTTTGGCCTACCTGCGAACATTATTAGCAACCAAGATTCATTAATAAATAGCAAGTTTTGGTTGACATTGTGTTATCTGCTTCATGTCTGATGAAAATTATCGACAGCATTCCACCTGCAAACCGATGGCCAGACAGAATGATTGAACCAGGTGATTGAACATTATCTTCGCACATATTGCAGCTACCAGCAAGATAATTGGATAGAATGGATTCCTCTGGTGCAATGGGCATATAACAACACTTTCCACACATTGATAAAAATGACACCATCTGAAGCAATGATCGGCCGACCAACTGAACTTCATATAGATGTGGAGCCCCCAAGCATGGGTGTGTCAAAATTGGTGATGGAACAAGTGGAATGGATGAAGCAAGCAGAGAACAAAATCTGAGAATGTCTGAAAGCTGCCAAAGCAGCTGAGAAAAAGTATTACAATCAGCACCATATATCAAAAAGCTTTAAGATAGAGGACTGGATAATGCTGCATGCAAAAAATATATCCACCTTGCAACTCTCACCCAAACTAGATCATTGATTTTTGAGTCCCTTTCAAATAATTGATATCCGCGGTACACAGGCGTACAAACTGAAACTCACACTGCAATATAAAGGAATTCATCCCATATTCCATGTTTCTCTTCTTGAACCATATCACACGCGCGACAGACAAATCCTGCAAGCAGAACTGATAATTATAGACACATAAGAGGAATGGGAAGTTGAAGCTATATTAGACAAGCATCAGTACCACAGTCAAACACAATATCTTGTCAAATGGAAAGATTGTACAGACACAGATAATTCTTGGGAACCTGAGGAAAACTTGATGAACAGTCAGAAGTACTTGGAACAGTTTAATAAAATCTATCAGAAGTCAGTCAGTAAACAAAAACAAAGAAGACAACAATAACTGCTGAATATACTTATTCCACTCAGAGATTAAAAAACAGATCTGCCTCAGCTTGGTCAGTGTCATTTGAGGAATTGTCATCAAGGCAAACCTGCTTATTATTCTGGATTTCCTCAACTGATGAAGCATGACATTTCAATGATGACTTGGGAGCTGCGACTGGTGATGTAACCACCAGAATCTCATCAATCACTGTTTCAGCTGGAGCCTCAGGAGAACCATCTCATTGAATCTCTCAGATCTTCACAGCAAAGAATCTAACCACTGCAGTCACAGCACTCTGCAAAATGTTAACATTCAAAACATCCACATCAGTGACAATTAGATCCTCAGCAGCATTGATAACTGTCTGAGCCAATTCAACAGCATCCACTGACATCTAATAGAAAGTTAATATTATATACTGTAAAAACATCTGTTTTGAATAATAACTTACTGGAATGCAGGCATGCTTTGTCACTGAGCAGTGCTTGCATTTTTTGCATCAACCCTCAGCAGGCTCACAATGATGGTGGGAGGACATTGTCAAATGTTGAATACAACAACAGCAATATGCTGCTGCATTTCTTTCTAACACTTCAACAGAATCATCCACTTCCTCATCTTTGCCTATATTATCAGCTGACTCAAATAACATACCAAGATCTTGGCTCAGTGAGGATGACACTGATGTAATAGTAGAATGTGAAAATGCATTTTCTGGAATACTGCTATGATTGAATGCCACACTCTGCTGTGACAACAGATTATCAGAGTTCATATAGAATTCTAGAACCTCATCTGCATTCTTGTAGACCTGCACATCAAGTACAAACCTTGCAATGGCAGTTTGATACATGGCAAATCTCTCATCTGAAACTTCATCAGAGAGCAGCATCTTGTGAAATTCATTGATCAAAGATTGATCAATTTCATGAAAGCACTCAGGCATCTATAACTTGTTAGTACTCTTAACAATCTCAGTTTAAGAAAACTTACAGCAGCACAACTTCTATTTGATATATGGCAGATGTGACAGTGTGTCCATTCATCATTCACAAAGCAAGGATATACTGGAGGGTTCTGCAACCTCTCCAGACAACCCAAGCAAATGCTCTCAATGGCAGACAGCATATCACCCTCCATAGACTCCAAACCAGCAATGGAAACAGCTGGTTCTGACATTCTATCATAACTTTAATCAGTACCAAGACCTTGTTCAAAGGAGGAGGAGAAGTAAAAGCAACAAGAAAGAAAAACAGATGTTGGAGATTGGAACCAATATTGCAATGTTGATCAAAGGGATTGCAACAACATAAAACTCAACCCAAAATGGAAAACACAACCACACAACCAAAACTTTGAATTTCACAATAAAAATTGCATAGAAAGATACAGTGTACTTTATTTGATAAATTGATGTATTCTTTTTAAATAAAAAATTGTTGGTGGTGATGGTGGTGATGATTTTCGATGGAGTGTGATTTTTGGTGTAGAAGTCAAAGAAAAGAGGTTCAGAAGTTGTGTCTAAATTGTGATTGAACTGCAATGACATCAGAGATGGAAAAACATTCTTCTGAAACAGCAACACTTTGAAATTAACCTCAACAATTAATCCAGCCTGAGCCTGCGAACTCTATACAATATTAACCACACAGCACATGTTATGAACTTCGCATGTTGCAGTAAGAAGCCCTGGGGACCAGGCCTTTGAAGAAGGAAGATAATTGTAATAGGCGCAACAGAGATATCTATATTAGGAAATAGCTATGTGGCGATAGAAGAACACAGAACATGCCAGAATTAATGAAGAGGGACATAGTGCACGGCACCATAGACGGCTGTAGCACATGGAGGTCGCCTATATAATGCTTGCTGATATCCGTAGATATTAGGAGATCAGCGATTAGCTTTGAATAATAGAGATTGCTACCTTCTTAACATCCTACGTGCGTACTTCACACTACTCTCATAATTATACCTACAACCATCTCTTACATCCATGATGGAGGAGTTGGCTGGGAAGAAGTTGACTGGAGAGGGATTGAAGAAGTTGATTGGAGAGGGGTTGAAGAAGTTGACTGAAGAGTCAATGAAGAAGGTTGTGAAAGCTTCAGCAGTGAAGGCAGTGGAATATGAAAAATATGAGCCTCATGATATAAAGATGTGAGAGAAGATCATGGAGGGAGAGATCTTTCTTCAGTGAGTGTGTTGATGAGTGAAGAAGTTGATGAAGAAGAGCAGAGAGAAGAAAGCAAATGTTCTGTGAGAGAGACATTTGCCAGTATCTTTGCATCCAAAATGAGATCTGATGCTTAACAAGTACCAGAGGCAGTATAAGAAGAGGGTGACAGAGAAGAAATGAGAGGAATGATGAAGAAGAAAGAGAAAGTGAGAGATGAAAGATATTGAGATGAGAGTGAATAAACTGAAGATCTTTAGACTTTTCTTAGAACTCATTTTCTTTGTTTTTTTTTTTTTTTTCTTGCTTGTATGTTTTATTTTTTGTATTTATTATACTCAAATTGAATTTTTCTCTTTTTTTCCTTTTCTCTGATAAAATCCTTCTAAAAAAAATACATTTGATTGGAGTTTGAGTGAGATTTGTACTTCTAGCATTTTTCAACTTAGAATTTGTGCTTCTGATGTCTTTCAACTTGATGTTCACACTTTTGATGTTTGAAAGTATGTTGGTTTTGTATTTGTTGTTCATTTTCTTGTTTGAGAAAGATTTCAAATGTCTGAGTGTTCAATATGTTTTCTTCTGATTTTCATGTATCATCACTAGAATCTCAATCTGTCCATCTCACAAGATATTCTGAAGATTTGTTTTTTCATTATTATTTTTCAAAAATTTCTTCAATTTGATATTCTTCTTCACTGTTGACAAGTTCTGATTCTGATTCTGATAGAGCTCCATTTCTGCAGTTGTATGACTTCAATAAAAATATGTGAAATACAGAATGGATGCTTCTATATGAAGATGACAGTTCTAGTTTGTACACTTGTTTTCTGATGATATTCAGAATCTTGAAGAGTTCAATATATTTATGATTGAGTTTGTGAATCAGACACAGCAATCAGAGATTTTTTGCATTGAGTATGATATAGTCATCTATTTTAAATTGTTGAGGCTTATATTTTGCATTATAATAGATTTTCTGTGTTTGTTGTGTCTTTTGTAGATTCTCAATGAGCTTATGACATGTTTTCTTGATATGTTTCATGCAGTTAGCAGCATGTATGGCGACCAGTTGTGATGATTTGCTGACATTAATTTTCAAATCAGATTGATATCTCATTAAAGCTTCCACAGATGCCATTTCAGTAGAGACATATTGAGAGATATTGTAAACAAACTACACTAGCAGTAGTCAGTGTGCTCAGTCATCTTGATGATAGTTGATAAAGTATCAAAGATAATGTTTCAAGATTTGATTTTGTTGTTCCATTTGATCATCTGTTTGAGGGTGAAAGGCTGTTGAAAGTTTCCAGCATGCATCTAGTATATAACAAAAGATAGATCAATAATGGCTTGTAAACAGCAATTCTCAATCAAATATATGGTTTTTGAATACTCTGTAAATTGTATAGAACTTGATATAAATAATTTCCACTAGTTCATCAGCTGTAATGTTTTTGATGCAAGGAATATAGATCATAAACTTGGTATATATATTCACAATCACTAAAATTGCATCATAGATTTGGTGGAGGAATGTAGAGACTGGTAAGTCTGTAATAAAATCTATAGTAATGAATTCAAAAGAATTTGATGATAAGAGAATTATATTCAATTCTCCATATTGTCTGTGTCATTTTGACTTTACTCTTTGACAAATATTATAAGTGAATATATAATCTTTGATATTTCTGATTAGCTTATGTCAATAGTATTTGTTCTGAATGCTATCTATAAACTTTTTTATATCAAAGTGACTCCTCTGCAGATCATCATGATTTGCACTGATAATTTCATCAATAAGTGTCTTTTGTTGAGAAACATACACACAATCATCAGCACACAATATATCATTCTCAGAAATTGTTTATAGTATATTTTCAGTGACAGTCATATTCTTCTCTTTTATCTTTTTTCTTTGCTCAGCAGCAAAAGAATCAATCTTCTGTGTTTTACTCAGAAATAAAATGAAGGATTCAGACATTTCTGTATATACTGAGTTCTCAAGAATAGCCTTATTGACTGCAATCTGAGGCATATATTGCTCAATGCACAACAGAGGGGAAGAGTTTATGTGAGAGATAGAAGACATCAATATATGAAGCACTTTTCACTCATTAAAAGAAGCATTTTACTCATTAGAGACTCATACACAGACTACATCAGAAGAAATATCATTTTGAAAAGAAGTATCAGCTTCTCAGTTTAGTCTAACTCCATGTTTCAGCTTCTGTTGCAGAGTAGATAACATAGTTTGATCATTATAGATCTCACTGTAGTCTGCATAACAACTGAGCTCATCAGCTGAATTCTTTGATTCAGAGTGATGCAGTAATACAAAATCATAAGCAGATAAAGCTTCCATTCATCTGATCTGATATCTATTCAGTTTCTTAGTCATCATAAAGTACTGCAGATTGACATGATCAGATCAGACTTGAATTGAATACTGACTTCTCTTCAGATAGTATTTTCAATTCTTAAATACTGCTACAATAGTCAAGAGTTCTTTATCATGAGTATCATAACACATTTCCACATCAATCAACTTTCTTAATCAGAAAGCAACTGAATGCCAGTGCTTATCATTCTGTAACTGTGACAGAATAGCAGCAACTGCAAAAGTGAATGCATCAGATTCAATCTGAATACATCAAGCTGAATCAAAATGAGCTAATAGAGAAGCACATATAAAGCACAATTTAAGCTCATTGAAAGCATTTTGAGCATCTTCTGTTCACATAAAAGTGGCTTTTCTTTCCCTCTTCTTGCTCTCTTTTATAAGTTTGAATAATGGGGCTGCAATAGAGGAGAAAGACTTAATAAATCACTGATAGAAATTAGCAAAGCTCAAGAAGAATTGAATCTCTTTAATTGATTTAGATGTAGACTATTCCACAATAGTGAAAACTCTGTCTGACTCCATCTCAACATCATTTGTATCTATAACAAACCTCAGAAACAAGATTTTATCCACTTCAAATTCACACTTAGAGAGTTTTGCAAATAGATTCACACACTTGAGACATTCTAGTATCTTAGTAACATGCACTTTATGTTTCTGCTTTGAATTGAAGAATATGAGAATGTCGTCCAAATAGACAACACAACATATATCCAACAAATCAGACAAGACATTGTTAATGTATGCTTGAAATATCACTGAAGCATTAGCTAGTTCAAATGGTATAACTACATATTCAAAATGTTCATATCTCATTCTAAAGACTGTCTTTCAATGGTCTTTTGCTGCTATAAGTATACAGTGATAGACATCTTGAAGATTCAGCTTAGTGAATATCTTAGCTTTTGAAAGTCTATCAAGTAATTCACTTATTAGAGGTAGAGGGTATCAGTTCTTGATGATGATTCAATTTAATCCTCAATAGTCTACACAAAGACAGAGTCCATCATCTTTTTTGAGAACAAAGAGAATCAGTGCATCAGTCAGACTACTGAATGATTGTATTCATTCTTTATCTAATGTATTTTTTAAATATTCTCTTAGAGCGGCTAACTCAGTTTCAGAGAGATTGTATATCAGTATAAATGAAGATTGTGCATCAGACTCAAGATCTATACAGTGTTCCATCTTTTCTGATCTTTTCATGCTTATAGCAGCTTCTTCTGAGAAGATATGCACATATGACATGACATAATCAGATAGACTGATTGACAAGTTCAAATACACAGCTGAGAATACACATGAAGTATGCTTTGAGTCTTTTGAATGTTCTGTAGATAATACTACAAGCATTTCTACTCTAGCTTCTGTGAGAACTTCAGCTAGAACATCTTATTCAGAAATAATTTGAAATTGTTGTTCATCTTCAGAGCTTCTAAAGAAGAATTGTCCATCTGATCAATCTATAAGAGGATTTGTTTGTCTTAATCAAGGAAATTCTAATACAAGACTGTAGTTCTTCATCTTCATCATATGAAAGAAATGAGATGTCTGCTGTGCATTACTCTTGTGATCAGTGACAGTAGTTGCAATGTTATACTCTTCAAAGAAGTGTATTATACATTCATCAATCAACTTAATCATTTTGATTTTGCAGTGAGCAGCTTCTAGATTGTGATTCTTTGCTCAAAATTCATCAACACAGTTCACTTCTGATTCAGAGTCTACTAGTGCAAGCATTTTTTGCAGATTCTTAGATATAGCAAGTTTCACTGTGACAGTGAAGCTTAAGATGTTTTTGCATCAACTTTCCATACTTATGACTGTCATTGTAAGCTGAATAATGTGTCTTAAGCATTTTTTGAGTTCTTTGAGTTCTTTATGTCTTTTGTATTGAGTTTTGAGTTGGACTTGGCATTTTTGAATTTGTCTTTGAGTCATTTGAAACACAAATTGATGGTATGTCCTGGTCACTTGCAATAATGGCAATATTTTGATTAGATGAAGTCATTGAACTTTGTAGTGTCATTTCATCTGTGTTTGTTTTGTGATCTATTATCAGCATTATTTCTGTTGTTAAAGCTTTGAGTGAGGTTTTTGAAATTTGACTTCTCTTTAAGCTTCTTCTGTCTCTCTGACAGATTCAATTCTGCCATTGCAAGTTTATATAGAATGACATCATAGCTTAACTCTTCCAATTTGATTGCATATTTGTCAAATTCTCAGCAAATGAAAGGTAGAACTTTCATATAGAGATGTGATTTCTGATGGTATTCACTATAAGAATGCCACAGACACTCTTCAATTGATTGTAAGTGTGAAGCAAATTGTTGAACTGTCTGATCTTCTTGTTGCTCTGTTTTTCAGTACTGTCTATTGACATCTTGAAAACTTTTATCTGGATTGATGACTTGACATTGCATTCAACTAACAAATTCTTCTCATGATGGCAAAGTTCATATATCATATGTATGTTGATACCAACATTGTTGCATCTTGACATTGAAATGAGTAACAGCTTTGATGATCTTTTGATGATTGTGTTCATTGTAGTAATCAAGATCACTGACATGAAAAGCAATAGCAGCTGTAACAAAGTTTTTGAATTCTTTCATACTTTGATCTCAGAACTTTTCCACATCTCTTCAAGAAGAGTAACCACTCATGTCAGAATCTCAAAATTTTAATTGCTAAAGTGATATTCAACTACATCTCTCACTGACAGTAGTCACAGTGCTTTTCATTAAGATGTTGAGCACTTGTAGTGTGGCTTCTGATGATCTGAGAATATTGATGATGTTATCACAGTTATCATTCATACTAGTTGTATCTCTACCATGATTCAGATGCACTTCTAGTGTATTTTGAGTGACTGGAATTGTTCTATTCAATTCTTATAGTAAAGTGTCACACTGTTGTTGAAGTTCTCACAATTCTTTCTCAGTCTGTAATTTTTTGATTCTTCTGATCACAGCTATCTTCTCAGTCTCAATTGTGCTGAGATCTTCAGAAGAGATATCTCCTTCTGAACTATACTCAGAGTCTGATTCCATAGAGAAAGATGATGCTTGTTGTGCACTTTCAGTGGCAGAAGTGTGTATTTCACAGTTTTCTTCCATGGTGTTTGCTGCTTTGGATTCAGCAGTAGTATGAGTACAGTGGATGCTGTGGATAGAGACTATGACTATTACTCAATGAACTGTCTCTTGAAGATTGAGCAATTAGAAACTGTGAGGTGTAGTGACAGTGTGAAGAGTAACAGTAGAAGATAGTTTATAGCATAGCAGAGATAATAGTAATATATTGTAGAGTAATATAGTATAGTAGTGTAATGTAGTGTAGTGTAGCTAATCACTAAGAAAGAAAAGAAAGAGAAAGAAGATGTGCGAAATACATACATCGATATATATATACATATAGAAATAGCGGTAGCGAGAGTATAATGGAAAGAGGTAAGAATAAGCGAAGATAATAAGGAAATAATAAACGAGTGCATTACAAAATTGTCAGAAATATGATCATTTTGCAAATCTCTGTAGAAGAAATGTGAAATGTCAAATTTGTACTCAATCTCACAAAACTGCTGAACACAGTTGTCAATTTTGTTTAAAAAAAGAAGTTATATATGAGCACTCTAAGTCTGTTGCAAAATGTGCCAATTGCAAAGAGCCTTATTTTGCAAATTCAAAAGAATGTGTGTTTGCTTCTAAATCAGAAAAATCAGTAAAATCAGTAATACAAACTGATATTTCTGTCTTTGCTAACATGAAAAATAGTGACAGTCAAAAAAGAAGAAATTCTCAGATCTCTAATTCTGTTGTATCTGAATCTTCTGAAAAATAAAAAATGAAAGTACAAAAGTCATCAAAAACTCCTGTTCAAACACAAATAAAAGATACATATATGCAAGATATGATAGCTGTTGAAGTTGTGAATAATAGATTTAGTCTATTATCTGACTCTGAATAAAGATAAAAAACCATTCAACAGTCTTATATAATGCAGAAAAAACATCAAAAAAATGTTAAAAGCTCTACAAAAATCAAATTTATTCAAAATAATGTGGACAGAATAAATCCATGTCTTTATTTCTGTTTACAAATTGACTATAAGCAAAAAGCAGACTTTGTTCTTATTCAAGAACTCAGTCTTGATGCTGATCAAATGTATAGTGTATCTCATCCAGCATACTATTGTTTTCTATCAGAGAAAACAGATATTAGAGTTAGAGTGGTAATTTATGCTAGAAAGAATTCAAGATTTCAATTCAATCTGAGATATGATTTGATATCTGACTCTGATATTCTTGTTAGTGACATTGTGGATATGAAAAAACAGTTTGAAAATATTCAATTAATCAATATCTACAATGAAAGATCACTGAGAGAAAACAATAGAACTTGGACATTTGATAGATGTTTAATGCAGCTGAAATCAGAAAAGAACTCAATAATCATAGAGATTTCAATGCTCATCACTCTTGATGAAATTCAGAAAAAACTCAATCAATTAGAGCTGAAAAACTAGTTGAATAAGCACTTTTAAACAAACTAGAGTTGATAAATAAGCAAGATATTCTCACTTTTCACAAATCAGATTTGAGACAGAAATCAATTATAGATCTATGTTTTTTCTCTAAGAATCTATATAAGAATAAACATTTTAATTGATATGTTGACTCAAATGAAACAAATGGTGCTGTCACTGGTCATGAGATAATTCAAGTTGATATGGAATTTTGAATCATAATCAAACAGTTCAAAACCCATTATATTCAAATCAATACAATTTTGAAAAAACTCAGTGAACAGAAGTGAAAAGAATATTGAAAAGTTGAAATTAGAGAATAGAGAAACTCTTTATTGAAAATCAGATACAAATATTACAGACAAAATGCTTAAAGAAAGAGTAAATTTAGTCACTGAGATTATTCTTTCAAATATAAAGAAATATATTTCATTGAAAAGAGTCTCTGAATTCTCTAAGTCTTGATGAAATGATGAGATTTCAAATAAAAGAAGACATTTAGCTAGAGTTAAAAAAGATTGAAAAGAAGATCTTGTTTCATTTGAGTATTTAAAGAATATTAGAAATGATTATTTCTCAACAATTAAAAAGACAAAGACTGATTGTTGGAATAACTTTCTAGAAAATGCTCAGGGGAAAGAGATCTTCAAAGCTTTTAGATATACTAAGTCAAAAACAATGTCTAAGCTATCAACATTAACTCATAATTTCCAGAATGAGGAAATTATAGCTAGCTTGTTTGAAGATAAATGTCAAGCTTTTATAAGAATACTATTTCCATCATTGAATAATTCAACTGAGATTTGTTCTTTGCAAGAAGATAATGAATATGAATATGATAAGAAATGGAAATGGCCTGACTTAACTGAAGATGAATTAAAGACAGCTATTTTTTCATCTTCAAAGGTCACACACAGCAGCAGAAGCTGATACTATAAATCATTTAATAATTCCTTTGAATTGTTCTCAAATCTTTTGAAATATGGGTATCATCCTAAGTGCTGGAGGCATGCTGTTGGAGTTATTCTTTCAAAATCCAATAGAAAACCAACTATTTCTAAATCTTATAGAGTGATATCTCTGCTGAATTGCCTGGGAAAAATTCTGGAAAAGATAATTGCAACTAGATTGTCTTTTCTATCTGCTACTACTGATCTATTATATGATGATCAAATGAGAGGTAGAAAGCAAAACTCAGCAATTGATGTGGTTCTCTCTGTAGTTCATGATATTCAACTTGCAAAGAATTAAAAAATGGTTACAACTGCAATGTTTATTGATATAAAAGATGCATTTGATTGTGTTTCAGTTTCTCAAATGATCAATACTTTGATAGAACTGAGAATGCCAAAGTCTCTCATTAAGTGAGTTATCTGTTTCATGTCAAAAAGAACTATTCAGTTGCTTTTTGATGGAATGAGACAAGATATAACAGATATTGAGATAGGAGTTTCTCAGGGTTCCCCAGTCTCACCCATTTTGTTTGCTATATTTGTCAAGTTTCTATTTATTGATAGACAAATGGCAATTATGATGAGAACTCCAAGCTATGTGGATGATTTAGACCTAGTTGTAAGCTCAGAATCAATTGTGAATAACTGCAATTTGATTGAGCAAGCAGCAACTGAAATGATTGAAAAAGCAAAATCAAAAAACATTGTTTTTGATATGAATAAAACTAAATTAATTCATTTTTATCCAAATTTCAGAGAAAAAGATACTGAAGTTAAGTTTTTAAATCATTTAATTAAATCTAAAAACTCAGTTAGATGACTTGATGTCTGATTAGATTCTCAATTGAATTTTAAATCTCATGTGCAAATAAAAACTGCAAATGCTGAAAGAATTTTAAACAGTATATTGAGACTTTCAAATACTGAAAAATATCTGATATTTCAAGCAATGAGACAATTATATATTGTCTGTGTGACCTCTGTTTCAGATTATGCAGTTCAGATGTGGTGGAGAGATCAAAAACACTTTATAGAAAGATTTCAAAAACTTCAAAACTTAGCTTTAAGAAAGATTCTAGAAGTATCCAAAACTACTTCAATTAAAGCTATGAAAATTGAAATCTCTATTTCTTCACCACAAGTGAGATTTGATAAAATCTGTATGAATTATACTCTCAGAATTATGAAGCTATATTCACATCATTCTATTAGAAAGAGAGTTTCAAGTTCTTTTTCAAATGAATCAAATAGATTAGAATTAGATTGAGAACTTTATCTTGATTGAAATGAAACTGATTTATCTGAAAATTCAAGTTCTTTACAAAGAAGAATATCATCTCAGTTATTTAGAATTTACTGAATGATTAAGAACTGTTTCTCTAGTTTAAATATAGAGAGAATAGCTATTGAAAATCTCTCTTCTTGAAAGAAAAGTCTTGATAATCTTGTTGATTTAAATGTTAGTCAACTTTCAAAAGAAGATCAGACTCAAGAACATTTAAAGCTTTTGAAACAAATGAAAAATAAAGCAATTCTTATATACACTGATGACTCAAAATGTAAGAAAACAGGCAATCTTGAAGCTGAAATAGTATATTCAGAAAATGATAAAAACTATATTCTTGATTCTTGACAAATTGAAAAAGAGTCATAAGTTTTTAATGCTGAATTATTTGTAATTTCAAGAGCTTTCAAATTGATTGAAATGAAGATTGAACAATGGAAAAGATTTGAGCATATTTGGATATTCTCTGATAGTCAAGCAGAGCTTAAAAGACTTCAAAGTAATAAAATCAACAGTGGACAGTCAATGCTAGAGCTGATTTTGAAAAGTTTTCAAAATATTCAAAGAAAAATCTCATTCAATGATTCTATTCATCTTCACTGAGTGTCTGTTCATATGAATATATATGACAATGAAATGGCTGATAGAGCTGCAAAAAAAGCAACTGAATTAGAAATCTGCTTTCAAAGAATTGTAATATAGACTTTTATTAAGAGAAAAATAAGAGAATCATATTTGCAAAAATAGCAAGATATCTGACTTATGCAAAGAAAAAATATGCATTACTCCAGATTTGAAACAAAGCCAAAGTGAAAGACTTGTTCAATAAAGTGTAAAAAGAAACTTTTTGCTACAATAATGCAGTTAAAGCTTGAACATGATTACTTCAAATCATATTTAACAAAGTTTAGAGATGATTTAAGTAGTCTATGTTTAGATTATCAGTTATATGAAAATTCAGAGCATCTTCTGTTATTTTGTGCAGAGTATTCAGAATTGAGATTGAAACTGAGAAAGAAGTTTGAATTGAAACAATTAAATTTGCATCTATTATTCAATACAGAAACTGGAAACAAGTTTTTAATTAAATATTTGAAAGAATTAAATGTTGCTACAAGAGTTTGAATGAATTGTCTGTTAAAAATATTAAGATCAGATTTTCTATTTGATTTATTTTGATTTTTCTTTTAGTCTTTCTTTTTTGAAGTCTCTTTTAAGTTTGTTTATGATCAGTTTTAATTTGTTTTGAAAAGTTTGGTTTGTTTTTTATTGATGTTATAGTTGTTGTCAGTGATTTTCCTTTTCCTTGTTATAATAAAGCTGTCTTTTACAATGTTTATTTCTTTTGTTTTCAAACTAAGTTGTGTTGACTTGCTGACATTCTTTTGATTTTGATTTCTTTGATTGAACAGTTTGAATAGTTGTTTGATTCTGGGCTGGAATTCTGATAATGCATGTTTTAAATTGCCTTTGTATATTAAATTATTCTTGAGTTGAAAAATCCTGAAGTGTTTCAGATAGATGTCATAGTCACTGACTGCATGCATCTATAATTGAAGAAGAATAATAATAATAATCTTATACGAAATAACTAGTGCGGTAGCGTACGCTATCCTTGATTAATAGGGGGTGGTGTACGCCACGGAAGAATAATAAGCTGAAATTACCACAAGTTTATTATCAGATCAAGCTATTCAATTGAAATCTTGTTGCAATATTTGATTCTTTTAAATATTTCATCAAGAATTCATTTCCAGTTTTTGTATTGAACAAAAGTTTTAAATTTAACTGTCTCAATTCAAACTTCTCTCTCAATCTCAATCTTAACTCTGTATACTTTGTACAAAGTAAAAGAAGATGCTCTGAGTTTTCATATAACTGACAATCTGAACATAGATCATTTAAATCATCTTTAAACTTTGTTAAATATGATTTGAAATATCCATGTCCAAGCTTTAGCTGTATTATTGTAGCAAAAAGTTTCTTTTTATATTTTATTGAATAAGTTTTTCATTTTGACTTAGTTTCAAATCTGAAATAATGTACATTTTTTCTTTGTAAAAATCAGGTATCTTGTCATTTTTGCAAACATAATTCTCTTATTTTTCTCTTAATAAAAGTCTATATTACAATTTTTTGAAAGCTGACTTCTAATTCAGTTGCTTTTTTTGCAGCTTTATCAGTCATTTCATTGTCATATATGTTCATATAAGCAGACACTCAGTGAAGATGAATAGAACAACTGAATGAGATTTTTCTTTGAATATGTAACGGGCGTACTTCGATTAACGATTTGGTACTATCCTAATTACAGATTACGAATTGATTAAGGAAAGAAAGAAAGAGAAAAGAATCAGAAGAAAAGATCATACAAAGGGGGTTCTTATAGAAGAAAGTTCAGAGTGGAATAATATCAGAGGCCACTTCACAGTGAAGTGTGGAGTGGAAGAATGTTAAGAGCTACACAGAAGAATTGTTAGAAACTACATGAGTGTGAAGTGTGGAGCAGAAGAATCATTGAGAACTACACAGAAGAATCATTAGAGACTATATAAGTGCAGAGTGTGGGATGGGAGAATCATTGAGAGCTATATGAAAGAATTGTTAGAGACTACACAAGCGCGGAGCACA
Source organism: Histoplasma ohiense (assembly GCA_017607445.1). NCBI lineage: Eukaryota > Fungi > Ascomycota > Eurotiomycetes > Onygenales > Ajellomycetaceae > Histoplasma > Histoplasma ohiense. The sequence goes on along the minus strand of JAEVHH010000007.1, from coordinate 949,656 downwards.
GAGTGGAAGAACATCGAGGGTTACATGAGGTTGCAATGACAGAAGTTGATTGTGTAAGTTAATTGCTAACAGATACTAACCCATCACATTATCCCCCTCTACTGAGGTGAGTGAGGACTCATAGGTGTTGAGGGCGGTGGTGTCCTCCAAGGCAGATGCAGATTCCCAGATTGGATGATTGTATTCTACCCATTTGATGAGGTATTTGCAGTGGTGGTGGTTGGTTCTATTGTCAAGAATTGCTTCAATTTCCCATTCAAGTTCATTATCTTCTTCTACAATGATGAGTGGCTGCTAATTGAAGATTCTCTGTGAGAGGAATGAATCCTCAGCTGTGGGTTGGAGCAGGTTCATATGAAAGATGTTGTGGATGTCAGATGGAATGTCAAGTCAATAATCATGTGTGTCTAGCACTTCCTTCACTGTATACTTGATGTGACAGTAATCTAATGTACATGAGAGACAGTCTATTCTTATGTTCTTGAGATTCAATCAGACTTTGTCTTCTACATAATATTGAGTTGCAGAACTTCTTCTGATATTTGTTTGATTCTTATAATCTTACTGAATACTGATTATTGAAGTTTCTGTTTATTTGTGAGTTTTCTTCAGCTTGCTCACAATGTTCTCTGCCATTTGTATGAAGCTGCAGATGTACATGATTTCTCAGAGAGTCTCAGAGAAATTCAGAATCTCTAAGTTGTATCTGTGTAGAAGAAAAAATGAGCTTACATCTGTCATGATGAAATCTCAACTGTTAATTGCAATCTCAGTGTGTGACAGCAGATTGTTTCAGTTGTCTTGTGTGTAATTACAGAACTTATAAAGAATGTTCTTTACTGTTTGTATCATTCTCTCAGTAGCTTCATCAATCTCTGAGTGATACACTGTTGATAACTTTCATTTGATTCTTAATAATTGACATATATGGGCTCAGAGTGCACTGACAAATTGACTGTCTCTATCCAACACAATTAATGAAGACAGACTGTGTATATAATAGAACAGGCTTCTGATGAAGACATCTGCAACTATTTTGATATTCATCTTGTCACAGAGCTGTAGTATTACACTCTTGCTGAGTCAGTCAACAATGATTAGAATGTTCATAGAATCTTCACTTTTGAGCAAGAAAACTGCAAAATCAATAGCTATATTGCATCAAATTCAGTCAAGAACAGATAGAGGCTTCAGCATCTCTTTTCAGTATTTATATCATACTGTCACTGAGCCACAGCAATCACAGTTGTGTACAAATCAGCATATGTCTTTTGATATATCTGATCAGTAGAATTCTCAGATGACAATGTTGTATATAATTTCATGTTCTAAATATCTGATTATTGATGAGTCATGAATTTCTTGCATGATCTGTGTTCATAGAGATTCTGAATCAGAGATTCATTGTCTATTTCAAAAGTGTAAGTGATTGTCATTGTCAATTGAACATGCTGAGATATCTGTTCTTGAGTATACATCTGTGAGAAATTGAGATGTTTTACTTTGTATGACTTTGACAGCTTGTTATCAGAATTGATCTGCTTCTACTGCTAGTCTTCATTGTTCTTTGAGTGAGAGTTCTTGAGCTCAGAACTGATTGATATGTATATGAGGTTTGTCTGATTATGTAGAACTTTCTATAATTGCAGAGTTGATTAATCAATGCTCTTGATATTTTCATCTGTCATTCAAGTCATCAGATGGCATATCTTGTTCTTGATGGAACTGTGATGGATTAGCATCTGTTAGTAATTAACTTACGCAATCAACTCCTCTTCTGCATCCACTTGTTTCTGACTGTTGTGATCTTGTGTAACTCTTGATGTTCTTCTGCTCTGTGCTCCACACTTGTGTAGTTTCTAATAATTCTTCTGTGTAGCTTCTAACATTCTTCTGCTCTGTGTTCTGCACTTATGTAGTCTCTAACAATTCTTCTGTGTAGCTCTCAATGATTCCCCTGCCCCACACTCTGCGCTCATGTAGTTTCTAACAATTCTTATGTGTATCTCTTAATGTTCTTCCACTTCATGCTCCACTGTGAAGTGGCTTCTGATATTCTTTCACTCTGAACTTTTCTCTATAAGAACTCTCTTTGTATGATCTCTTCTTCTGATTTCTTTTCTCTTTTCTTTCTTAATCAATTTGTAATCTGTAATTAGAATAGTATCAAATTGTTAATTGAAGTATGTCTGTTACATTATGAATTGATTCTTCTGTGTTTAAGGTCTGAGTGCTTTGTTATTAGTTCTTACACTCAAGTATGTTGTTATCAGTTCTTACATCTGAGTGTGTTGTTTACAGATCTGAGTGTCTAGTCATTACAAGAGATTTCTTGTGAATCTGAGTGCCTTCATTGTTAGTTATATAGACTGTTGTGTCTAAGTGTCTGAAACACAATCAACTGTGTTCTACAAGGCCTAAGTGTCTATGAACTGTAATGCTGTGAATAGTGTTCACAAAGAAGCTTGATCAAGCTTAGTGCTGCAACACTGTGAATAGTGCCTGCAAGAGAACTGAGTGCCTACAAGTATTCTTTTTTCTTTTTTTTATATTATTATTACATGTTTTTAGACATTGAAATGAACTATGAACAATTCTACAAACACCCGCTGCATCCAAACACAGCAGACAATAACTTAGACCTACAAAGCATTCTTCAGCAGCAGATGCTACAGATGGCTGAATTGCAATGATGATTTGCTGAGATGAGCACTCTCACATTCACCATTCCTCCTACATCTGTGTCTCATGAAAAGCTCTCAAGAGAGAAGCTTTCAATTCTTGACAAATATGAGAGAGATCTAGTGCTCTACCTTGTGTGGAAGTCAAAAGTGAATGCCAAATTGAACATTGATGAATGAGCAATAGACTCACTATTCAATCAAGTGTGGTATACTGTATATCCATAGCAGATTGAATGGTGATATATTAGCAAAATTTCAACTCTGAATGAGCTATTGTCAGAATCATCAGTGTATGTCACAGCTAGTCTTTCAACAACTCAACTCTCTCTTCCTCAATTCTACACTTCAAGCTAAGACATTAGACTGGCTTAATCAAACTTGTCAGATGAATGTTGTGTTGGCAACTTATCTTTCTGAATTTGATTGCAAGCTTCTAGAAGCAGATGAGCAAGACTGAGACAATGCTGTTAAGATCAATATATTGTTCAAGAACTTGAACTTTCAGTTGTATAATCAAAGTGTAGAGTATCTGAAGCTCTCAACATACAGTGAATTCTGTACTGATCTTCATCTGTTGAACAATGATCTGTCTCAGTTTCATGCACTTCAAAATTGCAGAGGATTCTGTTGAACAAATGTGTACATTTCAAACCACTCTGCATCATTCCCCACCTCTGAACCAGAATCAATGAACTGAGTTCCACATATAAACACAAGTCATCTAAGAGTTCTCAATGTCTCAGAGAAGAATGTTACTGATTAAATTGTCAGAGAAGTCTGCATACACTGCAACAAGTCAGAGCACTTTGCAAATCAATGTTCAAATGTGATTGCTCTGAGTAAACCCTCCATGCATGTGAATGCTGTGTTGTCTGTGAACAGACAAGAACAGAGAAAAGACAAGCTCTTGCTCTAAAATGTGAATGAGAGCTCAAGAAGCAGAAAGCTAGCTGAAGATTTGAGTAGAAGATGCAAGCAGACACAATCATGATCTCTGCTATTGTAAATAGCTTAGTCAATGTATGAGCAATGATAGACAGTGATTTTCTTCACTATGCTCTTATAGACATCCAGCTGATCAAGAAGTATAAGCTTCAGTGTATTCTCTTTCTCAAACTGTGTAAACTCAGTGAATTTGACAGTCTCAGAGAATCCACCTCCTACAACATGATAAGATTTAATGTTGATGTAGAAGAACACAAGAAAAAGAATGTATATGCATATGAAATACAAGATCTTGAGTACAATCTAATACTCAGTCTATCATAGCTCACAGAATTTGAAATCTTATTGAATACATATAATCACTGTCTTATTTTCTCAGAAGATGACTGTGTTTATGAGAAGAATGTTGATAGAACTGCTGATCTCACTCAGATATCAGCAGAAGTGTACAAACTACTAACTTATCAAGTATATGAGAAGAAGAACATCCAAGTGTTTGCTGCTAGCATGATGAATATCAAAAAAGTATTAGAAAAGCTAGAACTCAAAGACTCCAAGAAACTGTGCAAGAAACTATCTGAATCATACAAAGACTTCACAGACATATTTGATGAGAAAGAAGCTGAAAAGCTTTCTTCTTACTGAGAACTCAGTATAGATCATACAATTGAGCTCATCAAGAAGAACAGTAAGAACTCACAATCTGTGATGAATTAGATATCTGTTAGTAATTAATTTATACAATCAACTTCTCTTCTGCATCTGTTTGTTTCTGACTGTTGTGATCTTATGTAATTCTTGATGTTCTTCTGCTCTGTGCTCTGTACTTGTATAGTTTCTAATGATTCTTCTGTATAGCTCTTAACATTCTTCTACTCTGTGCTCTGTGTTTGTGTAGTCTCTAACAATTCTTCTGTGTAGCTTCTTACATTCTTTCACTCTGTGTTCTGCACTTATATAGTCTCTAATGATTCTTCTGTGTAGCTCTCAATGATTCCTTCATTCTACATTCCACACTTATGTAGCTTTTAATGATTCTTACATATATCTCTTAATATTCTTTCACTCTGCACTTCACTGTGGAGTGGCTTCTGATATTCTTTCACTCTGAACTTTTCTCTATAAGAATTCTCTTCATACAATCTTTTCTTCTGATTTTTTTCTCTTTCTTTTCTTAATCAATTCATAATCTGTAATTAGAATAGTATCAAATTGTTAATTGAAGTACACTCATTACATTATGAATTGATTCTTTTGTGTTTAAGATCTGAGTATCTTGTTATTAGTTTTTACATCTGAGTGCATCATTATCAGTTCTTACATCCAAGTGTGTTGTTTACAGGCCTGAGTGTCTAGTCATTACAAGAGATCTCTTGTGGGCCTGAGTGTCTCTATCATTAGTTATATAGACTGTTGTGTCTAAGCATTCAAGATACAATTGACTGTGTTCTACAAGATCTGAGTGTCTATGAACTGTAACACTGTGAATAGTATTCACAAAGAAGCTTGATCAAGCTTAGCACTGCAACACTGTGAATAGTGTCTGTGAGAGAATCAAGTGTCTACAAGTATTTTCTTTCTTTTATTATTATTACATATTCTTAGATATCAAAATGAACTACAAGCAATTCTACAAACACTCACTGCATTTGAACACAGTAGATGATAACTTAGATCTATGAAGCATTCTTCAGCAACAGACACTACAGATGACTGAATTGCAATGATGACTTGCTGAGATGAGCACTCTCATATTCACTGTTCCTTCTACATCCACATCTCACAAAAAGTCTTCAAGAGAGAAGCTTTCAATTCTCAATAAATACAAGAAAGATCTAGTGCTCTATCTTGTGTGGAAGTCAAAAGCAAACACCAAATTGAACATCAACAGATGAGCAATAGACTCACTATTCAATCAAATGTGGTATATCCATAGCAGATTGAATGGTGATGCATTAGTGAAATTCCAATTCTGAATGAGTCATTGTCAGAATGATCAGTGTATGTCAGAGCTAGTCTTTCAACAACTCAACTTCCTCTTCCTCAATTCTACACTTCAAGTCAAGATGTTAGACTGGTTTAATCAAACTCATCAGATGAATGTTGTGTTGACAACTTATCTTTCTGAATTCAATTGCAAGCTTCTAGAAGCAGATGAGCAAGACTGAGACAATGCTGTTAAGATCAATATATTGTTCAAGAATTTGAACTTTCAGTTGTATAATCAAAGTGTAGAGTATCTGAAGCTCTCAATATACAGTGAATTCTGTACTGATCTTCATCTGTTGAACAATGATCTGTCTCAGTTTCATGCACTTCAAAATTGCAGAGGATTTTGTTGAACAAATGTGTATATTTCAAATCACTCTGCATCATTCCCCACCTCTGAATCAGAATCAATGAACTGAGTTCCACATATAAACACAAGTCATCTAAGAGTTCTCAATGTCTCAGAGAAGAATGTTACTGATTAAATTGTCAGAGAAGTCTGCATACACTGCAATAAGTCAGAGTACTTTGCAAATCAATATTCAAATATGATTGCTCTGAGTAAATTCTCCATGCATGTGAATGCTGTGTTGTCTGTGAACAGACAAGAACAGAGAAAAGACAAGCTCTTGCTCTAAAATATGAATGAGAGCTCAAGAAGCAGAAAGCTAGCTGAAGATTTGAGTAGAAGATACAAGCAGACACAATCATGATCTCTGTTATTGTAAATAGCTTAGTCAATATATGAGCAATGATAGACAGTGATTTTCTTCACTATACTCTTATAGACATCCAGCTGATCAAGAAGTATAAGCTTCAGTGTATTCTCTTTCTCAAATTGTGTAAACTCAGTGAATTTGACAGCCTCAGAGGATCCACCTCCTACAACATGGTAAGATTTAATATTGATGTAGAAGAACACAAGAAAAAGAATGTATATGCATATGAAATACAAGATCTTGAGTACAATCTAATACTCAGTCTATCATAGCTCACAGAATTTGAAATCTTATTGAATGCACACAATCACTGTCTTATTTTCTCAGAAGATGACTGTGTTTATGAGAAGGATGTTGATAGAACTGCTGATCTCACTCAGATATCAGCAGAAGTGTACAAACTACTAACTTATCAAGTATATGAGAAGAAGAACATCCAAGTGTTTGCTGCTAGCATGATGAATATCAAAAAAGTATTAGAAAAGCTAGAACTCAAAGACTCCAAGAAACTGTGCAAGAAACTATCTGAATCATACAAAGACTTCACAGACATATTTGATGAGAAAGAAGCTGAAAAGCTTTCTTCTTACTGAGAACTCAGTATAGATCATACAATTGAGCTCATCAAGAAGAACAGTAAGAACTCACAATCTGTGATGAATTAGATATCTGTTAGTAATTAATTTATACAATCAACTTCTCTTCTGCATCTGTTTGTTTCTGACTGTTGTGATCTTATGTAATTCTTGATGTTCTTCTGCTCTGTGCTCTGTACTTGTATAGTTTCTAATGATTCTTCTGTATAGCTCTTAACATTCTTCTACTCTGTGCTCTGTGTTTGTGTAGTCTCTAACAATTCTTCTGTGTAGCTTCTTACATTCTTTCACTCTGTGTTCTGCACTTATATAGTCTCTAATGATTCTTCTGTGTAGCTCTCAATGATTCCTTCATTCTACATTCCACACTTATGTAGCTTTTAATGATTCTTACATATATCTCTTAATATTCTTTCACTCTGCACTTCACTGTGGAGTGGCTTCTGATATTCTTTCACTCTGAACTTTTCTCTATAAGAATTCTCTTCATACAATCTTTTCTTCTGATTTTTTTTCTCTTTCTTTTCTTAATCAATTCATAATCTGTAATTAGAATAGTATCAAATTGTTAATTGAAGTACACTCATTACATTATGAATTGATTCTTTTGTGTTTAAGATCTGAGTATCTTGTTATTAGTTTTTACATCTGAGTGCATCATTATCAGTTCTTACATCCAAGTGTGTTGTTTACAGGCCTGAGTGTCTAGTCATTACAAGAGATCTCTTGTGGGCCTGAGTGTCTCTATCATTAGTTATATAGACTGTTGTGTCTAAGCATTCAAGATACAATTGACTGTGTTCTACAAGATCTGAGTGTCTATGAACTGTAACACTGTGAATAGTATTCACAAAGAAGCTTGATCAAGCTTAGCACTGCAACACTGTGAATAGTGTCTGTGAGAGAATCAAGTGTCTACAAGTATTTTCTTTCTTTTATTATTATTACATATTCTTAGATATCAAAATGAACTACAAGCAATTCTACAAACACTCACTGCATTTGAACACAGTAGATGATAACTTAGATCTATGAAGCATTCTTCAGCAACAGACACTACAGATGACTGAATTGCAATGATGACTTGCTGAGATGAGCACTCTCATATTCACTGTTCCTTCTACATCCACATCTCACAAAAAGTCTTCAAGAGAGAAGCTTTCAATTCTCAATAAATACAAGAAAGATCTAGTGCTCTATCTTGTGTGGAAGTCAAAAGCAAACACCAAATTGAACATCAACAGATGAGCAATAGACTCACTATTCAATCAAATGTGGTATATCCATAGCAGATTGAATGGTGATGCATTAGTGAAATTCCAATTCTGAATGAGTCATTGTCAGAATGATCAGTGTATGTCAGAGCTAGTCTTTCAACAACTCAACTTCCTCTTCCTCAATTCTACACTTCAAGTCAAGATATTAGACTGGTTTAATCAAACTCATCAGATGAATGTTGTGTTGACAACTTATCTTTCTGAATTCAATTGCAAGCTTCTAGAAGCAGATGAGCAAGACTGAGACAATGCTGTTAAGATCAATATATTGTTCAAGAATTTGAACTTTCAGTTGTATAATCAAAGTGTAAGGTATCTGAAGCTCTCAACATACAGTGAATTCTGTACTGATCTTCATCTGTTGAACAATGATCTGTCTCAGTTCCATGCACTTCAAAATTGCAGAGGATTTTGTTGAACAAATGTGTATATTTCAAATCACTCTGCATCATTCCCCACCTCTGAATCAGAATCAATGAACTGAGTTCCACATATAAACACAAGTCATCTAAGAGTTCTCAATGTCTCAGAGAAGAATGTTACTGATTAAATTGTCAGAGAAGTCTGCATACACTGCAACAAGTCAGAGTACTTTGCAAATCAATATTCAAATATGATTGCTCTGAGTAAATTCTCCATGCATGTGAATGCTGTGTTGTCTGTGAACAGACAAGAACAGAGAAAAGACAAGCTCTTGCTCTAAAATATGAATGAGAGCTCAAGAAGCAGAAAGCTAGCTGAAGATTTGAGTAGAAGATACAAGCAGACACAATCATGATCTCTGTTATTGTAAATAGCTTAGTCAATATATGAGCAATGATAGACAGTGATTTTCTTCACTATACTCTTATAGACATCCAGCTGATCAAGAAGTATAAGCTTCAGTGTATTCTCTTTCTCAAATTGTGTAAACTCAGTGAATTTGACAGCCTCAGAGGATCCACCTCCTACAACATGGTAAGATTTAATATTGATGTAGAAGAACACAAGAAAAAGAATGTATATGCATATGAAATACAAGATCTTGAGTACAATCTAATACTCAGTCTATCATAGCTCACAGAATTTGAAATCTTATTGAATGCACACAATCACTGTCTTATTTTCTCAGAAGATGACTGTGTTTATGAGAAGGATGTTGATAGAACTGCTGATCTCACTCAGATATCAGCAGAAGTGTACAAACTACTAACTTGTCAAGCATATGAGAAGAAGAACATTCAAATGTTTGCTGCTAGCATGATGAATATCAAAAAAGCATTAGAAAAGCTAGAACTCAAAGACTTCAAGAAACTGTGCAAGAAACTATCTGAATCATACAAAGACTTCACAGACATATTTGATAAGAAAGAAGCTGAAAAGCTTTCTTCTTACTGAGAACTCAGTATAGATCATACAATTGAGCTTATCAAGAAGAACAGTAAGAACTCACAATCTGTGATGAATTAAACATCTATTAGTAATTAACTTATACAATCAACTTCTCTTCTGCATCTGCTTGTTTCTGACTGTTGTGATTTTATATAATTCTTAATGTTCTTCTGCTCTGTGCTCTGCACTTGTATAGTTTCTAATGATTCTTCTGCATAGCTCTTAACATTCTTTCACTCTGTGCTCTGTGTTTGTATAGTCTCTAACAATTCTTCTGTGTAGCTTCTTACATTCTCTCACTCTGTGTTCTGCACTTATATAGTCTCTAATGATTTTTCTGTGTAGCTCTCAATGATTTCTTCATCTCACATTTCACACTTGTGTAGCTTCTAATGATTCTTATATATATCTCTTAATGTTCTTTCACTCTGTGCTTTACTGTGGAGTGGCTTCTGATATTCTTCCACTCTGAACTTTTCTCTATAAGAATCTTCTTTATACAATCTTTTCTTCTGATTTCTTTTCTCTTTCTTTTCTTAATCAATTCATAATCTGTAATTAGAATAGTATCAAATTGTTAATTGAAGTACACTTATTACATTATGAATTGATTCTTCTGTGTTTAAGATCTGAGTGTTTTGTTATTAGTTCTTACATCTGAGTGCATCATTATCAGTTCTTACACTCAAGTGTGTTGTTTACAGATCTGAGTGTCTAGTCATTACAAGAGATCTCTTGTGAGTCTGAGTGCTTCTATCATTAGTTATATAGACTGTTGTGTCTAAGCATTCAAGACACAATTGACTGTGTTCTACAAGATCTGAGTGTCTATGAACTGTAACACTGTGAATAGCATTCACAAAGAAGCTTGATCAAGCTTAGCACTGCAACACTGTGAATAGTGTCTGTGAGAGAATCAAGTGTCTACAAGTATTTTCTTTCTTTTATTATTATTACATATTCTTAGATATCAAAATGAACTACAAGCAATTCTACAAACACTCACTGCATTTGAACACAGCAGATGATAACTTAGATCTATGAAGCATTCTTCAGCAACAGACACTACAGATGACTGAATTGCAATGATGACTTGCTGAGATGAGCACTCTCATGTTCACTGTTCCTTCTACACCCACACCTCACAAAAAGTCTTCAAGAGAGAAGCTTTCAATTCTCAATAAATACAAGAAAGATCTAGTGCTCTATCTTGTGTGGAAGTCAAAAGCAAACATCAAATTGAACATCAACAGATGAGCAATAGACTCACTATTCAATCAAGTGTGGTATATCCATAGCAGATTGAATGATGATGCATTAGTGAAATTTCAATTCTGAATGAGCCATTGTCAGAATGATCAGTGTATGTCAGAGCTAGTCTTTCAACAACTCAACTCTCTCTTCCTCAATTCTACACTTCAAGCCAAGGTGTTAGACTGATTTAATCAAACTCATCAGATGAATGTTGTGTTGACAACTTATCTTTCTGAATTCAATTGCAAGCTTCTAGAAGCAGATGAGCAAGACTGAGATGATGCTGTCAAGATCAACATATTGTTCAAGAACTTGAATTTTCAGTTGCATAATCAAAGTATAGAGTGTTCAAAGTTCTCAATATACAGTGAATTCTGCACTGATCTTCATCTGTTGAACAACAATCTGTCTCAGTTTCACATGCTTCAAAATCATAGAGGATTTCACTGAACAAATGTGTACACTTCAAACCACTCTGCAGCACTCCCCATCTCTGAATCAGAATCAATGAACTGAATTCCACACATGAATGCAAGCTGTCTGAGAATCTCTAACATCTCAGAGAAGAATGCTGCTGACTGAATCATCAGAAAAGTCTGCATACACTGTGACAAGTCAGAGCACTTCATGAACCAATGTCTGAATGCAATCACTCTGAGTAAACCCCCCATGTGTGTGAATGCTGTGTCATCTGTGGATAGACAAGAACAGAGAAAAGATGAGCTCTCACTCTAAAACACAGATAAAAGCTCAAGAAGCAGAAAGCTAGCTGAAGATTTGAGCAGAAGATGCAAGCAGACACAATCATGATCTCTGTCATTGTAAATAGCCTAGTCAATGTACAAGCAATGATAGACAGTGATTTCCTTCATTACACTCTTATAGACATTCAGCTGGTTGAGAAGTATAAGCTCCAGCATATTCTCTTTCTCAAATCATGTAAACTCAGTGAATTTGACAGCCTCAGAGGATCCACCTCCTACAACATGATAAGATTTAATGTCAATGTAGAAGGACACAAGAAAAAGAATATATATGCATATGAAATATAAGATCTTGAGTACAATCTAATACTCAGTCTATCATGACTCACAGAATTTGAAACCTTGTTGAATGCACACAATCACTGCTTTATTTTTTCAGAAGATGACTGTGTTTACAAGAAGAATGTCAATAGAACCACTGATCTCACTCAGATATCAGTGAAAGCATACAAACTACTAATCTGTCAAGCACATGAGAAGAAGAACATCTAAGTGTTCACTGCTAGTATAGCAGATATCAAAAAAGTGTTAGAAAAGTTAGAACTCAAAGACTCCAAGAAATCATGCAAGAAACTATCTGAATCATACAAAGACTTCACAGACATGTTTGACAAGAAAGAAGCTGAAAAACTTCCCTCTCATCAAGAACTCAGTATAGATCATACAATTGAGCTCATCAAGAAAGACAGTAAGAACTCACAACCACTCTGAAGTTCTCTCTACAGCATATTACACAATGAACTTCTCATTCTATAAAAAACACTCAATGAATTACTGAATAAAGACTTCATTTGTGTTAGCAACTCACCCACTGCAGTATCTGTACTGTTTGTGAAGAAATCAGAAGAAGGCTTACAATTCTGTGTCAACTATCAAGAACTCAACAAAATTACACAGAAGAACTGATACCCTCTTCCACTCATCAACAAAACACTCAAATAAATAGAAAAAGCAAAATGATTTACAAAGCTTGACATCTCTGCAGCCTTCTATAAGATAAGGATTAATGAAGATGACGAATGGCTAACCACTTTTTGTACACATTATGGATTATATGAATGGACAGTGACCCTCTTTGAATTAGCAAATGCCCTGAGCACATTCCAGAAATATATTAACTGAGCTCTATGAGATCTGCTCAATGAGATTGCCTCAGCATACATGAATGATATTCTGTGACGGGTTAGCACCCGTTAGTAATTAACTTACGCAATCAACTCCCCTTCTGCACCCGCTCGTTCCTGGTTGCTGTGACCTCGTGTAACCCTTGATGTTCTTCCACTCCATGCTCTGTGCTTGTGTAGTTTCTAACAATTCTTCTGTGTAGCTCTTAACATTCTTCCACTCCATGCTTCATGCTTGTGTAGTCTCTAACAATTCTTTCACATAGCTTCTAACATTCTTCTGCTCTGTGTTCTGCACTCATATAGTCTCTAACAATTCTTCCATGTAGCCCTCAATGATTCCCCCACCCCACACTCTGTGCTTGTGTAGTCTCTAACAATTCTTACATGTATCTCTTAATGTTCTTCCACTCCACACTCCACTGTGGAGCAGCTTCTGATATTCTTCCACTCTGAACTTTCCTCTATAAGAACCCTCTTCATACAACCTTTTCTTCTGATTTCTTTTCTCTTTCTTTTCTTAATCAATTCATAATCTGTAATTAGAATAGTACCAAATCATTAATCAAAGTACACTCATTACATTACAAATTGATTCTTCTGCATTTAAAATCTGAGTGTCTTATTATTAGTTCTTACATCTGAGTGCATCATTATCAGTTCTTACATCTGAGTGTGTTGTTTACAGATCTGAATGTCTAGTCATTACAAGAGATTTCTTATGGATCTGAGTGTTCTTATTATTAGTTATATAGATCATCATGTCTAAATGTCTGAAACACAATCAACTGTGTTCTACAAGGCCTGAGTGTCTACAAACCATAACACTGCAAATAGTATTCACAAAGAAGCTTGACTAAGCTTAGCACTGCAACACTGTAAATAGTGTCTGTGAGAGAATCAAGTGTCTATAAGTATTTCTTTTCTTTTTTTTTTATTATATGTTCTTAGATATCAAAATGAACTACAAGCAATTCTACAAACATCCATCATGTAACGGGCGTACTTCGATTAACGATTTGGTACTATTCTAATTACAGATTATGAATTGATTAAGAAAGAAAAGAGAAAAGAAATCAGAAGAAAAGGTTGTATGAAGGGGGTTCTTATAGAGGAAAGTTCAGAGTGGAAGAATATCAGAAGCCACTCCACAGTGGAGCACAGAGCAGAAGAACATTAAGAGGTACACATAAGAATTGTTAGAAACTACACAAGCACAGAGCATGGGGTGGAGGAATCATTGAGAGCTACACAGAAGAATCATTAGAGACTATATGAGTGCAGAACACAGAGTGAGAGAATGTTAGAAGCTACACAGAAGAATCATTAGAGACTACACAAGCACAGAGCACAGAGTGGAAGAATGTTAAGAGCTACACAGAAGAATCATTAGAAACTATGCAAGTGCAGAGCACAGAGCAGAAGAACATCAAGAGTTACATGAGATCACAACAGTCAGAAACAAGCAGATGCAGAAGAGAAGTTGATTGCATAAGATAATTACTAACAGATGCTAACCCATCACATTATCCCCCTCTACTGAGGTGAGTGAGGACTTGTAGATGTCGAGGGTGGTGGTGTCCTTCAAGACAGATGCAGGTTCCCAGGTTGGACAATCATATTCTACCCATTTGATGAGGTATTTGTGGCAGTGGTGGTTGGTTCTATCATCAAGAATTGCTTTGATTTCCCACTTGAGTTCATTGTCTTCTTCTACAATAGTGGGTGGCTGTCAATTGAAGGTTCTCTGTGAGGGGAATGGATCCTCGGCTGTGGGTCGGAGCAGGTTCATATGCAAGACATCATGGATGCCAGGCAGAGTGTTGAGTTGATAATCATGTGTGTCTAGCACTTTCTTCACTGTATATTTGATGTGACAGTAATCTAGTGTACATGAGAGACAGTCTGTTCTTATGTTCTTGAGATTCAGTCAGACTTTGTTTTCTACATGATATCAGATCACAGAACTTCTTCTGATGTTTGCTTGATTCTCATAATCTTGCTGAGTGCTGATCATTGAAGCTTCTGCTTATTCACAGACTTTCTTCAGCTTGCTCACAATGTTCTCTGTCATCTGTATAAGGCTGCAGGCATATGTGGTTTCTCAGGAAGTCTCAGAGAAGTTCAGAACCTCTAAGTTGTATTCATATAAAAGAAAGAATGGGCTTACATCTGTCATAGCAGAATCTCAACTGTTAATTGCAATCTCAGTGTGTAGCAGCAGATTGCTTCAGTTGTCTTGCATATAATTGCAGAACTTACAGAGGATGTTCTTTACTGTTTGTATCATTCTCTCAGTAGCTTCATCAGTCTCTGAATGATACATCATTGATAACTTTCATTTGATTCTTAATAATTGACATACACAGGCTCAGAGTGCACTGACAAATTGACTGTCTCTATCTGATACAATGGATGAAGACAGACTGTGTATATAATAGAACAGGCTTCTGACAAAGACATCTGCAACTACTTCAGTGTTCATCTTGTCACAGGGCTGTAGTATTACACTCTTGCTGAGTCAGTCAACAATGACTAGAATGTTTGTAGAATCTTCACTTTCAGATAAGAAAACTGCAAAATCAATAGCTATATTGCATCAAGTTCAGTCAGAGACAGATAGAAGCTTCAGCATCCCTTTTCAGCATTCACATCATGTCATCACTGAGCTGCAGCAATCACAGTTGTGTACAAACTGATGTATGTTCTTTGATATATCTGGTCAGTAGAATTCTTGAATGATGATGTTGTACATGATTTTACATTCTGAGTGTCTGATCATTGATGAGTCATGAATTTCTTGCATGATCTGTGTTTGTAGAGGTTCTGAATTGGGGACCCATCATCTATCTCAAAAGTATAAGCAGTTGTTGTCATCAATCAAACATGCTGAGATATCTGTTCTTGGGTATATGTCTGTGGGGAATTGAGGTGCTCTGTTTCATACAGCTTCAGCAGCTTGTTGTCAGAATTCATCTGCTTCTGCCACTAGCTTTCATTGTTCTTCAAGTGAGGGTTCTTGAGCTCAGAACTGATTGACATGTATGCAGAGTTCATCTGATTGTATAGAACTTTCTATAATTGCAGAGTTGATTAATCAATGCTCTCAGTGTTTCCATCTGTCATCCAAGTCATCAGATGGTATATTTTGTTCTCAGTGGAACAGAGCATCTGCAAGAGTGTTCTCTACTTCAGATTGATAATGAATTGTGAATAAAAAATGGCTAAGGAACAATGATCAACACATATGCCTTTCAGTGAGCTTACAAGTGGTTGTGAAGTACTCTAAGTTCTTATGATCAGTAACAATCTCAAACTTTTCAACATTCATAAGTTTGGACTCTCATTCTTCAAGGCATTGTATGATCACTAGAAGCTTTTTGTTGTAGATCTCATAGTTGCATTCAGCAGACAACATCTTTTTCAAGATGAAGGCACAGAGTTGTAGAACATCTTCATTATCATATTGCATCAGTGCTTCATCTACTACATAATCTGAGATGTCTGTTTCAAAAATCATATGCTTATCTGGATCAAATGATTGCAGCATTGAGGTGTTTGTGAATATATGCTTCAGCTTTTTGAATGCTGTGTCCGCTTCATCAGTTCATTGAAACACAGCATCTTTTCAGATCAGGTCCATCAGTGGTTGTATGATATCAGAGAAGTCTTTGATGAATCTTTGATAGAAGTTGGCAAATTTTAGAAAGCTTCTAGTCTCTTTTACTGAGACTGATGCCTCTCAGTTGAGAATTGCTTCCATCTTCTTAGAATTCATGCATATGTCTTTTTCAGCTTTGATGATGAATTCTAGATAGATTGTAGACTTAGTCTCAAAGTCACATTTGTCAATGTCCACTTGCAGTTCAGCTTTTTGTAGGCAGTCAAACACTTGTCATATGTGCTTGCAGTGCTCAGTGAGCAGTTCATCAGTGAAGATCAGAATATCATTCATGTACACTGAGATGATCTCATTGAGCAGATCTCATAGAGCTCAGTTAATGTATTTCTGAAACATGCTCAGAGTGTTCACTAATTCAAAGAAGGTCACTGTCCATTTGTATAATCTGTAACACATACAAAAAGCAGTTAGCCATTCATCACCTTCATTAATCCTTATCTTATAGAAAGCTGCAGAGATGTCAAGCTTTGTAAATCATTTTGCTTTTTCTACTCATTCAAGTGTTTCATTGATGAGTGGAAGAGAATATCAGTTCTTTCATGTAATTTTGTTGAGTTCTCAGTAGTCAATGCAGAATTGTAAGCCTTCTTCTGATTTCTTTATGAACAGTACAGATGCTGCAGCAGATGAGTTGCTAATATGAATGAAGTCTTTGTTCAATAGTCTGTTGAGTGTTTTTCATAGAATGAGGAGCTTGTTGTGTGACATGCTGTAGAGAGAACCTCAGAGTGGTTGTGGATTTTTATCATTCTTCTTGATGAGCTCAATTGTATGATCTATACTGGGTTCTTGATGAGGAGAAAGCTTTTCAGCTTCTTTTTTGTTGAACATGTCTGTGAAGTCTTTGTACAATTTGGGTAGTTTCTTGTGTGATTTCTTGAGATTCTTGAGTTCTAGCTTTTCTAATGCTTTTTTGATATCTGCTATACTAGCAGTGAACACTTGGACATTCTTCTTCTCATGCACTTGATGGATTAGTAGTTTGTATGCTTTTGCTGATATCTGAGTGAGATCAGCAGTTCTATCAACATCCTTCTTGTAAACACAGTTGTCTTCTGGAAAAATAAGACAGCAGTTGTGTGTATTCAATAAGGTTTCAAATTCTGTGAGTTATGATAGACTGAGCATTAGATTGTACTCAAGATCTTGTATTTTGTATGTGTATACATTCTTTTTCTCATGTCCTTCTACATTGACATTAAATCTTATCATGTTGTAGAAGGTGGATTCTCTGAGGCTGTCAAATTCACTGAGTTTACACAGTTTGAGAAAGAGAATACACTGAAGCTTATGCTTCTCAATCAGCTGAGTGTCTATAAGAGCATAGTGAAGGAAACCACTGTCTATCATTGCTCATACATTGACTAAGCTATTTACAATGACAGAAATCATGATTGTATTCACTTGTATCTTCTGTTTGAATCTTCAACTAGCTTTCTGCTTCTTGAGCTCTCATTCATGTTTTAGAGTGAGAGCTCATCTTTTCTCTGTTCTTGTCTATCCATGAGTGACACAGCATTTACACATGTGGGGGGTTTACTCAGAGTGATCATATTCAAACATTGATTTGCAAAGTGTTCTGACTTGTCACAGTGTATGCAGACTTCTCTGACAATTCAGTTGATGATGTTCTTCTCTGAGACATTGAGGATTCTCAGATGACTTGTATTTATATGTGGGACTCAGTTCATTGATTCTGATTTGAAGATGAGGAATGCTGCAGAGCAGTTTGAGATGTACACATTTGTTCAGCAGAATTCTCTGTGATTTTGAAATATGTGAAACTGAGACAGATTGTTGTTCAACAGATGAAGATCAGCACAGAATTCACTGTATATTAAGAGCTTCAGACACTCTACACTTCAATTATGCAACTGAAAGTTCAAGTTCTTGAACAATATATTGATCTTGACAGCATCATTTCAGTCTTGCTCATCTGCTTCTAGAAGCTTGTGATTGAATTCAGAAAAATAAATTGTCAACACAACATTCATCTGATGAGTTTGATTAAGTCAGTCTAACATCTTGGCTTGAAGTATAGAATTGAGAAAGAGGGAGTCAAGTTGTTGAAAGACTAGCTCTGACATATACTGATGATTCTGACAATGACTCATTCAGAATTGAAATTTTGCTAACACATTGCCATTCAATCTGCTATGAATATACCACACTTGATTGGATAGCAAGTCTATTGCTCATCCATTGATGTTCAATTTGGCATTCATTTTTGACTTCCACATGAGATAGAGTGCTAGGTCTTTCTTGTATTTATTGAGGATTGGAAGCTTCTCTCTTGGGGGCTTTTCATGAGATGCAGATGTAGAAGGAACAGTGAACACAGAAGTGCTTGTCTCAGCAAATCATCATTGCAATTCAGTCATCTGTAGCATCTGCTGCTGGAGGATGCTTTGTAGATCTAAGTTATCATCCACTGCATTCAGATGCAGCAGGTGTTCATAGAATTGTTCATAGTTCATTTTGATGTCTAGAGATATGTAATAATAATAAAAAAAAAGAAAAGAAATACTTGTAGACATTTGATTCTCTCACAGACACTATTCACAGTGTTGCAGCACTAAGCTTGATCAAGCTTCTTCATGAACACTATTCACAGTGTTACAGTTCATAGACACTCAGGCCTTGTAGAACACAGTTGATTGTGTTTCAGATGCTTAGACACAACAGTCTATATAACTAATGATAAGAGCACTCAGATCCACAAGAGATCTCTTGTAATGACTAGACACTCAGATCTGTAAACAATGCACTCAGGTGTAAGAACTGATAACAACACACTCAGATGTAAGAACTGGTAATGACACACTTGAGTGTAAGAACTAATAATGAGACACTCAGACCTTAAATGCAGAAGAATCAATTTGTAATGTAACAGACATACTTCAATTAACAATTTGATACTATTCTAATTACAGATTATGAATTGATTAAGAAAGAAAAGAGAAAAGAAATCAGAAGAAAAGATCATACAAAGGAGATTCTTATAGAGAAAAGTTCAGAGTGAAAGAATATCAGAAGCCACTCCACAGTGGAGTGCGGAGTGGAAGAACATTAAGAGGTATGTGTAAGAATTGTTAGAAACTACACAAGTGCAGAGCATGGAGCAGGAGAATCATTGAGAGCTATGCAGAAGAATCATTAGAGACTACATAAATGCAGAACACAGAGCAGAAGAATGTTAGAAGCTACACAGAAGAATTGTTAGAGACTACACAAGTGCAGAGCATGGAGCAGAAGAATGTTAAGAGCTATGCAGAAGAATCATTAGAAACTACATGAGCACAGAGCATGGAGCGGAAGAACATTGAGGGTTACATGAGGTCACAACAGCCAGAAACGAGCGGGTGCAGAAGGGGAGTTGATTGCGTAAGATAATTACTAACAGATGCTAACCCATCACACATCACACTCAAACACAGTGGATGATAACTTAGATCTACAAAGCATCCTCCAGCAGCAGACACTACAGATAACTGAATTGCAACAACAACTTGCTGAGATGAGTACTTCCACATTCATCATTTCTTCTACATCTGTGCCTCATGAAAAGCTCCCAAGAGAGAAGCTTCCAATCCTCAACAAATACAAGAAAGATCTAGCACTCTACCTTGTGTGAAAGTCAAAAACAAACATCAAATTGAACATCAATGAACAAGCAATAGACTCACTATTCAATCAAATGTGGTATATTCATAGCAGATTGAATGGCAACACATTAGCAAAATTTCAACCCTGAATGAGTCATTGTCAGAATCATCAGCATACATCAGAGCTAGTCTTTCAACAACTCAACTCCCTCTTTCTCAATCCTACACTTCAAGTCAAGATGTTAGACTGGCTTAATCAAACTCATCAGATGAACATCACATTGACAACTTACTTTTCTGAATTCAATCACAAGCTTCTAGAAGCAGATGAGTAAGACTGAAACAACACTGTCAAAATCAATATATTGTTCAAGAACTTGAACTTTCAGTTGCATAATCAAAGTATAGAGCATCTGAAGCTCTCAACATACAGCAAATTCTGTACTGATCTTTGTCTGTTGAACAACAATCTGTCTCAGTTCTGTATGCTTCAAAATCATAGAGAATTTCACTGAATAAATATGTACATCTTGAACCACTCTGCAGCATCCCCCACCTCTGAATCAGAATCAATGAACTGAATTCCACACATGAACACAAGTCATCTGAGAATCTCTAACATCTCAGAAAAGAACATCATCAATCAAATCATCAGAGAAGTCTGCATACACTGTGACAAGTCAGAGCACTTCACAAATCAATGTTCAAATATGATCACTTCAAGTAAACCCCCCACACACATGAACACTGCATTGCTTGTGAATAGACAAGAACAGGGAAAAGATGAGCTCTCACTCTAAAACATGGACAAGAGCTCAAGGAGCAGAAAGCTAGCTGGAGATTCAAGCAGAAGATACAAACAGATACAATCATGATCTCTGTCATTGTAAATAGCTTAGTCAACATACAAGCAATGATAGACAATGGTTTTCTTCACTACACTCTTATAGACTCTCAGCTGATTGAGAAGCATAAGCTCCAGCATATTCTCTTTTTCAAACTGCATAAACTCAGTGGATTTGACAGCCTCAGAGGATCCACCTTCTACAACATGGTAAGATTTAATGTCAACATAGAAGGACATGAGAAAAAGAACATATACATATACAAAATACAAGACCTTGAGTACAATCTAATGCTCAGTCTATCATGACTCACAGAATTTGGAACCTTGTTGGACATATACAACCACTGTCTTATTTTCTCAGAAGGTGACTGTGTTTACAAGAAGGATGTTGATAGAACTGCTGATCTCACTCAGATATCAGCAGAAGTGTACAAACTACTAACTCATCAAGCACATGAGAAGAAGAACATCCAAGTGTTCTGTGATGAATTAGCATCTGTTAGTAATTAACTTATGCAATCAACTCCTCTTCTGCATCTGCTTGTTTCTGACTGTTGTGATCTTGTGTAACCCTCAATGTTCTTCTGCTCTGTGCTCCGTGCTTGTGTAGTTTCTAATGATTCTTCTGTGTAGCTCTTAATGTTCTTCCACTCTGTGCTCTGTGCTTGTGTAGTCTCTAACAATTCTTCTGCATAGCTTCTTATATTCCTCTGCTCTGTGTTCTGTACTTGTGTAGTCTCTAATAATTCTTCTGTGTAGCTTCTTATGTTCTTCTGCTCTGTGTTCTGTGTTTGTGTAGTCTCTAATGATTCTTCTGTGTAGCTCTCAATGATTCCTCCATCTTATGTTCCACATTTATATAGCTTCTAACAATTCTTATGTGTATCTCTTAATGTTCTTCCACTCTGTGCTCCACTGTGGAGTGGCTTCTGATATTCTTCCACCTTGAACTTTCCTCTATAAGAATCTTCTTTGTATGACCTTTTCTTCTGATTTCTTTTCTCTTTCTTTTCTTAATCAATTTGTAATCTGTAATTAGAATAGTATCAAATTGTTAATTGAAGTATATCTGTTACATTATAAATTGATTCTTCTGTGTTTTAGATCTGAGTGCCTCATTATTAGTTCTTACATCTGAGTGCATTGTTTAAGATCTGAGTGTCTTGTTATCAGTTCTTACATCTGAGTGTGTTGTTTACAGATCTGAGTGTTTAGTTGTTACAAGAGATTTCTTATGAATCTGAGTGCTCTTATTGTTAGTTATATAGACTGTTGTGTCTAAGCATCTGAAACACAATCAACTGTGTTCTATGAGGCCTGAGTGCCTACAAACTGTAACACTGCAAATAGTGTTCACAAAGAAGCTTGACCAAGCTTAGCACTGCAACACTGTGAATAGTGTCTGTGAGAGGACTGAGTGTCTACAAATATTCCTTTTCTTTTTTTTTATTATTATTACATATCTCTAGACATCAAAATGAACTATGAACAATTCTATGAACACCTGCTGCATCCAAATGCAGTGGATGATAACTTAGATCTATGAAGCATTCTTCAGCAGCAGGTGCTACAGATGACTGAATTGCAACAATGACTTGCTGAGATGAACACTTCTGTGTTCACTGTTTCTTCTACATCTGTGCCTCACAAAAAGCCCTCAAGAGAGAAGCTCTCAATCCTCGACAAATATGAGAGAGATCTAGCACTCTACCTCATGTGGAAGTCAAAAGCAAACATCAAATTGGACATTGATGAATGAGCAATAGACTTGCTATCCAATCAAGTGTGGTATATCCATAGCAGATTGAATGATGATGTGTTAGCAAAATTTCAATTCTGAATGAGTCATTGCCAGAATCATCAGCATATATCAGAGCTAGTCTTTCAACAACTCAACTCTCTCTTCCTCAATTCTACACTTCAAGCCAAGATGTTAGACTGGCTTAATCAAACTCATCAGATGAATGTCACATTGACAATTTATCTTTCTGAATTCAATCACAAGCTCCTAGAAGCAGATGGGTAAGACTGAGATGATGTCATCAAAATCAACATATTGTTCAAAAACTTGAACTTTCAATTGCATAACTGAAGTATAGAGTGTCTGAAGCTCTCAATATACAGCAAATTCTGTGCTGATCTTCATCTGTTGAACAACAATCTGTCTCAGTTCTGCACACTTCAAAACTGCAGAGGATTCTGCTGAACAAATGCATACATCTCAAACCACTCTGCAGCACCCTCTGCCTCTGAATCAGAATCAATGAACTGAGTCTCATATGTAAATGCAAGTTGTCTGAGGATCCTCAATATCTCAGAGAAGAATGCTGCTGATCAAATCATCAGAGAAGTCTGCATATGCTGTGACAAGTCAGAGCACTTTGTGAATCAATGTTTGAATGCAATCACTCTGAGTAAACCCCTCATATATGTGAATGCTGTGTCATCTGTGGACAGACAAGAACAGAGAAAAGATGAGCTCTTGCTCTAAAACATAAATGAGAGCTCAAGAAGCAGAAAGCTAGCTGGAGATTTGAGTAGAAAATGCAAATGAATACAATCATGATTTCTGTCATTGTAAATAGCCTAGTCAACATATGAGCAATGATAGACAGTGATTTCCTTCATTACACTCTTATAGACATTCAGCTGATTCAGAAGCATAAGCTTCAGTGTATTCTCTTTCTCAAACTGTGTAAGCTTAGTGGATTTGATAGCTTCAGAGAATCAGCCTCCTACAACATGATAAGATTTAACATCAATGTAGAAGAACATGAGAAAAAGAACATATACATCTACAAAATACAAGACCTTGAGTACAACCTAATACTCAGTCTATCATGACTCACAGAATTTGGAACCTTGTTGAATGCATGCAATCACTGTCTTATTTTCCCAGAAGATGATCATGTTTACAAGAAGAATGTCAATAGAACCACTGATCTCACCCAGATATCAGTGGAAGTGTACAAACTACTAACCCACCAAGTGCATGAGAAGAAGAATGTCCAAGTGTTCACTGCTAGCATGATGAATATCAAAAAAGCATTAGAAAAGTTAGAACTCAAAGATCTCAAGAAACCATGCAAGAAACTATCTGAATCATACAAAGACTTCACAGACATATTCAACAAGAAAGAAGCTGAAAAGCTTCTCTCTCACTGAGAACTCAGTATAGATCATACAATCAAGCTCATTAAGAAAGATGATAAGAACCTGCAACTGCTCTGAGATTCTCTCTACAGTATGTCATGCAACAAGCTTCTTATTCTACAAAAAACACTCAATGGATTACTGAACAAAGGCTTCATTTGTATTAGCAACTCATCCACTGCAGCATCTGTACTGTTCATGAAGAAATCAGAAGAAGACTTATGATTCTGTGTTGACTACTGAGAACTCAACAAGATTACACAGAAGAACTGATATCCTCTCTCACTCATCAACAAAACACTCAAACAAATAGAAAAAACAAAATGATTTACAAAGCTCAACATCTCTGCAGCCTTCTATAAGATAAGGATTAATGAAGATGATGAATAGCTAATCACTTTTTGTACACATTACAGATTATACAAATGAACAGTGACCCTCTTTGAATTAGTGAACATCTCAAGCACATTTCAGAAATACATTAACTGGGCTCTACAAGATCTGCTTGACAAGATCATCTCAGTGTACATGAATGATATTCTGATCTTCATCAATGGACCACTCACTGAGCACTGCAAGCACATATGACAAGTGCTTGACCATCTATATAAAGTCAGACTGCAAGTGAACATTGACAAATGCAACTTTGAGACCAAGTCTATAATCTATCTAGAATTCATCATCAAAGCTGAAAAAGATGTACACATGGATTCTAAGAAGATGGAAGCAATCCTCAACTGAGAGGTATCAGTCTCAGTAAAAGAGACTAGAAGCTTTCTAGAATTCATCAACTTCTACTGAAGATTCATCAAAGACTTCTCCAATATTGTACAACCACTGATGGACCTGACTCAGAAAGACATCATATTCCAATGGACTGATAAAGTGGACACAGCATTCAAAAAGCTGAAGTGTATGTTCACAAGTGCTCTGATGCTGCAATCATTTGATTCAGATAAGCATACAATTCTTGAAATAGATGCCTTGAGTTATGTAGTAGATGAAGCACTAATGCAATATGATAACAAAGATGTTCTACAACTCTGTGCCTTCATTTCAAAAAAGATGTCATCTGCTGAATGCAACTACAAGATCTACAACAAGAAGCTTCTAGCAATCATACAATATCTCAAAGAATGAGAGTTCAAACTTATGAGTGTTGAGAAGTTTGAGATTGTTATCAATCATAAGAACTTAGAATACTTCACAACCACTTATAAGCTCATTGAGAGGCATATGCATTGGTCATTGTTTCTTAGTCATTTTTTGTTCACAATTCATTATCAATCTGAAGTAGAGAACACCCTTGTGGATGCTCTGTCTCATTAAGAACAAGATATACTATCTGATGATCTAGATAACAGATGAAAACACTGAGAGCATCAGTTAATCAACTCTGTGATCATAGAAAGTTCTACACAATCAGACAAACCCTGCATATATATCAATCAGTTCCAAGCTCAAGAACTCTCACTTGAAGAACAATGGAGACTAGCAGCAGAAGCAGATGAATTCTGACAGCAAGTCATCAAAGTCATACAAAGTAAAACACCTCAATTCTCTGCAGGCATATACTCAAGAACAGATATCTCAGCATGTTCAATCAATGATGACAACTGCTTACACTTTCAAGATAGATGATGGATCTCTGATTCAGAATCTCTACAAACACAGATCATGCAAGAAATTCATGACTCATCAATAACTGAGCACTCAGAATGTGAAATCATGTACAACATCATCACTCAAGAATTCTACTGATCAGATATGTCAAAAGATATACATCAGTTCATATACAACTGTGATTGCTGCAGCTCAGTGATGACATGATATGAACATCAAAAAAAGATGCTGAAGCCTCTATCTGTCTCTGACTGAACTTGATATGATATAGCTATCAATTTTGCAGTTTTCTTATTCAAAAGCAGAGATTCTATGAACATTCTAGTCATTGTCAACTGACTCAGCAAGAGTGTAATACTACAGCTCTGTGACAAGATGGACATCAAAGTAGTTACAGATGTCTTTGTCAGAAGTTCATTCTATTGTATACACAGTCTGCCTTCATTCATTGTGTCAGATAGAGACAGTCAATTCATCAGTGCACTCTGAGCCCACATATGCCAATTATTAAGAATTGAATGAAAGTTATCAACAGTGTATCATCCAGAGACTGATGAAGCTATCAAGAGAATGATATAAATGATAAAGAACATCCTCTGTAAGTTCTGCAATTACACACAAGACAACTGGAGCAATCTGCTGCCACACACTGAGATTGCAATTAACAGTTGAGATTTCACTACAACAGACATAAACTCATTCTTTCTTCTACACAGATACAACTTAGAGATTCTGAACTTCTCTGAGACTCCTCAAGAAACCACACACATCTGCAGCCTCATACAGACAGCAGAAAACATCATAAACAAGCTGAAGAAAGTCTGTGAATGAGCAGAAGCTTCAATAATCAGCACTCAGTAAGATTATAAGAATCAAGCAAATATCAGAAGAAGTTCTGCAACTCAATATCATATAGAAAACAAAGTCTGACTGAATCTCAAGAATATAAGAATGAACCACCCCTCACATACATTAGATTATCACCACATCAAGTATATGGTGAAGAAAGTGCTAGACATACATGATTATCAACTCAACACTCTGTCTGACATTCATGACATCTTTCATACAAACCTGCTTCAACCCACAGCTGAGGATCCATTCCCCTCACAGAGAATCTCTGATTGACAGTCATCCACCATCATAGAAGAAGACAACAAACTCAAGTGGAAAATCAAAGCAATTCTTGACAATAGAATCAACCACCACTGCTGTGAATACCTTGTCAAATGAGTAGAATACAATCATCTGATCTGGGAACTCATATCCATCTTGGAGGACACTGCCATCCTCGACATCTATGAGTCCTCACTCACTCTGGTAGGGGGGGATAATGTGACAGATTAGCACTTATTAGTAATTAACTTACACAATCAACTTCTCTTCTGCATCCACTCATTTCTGGCTGTTGTGATCTTGTGTAACCCTCAATGTTCTTTCACTCTGTGCTTCACACTCATGTAGTTTCTAACAATTCTTTTATATAGCTCTTAATGTTCTTCCACTTTATGCTCTGCACTTATGTAGTCTCTAACAATTCTTTCATATAGCTTCTTACATTTCTCTGCTCTGTGTTCTGCACTCATATAGTCTCTAATGATTCTTCTGTGTAGCTTCTTACATTCTTTCACTCTGTGTTCTGCACTTGTATAGTCTCTAATGATTCTTCTGTGTAGCTCTCAATGATTCCTCTGCCCCACATTCTGTGCTTGTGTAGCTTCTAACAATCCTTACATGTATCTCTTAATGTTCTTCCACTCCATGCTCCACTGTGGAGCAGCTTCTGATATTCTTCCACTCTGAACTTTCCTCTATAAAAACCCCCTTCATACAACCTTTTCTTCTGATTTCTTTTCTTTTTCTTTTCTTAATCAATTCGTGATCTGTAATTAGGATAGTACCAAATCGTTAATCGAAGTACGCCCGTTACATGTTCACTGCTAGCATGGCAGATATCAAGAAAGCATTAGAAAAGTTAGAATCTAAAGATCTCAAGAAACTGTGCAAGAAACTACTCAAATCATACAAAGACTTCACAGATATGTTCAACAAGAAAGAAGCTGAAAAGCTTCCCTTTCATCAAGAACTCAGTATAGATCATACAATCAAACTCATCAAGAAAGACAGTAAGAACCCACAATCACTCTGAGGTTCTCTCTACAGCATGTCACACAACAAGCTTCTTGTTCTACAAAAAACACTCAACAAATTACTAGACAAAGGCTTCATTCATATTAGCAACTCACCCACTGCAGCATCTGTACTGTTTGCAAAGAAATCAGAAGATGGCTTACAATTCTGCATTGATTATCAAGAACTCAACAAGATTACATGGAAGGATCAATACCCCCTCCCACTCATCAATGAAACACTTGAATGAATAGAAAAAGCAAAATGATTTACAAAACTTGACATCTCTGCAGCCTTCTACAAGATAAGAATTAATGAAGGTGACAAATGGCTAACTGTCTTTTGTATGTGTTATGAATTATACAAATGGACAGTGACCCCCTTTGGATTAGTGAATGCTCTGAGTATGTTCCAGAAATACATTAACTGGGCTCTACAAGACCTGCTTGATGAGATCATCTCAGTGTACATGAACAATATCTTGATCTTCACTGATGGATTACTCACTGAGCATCATAAGCACATACAACAAGTTCTTGATCATCTACAAAAAGCTGAACTGCAAGTGGACATTGACAAATGCAACTTCAAGACCAAGTCTACAACCTACCTAGAATTCATCATTGAAGCTGAAAAAGGCATACATATGAATTCTAAGAAGGTGGAAGCAATTCTCAACTGAGAGACATCAGTCTCAGTAAAAGAGACTAGAAGCTTTCTAGGGTTTGTCAACTTCTACTGAAGGTTTATCAAGAACTTCTCCAATATCATACAATCACTAACAGATCTGACTCAGAAAGACATCATATTTCAATGAACTGACAAAGCAGATGCAGCATTCAAAAAGCTGAAGCATATGTTCACAAGCACTCCAATGCTGCAATCATTTGATTCAGATAAGCATACAATTCTTGAAACAGACATCTCAGATTATGTAGTAGATGGAGCACTGATGCAATATGACAATGAAGATGTTCTACAATCTTGTGTCTTCATCTTGAAAAAGATGTCACTCACTGAATGCAACTACAAGATCTACAATAAGAAGCTTCTAGTGATCATACAATGTCTTGAAGAATGGAAATTCAAACTCATGAGTATTGAGAGATTCAAGATTGTTATCAATCATAAAAATCTAGAGTACTTCACAATCACTTGTAAGCTCACTGAGAGACATATGCATTGATCATTGTTTCTTAGCTGTTTTTCATTCACAATTCATTATTGATCTGAAGTAGAGAACACTCTTGTGGATGCTCTGTTCCATCAAGAACAAGATATACCATCTGATGACTTGGATGACAGATGGAAACATCAAGAGCATCAGTTAATCAACTCTGCAATCATAGAAAGTTCTACACAATCAGATGAACTTCATATACATATCAATCAGTTCTGAGCTCAAGAACCCTCACTTGAAGAACAATGAAGACTAGCAGCAGAGGCAGATGAATTCTGACAACAAGCCACTGAAGTCATACAAAACAAAGCACCTCAATTCCCTGCAGATGTATATTCAAGAACAGATATCTCAGCATATTCAATCAACAATGACAACTGCTTACACTTTTAAGATAGACAATGAATCCCCAATTCAGAACCTCTACAAACATGAATCATACAAGAAATTCATGACTCACTGATGATTGAGCACTCAGAATGCAAAATCATGTACAACATCATCACTCAAGAATTCTACTGATCAGATATGTCAAAAAACATACACCAGTTCATACACAACTGTGATCACTGCAGCTCAGTGACAGCATGATGTGAATATCAAAAAAAGATGCTAAAGTCTCTATCTGTTCTCAACTGAACTTGATATGATATAGCTATTGATTTTGCAGTTTCCTTATCTGAAAGCAGAGGTTCTACAAACATTCTAGTCATTGTCAATCAACTCAGCAAGAGTGTAATACTACAGCTCTGTGACAAGATGAACATCAAAGTAGTTGCAGATGCCTTCATCAGAAGCCCATTCTATCATATACACAGTCTGTCTTCATTCATTGTGTCAGATAGAGACAGTCAATTCATCAGCACACTCTGAGCCTGTGTATGCCAATTATTAAGAATTGAACAAAAGTTATCAACAGCATACCACTCAAAGACTGATGAAGCTACTGAGAGAATGATACAAACAGTAAAGAACATTCTTCATAAGTTCTGTAATTACACACAAGACAACTGAAGCAATCTGCTGCCACACACTGAGATTGTGATTAACAGTTGAGATTTTACTATGACAGATGTAAACTCATTCTTTCTTCTACACAGATACAACTTAGAGATTCTGAACTTTCTCAAGACTCTCTGAGAAACCATGTACATCCACAGCCTCATACAGACAGCAGAGAACATCATAAGTAAGCTGAAGAAAGTCCACAAATAAGCAGAAGCTTCAATGATCAGCACTCAGTAAAATTATAAGAATCAAGCAAACATCAGAAGAAATTCTGCAACTCAATATCATATAGAAGACAAAATCTGATTAGATCTCAAGAACATGAGAACAGATCACCTCTCATATACACTAGATTATCATCACATCAAGTATACAGTGAAGGAAATGCTAGACACACACAATTATCAACTCAACATCCCATCTGACATTCACAACATCTTTCATACAAATCTGCTCTGATCTGCAGCTGAGGATCCATTCCCCTCTCAGAGAACCTCCAATTGACAGCCACCCATCATCATAGAAGAAGATAACAAACTCAAGTGGGAAATCAAAGCAATTCTTGACAATAGAACCAACCACCACCATCACAAATACCTCATCAAATAGATAGAATATGATCATTCAATCTGAGAATCTGCATTTGCCTTGGAGGACACTGCTGCTCTTGACATCTATGAGTCCTCACTCACCTCAGTAGGGGAGGATAATGTGACAGATTAGCATTTATTAGTAATTAACTTACACAATCAACTCTTCTTCTGCATCTGCTCATTTCTGATCACTGTGATCTTGTATAATCCTTGATGTTCTTCCACTCTGTGCTCTGTGCTTGTGTAATTTCTAACAATTCTTTCACATAGCTCTTAACATTCTTCCACTCTGTGCTCCACACTTGTATAGTCTCTAACAATTCTTTTACATAGCTTCTAACATTCTTTCACTCTGTGTTCTGCACTCATATAGTCTCTAATGATTCTTCTGCATAGCTCTCAATGATTCCCCCACCCCACACTCTGCACTCACATAGTCTCTAACAATTCTTACACATATCTCTTAATATTCTTCCACTCCACACTCCACTGTGGAGTGGCTTCTGATATTCTTTCACCTCAAACTTTCCTCTATAAGAACTCTCTTTGTACAACCTTTTCTTCTGATTTCTTTTCTCTTTCTTTTCTTAATCAATTCGTAATCTGTAATTAGGATAGTATCAAATCGTTAATCGAAGTACGCCCGTTACATATTCTGATCTTCATCAATGGACCACTCACTGAGCATCATAAGCACATACAACAAGTGCTTGATCATCTACAAAAAGCTGAACTGCAAGTGAACATTGACAAATGCAACTTCAAAACCAAGTCTACAATCTATCTAGAATTCATCATTGAAGCTGAAAAAGGCATACACATGAATTCTAAGAAGGTGGAAGCAATTCTCAACTGAGAGACATCAGTCTCAGTAAAAGGAACTAGAAGCTTTCTAGAATTTATCAACTTCTATCAAAGATTCATCAAAGACTTCTTCAATATCATACAACCACTGACAGATCTGACTCAGAAAGACACTGTGTTCCAATGAACTGATGAAGCAGATGCAGCATTCAAAAAGCTGAAGTGTATGTTCACAAGCACCCCAATGCTGCAATCATTCAATTCAGATAAGCATACAATTCTCAAAATGGACACCTCAGATTATGTAGTAGATGGGGCACTGATGCAATATGATAACAAAGATATTCTATAACTCTGTGCCTTCATCTTAAAAAAGATGTCACCTGCTGAATGCAACTACAAGATCTACAACAAGAAGCTTCTAGCAATCATACAATGCCTCAAAGAATAAGAGTCTGAACTTATGAGCATTGAAAAGTTTGAGATTGTTACTGATCATAAGAACTTAGAGTACTTCATGATCACTTATAAGCTCACTGAAAGACTTGGTGTTTGGTTAGATTCTCAATTGAATTTTAAATCTCATGTGCAAATAAAAACTGCAAATGCTGAAAGAATTTTAAACAGTATATTGAGACTTTCAAATACTGAAAGAGGTCTGACATTTCAAGTAATGAGACAATTATATATTGCCTGTGTGACCTCTGTTTCAGATTATGCAGTTCAGGTGTGGTGGAGAGGTCAAAAACACTTTATAGAAAGATTTCAAAAACTTCAAAACTTAGCTTTAAGAAAGATCTTAGAAGTATTCAAAACTATTTCAATTAAAGCTATGGAAATTGAAGCCTCTATTTCTCCACCACAAGTGAGATTTGATAAAATCTGTATGAATTATGCTCTCAGAATTATGAAGCTATATTCACATCATTCTATTAGAAAGAGAGTTTCAAGTTCTTTTTCAAATGAATCAAATGGATTAGAATTAGATTGGGAACTTTATCTTGATTGAAATGAAACTGATTTATCTGAAAATTCAAGTTCTTTACAAAGAAGAAGAATATCATCTCAGCTATTTAGAATTTACTCAATGATTAAGAACTGTTTCTCTAGTTTAAATGTAGAGAGAATAGCTATTGAAAATCTCTCTTCTTAGAAGAAAAGTCTTGATAATCTTGTTGATTTAAATGTTAGTCAACTTTCAAAAGAAGATCAGACTCAAGAACATTTAAAGCTTTTGAAACAAATGAAAAATAAAGCAATTCTTATATACACTGATGACTCAAAATGTGAGAAAACAGGCAATCTCAGAGCTGAAATAGCATATTCAGAAAATGATAAAAACTATATGCTTGATTCTTGACAAATTGGAAAAGAGTCAGAAGTTTTTAATGCTGAATTATTTGCAATTTCAAGAGCTTTCAAATTGATTGAAATGAAGATTGAACAATGAAAAAGATTTGAGCATATTTGAATATTCTCTGATAGTCAAGCAGAGCTTAAAAGACTTCAAAGTAATAAAATCAGCAGTGAACAGTCAATGCTAGAGCTGATTTTGAAAAGTCTTCAAAATATTCAAAGAAAAATCTCATTCAATTGTTCTATTCATCTTCACTGAGTGCCTGCTCATATGAATATATATGGCAATGAAATGACTGATAGAGCTGCAAAAAAAGCAACTGAATTAGAAATCTGCTTTCAAAGAATTGTAACATGGGCTTTTATTAAGAGAAAAATAAGAGAATCATGTTTGCAAAAATGACAAGATATCTGGCTTATGCAAAGAAAAAATATGCATTACTTCAGATTTGAAACAAAGTCAAAGTGGAAAACTTGTTCAATAAAGTGTAAAAAGAAACTTTTTGCTACAATAATGCAGTTAAAGCTTGGACATGGTTACTTCAAATCATATTTAACAAAGTTTAGAGATGATTTAAGTAGTCTATGTTTAGATTGTCAGTTATATGAAAATCCAGAGCATCTTCTGTTACTTTGTGCAAAGTATTCAGAATTGAGGTTGAAACTGAGAAAGAAGTTTGAATTGGAACAATTAAGTTTGAATCTGTTATTCAATACAGAAACTGAAAACAAGTTTTTAATTGAATATTTGAAAGAATCAAATGTTGCTACAAGAGTTTGAATGAATTGTCTGTTAAAAATATTGAGATCAGATTTTCAATTTGATTTATTTTGATTTTTCTTTTAGTCTTTCTTTTCATCTTGCTTTGAAGTCTCTCTTAAGTTGTTTATGATCAGTTTTAATTTGTTTTGAAAAGTTTGGTTTGTTTTTTGTTGATGTTATAGTTGTTGTCAGTGGTTTTTCTTTTCCTTGTTATAATAAAGCTGTCTTTTACAATGTTTATTTCTTTTGTTTTCAAACTAAGTTGTGTTGACTTACTGACATTCTTTTGATTTTGATTTCTTTGATTGAACAGTTTGAATAGTTGTTTGATTCTGGGCTGGAATTCTGATAATGCATGTTTTAAATTGTCTTTGTATATTAAATTATTCTTGAGTTGAAAAATTCTGAAGTGTTTCAGATAGATGTCATAGTCACTGACTGCATGCATCTATAATTGAAGAATAATAATAATAATAATCACTGAAAGACATATGTGTTGGTCATTATTATTATTATTATTCTTCAATTATAGATGCATGCAGTCAGTGACTATGACATCTACCTGAAATACTTCAGGATTTTTCAAATCAAGAATATTCTAATATACAAAAACAATTTGACACATGCATTAACAGAATTCCAGCCCAGAATCAAACAACTATTCAAACTATTCAATCCAAAAATAAAATCAAAAGAATGTCAATGGGTTAGCACAACTCAACTTCAAAACAAAGAAAATAAATATTATAAAAGACAGCAGCTATTAAAAATCAACAGAAAAGAAAAAACATTTGCAATGACTATTATCAACAAATAATAAAGCAAACTGCTTGAAACAAATGAAAATTAACAATAAACAAAGTTAAAGAAAAGATCAAAATAAAATAAACAAAAACAACTGATCTAAATATCATCAAATGACACTATTCAAACAAGCTCTTGTAGCAACATTTGACTCATTTAAATATTCAATTAAGAACATATTTCCAGCTTTTGTATTGAATAACAAACTCAAATTTAACTGATTCAGTTGATACTTCTCTCTCAGTCTCAATTTTAGTTCTGAATACTTTGTACAAAGTAACAGAAGATGCTCTGGATTTTCATATAACTGACAATCTGAACATAGATC
Organism: Histoplasma ohiense; assembly: GCA_017607445.1. Lineage (NCBI taxonomy): Eukaryota > Fungi > Ascomycota > Eurotiomycetes > Onygenales > Ajellomycetaceae > Histoplasma > Histoplasma ohiense. The sequence continues at coordinate 915,057 of JAEVHH010000007.1, read as the reverse complement.
ATTTAAATCATCTTTAAACTTTGCTAAATATGATTTGAAATGTCCATGTCTAAGCTTTAGCTGCATTATTGTAGCAAAAAGTTTCTTCTTACACTTTATTGAGCAAGTCTTCCACTTTGACTTAGTTTTAAATCTAGAATAATGCACACTTTTTCTTTGCATGAATCAGACATCTTGTCACTTTTGTAAACATAATTCTCTTATTCTTCTTTTAATAAAAGACCATGTTACAATTCTTTGACAGCAGACTTCTAACTCAGTGGCTCTTTTTGCAGCTTTATCAGCCATTTCATTGTCATATATACCCATGTGAGCAGGCACCCAGTGAAGATGAATAGAACAATTGAGTGAGATTTTTCTTTGGATATTTTGAAGACTTTTCAAAATCAGCTTTAGCATTGACTGTTCACTGCTGATTTTATTACTTTGAAGTCTTTTAAGCTCTGCTTGACTATCAGAGAATATCCAAATATGCTCAAATCTTTTCCATTGTTCAATCTTCATTTCAATCAATTTGAAAGCTCTTGAAATTGCAAATAATTCAGCATTAAAAACTTCTGACTCTTTTTCAATTTGCCAAGAATCAAGAATATAGTTTTTATCATTTTCTGAATATGCTATTCCAGCTCCAAGATTGTCTGTTTTCTCACATTTTGAGCCATCAGTGTATATAAGAATTGCTTTATTTTTCATTTGTTTCAAAAGCTTTAAATATTCTTGAGTCTGATCTTCTTTTGAAAGTTGACTAATGTTTAAATCAACAAGATTATCAAGACTTTTCTTTCAAGAAGAGAGATTTTCAATAGCTATTCTCTCTACATTTAAACTAGAGAAACAGTTCTTAATCATTGAGCAAATTCTAAATAACTGAGATGATATCCTTCTTCTTTGTAAAGAACTTGAATTTTCAGATAAATCAGTCTCATTCCAATCAAGATAAAGTTCCCAATCTAATTCTAATCCATTTGACTCATTTGGAAAAGAACTTGAAACTCTCTTTCTAATAGAATGATGTGAATATAGCTTCATAATTCTGAGAGCATAATTCATACAGATTTTATCAAATCTCACTTGTGGTGGAGAAATAGAGACTTCAATTTCCATAGCTTTAATTGAAGTAGTTTTGAACACTTCTAGAATCTTTCTTAAAGCTGAGTTTTGAAGTTTTTGAAATCTTTCTATAAAGTGTTTTTGACCTCTCCACCACACCTGAACTGCATAATCTGAAACAGAGGTCACACAGGCAATATATAATTGTCTCATTGCTTGAAATATCAGACCTCTTTCAGTATTTGAAAGTCTCAATATACTGTTTAAAATTCTTTCAGCATTTGCAGTTTTTATTTGCACATGAGATTTAAAATTCAATTGAGAATCTAACCAGACACCAAGCCATCTAACTGAGTTTTTAGATTTAACTGAATGACTTAAAAGCTTAACTTCAGTATCTTTTTCTCTGAAATTTGGATAAAAATGAATTAATTCAGTTTTGTTCATATCAAAAACAATGTTTTTTGATTTTGCTTTTTCAATCATTTCAGCTGCTGCTTGCTCAATCAAATTGCAGTTATTCACAATTGATTCTGAGCTTACAACTAGGCCTAAATCATCCACATAGCTTGGAGTTCTCACCATAATTGCCATTTGTCTATCAATAAATAGAAACTTGATAAATATAGCAAACAAAATGGGTGAGACTGATGTGTTGATCATTGTTTCTTAGTCATTTTTCATTCACAATTCATTATTGACCTGGAGTAGAGAACACCCTTGTGGATGCTCTGTTCCATCAAGAACAAGATATATCATCTGATGACTTGGACAACAGATGGAAACACCAAAAGTATCAGTTAATCAACTCTGCAATTATAGAAAGTTCTACACAATCAGACAAACTCTGCATACATGTCAATCAGTTCTGAGCTCAAGAACCCTCACTTGAAGAACAATGGAAGCTAACAGCAGAAGCAGATGAATTCTGACAACAAGTCACTGAAGTCATATAAAACAGAGCACCTCAATTTCCCACAAATGTATATCCAAGAATGAATATCTCAGCATGTTCAATCAATGATGACAACTGCTTACACTTTTGAGATAGATGATGAGTCTCTGATTCAGAATCTCTACAAACACAGATCATGCAAGAAATTCATGACTCACTGATGATCAAGCACTCAGAATATGAAATCATGTACAACATTGTTGCCCGAGAATTCTACTGATCAGATATATTGAAAGACATACACCAGTTCATACACAACTGTGATTGCTGTGGCTCAGTGATGATATGATGTGAACATCAAAAAGAGATGCTGAAGCCTCTATCTGTCTCTGACTGAACTTGATGCAATATAGCTATCAATTTTGCAGTTTTCTTATTCAAAAGTGAAGGTTCTACAAACATTCTAGTCATTGTTGATCAACTCAGCAAGGGTGTAATACTACAGCTCTGTGATAAGATGAATGCTGAAGTAGTTGCAGATGTCTTTGTCAGAAGTCTGTTCTATCATATACACAGTCTGCTTTCATTCATTGTGTCAGATAGAGGCAGTCAATTCATCAGCACACTCTGAACCCATGTATGCCAATTATTAAGAATCAAATGAAAGTTATCAACAGTGTACTACTCAGAGACTGATGAAGTTACTGAGAGGATGATACAAACAGTAAAGAACATTCTTCATAAGTTCTGCAATTACACACAAGACAACTGAAGCAATCTGCTGTCACACACTGAGATTGCAATTAACAGTTGAGATTCTGCTACAACAGATGTAAGCTCATTCTTTCTTCTATATAGATACAACTTAGAGATTCTGAACTTCTCTGAGACTCTCTGAGAAACCATGTACACTCACAGTCTTATACAGACAGCAGAGAACATCATGAGCAAGCTGAAGAAAGTTCACAAATGAGCAGAAGTTTCAATGATCAGTGCTCAGTAAAATTACAAAAATCAAACAAACATCAGAAGAAGTTCTGCAACTCAATATCATATAGAAGACAAAGTCTGACTGAATCTCAAGAACATAAGAACAGATCACCCCTCACATACACTAGATTATCACCACATCAAGTATACAGTGAAGAAAGTGCTAGACACACACAATTATTGACTTGATACTCTGTCTGGCATTTACAATATCTTTCATACAAACCTGCTCCGACCTGCAGCTGAGGATCCATTCCTCTCACAGAGAATCTTCAATTGGCAGCCATCTGTCATTGTAGAAGAAGACAATGAATTTGAGTGGGAAATCAAAGCAATTCTTGACAATAGAACCAATCACCACTGCTGCAAATACCTCATCAAATGAGTAGAATACAATCATTCAATCTGGGAACTCATATTCACCTTGAAGAACACCACCACCCTCGACATCTATGAGTCCTCACTCACCTCAGTAGGGGGGGATAATGTGACAGATTAGCATTCATTAGTAATTAACTTATGCAATCAACTCTTCTTCTGCATCTGCTTGTTTCTGACTGTTGTGATCTCATATAATTCTCAATGTTCTTCCACTCTGTGCTCTGTGCTTGTGTAGTTTCTAATGATTCTTTCATATAGCTCTTAATGTTCTTCTGCTCTGTGCTTCATGCTTGTGTAGTCTCTAACAATTCTTCTGTGTAGCTTCTTATGTTCTTCTGCTCTGTGTTCTGCACTTATGTAGTCTCTAATGATTCTTCTGCATAGCTCTCAATGATTCCTCTGCTCCATGTTCTGTGCTTGTATAGCTTCTAACAATTCTTATACATATCTCTTAATATTCTTCTGCTCTGCACTTCACTGTGGAGTGGCTTCTGATATTCTTCCACTCTGAACTTTCTTCTATAAGAACCCTCTTTGTACAATCTTTTCTTCTGATTTCTTTTCTCTTTCTTTCCTTAATCAATTCGTAATCTGTAATTAGGATAGTATCAAATCGTTAATCGAAGTACGCCCGTTACACAACCACTCTGAGATTCTCTCTACAGCATATCACATAATGAGCTCCTCATTCTATGAAAAACACTCAACAGACTACTGAACAAAGACTTCATTTGTGTTAGCAACTCACTCACCACAGCATCTGTATTGTTTGTGAAGAAATCAGAAGAAGGCTTATGATTCTGTGTTGACTATCAAGAACTCAACAAGATTATATGAAAGGATCAATACTCTCTCTCACTCATCAACAAAACACTTGAATAAATAGAAAAAGCAAAATGATTTACAAAGCTTGACATCTCTGCAGCCTTCTATAAGATAAGAATTAATGAAGATGACAAATGACTAATCACTTTTTGTATGTGTTATGAATTATATGAATGGACAATGACCTCCTTTGAATTAGTGAACACTCTGAGCACATTTCAGAAATACATTAACTGGGCTCTACAAGACCTGCTTGATGAGATCACCTCAGTGTATATGAACAATATTCTGATCTTCACTGATGGACTGCTCACTGAGCACTGCAAGCACATATGACAAGTGCTTGACCATCTATAAAAAGCTGAACTGCAAGTGGACATTGACAAATGTGACTTTGAGATCAAGTCTACAACCTATCTAGAATTCATCATTGAAGCTGAAAAAGATGTATGCATGGATTCTAAGAAGATGGAAGCAATCCTCAACTGAGAGATATCAGTCTCAGTAAAAGAAACTAGAAGCTTTCTAGAATTTGTCAACTTCTACTGAAGATTCATCAAAAACTTCTCTGATATTATACAACCACTGATGAATCTGACTCAGAAAGATGCTGTATTTCAATGAACTGATGAAGTGGATGCAGTATTCAAAAAGCTGAAGTGTATATTCACAAACATTTCAATGCTGCAATCATTCAATTCAGATAAGCATACAATTCTTGAAACAGATGTCTCAGATTATGTAGTAGATGAGACACTGATGTAATATGATAATGAAGATGTTCTATAACTCTGTGCCTTCATCTTGAAAAAGATGTCATCTGTCAAATGCAACTATAAGATCTACAACAAGAAGCTTCTAGTGATTATACAATGTCTTGAAAAATGGAAATCTGAATTTATGAGTGTTGAAAAGTTTGAGATTGTTACTGATCATAAGAACTTAGAGTACTTCACAATCACTTGTAAGCTCACTGAAAGACATATGCATTGATCATTGTTTCTTAGCTGTTTTTTGTTCACAATTTGTTATTGATCTGAAGTAGAGAACATCTTTGTGGATGCTCTGTTCCACTGAGAACAAGATATGCCATCTGATGACTTGAATGACAGATGAAAACACTGAGAGTATTGATTAATCAACTCTGCAATCATAGAAAGTTCTACACAATCAGATGAACTCTGTGTACATATCAATCAGTTCTGAGCTCAAGAACCCTCACTTAAAGAACAATGAAAGCTAGTGGCAGAAGCAGATGAATTCTGACAACAAGCTATCAAAGTTATACAAAACAGAGCACCTCAATTCCCCACAGATATATACTCAAGAATGAATATCTCAGCATATTCAATTGATGATGACAACTGCTTATACTTTCAAGATAGGCAATGGGTCTCTGATTCAGAATCTCTATGAACATGAATCATGCAAGAAATTCATGACTCACTGATGACTGAGCACTCAGAATACAAAATCATGTACAACATTGTTGTCTGAGAATTCTACTGATCAGATATGTCAAAAGATATACATCAGTTCATACACAACTGTGATCACTGCAGCTCAGTGATGGCATGATGTGAACACTGAAAAGAAATGCTGAAGCTTCTATCTGTTTCTGACTGAATTTGATGTGATATAGCTATTGATTTTGCAGTTTTCTTATCTGAAAGTGAAGGTTCTACAAATATTCTAGTCATTGTCAACTGACTCAGCAAGGATGTAATACTACAGCTCTGTGACAAGATGGATGCTGAAGTAGTTGTAGATGTCTTTATCAGAAGCCTGTTCTATTGTATGCATGATCTGCTTTCATCCATTGTGTCAGATAGAGACAGTCAATTTGTCAGCACACTCTGAGTCTGTGTATGCCAATTGCTAAGAATTGAATGAAAGTTATCAACAGTGTATCATTCAGAGACTGATTTGTTTATTTGTTTGTATTGATTTAACATTCTGGAGAAAACACAGACAGTGCCTGTGTTTCAGAAGCCTTTCAAAGGGTATGAAGATGTGCTACATTGGAGAGATTTCTATGTACACAGAGAGAAAGAAAACAGAATCCAGATGGCAACTCTTGAGAAGACTCAGCTCATTGAAAAGGGTTTTACTGAGCTGCACATTCACTTCTGACCCAACATATGATCATTCATGGTGGGGCTATAGTGTGGTTTCCAAGGGAAACTGCTGCTGCTGTGTCTGAAAGGCTTTACAGTGAATGAAGAGGGATAACTCTCTCAGTTGATCTGAGAACTGTCTGTGCTTCTAACAGCAGAGAAAAGACAAATGAGATAGACAAAAGAAAAGAGAAAAAATGAATATTCTGAAAAGAAAAATAAAGAGAAGAGTGAAGAAAAGACTGTGCTCTCTGTGACATCTTGCAGTCACATGACTCAGCACAAACTCAGAGGAAGAGAGAGGAGAGAGCACTGAAGAAGGTCATGAGAAAAAAGAAGTGAAGAGAGACAGAGAGAGCAGTGAGAAGAGAGAAGAAGAGTGCATGTCTGCAGCTGAGAGCATGTCAACTGAGTCAGCATACAGACTGTACTGATTACATCACAGCTAGTTGAAACAGATGAGCTCATCATACTGATTTAATCATTTACATCAGTTGAACTGATTGAACTGATTGAACTGATTGTACCAATTGTACCAATTGTACTGTTTGTACCGATTGAATCGATTGAACTGATTGTATCAATTGAACCGGTTGAACTGATTGTATCATTTGTACCGATTGAATCAATCAAGCTGATTGTACTGATTGAACTGATTGTACTGTTTGTACTGATTGTATCAGTTGAATCTATTGTACTGATTGAATCAGTTGTACTGAATGTTGTGCTATCTGTACCATCTGTATAGGCTTGGAACTGCTGTGGAGGGCTGTCAGATGATGTGTGCTCAAACAGCTGCATTATCTCATGCAGTACTGTGTGTAGAACTGTGTGCAGTCAAGCAGTTCTACAAAGTCTGTAGAGGTCAGAAATTCTAGATAGACAACAGCTGTCACTCAGTTGTGTGACTGTGCTGCTGATCTCTTGAGTCAGTGAGGGAAGTGTCTCTGTAAGTGTTGACAGAGCATCAAATATTCTGAGCTCTTATTGTGTTCACAGACACAGACAAGCCTCACATCTGCATGCTGAAAGTGTCTGTGGTATCAGAAAAAGTCTCCATGAGAGAAGCAAAGTGTGAGTCAGTGATGAAGAACATACTGTGGTATGATGAGCTCTGAAGAAGTCTTTACTTGATATTTCATAGTCAGTCTGCTGAATCTTCAGCTCTGATATCAGTCAGAGAGCTTTTCACAGACTCTGCTTTATCACTTTTGTTCTGTCTCTTGACTGAGCTGCTTGATCACTGTGTGGATCTCACTGACTGTGGGCATGGCTTTGAGTTCATAGACTGAAGCTGCAGTAGATGAGATCATCCACTTAGTCAGATGATCTGCTTCCTCATTGTCCTCTATTTTCATATGTCTGAGAGCTCATTTCAGACCCATATTATGTTGTCTGAGGAGCTTGTAACAGCAGCTGTAGACTCAGTTCAAGAAAGCCACTGCACTGCTCTGTATGCTTCAGATGACTGAGATGTTGTTCAGACAGAGTCAGATCTGAAAGTTGATGCTGTCATCTGTGACACAGAGTAGAAGCTTCACCACACACTCTAATGTATAGCAGACACTGACTGTCTCAGTGTTGAAGATATGTGATATAGAGCTCAGTGCAGCTGAGAAGCTGATCAGCTGTTTGTTTCTCTGATAGACTATGAAGCTATAGTCAATCTGTCTGCTGTTATCAAGAATCTATTCTGATTCATCTGAGAAAACACATAAATCTGTTGAAGATTGACTTTCTCATCATTTCTTAAATATCTGAGCAGTATTCTTTTTGTCTACACTCTCTGTGGGGTCTGTTCTGCATCTCTCTGAGTAGTGTGGAATGGTAAGTGTGAGTCTATTGACTGCAGACAGCAGTGCTCTCAACCTCTGAATCTTGATCTTTGAATGCTGCTGAGTTTCAGCCCCCCTTCTATGTGTGATCATTGAGAGAGCTATTTATGAAGTCAGTGGATGTCTCTCATTTATCATCTGAAGCCTTGTTGCAAAATATATTTTGGCCTTCTTCAGAGCTATCATTGCTGATGAAAGTTCAGCATTTCAATATAGAGTTGCAATGAGTGTTGTATGGAAAACTGAAAGAACTTCTCTAACTGCTATGATAAGTATCTTCTCAACTGTTCTCACATATCATCTCAGACAGAAGCTGACCTTCTCACTTCTGTTCATGTGTCTTGCTGACTGCATGCAGCCACTGTACCAGATCTCTGTGCTATAGAGCAGTGAGAGAATTACACAGATAATGACTGTCTTTCACAGAGCATCTGCTGAGAGCTCATCTCTGATCTTCTCTAGACTTCAGATATACTGAGTCACAGCTCTTGTCTTCTTTGTCTGAGCAGAGACATATGATCTTCAGATGAGTCTTCTGTCAAAGTGTACACTCAGTCAGTAGAGTGCTGACTTCTGTTCAGCTGAGACAGTGATAGAATGTATGATCAGATTCTCTGACACAATCACTGATGATGTTTCATTGTATCACTTTTTTATGAGATGAATCATCTCAAGTTTCTCTGATGTGAAGATCATTTTGTTTGTCTCCCCTCATCTCAGAATACTCTGTATATCATAGCTGAGAAGAGTAGCATTGCTGTCAAGTGAGTGTGTAGTCTGCTAAGTATTCAGATCATCTGTATAGTCAAAGTGCAATTTCAGATTCTATCACAGCAGCTCTGTCAGATACAGAAGAAACAGTATTGATGACAGAGAAGATCTCTGTGATATGTCACATTGCATCTGATATGCTGCTGTGATGATTCTCTTCAGCTGAATCTGAGCTCTGCATTCAGTGAGAAAGCTGTCAATGAGTTGTAGCAGCTTGCACAGTCATCTCTGTTATGTCATCTACTGAAGCAGTCATCTGTACAGCACAGTATCAAAGACACTCTGCACATTCATTGTGATCATGAATATCTTCTTGTTTTGTGTGAAGGCTGTCTTCATCTCATGAGTGAAAGCAGCTATCAAATTCATTGCTGATTGTCTGAGCAGTGCTTCTTCATGCTGCAAACTGACTACATCATGAATGAGTACTGTGTATGTCAGTTGTCTTGCAACAATGTGTTTCAGCCTCTTGAAGATTACTGAGAGAAGAGCAATGAATCTTCAGAAGTGAACTGAGCTTCTGTTTCTTTTATCTATCTTGAATATCATTGCCATCTCTGTCAGCTTTCAGATTTGTGGAAAATGACAGAGCTGAAGGCAGCAGTTGTATAGCTGCTGTACAAAAAGAAACACATACTGTCAGCATGTCTTGAGCAGCTACACTGTGATTCCATTTATGTCTGAAGAGATACTCTGTACTTCAATGATGTTGTGCTCTATCTTCTCCATCTCAATCTGAGGGTTTCAGAGCAGGTTTCCCATGCTGCTTCAGTGCTCATCATTCAATGAATTGTATTTCAGATCATCAGCTGAGTTGTATTGCTTCAGAATGACTTACTGAAATATCTTGACTTTGATGACTGTCTCTTCTATGATCTGATCCTCAACCATCAGAGAGGGTGCTCTGAGATTGGATTTCAGTTCATGTTATGCTATCATTCAGTACAGATCTCTGTCATCTCTGATCTCATTGATCATCTGTCTTCAGTATGCACACTTGATCTTGTGCACTGTGTTCTTGAACTGATGCTTTGTGATCTCTGTCTGATGAGTGGTGAGCTCTTGATGTGCTCTTCAGCAGTCTGCTATTCATCAGAAGACTATAGTCTGTTCTTATTGCACTGACTTACTGACTATCTGAGCTGCAGTCAGAAGATTCTGAGTGAAGTGTTGAATCAGATCATCAAGCTGTGCTGCATTCTCAACTTTATCTGAGTAAGATATATTCATCATGAAATCTCTGATAAGATCTGTAAAGAGCTTCAGCTGAGAGTCTGTGATCTTGATCTGAGCTCTGCTCTGCTGTGTCTGAGGTGTTGTTGGCAGTATAGTAATCATAGACTGATGATCTGAGCTGCAGTGTAAATCTTGGCACACTGAAGTGGAAGTAAAGATCACATTGAAAAAGATGAGATCAATTATATGATCTGCTGCATGAGTTAAAATATCTATCTCTTTCACAAAGTTCATTCTGTGTTCACTGATCCACTGAACAAGCTCCCCTCCTCGATGCAGATTCACTGCCTCTGGTTCAAAGACATCATGTCATACATTGAAATCCTCATCTACTAGACAGCAGGCTGGTGGGCTCAAATTGATCAGATAGTTCATGACTGTGTCTGTTTCAGACTGTCTGTACACATTGAGAATGTGGCAGTCATTGACACTGATTCACAGCAGATCTCTGTTTTGCACAGATTGATGTTGCTGTGCTCTTATCTTTGAACTCTTGTGTACATATATCATGACTCAGAGTCTCTTCTCCTCTCACTGCTTCAGATTAGTGTCATCCCAGCATTCTATGAATGCAAAGCACTCATATACTGAGTGATTAGAAGTCTTGATGTCAGAGTGTGTGTAAGACTTCTGTATACAGATCACTTCACAGTTCTGCTTGAAAGCAAGCTGTAGAGCTGCTGTGTGACAGAGAACTGCTCTGACTGTATTTGCTCAAAAGATCTGCAGAGGACAATTTTCCTGCTGATTGTTTCTGTGATATCAGTCATATTGCTGGTGTTGATGTTCTAGTATGAGGAGTCACTTGATAAGCTGCTGTCAAAGTTCATCTGCAGAATGAGATTGAAGAGTTTCAGATCTGTTGTCTGCATGCTGAGGCTAGACTGCTCTTTAACTGCTTGACTATGCTGCCACTCTGCTGTGCAGACTGAGTGTTGTCTGATGTGGATCATCTGCTAGATGATGTTCTCTTCACTGATGAAGCTCTGAGTAGTCACTCACTTGTGGGGTGCTAGTCTGATGAGCTGTGTTGACTGAGTTGATTGAGTGAATGGTGTAGATATCATCACTGCAATCATTGATGCTGGCTGTGCTGATAGTGGTTGCCACTTCTGAGCATCTCTGTGACATCTGTCACTAAGACAGTGAACAGCTGCTAGCTTCTTTTGAGTTAGACATCTGAGGATGTCATTCACACATCTGAGTGTGACAGAGCAGTGCTGATGTTCAGCTGAGTAGAGTTGACAGCAGTTGATACATCATGATACTCTCTTGCATTTCACATCTGTTGACTTCTCATGCTGGCTTGTGAGCTTGCTGCAGTTGGAGCATCTCACCAGTTGCACACACTTTGATGAATGACAGTATCTCTGACATTCTGAGTTATGTCTCACTGTCAGTGACCTTTTCTTGATGAGTCTGATCCTCTCACTGATATTGAAGAGTGAGAAGTCTTTCACTGAGATGAGGAAGAAGACAATTCATGTAATCTTCTCTGTCTTGAGATTCACTTCATATCACAAGAGTTGACAGCTCACTGATTTTATCTTTGCCTGAGTCAGAATCTCTTTCTCAATCATCTTATCTGTGGGAATTCTTGTTTCTTTTCAGTTCTGAATGAATTCTGAGACTTCTGAGACAGTATAATTGTATCACTGCTCTGATAGTCAGATCTCTGTAGTGTCAAGAACTTCACAGAGAGTAGTCACTGTCTTTTCAATGATCAGAGCATCATATATATCTCTGTTGCTTGATGTGATCACTCAATCTGTTCTGATGAGCTTCATCTTCAGCACATTAGCCATGTTTCTTACTCTCTGAATGTTTGCAATGATTGTCTGTTGCACAGTATATGACTGCAGCTGGGTGATCTGTTTCTCTGACTGAAGAATGATGAGGATTTGTGAGTTCTTCTGCTGCTTTGTGCTCTCTGTGAAGCTTCTTGACTGACTGATGTTCTTGAGCTGCAGGCTGGCTTCACTAGCTCTGCCAGCTGAGGAAGCTGCAGTCTTGACAGAGATAACTTCAGAGAGAGCAAAATTTTTCCTCTTCTGTGTGATGTTCACTCAGATAGTCAGCTTCTTTGCAGTTGTCTTTGCTGAATTTGACTATGAGTGAGTGTCTGAGACAGCACTCTCTCTCAGAGTTGATGCTGCACTCAGATCTGCTGTCACATATGTGATGAATCTTTTATAGAAGGCTCAGACAAAGTTCTGACTGACTGACTACTTCTTCTTCTCAACTCAGCTGTTCAGAATCTTTGCTAATTTGATGAGAGTCTTCTGCTGCAGATTCTGTTGCTGTTGAGCTTTCTCAAACTGCTTCTGTAGCTGAGAGGTGGCTGTGGAGATGCTGTCACTGGCTTTTTTGAGAACTGAAGAAGACATTGTAACAGTCTTTCTCTGTCTCTTGTCAGTCTTTTCAGTAACAAAATTGACTGATGACTCTGACTTCAGTGGTCTGATGTAGGCTGTGTCAATGTTCTTGGGTGGGTGGGAGGGTGTTGAGGGCTCCATGATCACTCAACCTGTGCAGTACACACACATAGAGTAATCGCAGAGGGTGTGTGATGATGTTGAATGGGTTGAAGGATTAAAATTATATGAAAAACAGTTAGAAAATGGAAAAATTCAAATGTACCCCTACGTTCGTGGGTAGTTGTAAGGATGTAGATGGCTATAGAGAGCTCTGTGATTCAGAGACTGATGAAGCTACTGAGAGAATGATATAAATGATAAAGAATATTCTTCATAAGTTCTGCAATTATGCACAAGACAACTGAAACAATCTGCTGCTGCATGCTGAGATTGCAATTAACAGTTGAGATTCTGCTACAACAGATGTAAGCTCATTCTTTCTTCTACATAAATACAACTTAGAGATTCTGAACTTCTCTGAGATTCCTCAAGAAACTGTGTACATCTGCAGCCTCATACAGACAGCAGAGAATATTGTGAGCAAACTGAAGAAAGCTCATGAATGAGCAGAAGCTTCAATGATCAGTGCTCAGCAAGATTATGAGAATCAAATGAACATCAGAAGAAGTTCTGCAATCTGATATCATGTAGAAGACAAAGTCTGACTGAATCTCAAGAACATAAGAACAGATCATTCCTTGTATATACTAGATTATCATCATGTCAAGTATACAGTGAAGAAAGTGCTAGACACACACAATTATCAACTCAACACCCCATCTGACATTCATGATGTCTTTCATACAAACCTGCTCCAACCCACAGCTGAGGATCCATTCCCCTCACAGAGAACCTTCAATTGACAGTTATCTGTCATTGTAGAAGAAGATAACAAACTCAAGTGAGAAATCAAAGCAATTCTTGACAATAGAACCAATCACTGCCACTGCAAATACCTTGTCAAATGAGTAGAATACAATCATCCAATCTGGGAATCTGCATCCACCTTGAAGGACACTGCTGCTCTCAACACCTACAAGTCCTCACTCATCTCAGTAGAGGGGGATAATGTGACAGATTAGCATCTGTTAGTAATTAACTTACACAATCAACTCTTCTTCTGCATTCACTCATTTCTGACTGTTGTGATCTTGTGTAACTTTCAATGTTCTTCTGCTCTGTGCTCTGCACTCATGTAGTTTCTAATGATTCTTCTGTGTAGCTTCTAATATTCTTCTGCTTCATGTTCTGCACTTGTGTAGTCTCTAATGATTCTTCCACATAGCTCTCAATGATTCCTCCACCCCACACTTCACACTTGTGTAGTTTCTAACAATTCTTATGCATACTCCTTAATGTTCTTCTGCTCCATGCTCCACTGTGAAGTGGCTTCTGATATTCTTCCACTCTGAACTTTCCTCTATAAGAACCCTCTTTGTACAACCTCTTCTTCTGATTTCTTTTCTCTTTCCTTTCTTAATCAATTCGTAATCTGTAATTAGAATAGTACCAAATCGTTAATCGAAGTACGCCTGTTACAGGAACAGAGCATCTGCAAGGATGTTCTCTACTTCAGATTGATAACAAATTGTGAATGAAAAACAGCTAAGAAACAATGATCAATGCATATGTCTCTCAGTGAGCTTACAAATGATTGTGAAGTACTCTAAGTTCTTATAATTGATAACAATCTCAAACTTCTTGACACTCATAAGTTCAGACTCTCATTCTTTGAGACATTGTATGATCACTAGAAGCTTCTTGTTGTAGATCTTGTAGTTGCATTTGACAGATAACATCTTTTTCAAAACAAAGACACAAGATCATAGAACATCTTCATTATCATATTGCATTAGTGCCTCATCTACTACATAACTCAAGATGTCTGTTTCAAGAATTGTATGCTTATCTGAATTGAATGATTGCAGCATTGAAATGTTTGTGAACATACACTTCAGCTTTTTGAATACTGCATCTGCTTTGTCAGTCCATTGAAATACAGTGTCTTTCCAGGTCAGATTCATCAGTGGTTGTATGATATCAGAGAAGTCTTTGATGAATCTTTGATAGAAGTTGATGAATTCTAGAAAGCTTCTAGTCTCTTTTACTGAGACTGATGTCTCTCAGTTGAGGATTGCTTCCATCTTCTTAAAATTCATGCATATGCCTTTTTCAGCTTCAATGATGAATTCTAGATAGATTATAGACTTGATCTTGAAGTTGCATTTGTCAATGTTCATTTGCAGTTCAGCTTTTTATAGATGATCAAGCACTTGTCATATGTGCTTGTGATGCTCAGTGTATAGAAGGCTGCAGAGATGTCAAGCTTCATAAATTATTTTGCTTTTTCTATTTGTTCAAATGTTTCATTGATGAGTGGGAGAGAGTATTGATCCTTTCATGTAATCTTGTTGAGTTCTCAGTAGTCAATGCAGAATGTAAGTCTTCTTCTGATTTCTTTGCAAACAGTACAGATGCTGTGGTGAGTGAGTTGCTAATATAAATGAAGTCTTTGTTCAGTAGTCTGTTGAGTGTTTTTTGTAGAATGAAAAGCTTGTTGCATGACATGCTGTAGAGAGGATTTCAGAGTGATTGCAGATTCTTACTGTTCTTCTTAATGAGCTCAATTGTATGATCTATATCAGGTTCTTGATGAGAAGAAAGCTTTTCAGCTTCTTTCTCATCAAACACAT
Organism: Histoplasma ohiense; assembly: GCA_017607445.1. Lineage (NCBI taxonomy): Eukaryota > Fungi > Ascomycota > Eurotiomycetes > Onygenales > Ajellomycetaceae > Histoplasma > Histoplasma ohiense. The sequence goes on along the minus strand of JAEVHH010000007.1, from coordinate 899,847 downwards.
CTGTGAAGTCTTTGTATGATTTGAGTAGTTCTTTGTGTGATTTCTTGAGGTCTTTGGATTCTAGCTTTTCTAATGCTTTTTTGATATTCATCATACTAGCAGTGAACACTTGGATATTCTTCTTCTCATATGCTTGACAGATTAGTAGTTTGTATGCTTTCACTGATATCTGAGTGAGATCAGCAGTTCTATCAACATCCTTCTCATAAACACAGTCATCTTCTGGGAAAATAAGACAGCAGTTGTATATGTCCAACAAGGTTCCAAATTCTGTGAGTCATGATAGACCAAGCATTAGATCATACTCAAGGTCTTGTATTTCATATGCATATATGTTCTTTTTTTTGTGTCCTTCTATGTTGACATTAAATCTTACCATGTTGTAGAAGACTGATCCTCTGAGATCATCAAATTCACTGAGTTTATATAACTTGGAAAAGAGAATACACTGAAGCTTATGCTTCTCAACCAGCTGAGTGTCTATAAGAGTGTAATGAAGGAAACCACTGTCTATCATTGCTCATACATTGACTAGACTATTTACAATGATAGAGACTATAATTGCATCTGCTTGTATCTTCTGTTCAAATCTTCAGCTAGCTTTCTGCTTCTTGAGCTCTCATCTGTATTTTAGAGCAAGAGCTCTTCTTTTCTCTGTTCTTGCTTATCCACAGATGACACAGTGTTCACACATGTGGAGGGTTTACTTGAAGCAATTGTATTTGAACATTGATTTGCAAAGTGTTCTGACTTGTCACAGTGTATGCAGACTTCTCTTACAATTTGATCAGCAGCATTCTTCTCTGAGACATTGAGAATTCTCAGATGACTTGTGTTTACATATGAGACTCAGTTCATTGATTCTGATTCAGAGATGGAGGGTGCTGTAGAGTGGTTTGAGATGTACACATTTATTTGACAGAATTCTCTATAATTTTGAAGTGCATGAAACTGAGACAGATTGTTGTTCAACAGACAAAGATCAGCACAGAATTTGCTGTATGTTGAGAGCTTCAGACACTCTATACTTCAGTTATACAACTGAAAGTTCAAATTTTTGAACAGTATATTGATTTTGACAGTATTGTTTCAGTCTTGCTCATCTGCTTCTATAAGCTTGTGATCAAATTCAGAAAGATAAGTTGCCAACATGACATTCATCTGACAAGTCTGATTAAGTCAGTTCAACACCTTGACTTGAAGTGTAGAATCAAGAAAGAGGGAGTTGAGTTGTTGAAAGACTAGCTCTGACATACACTGATTGTTCTGACAATGACTCATTCAGAGTTGGAATTTCACTAACATGTCACCATCCAACCTGCTATGAATATACCACACTTGATTGGATAGTGAGCCTATTGCTCATTTGTTGATGTTCAATTTGATGTTTGCTTTTGACTTTCACACAAGGTAGAGCACTAGATCTTCTTCATATTTGTCAAGAATTGGAAGTTTCTCTCTTGAAGGCTTTTCATGAGATGTGGGTGTAGAAGAAACAGTGAACACAGAAGTGCTCATCTCAGTAAGTCATTGTTGCAATTCAGTCATCTATAGTGCTTGCTGCTGAAGGATACTTTGTAGATCTAAGTTGTCATCCACCACATTCGGGTGCAGCGGGTGTTCATAGAATTGTTTGTAGTTATAGAATTGTTTGTAGTTCATTTCAATATCTAAGAATATGTAATAATAATAAAAAGAAAAAGGAATACTTGTAGGCACTCAGTTCTCTCACAGGCACTATTCACAGTGTTGCAGTGCTAAGCTTTGTCAAGCTTCTTTGTGAATGCTATTTGCAGTGTTACAGTTTGTAGGTACTTGGGCCTCTTTGTAGAACACAGTCAATTGTGTCTCAGACACTTAGACACAACAGTCTATATAACTAACAATAGAAGCACTCAGGCCCACAAGGGATCTCTTGTAATGACTAGGCACTCAGGCCTGTAAACAACGCACTCGGGCGTAAGAACTGATAACAAGGCACTCAGACCTTAAACAATGCACTCAGGCGTAAGAACTAATAACAAGGCACTCGGGCCTTAAACACAGAAGAATCAATTTGTAATGTAATGGACATACTTCAATTAATGATTTGGTACTATTCTAATTACAGATTACGAATTGATTAAGGAAAGAAAGAAAGAGAAAAGAAATCGGAAGAAAAGGTCATACAAAGGGGATTCTTATAGAAGAAAGTTTGAGGTGGAATAATATCAGAGGCTGCTTCACAGTGGAGTGCGGAGTGGAGGAGTGTTAAGACCTACATGGAAGAATTGTTGGAAACTATGTGAGTGTGGAGTGTGGGGTGGAAGAATCATTGAGGGCTACACAGAAGAATCATTAGAGACTATGCAAGCACAGAGCACAGAGCAGAAGAACATCGAGAGTTACACGAGGTCGCAATGACAGAAGTTGATTGCGTAAGTTAATTGCTAACGGGTGCTAACCCATCACAGAATATTTTGAAGACTTTTCAAAATCAGCTCTAGTATTGACTGTTCACTGCTGATTTTATTACTTTGAAGTCTTTTAAGCTCAGCTTGACTATCAGAGAATATTCAAATATACTGAAATCTTTTCATTGTTCAATCTTCATTTCAATCAATTTGAAAGCTCTTGAAATTGCAAATAATTCAGCATTAAAAACTTCTGACTCTTTTTCAATTTGTCAAGAATCAAGAATATAGTTTTTATCATTTTCTGAATATACTATTTCAGCTTCAAGATTGTCTGTTTTCTCATATTTTGAGTCATCAGTGTAGATAAGAATTGCTTTGTTTCTCATTTGTTTTAGAAGATTTAGATGTTGTTCAGTCTGATCTTCTTTTGAAAGTTGACTAATATTTAAATCAATAAGACTGACAGGATCTTTCTTCCAAGGAGAAAGATTTTCAAAGATCACTTTCTCCACATTTAAACTAGAGAAATTGTCTTTAATCATAGAGTAAATTCTAAATAACTGAGATGGTATCTTCTTTCTTTGCACAGATGTTGAATTATCATCTGAGATGAATTTATTTCATTTCAATCAAGATAAGACTTTCAATTCAGATCTACTTCAGTTGATTCATTTAGAAAAGAACTTGAGACTCTTTTTCTAATTGAATGATTGAAATATAACTTCATAATTCTGAGAGCATAATTCATACAGATTTTATCAAATCTCATTTGTGATGATGATAGAGAGACTTCAATCTCCATGACTTTAATTGAAGAGATTTTAAATATCTTCAAGATTTTTCTTAAAGCTGAATTTTGAAGCTTTTGAAATCTCTCTACAAAACTCTTTTGATTTTTCCATCATATTTGAACTGCAAAGTCTGAAACAGAGATTATACAAGCAATATATAATTGTCTCATTGCTTGAAAAGACAAGTCTCTTTCAGTATTTGAAAGTTTTAAAATACTGTTTAAGATTCTTTCAGCACTTGTGACTTTGATCTGAATATGAGATTTAAAATTTAACTGAGAATCTAATCAGACATCAAGTCATCTAACTGAATTTTTTGGTTTAACTGAATGATTTAAAAGCTTAACTTCACTATTTTTATCTCTGAGATTTGAATAGAAGTGAATTAACTCAGTTATATTCATATCAAATATAATATTTTCTGATTTTGCTTTTTCAATCATTTCAGTTGCTGCTTGCTCAATCAAATTGCAGTTATTTACAATTGATTCTGAGCTTACAACTAGATCTAAATCATCCACATAGCTTGAAATTCTCATCATAATTGTCATTTGTCTATCAATAAATAGAAACTTGATAAATATAGTAAATAAAATGAGTGAGACTGAGAAACTCTGAGAAACTTCTATCTCAATATCTGTTATATCTTGTCTCATTCCATCAAAAAGCAACTGAATAGTTTTTTTTGACATGAAATAGGTAATTCACTTGATGAGAGACTTTGACATTCTCAGTTCTATCAAAGTTTTGATCATTTGAGAAAATGAAACACAATCAAATGCATCTTTTATATCAATAAACATTGCAGTTGTAATTATTTTTTCATTCTTTGTAAGTTGAATATCATGAACTACAGAGAGAACTGCATCAATTGCTGAGTTTTGCTTTCTACTTTTCATTTGATTATCATATAATAGATCAGTAGTAGCAGATAGAAAAGACAATCTAGTTGCAATTATCTTTTCCAGAATTTTTCTCAGACAATTCAGCAGAGATATCACTCTATAAGATTTAGAAATAGTTGATTTTCTATTGGGTTTTGAAAGAATAACTTCAACAGCATGCCTCCAGCACTTAGAATGATACCCATATTTCAAAAGATTTGAGAACAATTCAAAGAGCTCATCTTTTAGTACTGAATAAAGCTCTTGAATTATTAAATGATTTATAGTATCAGCTCCTGCTGCTGTGACCTTTGAAGATGAAAAAATAGCTGTCTTTAATTCATCTTCAGTTAAGTCAGGCCATTTCCATTTCTTATCATGTTCATATTCATTATCTTCTTGTTTGTTTGTTTGTTTGTATTGGTTTAACATCCCGGAGAAAACACAGGCAGCGCCTGTGTTTCAGAAGCCTCCTGAAGGGCATGAAGACATGCTACATTGAAGAGATTTCTATGTACACAGAGAGAAAGAAAACAGAATTCAGATGACAACTCTTGAGAAGATTCAGCTCATTGAAAAGGATTTTACTGAGCTGCACATTCACTTCTGATTCAATATATAGCCATTCATGATGAAGCTATAGTGTGGTTCTCAAGAGAACTGCTGCTGCTGTGTCTGAAAGGTTTTATAGTGAATGAAGAGGGATAACTCTCTCAGTTGATCCAAGAACTGTCTGTGCTTCTAACAACTAGACTGACCAATGGAACCATGAATTTCACATTTGATTTGATTTGGTTTGGTCCCAGTCCATTTCTTGGCGTGATTTCCAGTGGGACCAGGATCAGAATGAGAGTGTAAAGAGATCAAAATTTTCAGAAATGGAGTGTAAAAGAACCAGATTTAGGCCTAACATGACTATTATAAAATCAACAAAATTTATTATTCCATGCAAAGTGACTGACTATGAAAAATAAGAATGTGACCTGGGACTGATCATGATTTTAGCTCAAGTTTGGTCCCATTCTGATGATTATGTAATACATGACAATTGATAACAATTATTGATAATGCTCACAAGCTCATTAATACTATATACAATCTGTGGGATGGTTAATCTTCTCATTGTGCGATCGCTAGCTAACTATATAGGGGTAATCACATGTGGTGGAGAGCTGCCTGGGCAACTAGTGCCCAACACCCCTCCACGCGCCAACATGTGTGATGTGTTTCTATGAATCTTCCATGCTAGCTATCTCAACTTGGATCATCCCAAAATCATGCTACATATAGAAATTTAATCATTCTCACTGTTATCAGTGAAAAGTTCTAGTAAATCAATGAAACATCTAAATGCCACTGTGCTCAGAGGTTTGATTAATCCATCTGCCATCATATTCTCAGTGGGAACATGTTTAATAGAAATAACACCTTCATTCAATTGTGTGTGAGAATAGTGGAAGTGAGTGTTGATATGCTTACTGTATGCTGTGATTGTGGCAATGATAGTTAGATTGATTGAATCTTTATTATCTGCTCTGATAGACAAGGGGTCCTTTGCTGTAACAAATTCTAGTTTCATCATCATATTGCACAACCACATTGCTTTGTGTACTGCTTCACTAAGTGCTATGTATTCTGCCTCATTTGAACTTAAAGAAACACAAGGTTGTTTGAATGAACATCATGAAATTAATGCATCTGCTAACTTGAATATGAAGTCTGAAGTAGATTTGCATTCATCATTCAACAGTTCTGCCCAATCCAAATCTGTATAATCTATCAGCAGATATGACACATTGGGGAATTCATTGATCTCATTCTTGAGATCTTTGTATAAGATGCCAAGATTGCTCATTTCTTTTAGATATTGTATGATATGGAGAAGAGCTCTCCACATCTTAGATGTAGACACAGTATTCTTCTGTGCTAGTAGAGATGCTGCTTGTGTGATATCTGAGTGTAATTTGACTGCCAGATACTGCAAGCATTCTACTTCATATTGATATCATTCTTTGATGAACCCTTCTTCTCATTCTGACACAGGGGTATCATCTATCTTCAATCCTTCAAGTATTGATGTAGAGACAGGGATGGTGTCATCTAGGTGGAAATCTTGCACTAAATGATCAATATAGTGTCTCAATGTCAATTTTATAGCATCATCAGAGTGATGTTCAACTTCCATGCCTAAGTATTTCAAAGGTTCTTTTAAATCCTTTATTTCTAATTTATTGGTGAGAGTGTCAACTAGCCAATTGGCATCTGCCGAATCTTCTGCTATAATATGAAGGTCGTCCACATAGATCATCATATAAAGGTGATTGTGTGACATGTGATGTCATAGAGCAGGGTCATATGGGCTAGGTTTGAAACCATTCTCACAGAGTAATGTCATAAGGAAATCGTACCAAATCTTAGCAGCAGAGTCCAATCCGTATAGAGAGCCTCCAACAGCACAAATCATCACATGTGGAGTCTTCACCTCAAATCCAGTAGATTGCTGCATATAAATTGTTTTATCAAGTCAGCTGTGTAGATAGGCCATTACTATATCAATCTGGCACAAGATCCAACCTCACTTCACTGCTATTGCAAACATTATGTGATTAGTAGCATCATTAATGATGAATGTGTATATTTCTTCACATGCACTTTTCTTTAACCAATTACCGCACACTACCCATTGAGATTTTTGTAATATTCCATCAGAATCCGCGTTGGGATTCTGGGGGTGATCTTTTTCAACATAAATCCAGCAGCTGGGGGCCACTGGCTCATCAGAAGAAACATCAGAATGTGAAATCATTGTTCAGATGTTCCTTCATTTCAAATCTGCAATCTCACATTTCATTGATTTCTGTCAATATTTGCCAACCCTCTCAGGTCTACTAACAGCATCCTTATATTCTTTCAGAACAGAATCAGTGAGGGGAGAAGAAATATAGATGATGAATGCTTTCACTGATCTTACTCAATCAGTGTCAGCTAATTCAGAAACAGCAGTATCATCAACAAGATAAATTGCTGAACTTGCAGCTTCAGATGTTATCTGATTAGTGTTGTTCTGTAAGATTGTAGATTCTTTTGTAGATTCTTTTGTAGAGAAAACAACATCACTGATGACAATTATTTTATCAGTTGTAGAACTTCAGAGGTGGTAGATTGAGTTATCACAGAACTCTATAAGTTTATAGATTTCTGCTCTCACAGACAGTTTGTTGATTGGTTTTTGAGATTCATGAAGATGTGCATAAACATCAACATCTAGCTCTCTAAAATGACAAAGTTGAGATGGGGCATTGGTTAGCACTGAGAAGGGGATTGTATAAGAGCATCATATAGACACTTTGTTGACATTGATGATAGACCAGTATTTCTCATTATATAGAGTGGTGGAAGTCAGCATGTTGTTGATAATTGCAATCACTGTTTTGAGAACATCTGCTCAGAACTTCTTTGGTATATTCATATCTAGAAGCACTGCCCTTGTGTGTGTCATTATCATGCAAATTCCCCTCTCAGAAACATCATCTTGATGAGGAGATTGAGACATAGTAGATTCTCAGATAGTGCCATCTTTGGACATCATTGTTGTCATCTTATTTGATTGAAAAACACCATTGATATTGGTTCTAACTAGCATCAGTGGTGTGAAGCCGAGATTCTTCATGAATTGGATTCAGTGAGTGTAAATTTCAATGACTTGATTCTTGATATGTAAAAAATAAATCCATCTGTAACAGATGGCATCATTGATGATTAGCATATAATATTTGGTCCCTTGATGAGATTCTATAGGGTAATCGAACATGTCATCCAGTGTACAACCACCACCAGCGAGGTCGATATGAATGTGTTGCATTGCTCACAACACTCATGGCATTGAGATTTGTGAGAACTTGCATGTCATGTCTGCTTTGACACAGCTGTTGCAGAAGAAGTCTGTTTTAGACTCTTTGATATAAATACTGAATGATGGGTTCTTTGCTAGTGCAATGATCATATCAGTGTGGATATGTTCTAGAGTGACATGCCATTTCATGAGTGTTCTTGTCAGAGGATTGCAATTGCTAGGTTGATTGTCAGGTTTCCCTGCGATTGTCGACATTGTGTCTCCATAATTGTAAGATTTGGCCATAAAATGAACAGTCTGGGATGGATGATGGACATCTATTTGAGATTCTCATTCTATTATCTTGTAGACTGATTCTTTGGATGTGCAAACAGCAGTGAAGTTGACACTGTTCAGAGTCTTTATTGTAAAATAAGAAGAAGTGATGTCAGATAGTTGATATCTGAAACCTTGATCTTCTAGCTTAGCAAAGGATAGAAGGTTGACAATGAGATTGAGGATTCAGTGGACATAATCAACTGAGATATCCCTCTCTTCTGATTTAAGAAGAATATCATCTATCTCCTCAACCTGTTCTACTCCACCATCCACAGTGGTAATTTGTAAATCACTCTGGAATGACTTTGAGCACACCAACAAGTGCCTTTCACCCATCATATTGAAGCTTGCACAGATGTTGAGATACCAAGGTTTGAATATTGTAGCAGACAACACAGATAAAGCAATTGCTGCATTAGCACTAGATTATAAGATGAGAAGATCTGATGTTTTGATGTCAGTAGATTTATTATCATTTTTATTCTTCTTCTTATTTTTTCTTTTCTTTTTGACATCTTCTGTATTGTCAGTGCTCTTGTTATCTTTATTATCCCTCCTCCACCACTCAGATGTCTTGTCAGAGTTGAGATGATAGCATATAGCTTTTGTATGCTCTGGAATCCTGCAGTGTCCACACTTTGCAGTTGCAGTGGAAGTCATATTGTCATTATCATTGATGACTGTGTTGGCCTTTGAAGATTTAGAGTGTTCAGAATCCTCTGACTTGTTCATGCAGTAAGCAATTTGCTTTGTGAGATTGTTGATATCTAGATTGATGATTGAGCTCTGATCTGTTCTGTAGAACATATCAAGATGAGATTTGACATAGAATCTCTGATAATCTTGAAGACTGATTATAAAGAAATTGTGGAGGTAGTTCTCACCACAGTCCTCTGTGAGTTCTCGCATGTGAGCAGACAGATAGTGATATTAATGAATGTATGCCAGATAATCACTGTTCTTGACATGCAGATGGATAAATTCTTTGAGGATACTAATCCTCTTCTTCTCAAGAAACATCATATATACTGTGCTTATCTTGTTTCATAGAGCCACTGCATTGTCAGATTGTATGAATCCCATCATTAAACAGACAGAACCTATCAAGGATTGCAACATTCAATGGAAGAGTAATTTTGAATGTATCACTCAGTATTGTTGATTGAGTGAAGATAAATCCTCAGATAATTCCTGCTGATTCTTATTTAGAATATCTGCATCATCAATCACCTCTGTGTCTGACAATATTGCTATCTTCCACATTTGGTAGTTGATGTCATTGAATGTGGTAACAGACTTTGTGTTCAACAAGATCTGTGCTTTCTTCTGATACTTGTGAGCTAGAAGGTTTGAATCTTCTACTGATATAGAATTCAGAGGGGATGGAGAAGGTGGTTGTGTATGTGCTGTCATCAGTCACTCACAGAGTGCAATAAGATCTGTCACAGCTATAGTCACCATGCTGTTGAAATTCAGTGTAGGCATTGGCATAGAACTGAGTGTGCCATCTTTGAATTCTTCATGTTCTGACATCTTGTCTGTATTGTGTGCTGAGCCAGAGGTTGTAGTATCTTTCTCTGTCATTGTATATTCAGTTTGATCACCCTCTGCTTCTGAGCTGGATTCTTGCTCAACAATAGAGGGGAAGGATTGAAGAACCCTTGATTGCAAACATAGTGTCTTCTTATGTTCTGATATGAGGGTTGCAGGTAATTGAGAATCACTCATAATCAATCTGACTTAGAGAGGTTCTGAATGAAAATAAATAAGTTTTTGATTCCTTCAAGATTGTAATGAAATCTCTGCAGCAGTCTCAACAGCAATTCCATCAATTACATCACTTTTGTAGACAAAGAGTTCTCTTTTCAGAGGAATATTGTCCAACTCATTCAATATAATGTCAGTTGCAGTGTATTCTAATTAAAATGTCTTGTTTTATTTAAAAATCTGCTATTTGAGCCATAATCTGTGGGATGGTTAATCTTCTCATTGTGCGATCGCTAGCTAACTATATAGGGGTAATCACGTGCGGTGGAGGGCCGCCTGGGCAACTAGTGCCCAACACAATCATGGCCAATTTTTTCCTCCACTATATCATTGAAAGAGAATTCTGCCACAATAGAATTCTTATCAACAATTTCTTTTTCTTTTCCATGCTTAATCATCATCAATTTCTTTACAGTTTCTCCTTGCAATTGACCACAGTGATAGTGACAAATATCTTGACTTGAGTTAAACTTTCTCTTCATACCAACTTCTGTCAATGGAATTGTCAGAATATCACATGTCATCATTGCCACTGTTGGATACTGACTGCTGATCATCCTCCACAGATCTAAAATAGATTTTTCTTTGATATTAACAGAATTATCATATAGATAGCAGTCAAATTCAGTGTTGCAAGAATTTTATTTGCTCAGATTTTCAGCAGCAATCAACAAATGCAAATCCTTAATCAATATTAGTAACAGATTAATATCAATATCTCAGTGAGTATTATAAAAAAAAAGTTACTAACCAAAGAATCATGCTCTATTGACTCTTCAATTTGAGTATTATTCTGTTCATATTGTTGATAGTTGTTGTTGTAGTATGTTCAAGCTATATCAACATAGATTTGTCGTTCTTCCGCCGTCCAATCCTCAGAAGTATATGCATTGATTTGATGAGAGGGATCAAGTACAGCAGCAACAGCATAGTAATCAGCAAATGATTGATTGATTCTCACATAATATTCTGCAAGTTTGTCTCACACTCTTTCAATTGCTGCAGAAATAACTCTATTTCAGAATTGTTCTTTTCATACACAAGTCATCTGCATTTTCAAATGAGTAAATAAACTGTTGTATATCCATCAAGAAGCTTGCATCATTGATGTTACTGTAATAGACACAGTCTTTGTTGTTTTGTAAAAGATAAACAACAGTTCAACAATATATTTTAACTGTGTCCACTCTGTATCAGAAAGTTTCAGAGCACAAATTTTCTCTCACTCAGAATTCTGAACTCAATGATTCACAGCATCTTTTAGTCAAAGTGCTCAAACTGTCATCTCATAAGTAGAACTCCATCATGTTCAAACATCTTGTATCATATTAAGAGGAGGAACTGAGCTGTGGGTGGCTTGAATATCATGGAATTGTTGTTGTTGTTTGAGAGAAGTACTGATTGCATTGATGATATGACAAATCTAAAAAAAGATAATGAGATAGTTAGCAAATTGATCAATTTTCACTGAAGCATTATCAAATATCATTACCTTGCAAAGGGTTGATGAGAATGTGATGTGTGTAACAATTTCAACATCATTCTCATCAAAACAACTGACCAGTTCTGTGTTTTCAGATTCAATGTTCAGACCTTTAACCAATGCTTGAACAACAAGCTGAATAACATGTGCAATACAGAGAATATGCCCACATTTATCATTCCATCTATACAATACCAGTTTTTGTTCCAGACTCTGTATCATGATCAAGTTGTTTGCTGCATTGTCTGTTGTGATTGCAAGAAGATCTGATGAAATATCTCAGTAATCATTTTTAATAATTGTCATGAAAACATCAGTCATATATTCATCTGTATGACTGCTCTTCAATTGTTCAAAGCCAATCAATTTCTCTTTATAATTTCAATCCTCATCAATAAAATAACAAACTGCATTCAAAAAGGATAGATTGTTGATGCTTGTTCATACATTCACTGTCAGTGATATCTTCTGTTGTTTCTTCAACAGAAGTTCAAGTTGTTGCATATCATTGTTGTAATGTGTATTCAGAGAAGAGCAGAGACTGAATTGATGAGGAATTTGAATATATGAATTAAGCATTTGCAGTAGAGTTTGAAATTCCGAGTTTTTGACAGCACACAGTGGAAGTTTTCCTGCAAAATAGTACATAAGTGTTACCAAATATTGTTACCATTAATGAGAGTAGATGATATAAGTACCAGTTCATGAAGAATATTCTGATGTTTTTCTCTAAGCTGTAGACAACCAGCAGATTTCAAATGTTGTGTGATTTCTTCTGGTCCATGTTCACTTCAGAATGGATGTTTTTGTATGGAGTTGCAATGATTACAGCAGAGAAATGACTCTTCAGTGATCTTCATAGCAACTTGTTGAAAGTTTTTCCATAGATCTTCTCATTGTCTATGCTGGCTTTTCCATAGATTGCATTGTTTTTCATCATCAAGAAAAAAAGAAGTATGTATTCATCAGACTTGAAAGAGCTCATCTTGTAAGAACTTATAAACAACATAAATTGTTTGATTCACTCTTATTTCTATAAGATCTTGAATCTTCATTAAAGAAGGTGATGAATTCCCTGATTCAGCAATTACTGAAGTTGTCATGATGAATATAAATGATAAGAAATTATGTGTAAAATGAATTCTGAGAATAAAAAGGTTAAGAAATTGGTTCAATTTGATTGGGATTTTTTTTTACCCCTTTTTCATTAACCCATTCTAATTGGTTAGAACACTAGTAGAATATATTTATAAACAACAACAAATAAAACACATTATGATCAAATAGAAAAGAATGATAATGAAAATATTGAAGATATTATTAAGATTTGTAAGTGCTGAAAAGTTGATTCATTAGACATATTATCTATCTCTAATATATCACAATTCCACAGTATGAATTTATCAGCTTTCATTGTTTACTGATACTAAATGTAAAGTCACACGCAACTTACAAGTATACATATACATATACATATATATATATATATATCATGAGCATAATATCGCTACAATAATATATGCTCACAACAAAGAATTGTATAATGTAAAATATCAAATAAAATTTGTAATCTCTGATAATGATAATAATACAATTAATTTAGCAAAAATATAAAAAAACAAATATGCAAAAAAAATTTTTTTCTTAGATCATTTTCTCTTCTACTCTTCTTCTTTCACTTTCTTCTTCTTCTTCCACTTTCTTCTTCTTCTTCTCTTCTTCTTTCTCTTCATTCTTCACAATTCAATTCTTCTCTTTCTTCTCCTCTCTCTTCTTCTCCTTCTCATTCAAGAAAACAATCATCTCAAAACCCTTCTCAGCTATCTTTTCAGATGAGAGAGAATTCTTCTTTCTTTTTAACAGATTCACTTAAGCTTCAAAGTTCTGCATCTTCTGATCTGCTGCCTCAGATTCTACCTCTGCAGCAAGCAAATTAACATGCTCAGAAAGCAATGCTGTCTTCTCAATGTTCTGAATTATTGAGTACATACAAGATCTAAACAAGACTCCAATTCTATAATTCTCTTCAGAAGCCTGCTAATCAATTAGATCACAGAATTGTTATCAAAAAGTATTATCAATGAATATATTCAAAATATAATCTATCAGCTTGAGCTTCTTTGTCTTGTGAACAAGCACATCTTCAATCTTCTTCTGACAGCATTTTTTCACAGTCATCATCTTCTCAGTTCTCTTTCTCTTTATTTTGATCTCAAATCATTTCTGTGAGCACTTCTGATCTCAGCACTGCTGCATCAGCAACTTCACTGCTTTCTTCTTCAACTTCTCACACATTGAGTTATTGACATCATTCCTTTTATAATATTAGTCAAATTTCAGCAGAAGTGTTACCCAAGATCATTATCAATCTGCTTCATTGCAGAGTTTTTTCAAGACAATATGATGTGTCTTGCAGTCAGTCTCTCCACACTTGAAGGAAGGATTCTTTCTCTTTCTCCTCAAGATGATGGCAGTATTCATGTGTCTTAGTGATATGCAGAGCCATCAAATGTTTCTTGAAGAGAGAGACAGACATGTTTTCAGCAGAAGAGAGAGAGAGAAACACATTCTGATTGTAATGATGAAGATTTCTAGAGAAAAAAAATATATTGTTTTTATAAGTTGCTATACACACAGAAATGTGATGGCAAGAACAGAGATATATCAAAGAATTCAAGAAGAAAGAAAATCTATATCTATATATTATAAGAAATTACATGTCTTATAGCAACACTGTTTGCATTTTTGTGCTACTTATTGATATCACATACTGCATGTATGCAGTTGCTCTGCAAGCTATATTATAGCTGAATGCAGATGAGATATTTCTTTGTTGCTATAGAGATTATTTGCATATACAATCTCTCAGTTTAACATTCACACATGTTTTTCTTTTTCTTTGTTCTTTTTTTCTTCTCTCTCCAACCCATCATAATTCTGCTGCAGTATGTTAACTATTAAAAGCAATATGAATATCTCAATGTTTTCTGTGAATGAATACTGATTAATTAATTGATTCTATCTAGCAAATTCAGCATTATAAGTCTCTGTTCTTTTCTCTCTGAAATCTACACATTCATTCTCTGTGTTCATCCTCTCTTTCTTCCCACCCCCTCTCAGCAAAAAAATGGTCTGTGATAAGAGTATTTCTCATCAGAGAGTCATGCCAATCACTGCTGCTGCCTGCAAAGCAGCATATGAACAGCAAATGGCAGAGTGGGAAGCAGTCTGAGCTCATCATCATAAACAGCATTTCAATGCTCACCATGCTGTGTGGGAGGTGTGCAACCTCCACCCTTGTATGAAAAAAGTGAATAAGCAGAGTATGAAATTCAAAGTAACACTTTTTGATAACACTAGATACTGATATAAGAGTAGAGACTATCTGTGAGATTCAATATTATCAGAAGTCTGAGGATCTTATTTTCTTCAAGACTACATTTGTCTGTTTTGTTCAAAAGATTGATGAGAGAAAGTATTACTTTCAGTGTTTCACTCTTAATGCTCTTCAAGTCACAGTCAAGACCACATTGATCACACTTTTTGAGTGTATGATATCATGTGAAAATCAATGTAACAATATCTCACTAATCATTTCACAGATGATCTTAAGACTATGATTCATTGTGAACAGATGACTCTCACTGTGAGGGATATTAGATTGATAATAAAGATTGCTCAAGAATTGAGTAGCAATTTTTTTGATGATTATAGATTGAAGAAATAAGTTTTTTTCATTTATTTATTTGTTTATTTTATTTTATTTTTTTTTTGTTGAAAGTTTTTGTTTTTTTTTTTTATAATATTCTCAGTTGTTGTTTTTGTTTTTTTTTTTTAATTTTCAAAATGTCTACAGACATATAATGATATTTCTATTGTTGACATCAAAAAGATAACAATATTTGGTAACACTCACATCATAATTAGCCACCATTCAGCATAAAGGTATATGTATTATGTAATTATGAGTAAATCATGGTTTCATTTGATTTCATTTTGTAAAATGGGACCAAACAGGACTGTGACTCAGAAATCAAGATAAGAACAGTATTTGAAATCTAAATATTTCTCATAAACAGTGAAATGAAACCAGAGCTATAATACAAACAGTGTAAAGTGACTGGTTTGAAAAACAATATATGAAATCAGAACTAAAATATATGAGAATGGAATCAATGCTAAAATTGATTATGATCTCATACACGGTCACACAGCCAGTCTACTAGTAACAACAGAGAAAAGACAGATGAGATAGACAAAAGAGAAGAGAAAAAATGAGTGTTTTAAAAAGAAAAATAAAGAGAAGAGTGAAGAAAGAACTGTGCTCTCTGTAACATCTTGCAGTCACATGACCTGGCATAAATCTGAGAGAAGAGAGAGAAGGGAGCACTGAAGAAGACTGTGAGAGAAAAGAAATGAAGTGAAGAGAGACAGAGAAAGCAGTGAGAAGAGAGAAGAAGAGTATATATCTGCAGCTGAGAGTATATCAACTGAGTCAGCATGCAGACTGTACTGATTACACCACAGCTAGTTGAAACAGATGAGTCAATTATGCTGATTGAACCATTTATATCAGTTGAATTGATTGAATCAATTGAACTGATTGTATCAATTGTATCATTTGTACTGATTGAATTGATTGAACTGATTGTATCATTTCTATCAATTAAATCAGTTGAACTGATTGTATCATTTGTACTGATTGAATCAATTGAATTGATTATACTGATTGAACTGATTGTACTGTTTGTATCAATTGCATTGATTGAATCTATTGTACTGATTGAATCAGTTGTACTGAATGTTGTGCTATCTGTACTGTCTGTATAGACTTGGAACTGCTGTGGGGGGCTGTCAGATGATGTGTGTTCAAACAGCTGTGTTATCTCATACAGTATTATGTGTAGAACTGCATACAGTCAAACAGTTCTACAAAGTCTGTAGAGATCAGAGACTCTAGATAGACAACAGCTGTCACTCAGTTGTATGACTGTGCTGCTGATCTCTTGAGTCAGTGAGAGAAGTGTCTCTGTGAGTGTTGACAGAGTATCAAATGTTCTGAGCTTTTATTGTGTTCACAGATACAGATGAGCCTCACATCTGCATGCTGAAAACATCTATAATATTAGAAGAAATTCTCATGAGAGAAGCAGAGTGCAAATCAGCAGTGAAGAACATATTATGATATGATGAGCTCTGAAGAGATTTTTATTTGATATTTCACAGTCAGTCTGCTGAATCTTCAGTCTCAGTATCAGTCAGAGAGTTTTTCACAGACTCTGCTTCATCACTCTCACTCTGTCTCTTGACTGAGCTGCTTGATCATCATGCAGATTCCACTGACTGTGAGTATGATTTTGAATCTATAGACTGAGACTGCAGTAGATGAGACTGTCTGCTTAGTCAGACAGTCTGCTTTCTCATTGCTCTCTATTTTGTTTATTTATTTGTTTGTATTGATTTAATGTTCTGGAGAAAACATGAGCAGTGTCTGTGTTTCAGAAGCCTTCTGAAGAGTATGAAGATGTGCTATACTGAAGAGATTTCTATATACACAGAGAGAAAGAAAACAGAATTCAGATGGCAACTCTTGAGAAAACTCAGCTCATTGAAAAGGATTTTACTGAGCTGTGCATTCACTTCTGATCTGATATATGATCATTCATGATGAGGCTATAATGTGGTTTCTGAGGGAATCACTGCTGCTGTGTCTGAAAGGTTTTATAGTGAATGAAGAGGGATAACTCTCTCAGTTGATCTGAGAACTGTCTGTGCTTCTAACAGCAGAGAAAAGACAGATGAGATAGACAAAAGAAAAGAGAAAAAGTAAATGTTTTGAAAAGAAAAATAAAAAGAAGAGTGAAGAAAAGACTGTGTCCTCTGTGACATCTTGCAGTTATGTGACCCAGTATAAATCTGAGAGAAGAGAGAGAAGAGAGCACTGAAGAAGATTGTGAGAGAAAAGAAGTGAAGAGAGACAGAGAGAGCAGTGAGAAAAGAGAAGAAGACTGTATATCTGCAGTTGAAAGCATATTAACTGAGTCAGCATACAGACTGTACTGATTACACCACAGCTAGTTGAAACAGATGAGTTAATCATACTGGTTTAATCATTTGCATCAGTTGAACTGATTGAATCAGTTGAATTGATTGAATCAATTGAACTGATTGTATCAATTGTACTGTTTGTATCAATTGAACTGATTGAATCAATTGTATCATTTGTATTGATTGAACTGATTGAGCTGATTGTACTGATTGAACTGATTGTACTGTTTGTATCAATTGCATTGATTGAGTCTATTGTACTGATTGAATCAGTTATACTGAATGTTGTGCTATCTGTACTGCCTGTATAAGTTTGAAACTGCTGTGGGGGGCTGTCAGATAATGTGTGCTCAAACAGCTGTGTTATCTCATGCAGTACTGTGTGTAGAACTGCATGCAGTCAAGCAGTTCTACAAAGTCTGTAGAGATCAAAGACTTTAGATAAATAACAGCTGTCACTCAGTTGTGTGGCTGTGCTGTTGATATCTTGAGTCAGTGAGAAAAATGTTTCTGTGAGTATCAACAGAGCATCAAATGTTCTGAGTTTTTATTGTGTTCACAGATACAGATGAGTTTCATATCTGCATGCTGAAAGCATCTGTGATATCAGAAAAAGTTTTCATGAGAAAAGCAGAGTGCAAGTTAGTGATGAAGAGTATACTGTGATATACTGAGCTCTGAAGAGATCTTCATTTGATATTTCACAGTCAGTCTGCTGAATCTTCAGCTCTGATATCAGTCAGAGAGCTTTTCACAGACTCTGTTTCATCACTCTCACTCTGTCTCTTGACTGAGCTGCTTGATCACTGTGTGGACCCCACTGACTGTGGGCATGATCTCAAGTTCATAGACTGAGACTGCAGTAGATGAGACTGTCTGCTTAGTCAGACAGTCTGCTTTCTCATTGCCCTCTATTCTCATATACTCAGAGGCTCATTTCAGATTCATATTATGTTGTCTGAGGAGTTTGTGGCAGTGGCTGTAGACTCAGTTCAAGGAGACTGCCACACTGTCTCATATGCCTCAGATGACTGAGATATTGTCAAAGCAGAGTCAGATTTGAGAACTGATGCTGTCTGTAATAGACGCAACGGAGATATCTATATTAGAAAATAGCTATGTGGCGATAGAAGAACACAGAACACATCAGAATTAATGAGAAGAGATATAGCATATAGCATTATAGACAACTATAGAGTGTGGTGGTCATCTATATAATGCTCACTGATATCTGTAGATATTAGAAGATCAGTGATTAGCTTTGAATAATAGAGATTGCTACCTTCTTAACATTCTACATGCATACTTCACATTACTCTCATAATTATACCTACAATCATCTCTTACAATTCTAATCACTCTAAACTTTATTTGAGTGATCTGTTGTTATGCACACCTACAATAAAGCACACAACATTAGTTAAAACATGCAACATTAGTTAAAACATGTAAGATGGTCTCAACACACATAAGATCTCTTGAAAATCAATCTGAATTCTCTACTGCCTTCAATGATCACAATGTGTGTTTGCAACAGTTGAACAATCAAATTCATGAATGAGAGCAGCAATTAGCTATTCTGCATGCACAACAGTGGCTCAATGAGTTGAAAGCACAGATTTATGGAGATACTCTCATTGAGTCTCAATTAACTCAGAATATCATCACAGAACCACTGCAAAATTGATCTGTGAATAATACAGACAATGATAATGAAACACCATTGAGATTAGAGATTAAGAACTATTATCAAGGAAAAAATATGTTAGAATTCAAGAACTATAAAGATTGCATATTGACTCTCTTTACATACCACCACTGATATTATCAAAAGAAGAAACACAAGATAAATGATGCTAAACTCTATCTTGATGCCCACATTAAGCAGAAATGGTTGAATTTTGTATCATCATATGAGAGATGTGGAGGAGCAACACTGTTGACTTTTGACAATATGCTATCACATCTAGAAATGCAAATTAATGATCCACAGAATCAGTGCTGATTGATGAGTCAAAAGTTTCAAGATACAAAGCAACAAGAATGACAATCAATACACAATTTCTCTAAATATCTCAAAGACTGAGAATACTACTTACCTCCATATAGCAAAGAACAAAGAATGAATAACTTGTGTAGTAAGATATTGAAGATATTACACACTGAACTCAACTGTTGAAATCAAGAGCCTCAGAACTACAAAGAGTTGTTTTGAACTCTACAGACTCTTGAGAAAAATATGTTAGAGTGACAGCATGCTATTTGCAAAGAAAGATCTGCAATATTTGTAGAGAATCAGTGTCATTCTGATAAGTCTAGCAATCATCAGAACAAGAGAAAATGAGAGGAATAAACAGATTCAACTGAACAAATCAAGAAAGATAAATATAACTGAATGAAGAAGTGTTCTCACTGCCATAAGAAGAATCATATTGCAAATGATTGTTGAATGTTACATTCTGAAAAGCACAATCAAGTTCAATAAGCAAAAAATCAACAATCTCAATTGTAGAAGCAGCTGCTGCATTGAGAATACAAACAACTAGACTGCAAGATAAACAGTTATTGATGATGAATATATAGATGCTGATGAAAGCAGAATGATTGATGGCATGAACACTAGTGAATTCTGATACAGATGCAAACTTTGTATCCCACATCTGAGCATCAAAATATTTCTCAAAGACAGAAGATAAATCAAAAGTAGTGGAAGCAGTTGATAATCATAAGATTAAATCATATGAATAACAAAGAGCTGCAATGAAGATTATTGATGATGAATATATTCTTCAAGAAGGATTTCACCATTTCAAAGAGGCTGATATTAGCAGATATGATGTAATTTTGAGTATGCTGTGGTTGAAAGCTGCAAACTCTGATATCAACTGAGTGTGAAGATGCTGAATCTATAGAAAAGCATCAAATATTAACCACATACATCTGAATACTGCTAAAGAATTCGCAACACTAATTGACAATGGCAATATTATATTCACTGTCTTATCATTACAAGCTGTGAATGCAGCAACTGAGTCAAATATCCCAGATGATTATAAAGATTATCTTGATGTATTTCAAGAAAATATATCTGATGTGAAACATGCATCTCACAATCATGTCATAGATCTCAAATCTGACAAGGAATCTTCATATCAACTGATATATAACTTATCACCTCAAGAACTCTCTGTCCTCCAAGAATATATCAAAAAGACATTAGAGAAGAATTGAATACATTCATTCAAGAGTTCAGCCAGCACATCAGTGTTATTCACATCAAAGAAAGATAGAACCCTGCATCTTTGCATGAATTATCAAGAATTGAATGAAATAACAGTCAAGAATCAATACCCA
The DNA here is from genome assembly GCA_017607445.1 of Histoplasma ohiense. NCBI lineage: Eukaryota > Fungi > Ascomycota > Eurotiomycetes > Onygenales > Ajellomycetaceae > Histoplasma > Histoplasma ohiense. The sequence goes on along the minus strand of JAEVHH010000007.1, from coordinate 878,953 downwards.
CTGCTCTTAATAAATGAAATACTTGATAGATTAGCAGATGCCAAAATATATACACAACTGAACCTTAGAGACACATATCATAGAATTCATATACAAACAGAGGATGAATGAAAAACAGCATTTCAAACACAATATGAACACTTTGAATATCTAGTCTTATCTTTTGAGCTAATCAATGTCTCTGTGATCTTTCAATCTTATATCAACAAAGCTCTCAGTGATCTTTTAGATGTATATTGTGTGGCTTATCTTGACAATATCATAATCTATTCAAACATGCTTGATGAGCATGTCGTCCATGTTAAGAATGTGCTGGAACAGTTAAGATGTTGGAGACTATATGTCAAACTTAGTAAGTGTACATTCCATGCAACAGAAATTGAATTTTTGAGTTTTGTGATTACCACACAGAGCATTACTGGCAAGAAACACTGTGTTGACACAATTCTAGATTGATCAGAATCACAAACTATAAACAAATTGCAAATATTTCTAGAATTCATCAATTTCTATCATTGATTCATATACAAGTTCTCAATAATAACAGCATCTCTGACTGAATTGTTAAAAGGTTACAAAATAAAAAGAGGGAAGAATAACATATCTGTCCAGTTAGATGAAAACTGCAAGCACACAATTTTGCAGTTAAAAGAATGCTTTACAAAAGCATCATTATTGATTCACTTTGATTCACAGTGAAAACTTCATATAGAAATGAATGGATCTGATGTTGCAATCACCACAGTAATATCACAATTAATGAATGATGATCACTGACACTCAATCATGTTTTGGTCTAGAAAGCTCACAGAAATAGAAAGACATTATCAAACATATGATCTAGAAATATTGCTGATTGTAGAAGCTTTCAGATAATGACATCACTACTTATATAGTAGCAGACACTCAATAACTGTTTTATCTGACCATGTCAATCTTCAGCACTTCATGATGACAAAGCAGCTAAATAAATATCAGATTCACTGAATGGAAATGCTCTCAGCATTCAATTTTGAAATAGAGCATCATTCTGAGAAAAATAATCCCACAGATGCATCAAGTCATTGTTCAGATTTCATAAAACATACAGCTTTCTTGATAGAGCTCTCTACTCTGCAAAAGAAGCTGCATAAGAGGATCTTTAAATCACTAAAGACAAAAGAAAATATGAAATTAGATCAATGTATCAAGATGATGTGAAAAAATCTGCAAACTAATGAAAATTGTTGAATAAAGAAGCTTATAGTCATCAATGATAACAATCTCTGCAGAATAAAGAACACATCTGCAGATGAGAATGAGATCACAGACATTACAGAGTTAAATCTAGAGACTTTGATATCATGAATTCTAACTGTCAAGATATCTGAGTCTGAGACAGTCTATTGTGAAGAGATAGCTGAATCTATCATTGAACTCTTACTGCAGATTCAGAATAGAGATGCTGACACATCTGAACTTCACAGAAGACTAGAGATGAGTGACACTAGTATAGATAATCATTCAATCTGAGCAGTAGATAAAGATGATCTGCTCAGAAAAGATGATAAAGTCTACATACTGCAAGACAAAGCTGTAAGACATGAAATAATGAAAATGAACCACAATGATTCTCAAAGTGGCCATTTTGAATGTGACAAAATCATCAAAGCAATCAAACACAAGTACTTGTGACATGATATGAGCAATGAGATTGCAGAATATGTGAGAACTTGTGATGTTTGTCAACACATCAAGATACCACAGCACAAGCTGTATGGATTGCTATAATTACATTCAGTGTCAGATAAGAAATGGCATACAATTAGCATGAACTTTATTGAAGATCTGTCAGATAATAAAAAGAGAAGTCAAATCTATAATGCTATTGTTGTATTTGTTGATTTATTCATCAAATGAATCATAATTGTGCTCACATCTTCAGAGCTAGATGCAGAAGAACTTGCAGATATTATTGTATGAAGAGTTGCAAAGAACTTTGATCTATCTGTGAACATTATTAGCAATCAAGATTCATTAATAAATAGCAAGTTTTGATCAACATTATATTATCTGCTTCATATTCAACAAAAATTATCAACAGCATTCCACCTGCAAACCAACAGTCAGACAGAATGATTGAATCAGATGATTGAATATTATCTTCACATATATTGCAGCTATCAGCAAGATAATTGGATAGAATGAATTCCTCTGATGCAATGGGTATATAATAACATCTTTCATGCATTGATAAAAATGACATCATCTGAAGCAATGATTGGCCGACCAACTGAACTGTGATGGGTTAGCACCCGTTAGTAATTAACTTACGCAACCAACTCCCCTCCTGCACCCGCTCGTTCCTGGCTGTTGTGACCTCATGTAACCCTCAATGTTCTTCCACTCCATGCTCCGCGCTCGCGTAGTCTCTAACAATTCTTCTGTGTAGCTTCTTATGTTCCCCTGCTCTGTGTTCTGCGCTCGCGTAGTCTCTAATGATTCTTTCATGTAGCTCCTTACATTCTCCCACTCTGTGTTCTGTGCTCATGTAGTCTCTAACAATTCTTCTGTGTAGCTCTCAATGATTCCCCTGCCCCACATTCCACACTTGTGTAACTTCTAATGATTCTTATGTGTACCTCTTAATGTTCTTCTGCTCTGTGCTCCACTGTGAAGTGGCTTCTGATATTCTTCTGCTCTGAACTTTCCTCTATAAGAACCCTCTTTGTATGACCTTTTCTTCTGATTTCTTTTCTCTTTCTTTCCTTAATCAATTTGTAATCTGTATTAGAATAGTGCTAGATTGTTAATTGAAGTACATCCATTACATTACAAATTGATTCTTCTGTGTTTAAGGCTCAAGTGCCTTGTTATTAGTTCTTACATCTGAGTGTGTTGTTACCAGTTCTTATGTCTGAGTGTGTTGTTTACAGATCTGAGTGTCTAGTTGTTACAAGAGATCCCTTGTGAGTCTGAGTGCTCTTATCATTAGTTATATAGACCATTGTGTCTAAGCATCTGAAACACAATTGACTGTGTTCTACAAGGCCTGAGTGTCTATGAACTGTAATGCTGTGAATAGCATTCACAAAGAAGCTTGATCAAGCTTAGCATCACAACACTGTGAATAGTGTCTGTGAGAGGACTGAGTGTCTACAAGTATTTCTTTTCTTTTTTTTTATTATTATATGTTCTTAGATATCAAAATGAACTACAAGCAATTCTACAAACACCCACTGCATCCAAACACAGTGGATAATAACTTAGACCTATGAAGCATCCTTCAGCAGCAGATGCTACAGATGACTGAATTGCAATGATGACTTGCTGAGATGAGCACTTCTGTGTTCACTGTTTCTTCTACACCCACACCTCATGAAAAGCCTTCAAGAGAGAAGCTCTCAATCCTTGACAAATACAAGGAAGACCTAGCACTCTACCTTGTGTGGAAGTCAAAAGCAAACACCAAATTGGACATCAATGAACAAGCAATAGACTTGCTATCCAACCAAGTGTGGTATATCCATAGCAGGTTGGATGGTGATGTGTTAGCAAAATTCCAACTCTGGATGAATCATTGTCAGAATCATCAGTGTACATCAGAGCTAGTCTTTCAACAACTCAACTCTCTCTTCCTCAATTCTACACTTCAAGCCAAGATGTTAGACTGACTTAATCAGACTCATCAGATGAATGTTGTGTTGGCAATTTATCTTTCTGAATTCAATCACAAGCTTCTAGAAGCAGATGGACAAGACTGAAATGATGCTGTCAAGATCAATATATTGTTCAAAAACTTGAACTTCCAGTTGCATAACTGAAGTGTAGAGTGTCTGAAGCTCTCAACATACAGTGAATTCTGTGCTGATCTTCATCTGTTGAACAACAATCTGTCTCAGTTTCATGTGCTTCAAAATCACAGAGGATTTCACTGAACAAATACATACACTTCAAACCACTCTGCAGCACCCCCCACCTCCAAATCAGAATCAATGAACTGAATCCCACATGTGAATGCAAGCCATCTGAGGATCCCCAACATTTCAGAGAAGAATGCTGTTGATCAAATCATCAGAGAAGTCTGCATACACTGCAACAAGTCAGAGCACTTTGCAAACCAATGTCTGAATGTGATCACTCTGAGTAAACCCCCCATGCACATGAACACTGCATCGCCCGCGAATAGGCAAGAACAGAGAAAAGATGAGCTCTCACTCTAAAACATAAATGAAAACTCAAGAAGCAAAAAGCTAGCTGAAGATTTGAGCAGAAGATACAAGTGAATGCAATTATAGTCTCTGTCATTGTAAATAGCCTAGTCAACATACAAACAATGATAGACAGTGGTTTTCTTCATTACACTCTTATAGACACTCAGCTGATTGAGAAGCATAAGCTTCAGTGTATCCCCTTTCTCAAGCTGCATAAGCTCAGTGAATTTGATGGCTCCAGAGGATCCGCCTTCTACAACATGGTAAGATTTAATGTTGACATAGAAGGACATGAGAAAAAGAATGTATACACATATGAAATACAAGACCTTGAGTACAATCTAATGCTTGGCCTATCATGACTCACAGAATTTGGAACCTTGTTGAATGTATGCAACCACTGCCTTATTTTCTCAGAAGACAACTGTGTTTATGAGAAAGATGTTGATAGAACCGCTGATCTCACCCAGATATCAGCAGAAGCATACAAACTACTAACTCATCAAGTGCATGAGAAGAAGAATGTCCAAGTGTTCACTGCTAGCATGATGGATATCAAAAAGGTGTTAGAGAAACTAGAACCCAAGGACCCCAAGAAACTGTGCAAAAAACTATCTGAATTGTACAAAGATTTTGCAGATGTGTTCAATGAAAAAGAAGCTGAAAAGCTTCCCCCTCACTGAGAACCTGGTATAGATCATATAATTGAGCTCATCAAGAAAGACAGTAAGAACCCACAACTGCTCTGAGATTCTCTCTACAGCATATTGCATGATGAGCTTCTTGTTCTATGAAAAATGTTCAATGAATTACTGAACAAAGACTTCATTCATGTTAGCAACTCATCCACTGCAGCATCTGTACTGTTTGTGAAGAAATCAGAAGAAGACTTATGATTCTGTGTTGACTACTGAGAACTCAATAAGATTACACAGAAGGACTAATACTCTCTCTCACTCATCAATGAAACACTCAAATAAATAGAAAAAGCAAAATGATTTATGAAGCTTGACATCTCTGCAGCCTTCTATAAGATAAGAATTAATGAAGGTGACAAATGACTAACCACTTTTTGTACACATTATGAATTATACAAATGGACAGTGACCCCCTTTGGATTAGTGAATGCTCTGAGCACATTTCAGAAATACATTAACTGAGCCCTATGAGATCTGCTTGACAAGATCATCTCAGTGTACATAGATGATATCCTGATCTTCACTGATGAACTGCTCACTGAGCACTGCAAGCACATACAACAAGTGCTTGACTGTCTATGTAAAGCTGAACTGCAAGTGGACATTGACAAATGCAACTTTGAGACCAAGTCTACAACCTATCTAGGATTCATCATCAAAGCTGAAAAAGGCGTACACATGGATTCTAAGAAGATGGAAGCAATTCTCAACTGGAAGACATCAGTCTCAGTAAAAGAGACTAGAAGCTTCCTAGAATTCATCAACTTCTACTGAAGGTTCATCAAAGACTTCTCTGATATTGTACAACCACTGACAGACCTGACCCGGAAAGATGCTGTATTTCAATGAACTGATGAAGTGGATGCAGCATTCAAAAAACTGAAGTGTATGTTCACAAGCACCTCAATGCTGCAATCATTCAATCCAGATAAGCATACAATTCTTGAAACAGACATCTTGAGTTATGTAGTAGATGGGGCACTAATGCAATACAATAATGAAGATGTTCTATAATCTTGTGCCTTCATCTCAAAAAAGATGTTGTTCACTGAATACAACTATGAGATCTACAACAAGAAGCTTCTAGTGATCATACAATGCCTCAAGAAATGAGAGTCCAAACTTATGAGTGTTGAGAAGTTTGAGATTGTTACCAATCATAAGAACTTAGAATACTTCACAATCACTCATAAGCTCACTGAGAGGCATATGCATTGATCATTGTTTCTTAGCTGTTTTTCATTCACAATTCATTATCAATCTGGAGTAGAGAACACCCTTGCAGATGCTCTGTTCTGCTGAGAACAAGATATGCCATCTGATGACTTAGATGACAGATGGAAACACTGAGAGCATTGGTTAATTGACTCTGTGATTATAGAAAGTTCTATGCAATCAGATGAACTCTGTGTACATATCAATCAGTTCTGAGCTCAAGAACCCTTGTTTGAAGAACAATGAAGACTAGCAGCAGAAGCAGATGAATTCTGACAGCAAGCTGCTGAAGCCATACAAAGTAAAGCACCTTGATTCTCCACAGATGTATATCCAAGAATGGATATCTCAGCATGTTCAATTGATGATGACAACTGCTTATGCTTTTGAGATAGGCAATGAGTCCCTGATTCAGAACCCCTACAAACACAGATCATGTAAGAAATTTATGACTTGCTGATGACTGAGCACTCAGAACATGAAATCATGTACAACATTGTTGCCTGAGAATTCTACTGATCAGATATGTTGAAAGACATATGCTGGTTCGTACACAACTGTGATTGCTGCAGCTCAGTGATGGCATGATGTGAATGCTGAAAAGGGATGCTGAAGCCCCTATCTGTCCCCAACTGAACTTGGCATGATATAGCTATTGATTTTGCAGTTTTCTTATCTGAAAGTGGAGGTTCTATGAACATCCTAGTCATTGTCAATCAACTCAGCAAGGGTGTAATACTACAGCTCTGTGACAAGATGAATGCTGAAGTAGTTGCAGATGCCTTTGTCAGAAGCTCATTCTATTGTATGCACAGTCTGCCTTCATTCATTGTGTCAGATAGAGACAGTCAATTCATCAGCACACTCTGGGCCCATGTATGTCAATTATTAAGAATTGAATGAAAGTTATCAATGATGTATCATCCAGAGACTGATGAAGCTACTGAGAGAATAATACAAATGGTAAAGAACATCCTCTGTAAGTTCTGCAATTATATGCAAGACAACTGAAGCAACCTGCTGCCATACACTAAGATTGTGATTAACAGTTGAGATTCTGCTACAACAGGCATAAGCTCATTCTTTCTTCTACACAGATACAACTTAGAGATTCTGAACTTTTCTGAAACTCCTCAAGAAACCACACACATCTGCAGCCTCATACAGACAGCAGAGAACATTGTGAGCAAGCTGAAGAAAGTTCACAAATGAGCAGAAGCTTCAATGATCAGCACTCAGCAAGATTATGAGAATCAAATGAACATCAGAAGAAGTTCTACAATCTGATATTATATAGAAGACAAAGTCTGACTGAATCTCAAGAACATAAGAACAGACCACCCCTCACATACACTAGATTATCACCACATCAAGTATACAGTGAAGGAAGTGCTAGACACACATGATTATCAACTCAACACTCTGCCTGGCATTCACAACATCTTTCATACAAACCTGCTCCAATCTGCAGCCGAGGATCCATTCCCCTCACAGAGAACCTTCAATTGACAGCCACCCACCATCATAGAAGAAGACAATAAACTTGAGTGGGAAATCAAAGCAATTCTTGACAATAGAACCAATCACCACCACTGTGAATACCTTGTCAAATGGATAGAATACAATCATCTGATCTGGGAACTCATGTCTGCCTTGAAGGACACTGCCGCCCTCAACATCTATGAGTCCTCACTCACCTCAGTAGAGGAGGATAATGTGATGGATTAGCATCTGTTAGTAATTAACTTACACAATCAACTCCTCTTCTGCATCTGCTCATTTCTGACTGTTGTGATCTTGTGTAATTCTTGATGTTCTTCTGCTCTGTGCTTCATACTTATATAGTCTCTAATGATTCTTCTGCATAGCTTCTTATGTTCTCTCACTCTGTGTTCTGTGCTCATGTAGTCTCTAATGATTCTTCCATGTAGCTTCTTACATTCTCTCACTCTGTGTTTCATGCTTGTGTAGTCTCTAACAATTCTTCTGTGTAGCTCTCAATGATTCCCCCACTCCATATTTCACACTCACATAACTTTTAATGATTCTTACATATACCCCTTAATATTCTTCTGCTCTGCACTCCACTGTGGAGCAGCTTCTGATATTCTTCCGCCTCAAACTTTCCTCTATAAGAACCCTCTTCATACGACCTTTTCTTCTGATTTCTTTTCTCTTTCTTTCCTTAATCAATTCGTAATCTGTATTAGGATAGTGCTAGATCGTTAATCGAAGTACGCCCGTTACATGAACTTTGCATAGATGTGGAACCCCCAAGCATGAGTGCATCAAAATCAGCAATAGAACAAGTGGAATGAATGAAGCAAGCAGAGAACAAAATCTGAGAATGTCTGAAAGCTATCAAAGCAGCTGAGAAAAAGTATTACAATCAGCATCATATATCAAAAAGCTTTAAGATAGAGGACTGGGTAATGCTACATGCAAAAAATATATTCATCTTACAACTCTCACTCAAACTAGATCATCAATTTTTGAGTCTCTTTCAAATAATTGATATCCACAGTACACAGACATACAAACTGAAACTCACACTGCAATATAAAGAAATTCATCCCATATTTCATGTTTTCCTTCTCAAATCATATCACACACACAACAGACAAATCCTGCAAGCAGAACTGATAATTATAGACACACAAGAGAAATGAAAAGTTGAAGCTATATTAGACAAGCATCAGTACTGCAGTCAAACACAATATCTTGTCAAATGAAAGAATTGTACAGATGCAGATAATTCTTGAGAATTCAAGAAAAACTTGATGAACAGTCAGAAGTACTTGAAACAGTTTAATAAAATCTATCAGAAGTCAGTCAGTAAATGAAAATGAAGAAGACAACAATGACTGCTGAATATACTTATTCCATTCAAGAATTAAAAAACAGATCTGTCTCAGCTTGATCAGTGTCATTCAAAAAATTATTATCAAGATAAATCTGTTTATTATTCTGAATTTTCTCAACTGATGAAGCACAACATTTCAACAATGACTTGAAAGCTGTAACTGATGATGTAATCACTGAGATCTCATCAATCATCATTTCAGCTGAAGTCTCAGAAGAACTGTCTTGTTGAATCTTCTGAATCTTCACAGCAAAGAATTTAACCACTGCAGTCACAGCACTCTGCAAAATGTTAACATTTGAAGCATCCACATCAGTGATAATTAGATTCTCAGCAGTATTGATAACTGTCTGAGTCAATTCAACAGCATCCACTGACATCTAATAGAAAGTTAATGTTATATATCATAAAAAACATCTGTTTTGAATAATAACTTACTGAAATGCAGATGTGCTTCATCATCAAGCAGTGCTTGCATTTTTTGCATTGATTCTCAGCAGACTCACAATGATGGCAGAGAGACATTGTCAAATGTCAAATACAACAACAGCAATATGCTGCTGCATTTCTTTCTAACACTTCAACAGAACCATTCACTTCCTCATCTTTGTCTACATTATCAGTCAACTCAAATAACATATCAAGATCTTGACTCAGCAAGGATGATATTGATGTAATAGCAGAACATGAAAATGTGCTTTCTGAAACACTGCTATGATCAAATGCCACACTCTGCTGTGACAATAGATCATCAGAGTTCATATAGAATTCTAGAATCTCATCTGTATTCTTGTAGATCTGCATATCAAGTACAAATCTCACAACAGCAGTTTGATATATAGCAAATCTCTCATTCAGAACTTCATCAGAGAGCAGCATCTTATGAAATTCATTGATCAAAGATTGATCAGTTTCATGAAAGCACTCAGACATCTATAACTCATTAGTATCTATAACAATCTCAGTTTAAGAAAACTTACAGCAGCACAACTTCTATTTGATATATAGCAAATATGACAGTGTATTCATTCATTGTTCACAAAGCAAGAATATACTGAAGGATTCTGCAATCTCTTCAGACAACCCAAGCAAATGCTCTCAATGACAGACAGTATATCACTCTTTATAGACTCTGAATCAGCAACAGAAACAGCTGATTCTGATATTCTATCATAACTTTAATTAGTATCAAGGTCTTATTCAAAGGAGGAGGAGAAGCAAAAACAACAAGAAAGAAAAACAGATGTTGAAGATTGAAATCAATATTGCAATATTGATCAAAGAAATTGCAACAACACAAAACTCAATCCAAAATGAAAAACACAATCACACAATCAAAACTTTGAATTTCACAATAAAAATCACATAGAAAGATACAGTGTACTTTGTTTGATAAATTGATGTATTCTTTTTTAATAAAAAATTGCTAGTGGTGATGTTGGTGATGATTTTCAATGGAGTGTGATTTTTGATGTAGAAGTCAAAGAAAAGAGGTTCAGAAGTTATGTCTAAATTATAATTGAACTGCAATGACACTGAAGATGGAAAAACATTCTTCTGAAACAGCAATACTTTGAAATTAATCTCAACAATAATTCAGCTCAATTCTGTGAACTTTATACAATATCAACTATACAGCACATGTTATGAACTTCACATGTTGCAGTAAGAAGCTCTGAGAATCAGGTCTTTGAAGAAAAGAGATAATTGTAATAGATACAACAGAGATATCTATATTAAAAAATAGCTATATGATAATAGAAGAACACAGAACACATCAGAATTAATGAGAAGAGACATAACACACAGTATCATAGACAACTGTAGAGTGTGATAATTGTCTATATAATGCTCACTGATATTTATAGATATTAGAAGATCAGCAATTAGCTTTGAATAATAGAGATTGCTATCTTCTTAACATTCTACATGCGTACTTCACACTACTCTCATAATTATATCTACAATCATCTCTTACACTGTCATCTGTGACACAGAGTAGAAGCTTCACTGCACACTCTAATGCACAGCAGACATCAACTGTCTCAGTGTTGAAGATATATGATATAGAGTTCAGTGCAGCTGAGAAGCTGATCAGCTCTTTGTTTCTCTGATAGACTATAAAGTTATAGCTCATCTGTCTGCTGTTGTCAAGAATCTGTTCTGATTTATCTGAGAAAATATATAGATTTGTTGAAGATTGACTTTTTCATTATTTCTTGAATATCTGAGCAGCATTTTTTTTGTCTACACTCTCTGTGAGATCTGTCTCACATCTCTCTGAGTAGTGTGGAATGATAAATGTGAGTCTATTGACTGCAGACAGCAGCATCTTCAATCTCTGAATCTTGATCTTCAAATACTGCTGAGTTTCAGTCTCTCTTTCATGTGTGATCATTGAAGAAGTTATCTGTGAAGCCAGTGAGTGTCTCTCATTCATCATCTGAAATCTTGTCATGAAATGCATTTTGATCTTCTCCAGAGCTATCATTGCTGATGAGAGCTCAGCATTTCAGTATAGAGTTGTGATGAATATTGTATGAAAAACTGAAAGAACTTCTCTGACTGTTATGATAAGTATTTTCTTAACTATTTTCATATACTATTTCAAGCAGAAGCTGATCTTCTCACTTCTGTCTGTGTGTCTTGCTGACTGTGTGCAGCCACTGTATCAGATCTCTGTGTTATAGAGCAGTAAAAAAATTATATAGATAATGACTGTCTTCTACAGAGCATCTGCTGAGAGCTCATCTCTGATCTTCTCTAGACTTCAGATATACTGAGTCACAGTTTTTATCTTCTTTACTTAGACAGAGATGTGTGGTCTTCAGATGAGTTTTCTATCAAAGTATATATTCAGTCAGCAGAGTGCTGACTTCTGTTCAACTGAGACAGTGACAGAGTGTATGATTAGATTCTCTGATACAATTACTGATGATGCTTCATTGTATTGCTTTCTTATGAGATGAATTATCTCAAATTTCTCTGATGCAAAGATCATCTTGTTTGTCTCCTCTCATTTCAGAATACTCTGTATATCATGGCTGAGAAGAGTAGCATTGCTGTCAAGTAAGTATGTAGCTCATCAAGTATTCAGATCATTTGTATAATCAAAGTACAATTTCAGATTCTGCCACAGCAGCTCTGTCAGATACAGAAGAAACAGTATTGATGATAAAGAAGATCTCTGTAATATGCTATATTGCATCTGATATACTACTGTGATGATTCTCTTCAGCTGAATCTGAGCTCTGTATTCAGTGAGAAAGCTGTCAATGAGTTGTAGCAGCTCACACAGTTATTTCTGTTGTATCATCTATTCAAACAGTCATCTGTACAGTACAGCATCAAAGACACTCTGCACATTCATTATGATTATGAATATCTTCTTGTTTTGTGTGAAGACTGTCTTCATTTCATAAGTGAAAGCAGCTATCAGATCTATTGCAGATTATCTGAGCAGTATCTCTTTATACTGCAAACTGACTACATCATGAATGAGTGCTGTGTATATCAATCATCTTGTAACAATGTGTTTCAGCCTTTTGAAGATTACTGAGAGAAAAGTAATGAGTCTTCAGAAATGAACTGAGCTTCTATTCTTCTTATTTATCTTGAATATCATTGTCATCTCTGTCAGCTTTCAGATTTGTGGAAAGTGACAGAGCTGAAGACAGCAGTTGTATAGCTGCTGTACAAAGAGAGACATATACTGTCAGTATGTCTTGAGCAGTCACACTGTGATTTCATCTGTGTCTGAAGAGATACTCTGTACTTCAATGATATTGCACTCTATCTCCTCCATCTCAACTCAGAGATTTCAGAGCAGATTTTCCATGCCACTTCAGTACTCATCATTTAATAGATTGTATTTCAGATCATCAGCTGAGTTGTATCACTTCAAAATAGTTTATTGAAATGTCTCAGCTTTGACAGCTGTCTCTTCTATGATCTGATCTTCAATCATCAGAGAAGATGCTCTGAGGTTGAGTTTCAGTCTATATGTAAGAGATGGTTGTAGGTATAATTATGGGAGTAGTGTGAAGTACGCACATAGGATGTTAAGAAGGTAGCAATCTTTATTATTCAAAACTAATCACTGATCTTCTAATATCTACAGATATCAGTGAGCATTATATAGATGATCTTTATATGCTACAGCTGTCTATGATGCCATGCACTATGCTTCTTCTCATTAATTCTGATGTGTTCTGTGTTCTTCTATTGCTATATAGCTATTTTCTAATATAGATATCTCCATTGCATCTATTACAATTATCTTTCTTCTTCAAAGGCCTGATTCTCAGAGCTTCTTACTGCAACATGTGAAGTTCATAACATGTGCTGTGTGGTTAATATTGTATAGAGTTCACAGAATTGGGCTGGATTAATTGTTGAGATTAATTCCAAAGTATTGCTGTTTCAGAAGAATGTTTTTCCATCTTCAGTGTCAATGCAGTTCAATCACAATTTAGACACAACTTCTGAACCTCTTTTCTTTGACTTTTACATCAAAAAGTCATACTCTAACAAAATCATAACCACCATCACCATCAATGATTTTTTATTTAAAAAGAATACATCAATTTATCAAACAAAGTACACTGTATCTTTCTATGTGATTTTTATTGCAAAATTCAAAGTTTTGGTTGTGTGGTTGTGTTTTCCATTTTGGATTGAGTTTTGTGTTGTTGCAATTTTTTTGATCAATATTGCAATATTGGTTTCAATCTTCAACATCTGTTTTTCTTTCTTGTTGCTTTTGCTTCTCCTCCTCCTTTGAACAAGGTCTTGGTACTGATTAAAGTCATGATAGAATATCAGAATCAGCTGTTTTCATTGCTGGTTCAGAGTCTATGGAGGGTGATATGCTGTCTGTCATCAAGAGCATTTGCTTGGGTTGTCTGAAGAGGTTGCAGAACCCTTCAGTATATTCTTGCTTTGTGAATGATGGATGAACACACTGTCACATCTGCCATATATCAAATAGAAGTTGTGCTGCTGTAAGTTTTCTTAAATTGAGATTGTTAAGGGTACTAACAGATTATAGATGCCTGAGCACTTTCATGAAACTGATCAATCTTTGATTGATGAATTTCATGAGATGCTGCTCTCTGATGAAGTTCTGAATGAGAGATTTGCCATATATTAAACTGCTGTTGTGAGGTTTGTACTTGATGTACAGATCTATAAGAATGCAGATGAGATTCTAGAATTCTATGTGAACTCTGATAATCTGTTGTCACAGCAGAGTGTGACATTTGATCATAGCAGTGTTTCAGAAAGTGCATTTTTGCATTCTGCTATTACATTGATGTCATTCTCACTGAGTCAAGATCTTGGTACATTATTTGAGTTGATCAATAATGTAGACAAAGATGAGGAAGTGGATGGTTCTGTTGAAGTGTTAGAAAGAAATACAGCAGTATATTGCTGTTGTTGTATTTGACATTTGACAACATCCCTCTGCCATCATTGTGAGTCTGCTGAGGGTTGATGCAAAAAATGCAAGCACTGCTCAGTGATGAAGCATGTCTGTGTTCTGATAAGTTATTATTCAAAACAAATGTTTTTATGGTATATAATATTAACTTTCTATTAGGTGTCAGTGGATGCTGTTGAATTGACTCAGACAGTTATCAATGCTGCTGAGAATCTAATTGTTGCTGATGTGGATGTTTTGAATGTTAATGTTTTGCAGAGCACTGTGACTGTGGTGATTAGATTCTTTGCTGTGAAGATTCAGAAGATTCAACAAGATGGTTCTTCTGAGACTCTGACTGAAATGATGATTGATGAGATCTCAGTGATTACATCATCAGTCACAGCTCCCAAGTCATTGTTGAAATGTCATGCTTCATCAGTTGAGGAAATTCAGAATAATAAGCAGGTTTGTCTTGGTGACAATTTCTTGAATGACACTGATCAAGCTGAGGCAGATCTGTTTTTTAATCTCTGAGTGAAATAAGTATATTCAGCAGTTATCATTGTCTTCTTTGTTTTTGTTTACTGACTGACTTCTGATAGATTTTATTAAACTGTTTCAAGTACTTCTGACTGTTCATTAAGTTTTTCTTGAGTTTCCAAGAATTATCTGTGTCTGTACAATCTTTTCATTTGACAAGATATTGTGTTTGACTGTGGTACTGATATTTGTCTAATATAGCTTCAACTTTTCATTCCTCTTGTATGTCTATAATTATTGATTCTGCTTGCAGAATTTGTCTGTTGTGCATGTGATATGATTTGAGAAGAGAAATATGAAATATGGAATGAATTTCTTTATATTACAGTGTGAGTTTCAGTTTGTACATCTGTGTACTGTGGATATCAATTATTTGAAAGAGACTTAAAAATTGATGATTTAATTTGAGTGAGAATTGCAAGGTGGATATATTTTTTGCATGCAGCATTACCCAGTCCTCTATCTTAAAGCTTTTTGATATATAATGCTGATTGTAATACTTTTTCTCAGCTGCTTTGGCAGCTTTCAGACATTCTTGAATTTTGTTCTTCACTTGCTTCATCCATTCCACTTGTTTCATTGCTGATTTTGACATGCCTGTGCTTGGGGGTTCCATGTCTATGTGAAGTTCAGTTGGTCGGCTGATCATTGCTTCAGATGATGTCATTTTTATTGATGTGTGGAAGGTGTTGTTGTATGCTCATTGCACCAGAGGAATTCATTCTACCCAATTATCTTGCTGATAGCTGCAATATGTGTGAAGATAATGTTCAATCACCTGGTTCAATTGTTCTGTCTGGCTGTCGGTTTGCGGGTGGAATGTCATTGATAATTTTTGTCAGACATGAAGCAGATAACACAATGTCAATCAAAACTTGCTATTTATTAATGAATCTTGATTGCTAATAATGTTCACAGATAGGTCAAAGTTCTTCACAATTCTTCATACAATAATATCCACAAGTTCTTCTGCATCTAGCTCTGAGGATGTTTGTTTGTTTGTTTGTATTGGTTTAACATCCCGGAGAAAACACGGGCAGCGCCCGTGTTTCAGAAGCCTCCCGAAGGGCATGGAGACATGCTACACTGGAGAGATTTCTATGTACACAGAGAGAAAGAAAACAGAATCCAGGTGGCAACTCTTGAGAAGACTCAGCTCATTGAAAAGGGTTTTACTGAGCTGCACATCCACTTCTGATCTGACATATGGCCATTCATGGTGGGGCTATAGTGTGGTTCCCAAGGGAAACTGCTGCTGCTGTGCCTGGAAGGCTTTACAGTGAATGGAGAGGGATAACTCTCTCAGTTGATCTGAGAACTGTCTATGCTTCTAACAGCAGAGAAAAGACAGATGAGATAGACAAAAGAAAAAAGAAAAAGTGAGTGTTCTGAAAAGAAAAATAAAGAGAAGAGTGAAGGAAAGACTGTGCCCTCTGTAGCACCTTGCAGTCATGTGATCCAGCACAAACCTGGAGGGAGAGAGAGGAGAGAGCACTGAAGAAGATTGTGAGGGGAAAGAAGTGGAGAGAGACAGAGAGAGCAGTGAGAAGGGAGAAGAAAAATGCATGTCTGCAGCTGAGAGCATGTCAACTGAGTCAGCATACAGATCATACTGATTACACCACAGCTAGTTGAAACAGATGAGCTCATCATGCTGGTTTAACCATTTACATCAGTTGAACTGATTGAACTGATTGAACCAATTGTACCAATTGTATCAATTGTACTGTTTGTACTGATTGAACCGGTTGAACTGATTGTACTGATTGAACTGGTTGAACCGATTGTACTGTTTGTACTGATTGAACTGATCAAGCTGATTGTACTGATTGAATCAATTGTATCATTTGTACTGATTGCATTGGTTGAATCTATTGTACTGATTGAACCAGTTGTACCAGATGTTGTGCTATCTGTATCATCTGTATAGGCTTGGAACTGCTGTGGGGGGCTGTCAGATGGTGTGTGCCCAAACAGCTGTGTTATCTTGTGCAGTACTGTGTATAGAACTGCATGCAGTCAAGCAGTTCTACAAAGTCTGTAGAAGTCAGAGACTCTAGATAGACAACAGCTGTCACCCAGTTGTGTGGCTGTGCTGCTGATCTCTTGAGTCAGTGAGGGAAATGCCTCTGTGAGTGTTGACAGAGCATCAAATGTTCTGAGCTCTTGTTGTGTCCACAGACACAGACAAGCCTCACATCTGCATGCTGGAAGCATCTGTGGTACCAGGAAAAGTCCCCATGAGAGGAGCAGAGTGTGAGTCAGTGGTGGAGAACATGCCATGGCATGATGAGCTCTGAAGAAGCCTTCACTTGGTATTCCACAGTCAGTCTGCTGAACCTTCAGCTCTGATATCAGTCAGAGAGCTTTCCACAGACTCTGCTTCATCACTCTCACTCTGTCTCTTGACTGAGCTGCTTGGCCACTGTGCAGATCCCACTGACTGTGGGCATGGTCTTGAGTTTATAGACTGAGGTTGCAGTAGATGAGACCATCCACTTAGCCAGACAGTCTGCTTCCTCATTGTCCTCTATTTCCATATGCCCAGAGGCTCATTTCAGGCCCACATTATGTTGTCTGAGGAGCTCATGACAGCAGCTGTAGACTCAGTTTGAGAAGACTGCTGCACTGCTCTGTATGCCTCAGATGACTGAGGTGTTGTCAAGGCAGAGCCAGATCTGAGAATTGATGCTGTCATCTATAGCACAGAGTAGAAGCTTCACCATGCACTCTAATGCACAGCAGACACTGACTGTCTCAGTGTTGAAGATATGTGACATAGAACTCAGTGCAGCTGAGAAGCTGACCAGCTGTTTGTTTCTCTGATAGACTATAAAGCTATAGCCAATCTGTCTGCTGTTGTCAAAGACCTGTTCTGATTCATCTGAGAAAATACATAGATCTGTTGAAGATTGACTTCCCCATCATTTCTTGAATATCTGAGCAGCATTCTTTTTGTCTACACCCTCTGTGGGGTCTGTCCTGCATCTCTCTGAGTAGTGTGGGATGGCAAGTGTGGGTCTATTGACTGCAGGCAGCAGCATCTCCAACCTCTGAATCTTGATCTTTGAATGCTGCTGGGTTCCAGCCCCCCTTCCATGTGTGATCATTGAGGGAGCTATTCATGAAGCCAGTGGGTGCCTCTCATCCATCATCTGAAGCCTTGTCACAAAATGCATTTTGATCTTCTTCAGAGCTATCATTGCTGATGAGAGCTCAGCATCTCAGTATAGAGTTGTGATGAGTGTTGTATGAAAAACTGAAAGGACTTCTCTGGCTGCCATGGTAAGCATCTTCTTGACTGTTCTCACATGTTATCTTAGACAGAAGCTGACCTCCCCACTTCTGTCTGTATGTCTTGCTGACTGCATGCAGCTGCTGTACCAGGCCTCTGTGCTATAGAGCAGCAAGGAAACCATGCAGATAGTGACTGTCTTCCACAGAGCATCTGCTGAGAGCTCATCTCTGATCTTCTCTAGGCTTCAGATATGCTGAGTCACAGCTCTTGTCTTCTTTGCTCAGACAGAGACATGTGATCTTCAGATGAGCCTTCTGTCAAAGTGTACACTCAGTCAGTGAAGTGCTGGCTTCTGTTCAGCTGGGACAGTGACAGAGTGTATGATCAGATTCTCTGACACAATCACTGATGATGCTTCATTGTGTCACTTTCTTGTGAGATGAATCATCTCAAGTTTCTCTGGTGTGAAGGCCATCTTGTTTGTCTCCCCCCATCTCAGAATACTCTGTATATCATGGCTGAGAAGAGTAGCATTGCTGTCAAGTGAGTGTGTAGCTCATCAAGTATTCAGATCATCTGCATAGTCAAAGTGCAATTCTGAGTTCTGCCACAGCAGCTCTGCCAGGTACAGAAGAAACAGTATTGATGACAGAGGAGATCTCTGTGATGTGCCACATTGCATCTGATATGCTGCTGTGGTGGTCCTCTCCAGCCAGATCTGAGCTCTGTGTTCAGTGAGAAAGCTGTCAATGAGTTGTAGCAGCTTGCACAGCCATCTCTGTTGTGTCATCTGCTGAAGCAGCTGTCTGCACAGCACAGCATCAAAGACACTCTGCACATCCATTGTGACCATGAATACCTCCTTGTTTTGTGCAAAGACTGCCTCCATTTCATGAGTGAAAGCAGCTATCAGATTCATTGTCAATCATCTGAGCAGTGCCCCTTCATGCTGCAAGCTGACTACATCATGAATGAGTGCTGTGTACATCAGTCATCTTGCAACAATGTGTTTCAGCCTCTTGAAGATTATTGAGAGAAGAACAATGAGTCTTCAGAAGCAGACTGAGCTTCTGTCTCTCTTATCTATCTTGAGTATCATTGCCACCTCTGCCAGCTTTCAGGTTTGTGGGAAGTGGCAGAGCCGGAGGCAGCAGTTGTATAGCTGCTGTACAAAGAGGGACACATACTGTCAGTATGTCTTGAGCAGCCACACTGTGATTCCATCTGTGTCTGAAGAGGTACTCTGTACTTCAATGATGTTGCACTCTATCTCCTTCATCTCAACCTGGAGATCTCAGAGCAGGTTTCTCATGCCACTTCAGTGCTCATCATTCAATGAGTTGTATTCCAGATCATTGACTGAGTTGTATTGCTTCAGAATGACTTGCTGAAGTGTCTCAGCTTTGACAGCTGTCTCTTCTATGATCTGATTCTCAACCACCAGAGAGGGTGCTCTGAGGTTGAGTTTCAGCTCATGCCATGCTACCACTCAGTACAGATCTCTGCTATCTCTGATCTTATTAATCATCTGTCTTCAGTATGCACACTTGATCTTGTGCACTGTGTCCTTGAATCAATGCTTTGCAGCCTCTGTCTGATGAGTGGTGAGCTCTCAATGCACTCTTCAGCAGTCTGCTGTTCATCAGAGAGCTGTAGTCTGTCTTTGTTGCACTGACTTGCTGACTGTCTGAGCTGCAGTCAGGAGATTCTGAGTGAAGTGTTGAGTCAGATCATCAAACTGTGCCACATTCTCAACTCTATCTGAGCAAGACATGTTCATCATGAGATCTCTGACAAGATCTGCAAAGAGCTTCAGCTGAGAGTCTGTGACTTTGATCTGAGCTCTGCTCTGCTGTGTCTGGGGTGTTGTCAGCAGCATAGTAATCATAGACTGATGGTCTGAGCTGCAGTGTAAATCTTGGCACACTGAAGTGAAAGCAAAGATCATATTGAAGAAGGTGAGATCAATCACATGATCTGCTGCATGAGTTGAAATATCTATCTCTTCCACAAAGTCCATTCTGTGTTCACTGACCCACTGGACAAGCTCCCCTCCTCAGTGCAGATTCGCTGCCCCTGGTTCAAAGGCATCATGTCATACATTGAAATCCCCACCTACTAGACAGCAGGCTGGTGGACTCAAATTGATCAGATAGTCCATGACTGTGTCTGTCTCAGACTGTCTGTACACATTGAGAATGTGGCAGTCATTGACACTGATCCACAGCAGATCTCTGTTTTGCACAGATTGATGTTGCTGTGTCCTTATCTTTGAACTCTTGTGTACATATGTCATGACTCAGAGCCTCTCCTCCTCTCACTGCTCCAGGTTAGTGTCATCCCAGTGGTCTATGAGTGCAAAGCACTCATATACTGAGTGATTAGAAGTCTTGATGTCAGGGTGTGTGTAAGACTTCTGTATACAGATCACTTCACAGCCCTGCTCAAAAGCAAGCTGTAGAGCTGCTGTGTAACAGAGGGCCACTCTGGCTGTATTTGCTCAAAAGATCTGCAGAAGATGATTTTCCTGCTGGTTGTTTCTGCAGCATCAGTCATATTGCTGATGTTGATATTCTAGCATGAGAAGTCACTTGATGAGCTGCTGCCAAAGTTCATCTATGGAATGAGATTGAAGAATCTCAGATCTGTTGTCTGCATGCTGAGGCTAGACTGCTCTTTGACTGCTTGACTATGCTGTCACTCTGCTGTGCAGGCTGAGTGTCATCTGGTGCAGACCATCTGCCAGATGACATCCTCTTCACTGATGAAGCTCTGAGTAGCCATCCACTTGCAGAGTGCTAGTCTGGTGGGCTGTGTTGACTGGGTTGATTGAGTGGATGGTGTAGATATCATCACTGTGATCATTGATGCTGGCTGTGCTGATGATGGTTGCCACTTCTGAGCATCTCTGTGGCATCTGTCATCAAGACAGTGGACAGCTGCTAGCTTCTTTTAAGTTAGATGTCTGAGGATGCCATTCACACATCTGGGTGCAGCAGAGCAGTGCTGATGCTCAGCTGAGTAGAGTTGACAGCAGTTGACACATTGTGGTGCTCTCTTGCACTCCACATCTGTTGATCTCTTGTGCTGACTTGTGGACTCGCTGCAGTTGGAGCATCTCGCCAGTCACACATACTTTGATGAATGGCAGTACCCCTGGTATTCTGGGTCATGTCTCACTGTCAGTGGCCTTTTCTCAATGAGTCTGGCTCTCTCACTGACATTGAAGAGTGAGAAGCCTTTCACTGGAGTGAGAAAGAAAACAATCCATGTAATCTTCCCCATCTTGAGATTCACTCCATGTCACAAGAATTGACAGCTCACTGATTTTATCTTTGTCTGAGTCAGAACCTCTCTCTCAATCATCTTGTCTGTGAGGATTTTTGTCTCTTCTCAGTTCTGAACAAATTCTGGGACTTCTGAGACAGCATAATTGTACCACTGCTCTGGTAGCCGGATCTCCATGGTGTCAAGGACTTCACAGAGAGTAGCCACTGTCTTCTCAGTGGTCAGAGCATCACATATGCCTCTGTTGCTTGATGTGATCACTCAATCTGTTCTGGTGAGCTCCATCTTCAACACATTAGCCACATCCCCCACCCCCTGAATGTTTGCAATGATCGCCTGCTGCACAGCATATGACTGCAGCCAGGCAACCTGTTTCTCTGGCTGAAGGATGATGAGGACTCATGAATCCTTCTGCTGCTTTGTGCCCTCTGTGGGGCTTCTTAGCTGACTGGTGTTCTTGAGCTGCAGGCCAGCTCCACTAGCTCTGTCAGCTGAGAAAGCTGCAGTCTTGACAGAGATAGCTTCAGAGAGGGCAGAATTTTTCCCCTTCTGTGCAATGCCTGCTCAGATAGTCAGCTCTCTCACAGTTGCCTTCACTGAATTTGACTGTGAGCAAGTGTCCAGAGCAGTACTCTCTTTCAGAGTTGATGCTGCACTCAGATCTGCTGTCACATATGCAATGAATCTTTCACAGAAGACTCAGACAAAGTTCTGACTGACTGACTGCTTCTCCTTCTCAACCCAGCTGTTCAGAGTCTTTGTCAACCTGATGAGAGCCTTCTGCTGCAGATTCTGTTGCTGTTGAGCCTTCTCAAACTGCTTCTATAGCTGAGAGGTGGCTGTGGAGATGCTGTCACTGACTTCTTTGAGAACTGAAGAAGACATTGTAACAGTCTTTCTCTGCCTCTTGCCAGTCTTTTCAGTAACAAAATTGGCTGGTGACTCTGGCTCCAGTGGTCTGGTGTAGGCTGTGTCGATGTCCTTGAGTGGATGGGAGGGCGTTGAGAGCTCCATGACCACTCAACCTGTGCAGTACACACATGTAGAGTAATCACAGAGGGTGTGTGATGATGTTGAATGAGTTGAAGGGTTAAAATTATATGAAAAACAGTTAGAAAATGGAAAAATTCAAATGTACCCCTATGTTTGTGGGTAGTTGTAAGGATGAGCTCTGAGGATGTGAACACAATTATAGCTCATTTGATGAATAAATCAACAAATATGACAATAGCATTATAGATTTGACTTCTCTTTTTATTATCTGACAGATCTTCAATAAAGTCTATGCTAATTGTATGCCATTTCTTATCTGACACTGAATGTGGTTGTAGCAATCCATACAGCTTGTGCTGTGGTATTTTGATGTGTTGACAAACATCACAAGTTCTCACATATTCTGCAATCTCATTGCTCATACCATGCCACAAATACTTGTGTTTAATTGCTTTGATGATTTTGTCACATTCAAAATGGCCATCTTGAGAATCATTGTGATTCATTTTCATTATTTCATGTCTTACAGCCTTGTCTTGCAGTATGTAGACTTTATCATCTTTTCTGAGCAGATCATCTTTATCTACTACTCAGATTGAATGATTATCTATACTAGTGTCATTCATCTCTAGTCTTCTGCAAAGTTCAGATGTGCTGATGTTTCTATTCTGAATCTGCAGTAAGAGTTTGATGATAGATTTGACTACTTTTTCATGATAGACTGTCTCAGACTCAAATACCTTGACAGCTAGAATTCATAACATCAGAGTCTCTAGATTTAACTCTGTAATGTCTGCAATCTCATTCTCATCCACAGATGTGTTCTTTATTCTGCAGATGTTGTTGTCATTGATGACTACAGATCTCTTCATTCAACAATTTTCATTAGCTTGCAGATCTTTTCACATCATCTTGACACATTGATCTAACTTTGTATTTTCTTTTGTCTTTAGTGACTTAAAGATTCTCTTACACAGCTTCTCTTGCAGAGTAGAGAGTCTCATCAAAAGAGCTGTGTGTTTTACAAAATCTGAGTGACAACTTGATACATCTGTGGGATTATTTTTCCCAGAACAGTGCTCTATTTCAAAATTGAACACTGAGAGCATTTCCATCCAGCAAATCTGATATTCATTTAGCTGCTTCATTGTTATGAAGTGCTGAAGGTTGACATAGTCAGATAAAACAGTTATTGAGTGTCTGCTATCATATAAGTAATGATGCTATTGTCTGAAAGCTTCTACAATTGGCAACATTTCTAGATTATATATTTGATAACATCTTTCTGTTTCTGTGAGCTTTCTAGACCAAAATGCAATCAGGTGCTAGTGATCATCATTCATTAATTGTGATATTACTGTGGTGATTGCAACATCAGATCCATCTGTTTCTATATGGAGTTTTCACTGCAGATCAAAGTGAATCAACAATGGTGCTTTTGTAAAGCATTCTTTTAACTGCAAAATTGCATGCTTACAGTTTTTGTCTAATTGAACAGATGTGTTATTCTTCCCTCTTTTTGTTTTGTAATCTTTTAACAATTCAATCAGAGATGCTGTTATTATTGAGAACTTGTATATAAATTGACAATAGAAATTGATGAATTCTAGAAATATTTGCAATTTGTTTATAGTTTGCAGTTCTGATCAATCTAGAATTGTGTTGACACAGTGTTTCTCAACAGTAATGCTCTGTGTGGTAACCACAAAACTCAAAAATCCAATTTCTGTTGCATGAAATGTACACTTACTAAGTTTGGCATATAGTCTCCATCACCTTAACCGTTCCAGCACATTCTTAACATGGATGACATGTTCATCAAGCATGTTTGAATAGATTACAATATTGTCAAGATAAGCCACACAATATACATCTAAAAGATCACTGAGGGCTTTGTTGATATAAGATTGAAAGATTGCAGAGACATTGATTAGCTCAAAAGATAAGACTAGATATTCAAAGTGTTCATATTGTGTTTGAAATACTGTTTTTCATTCATCCTCTGCTTGTATGTGAATTCTATGATATGTGTCTCTAAGATTCAGTTGTGTATATATTTTGGCACCTGCTAATCTATCAAGTATTTCACTTATCAAGAGCAGTGGATATCAATTCTTGACTGTTATTTCATTCAATCCTCAATAATCTACACAAAGACACAGAGTTCCATCTTTCTTCAGTGTGAATAACACTGATGTGCTGGCTGAACTCTCAAATGAACATATTCAATTCTTCTCTAACATCTTTTCAATATATTCTTGGAGGACAGAGAGTTCTTGAGGTGATAAGTTATATATCAGTTGATATGGGGGTTTCTTGCCAGGTTTGAGCTCTATGGCATGATCATGAGGTGCATGTTCCACATCAGATATGTCTTCTCAGAATACATCAAGATAATCTTTATAATCATCTGAGATATTTGACTCAGTTGCTGCACTCACAGCTTGTAATGATAAGACAGTGAATATAATATTGCCATCATCAATTAGTGTTGTGAATTCTTTAGCAGTATTCAGATGCATGTGGTTAATATTTGATGCTTTTCTATAGATTCAGCATCTTCACACCCAGTCAATATCAGAATTCACAGCTTCCAACCACAGCATGCTCAAAATTATGTCATATCCACTAATATCAGCCTCTTCAAAATGGTGGAATCCTTCTCAGAGGACATGTTCATCATCAATAATCTTCATTGCAGCTCTTTGTTGTTCATATGATTTAATCTTATGATTATCAACTGCTTCCACTACTTTTGATTTATCTTCTGTCTTTGAGAAATATTTTGATGCTCAGATGTGGGACACAAAGTTTGCATCTGCATCAGAATTCACTAGTGTCCACATCATTGACCATCTCACTTCTGTCAGTATTCATATATTCATTGTCAATAATTGTTTATCTTGCAGTCTAGTTGTTTGTATTCTCAATGCAGCAGCTGCTTCTACAATTGGAATTGCTGGTTTTTTGCTTGTTGAACTTGATTGTGTTTTTCAGAGTGTAACATCCAACAATCATTTGCAATATGACCCTTTTTATGACAGTGAGAACACTTCTTCATTCAGTTATATTTATCTTTCTTGATTTGTTCAGTTGAACTCATTTGTTTCTCTCATTTCCTCTTGTTTCAACAGTTGCTAGATTTATCAGAACAACACTGATTCTCTACAAATATCACAGATCTTTCTTTGTGAATAGCACATCATCACTCTGACATATTTTTCTCAAGAGTCTGTAGAGTTCAAAGCAACTCTTTGTAGTTTTGAAGCTCTTGATTTCAACAGTTGAATTCAGTGTGTAATATCTTCAACATCTTACTATACAAGTTATTCATTCTTTGTTCTTCACTATATGAGAGTAAGTAATATTCTCAGTCTTTGAGATATTTAGAGAAATTGTGTATCAATTGCCATTCTTGTTGCTTCACATCTTGAAACTTTTGGCTTGCTAATCAGTGCTGGTTCTGTGGATCATTAATTTGCATTTCTAGATGTGATAACATATCATCAAAAGTCAACAGTGTTGCTCCTCCACATCTCTCATACAATGATACAAAATTCAACCACTTCTGCTTAACATGAGCATTAAGATAGAGTTTAGCATCATTTATCTTGTGTTCTTTCTTTCAATAATATCAGTGGTGGTGTGTAAAGAGAGTCAACATGCAATCTTTATAGTTCTTGAATTCTAATATATTTTTTCCTTGATAATAGTTCTTAATCTTCAACCTCAGTGGTGTTTCATTATCATCATCTGTATTGTTCACAGATCAATTTTGTGGTGGTTCTGTGGTGATATTCTGAGTTAATTGAGGCTCAATGAGAGTATCTTCATGAATCTGCACTTCCAACTCATTGAGTCACTGTTGTGCATGCAGAATAGCTAATTGCTGCTCTTGTTCACAAATTTGATCATTCAACTGTTGCAAACACACATTGTGATCATTGGAGGCAGTAGAAGATTCAGATTGGTTTTCAAGAGATCTTGCATATATTGAAACCATCTTGTGTGTTTTAACTAATGTTGCATGCTTTATTGTAGGTGTGTGTAACAACGGACCACTCAAATAAAGTTTAGAGTGATTAGAATTGTAAGAGATGGTTGTAGGTATAATTATGGGAGTAGTGTGAAGTACACACATAGAATGTTAAGAAGATAGCAATCTCTATTATTCAAAGCTAATCACTGATCTTCTAATATCTATGGATATCAGTGAGCATTATATAGATGACCTTCATGCACTACAGCTGTCTATGATGCCATGCGCTATATCTCTTCTCATTAATTCTGGCGTGTTCTGTGTTCTTCTATCGCCACATAGCTATTTTCTAATATAGATATCTCTGTTGCGTCTATTACACTATATCATATTATCACTCAGTACAGATCTCTGTCATCTCTGATCTCATTGATCATCTGTTTTCAGTATACATATTTGATCTTGCATACTGTGTTCTTGAACTGATGCTTCACAGTCTTTGTCTGATGAATGATGAGCTCTCAATGTACTCTTTGACAGTCTGCTGTTCATCAGAGAACTGTAGTCTGCTCTTATTACACTGACTTGCTGACTGTCTGAGCTGCAGTCAGAAGATTCTAAGTGAAGCATTAAATCAGATTATCAAACTGTGTCACATTCTCAACTCTATCTGAATAAGATATATTCATCATGAAATCTCTGATAAGATCTGCAAAGAGCTTCAGCTGAAAGTCTATAATCTTGATCTGAGCTCTACTCTGCTGTGTCTGAGATGTTGTCAGCAGTATAGTAATTATAGACTGATGATCTGAGTCACAGTGTAAATCTTGATACACTGTAGTAAAAGTAAAAATCATATTGAAGAAGATGAGATTAATCATATAATCTACTATATGAGTTGAAATATCTATCTTTTTCACAAAGTTCATTCTGTGTTCACTGACTCACTAAATAAACTTCTCTTCTCAGTGCAGATTCACTGTCTCTGATTCAAAAATATTATATTGTACATTGAAATTCTCATCTACTAGACAGCAGACTGATGAGTTTAAATTGATCAGATAATTCATGACTGTGTCTGTCTCAGACTGTCTGTACACATTGAGAATGTGGCAGTCATTGACACTGATTCACAGCAGATCTCTGTTTTGCACAGATTGATATTGCTGTGCTCTTATTTTTGAACTTTTATATATGTATGTCATGATTCAGAGTCTCTTCTTCTTTCACTGCTTCAGATTAGTGTCATCTCAGTGATCTATGAATACAAAGCACTCATATACTGAGTGATTAGAAGTCTTGATATCAGAGTGTATGTAAGACTTCTATATACAGATCACTTCATAGCTCTGCTCAAAAACAAGCTGTAGAGCTGCTGTGTAACAAAGAGCTGCTCTGACTGTATTTGCTCAAAAGATCTGCAGAGAATGATTTTTCTGCTGATTGTTTCTGCAGCATCAGCTGCATTGCTGATGTTGATGTTCTAGTATGAGAAGTCATTTAATGAGCTGCTGTCAAAGTTCATCTGTGAAATAAGATTGAAGAATTTCAGATCTGTTGTCTGTATACTGAAGTTAGACTACTTTTTGACTACTTGATTATACTGTCACTCTGCTGTGCAGATTGAGTGTTGTCTGATGCAGATCATCTGTCAGATAATATTCTCTTCACTGATAAAGCTCTGAATAGTCATCTGCTTACAGAGTGCTAACTCAGTGAGCTGTGTTGACTGAGTTGATTGAGTGAATGATGTAGATATCATCACTGCAATTATTGATGCTGGCTGTGCTGACAGTGATTGTCATTTCTGAGCATCTCTGTGACATTTGTTGTCAAGACAGTAAACAGCTGTTAGTTTCTTTTGAATTAGACATCTGAGAATACTGTTCACACATCTGAATGTGATAGAACAGTGTTGATGCTCAGTTGAGTAGAGTTGACAGCAGTTGATACATTATGATACTCTCTTGCACTTCATATTTGTTGATCTCTCATGCTGACTTGTGGGCTTGCTGCAGTTGAAGCATTTCATCAGTCACACACACTTTGATGAATGACAGTATCTCTGATATTCTGAGTTATGTCTCACTGTCAGTGATCTTTTCTCAATAAGTCTGACTCTCTTACTAATATTGAAGAGTGAGAAGTCTTTTACTGAAGTGAGAAAGAAGATAATTTATATAATCTTCTCTGTCTTGAGATTTACTTCATATCATAAAAGTTGACAGCTCACTGATTTTATCTTTGCCTGAGTCAGAATCTCTTTCTCAATCATTTTATCTGTGAGAATTCTTGTCTCTTCTCAGTTCTGAACAAATTTCAGAACTTCTGAAACAGTATAATTGTATTATCACTCTGATAGCTGAATCTCTGTAGTGTCAAGAACTTCACAGAGAGTAGTCACTGTCTTCTCAGTAATCAGAGCATTATATATATCTCTGTTGCTTGATATGATCACTCAATCTGTTCTGATGAGCTTTATTTTCAATACATTAGCTATATTCTTCACTCTCTGAATGTTTGCAACAATCATTTGTTACACAGTATATGACTGCAGCTGAGTAATCTGTTTCTCTGACTGAAGAATAATGAGAATTTATAAGTTCTTCTGCTATTTTATATTTTCTATGAAGCTTCTTGACTGATTGATGTTTTTGAGCTGCAGATCAGCTTCACTAGCTCTGTCAGTTGAGAAAGCTGCAGTCTTGACAGAGATAGCTTCAGAGAGAACAGAATTTTTTCTCTTCTGCACAATACTCACTTAAATAGTTGACTTTTTCACAGTTGTCTTCACTGAATTTGACTGTGAATGAATGTTCAGAGTAACATTCTCTCTCAGAGTTGATGCTGTGCTCAGATCTGCTGTCATATATATAATGAATCTTTTATAGAAGATTTGAACAAAGTTCTGACTGACTGATTATTTCTTCTTCTCAACTCAGCTGTTCAGAGTCTTTGTCAATCTGATGAAAGTCTTCTGCTGCAGATTCTATTGCTGTTGAGTCTTCTCAAACTACTTCTATAGCTGAGAGATGACTGTGAGAATGCTGTCACTGACTTTTTTGAGAACTGAAGAAGACATTATAACAGTCTTTCTCTGTCTCTTGTCAGTCTTTTCAGTAACAAAATTGATCAGTGACTTCAGCTTCAGTGATCTGATGTAGACTGTGTCAATATTCTTGAGTGAATGAAAGAGTGTTGAGAGCTCCATGACCACTCAATCTGTGCAGTACACACATATAGAATAATCACAGAAAGTGTGTGATGATATTGAATGAATTGAAGAATTAAAATTATATGAAAAACAGTTAGAAAATGGAAAAATTCAAATATATCTCTACATTCATGAGTAGTTGTAAGAATGCTCTCTATTTTCATATGTTTAGAGGCTCATTTCAGATTCATATTATGTTATCTGAGAAGCTTATAGCAGTGACTGTAGACTCAGTTCAAGAAGACTGCTGCACTGTTCTGTATGTCTCAGATGACTGAGATATTATCAAAGCAGAGTCAGATCTGAAAGTTGATGCTATCATCTGTAGCACAGAGTAGAAGCTTCACTGCATACTCTAATACACAGCAGATGCTAACTGTCTCAGCATTAAAAATATATGATATAGAGCTCAGTGCAGCTGAGAAGTTGATCAGCTGTTTGTTTCTTTGATAGACTATAAAGTTATAACTCATTTATCTGCTGTTGTCAAGAATCTGTTCTGATTAGACTGGCTGATGAGATCATGAATTTCATGTTTGATTTGGTTTGATTTGATCTCAGTCCATTTCTTGGTGTGATTTTCAGTGGGACCAGGATCAGAATGGGAGTGTAAAGTGACTAGAATTATTAGAACATGAGTGAAATGAGACTAATAAATCTTGATATTTCATGTAAAGTGACTGACTATCAAAAATAAGAACATGATCTGGGACTGACTATGATTTTGACTGAGGTTTGGTCCCATTCTGATGATTATATAATACATATCTTAGATATCAATCTGATGATATGATTGGTGGAGATATCACCCCTATCTAGTGCTGTCAATCAATTTGCCCCTGCCAATCTATCTACTGCTGCTAATCTATCGCCGCTGCTAAGCTATCCCTCGCTGCTAAGCTATCGCCGCTGCCAACCTATCTATTGCTGCAAGCTATCCCTCACTGCTAAGCTATCGCTGCCAACCTATCTATCGCTGCCAATTTATCTACCACTGCCAATCTATCTATTGCTGCTAATCTATCGCTGCTGTCAATCTATCTATCGCTGCTAATCTATCGCCGCTGCCAATCTATCGCCGCTGCCAATCTATCCCTCGCTGCTAAGCTATCCCTCGCTGCTAAGCTATCGCTGCCAACCTCTCTATTGCTGCAAGCTATCCCTCACTGCTAAGCTATCGCTGCCAACCTCTCTATTGCTGCCAATTTATCTACCACTGCCAATCTATCTATTGCTGCTAATCTATCGCTGCTGTCAATCTATCTATCGCTGCTAATCTATCGCCGCTGCCAATCTATCCCTCACTGCTAAGCTATCCCTCGCTGCTAAGCTATCACTGCCAATCTATCGCTGCTAATCTATCCCTCGCTGCTAAGCTATCCCTCACTACTAAGCTATCTATCACTGCTAATCTATCACTGCCAACCTATCTATCACTGCCAATCTATCTATCGCTGCTAATCTATCGCTGCTAATCTATTGCTGCTAATCTATCGCTGCCAACCTATCTACCGCGGCGAATCTATCTATCGTTGCCAATTTATCTACCACTGCCAATCTATCTATCGCTGCCAATCTATTGCTGCTAATCTATCGCTGCTAATCTATCGCTGCTGCCAATCTATCTTTCGCTGCTAATCTATCGCCGCTGCCAATCTATCCCTCGCTGCTAAGCTATCCCTCGCTGCTAAGCTATCCCTCACTGCTAAGCTATCTCTCGCTGCTAAGCTATCCCTCGCTGCTAAGCTATCCCTCACTACTAAGCTATCTATCACTGCTAATCTATCACTGCCAACCTATCTATCACTGCCAATCTATCTATCGCTGCTAATCTATCGCTGCTAATCTATTGCTGCTAATCTATCGCTGCCAACCTATCTACCGCGGCGAATCTATCTATCACTATCATTACTAGTTCAAAATAGAACTAGAGCATAAATACACTAAACTTCTTTTGATAGGTAATGATTTTTGGTAACGCTTATAGCATTATATCATCTATATAGGGTAAATCATGGTCCCATTTGGTCCCATTTTGTTAAAATGGGATCAAATGGGACCAGAATCAGTAATTTATAAGAAGAACATGACCTGGGACTAGATTTATAATATAAACAGTGTAAAGTGACTAATTTAATAAACACTATATGAGACCAGAACTAAGAAATTTGATAATGAGACTGGAGAAATATTTAGTCCCAGTTTCATGCATGGTCACACAGTCAGTCTAGTTCTGATTTATCATTATCTTCTTGCAAAGAACAAATCTCAGTTGAATTATTTGATGATGGAAATAATATTCTCATAAAAGCTTGACATTTATCTTCAAATGAGCTAGCTATAATTTCCTCATTCTGAAAATTATAAGTTAATGTTGGTAGTTTAGACATTGTTTTTGACTTAGTATATCTAAAAGCTTTGAAGATTTCTTTTCTCTGAGCATTTTCTAGAAAGTTATTTCAACAATCAGTCTTTGTCTTTTTAATTGTTAAGCAATAATCATTTCTAATATTCTTTAAATACTCAAATGAAACAAGATCTTCTTTTCAATCTTTTTTAACTCTAGCTAAATGTCTTCTTTTATTTGAAATCTCATCATTCCACCAAAGCTTAGAGAATTCAGAGACTCTTTTCAATGGAATATATTTCTTTATACTTGAAAGAATAATCTCAGTGATTAAATTTGCTCTGTCTTCAAGCATTTTATCTGTAAGATTTGTATCTGATTTCCAATAGAGAGTTTCTCTATTCTCTAATTTCAACTTTTCAATCATTCTTTTCATTTCTGTCCACTGAGCTTTTTCAAAGTTGTATTGATTTGGATATAATGGGTTTTGAACTGTTTGATTACTATCCAATTCCATATCAACTTGAATTATCTCATGACCAGTGGCAGCATCATTTGTTTCATTTGAGTCAATATATCAATTAAAATGTTTATTCTCATATAGATTCTTAGAGAAAAAACATAGATCTATAATTGATTTCTGTCTCAAACCTGGCTTGTGAAAAGTGGGAATGTCTTGCTCATTTATCAACTCTAGTTTGTTTAAAAGTGCTCATTCAATTAGTTTTTCAGCTCTAATTGATTGAGTTCTTTCTGAATTCCACCAAGAGTGGTGAGCATTGAAATCCCCCATGATTATTGAATTCTTTTCTGGTTTCAACTGCATTAAACATCTATCAAATGTTCAAGTTCTATTGTTTTCTCTCAGTGATCTTTCATTGTAGATATTGACTAATTGAATATTTTCAAACTGTTTTTTCATATCCACAATGTCACCAATAAGAATATCAGAGTCAGATATCAAATCATATCTCAGATTGAATTGAAATCTAGAATTCTTTCTAGCATAAATTGCCACTCTAACTCTAATATCTGTTTTCTCTGATAGAAAACAATAGTATGCTGGATGAGATACACTATACTCTTGATCAGCATCAAGTCTGAGTTCTTGAACAAGAATGAAGTCTGCCTTTTGCTTATAGTCAATTTGTAAACAGAAATAAAGACATGGATTTGTTCTGTCCACATTATTTTGAATAAATTTGATTTTTGTAGAGCTTTTAACATTTTTTTGTTGTTTTTCTGACATTACACAAATATTAAGAAGTGTTTCTCTTTATTCAGAGTCAGATAATAGACTGAATCTATTATTCACAACTTCAACTGCTATCATATTCTGCATATATGTATCTCTTATCTTTGTTTGAACAGAGGTTCTTGGTGACTTCTGTGATCTAATTTTTTACTTTGCAGAAGATTCAGAGATAGCAGATTCAGAGAGTTGAGAATTTCTTCTTTTTTGTTTATTGCTATTATTTACATTAATAGAGACTGAGTTATTTGTCTGTACTGATGACTTTCCTGATTTGAGAGCAAATACACATTCTTTTGAATTTGCAAAATGGGGCTCTTTACAATTGGCACACTTTGCAATGGATTTGGAATGTTCACACAATTTTCCCTTTTTCAAACATAGATGACAACTGTGCTCAGCTGTCTTATGAGATTGAGCACAAATTTGACATCTTACATTTCTCTTACAGAGATTTGCAAAATGATCATACTTCTGACAATTTGAACACTGAATTTGAGATTTTAGATTTTCTCTTGTATCTTTAAATTCATATGTTCTCATTCTCATACCAGCAATTCTTACAAAGGAGAGTTTAGACTGTTCAAATGACTCAGTTATGATTAGCACTGAAGCATTTTGTCTATTTTCTCTTTGCTTCTCATTGTTCAGCCAAATTGGCAGCTTTTTTAATTTGATTGAATTGAAGTCTTCAATTTCATGCTGAAGTTGAATCAGTCCATCATCATGATTGAAGATTGCTGTAGATATGTCATGAAGAACAAACTTGCCCCATTTCTCATCTTTTTCCACTGAAATCTCAGTCTTTAAAAGAGATTTTACTATGGAGGTCCAGATCTGTTGATTTTGAATCAGAAAATCAGAATTGAACTCAGGTATGGTAATGAGAATTATTGAATTTCCAAGAAAAGAGCTTTCAATTGAAGCTACAACTGATCTGTGTAGTTCAGATTCAAAGACAGAGTTTAATGCATGATTTATCTCATTTCTCATTTGAAAAATAAGACTTGTATTTGATAGCATCTTTTTCTCAAAGACTTCTTTGTTAAAGATTTTAACAATTAGCCTTTGAGCTTTTGACTGAAGAAGTTTCTTATCTTTTAGCTCTTTTCTTGATTTTTCTGAACTCAGTGTATTTAGAGAATCAGCAGATTTTGAATTCTGAGTATATGTTTTTTTCAAGAATGCAATTTTTGTAACAGAAGAGGTAGAAGACACTGCTGCAGCTTGAGCATAAGTTCTCAACTCTGTTTTCTGTTCTGTAGATTGAGATGAACTCAAAGATTTCATCTCAAAAACCTTTTCTAGTTTAGAAGAGATTCTCAGTTTATATTTTAGAATCTCATTCAGTTGTCTTGCTTGAATTAGCAGTATATGAAGTACTTCAGTATCTTTTTTCTCCATACATTGATTTTTCAAGCATTTGGCAGTATTTTCAAGGTTTTGAATTTCTTGCATCTGATCTTGATATTTCTTTTTTCATTTTTTAAGAAACTCAATCTCAGAAATCTCATCAGAAAAGACATCCTTCTCTATCATTTTGATAGATATTGATAGATTTAGATGATTTGATTGTGTTTCAAGCTATTTTTCCTACTAGTAATAGTAACTAGATTAAGTTTTTCAAGAGAACTTAATAAACTAATACTGATTTTTAGAGATAAATCAGTTAAATCTTCACAAAGTTGAGTGCTACAAACTTGACAGAGAAGGGGAGACTAATGATTTCAACTTGATTAAGTCAAAACTGAAATGTCAGTTTTTGAAAGAAAAACTAACAAAAAATACTCAGCTTTTTAAAGAGAAGCTGTTAAAACTAGTTAGTTATATTCTTTACTTCAGAAATCTCCTCACACAACAAGTGTGTAGCTCAATTGATAAAGAAAAGGTATATAATAACCACTTGATCAGTATTAATGAAAGCTCTTCAG
Source organism: Histoplasma ohiense (assembly GCA_017607445.1). Classification (NCBI taxonomy): domain Eukaryota; kingdom Fungi; phylum Ascomycota; class Eurotiomycetes; order Onygenales; family Ajellomycetaceae; genus Histoplasma; species Histoplasma ohiense. The sequence goes on along the minus strand of JAEVHH010000007.1, from coordinate 843,777 downwards.
CCTTTGAATAAGATAAAAGAAATATGAATTTTTGAGCAGAAATTCTCTGTTTTATTAACTCAGAGCTAAAACAGAGAAAACACTCTATCTCTTTCAAACTTTGTCTTTTTCTTAATTAAAAAACTTCTCAAAGTTTCTGCTTAAACTAGGTCTCACCTCAGTTTAAGATTATATTTCTGAAAAATCAAAAGCTTTCAATACTAAATGAATTCCTTTTCATTCAAATTGAACCACTTTATTTTACTGAATAGCTCTCAATAAGTTGAATATTGAGTTTCCAGAGAAATGAGTATGCAAATGAAAAATCAACAGACTAAACCTGTACTTTTTTCCTTTATAATAGATTATATATATATAAATATATATATAAACTACTTGCAGAGACCAAGCTATCTTTCAAACACTGAAATTTCCACTTTTATCTTATGTTTTTATGAATGGAGGGGTTATTCGAAGGGGTTCAGTGAGGGATTCGAGGGATTCAATGGCTTTGAATTGATGGGGTATGCACTAGTCAATTGTGCCGAGGTATCTTTTTGTTACTTGGCAGGCACGTGTGGCTGGGAGGTACTCAGGGGGGACTTGACACAGATGCATTGGAACATGAAAATTGATCAGAGTTTTCTCAAACAGAGAATCAGAAATAACTCAAGCAACTGTAGATCAAATTGAACAAGATTTTAACAGATTATCAATATAAGATAGATCTATCTGTAATCAAAATCTGAGTTGATTTGACTCAGTATTGATGGAGTAATTGGATGAACTGTTGAAGATCTGCTCAAGCAGATGCCAAAACACTATTCATCAAATATCTTCCTCAAAACCTCATCAAATCTTTTCAAATTTGCAGCAGTTACTGATGGAGGCAGCAGGAATTGATTGAGGGTACTCGCGTTGTCTAATTCGAAGAATTGGGCTCGTTCGGGGTTTTGCTCGCTGAAATCAATATTTGATGCCTGTGAATCAGCAAAGACAGCCACAGCAGACAAGACACAGAATCTATTCAATATTATTTACTTGAGCATTGACTGTCAGATGATGCTTACACAGAATTTATGAACTGACAAAGGTCTTGTTAATGGGTCACTTGATACTGTGTATGATATTTTTTGGATTGATTCCTGTGATCCCATGCTCACACCCCCGCATGCAATACTGGTCAAGTTTGATGGGTATATCAGCTCAGAAGTCATTGTTGATCTCATTGACAATCAGTCTGTTGTTTCTATATTCTGTTCACAGATGGAATTCAATCTGAATGGAAATCATTGTACTCAAGAGCAATTTCCTATTGCACTTGCATATGCCATCACAGTTCACAAGAGCCAGGGTGTGACTTTGGACAGAGCAGTTTTGAATATACATAACACAGATTTTATATCTGATCTTGCTTATGTTGCCTGTTCCCATGTCAGATCTCTCAATGGCCTGATGTTTGATCAGAAGTTTGATTATGCACACTTTCAAACATCAATGACAACAGTCATGTTAAACCATCATGAGGATGCAAGATGCAGAAGTCAGCAGCAAAACATTGAGCAGCATATGAACAGTATATACATTGCTGTGGGAGTCTTCAGAAGCTCTCATCAGTCTCTAATTTCAGAATAACTTCTCTTAACCATTGCAAGATATCTATTCAAATTTGGAAGCTGATCAGTAAGTATATTATACACTTGAAATGCTCTTTTTGAGATTTTCATAGTTTCTCTGATATATCTGTTGATGAGATCATCATGTTTGAAGTTCTGTATACTGAATTATAGCTTGATTGATTAACATGATCAATATATATTCTACAAATATACATTTTTCCTTATGAGTCAGATTGTTTCCTTCTTTGAAGATATATAATGATAGTCATTATATTATGTTTTCCATCAGTTGATTCCTGAAGTGATTCCATTGGAACTTAGAAGTGTTTAGAATATAACACTGTCTTGAATGTGTTTATGTGATGGGTTAGCACCCATTAGTAATTAACTTATGCAACCAACTCCTCTTCTGCACCCACTTGTTTCTGGCTGTTGTGACCTCGCATAACCCTCGATGTTCTTCCACTCTGTGCTCTGCACTTGTGTAGTTTCTAATGATTCTTCTGTGTAACTCTTAATGTTCTTCCACTCTGTGCTCTGCACTCATGTAGTCTCTAATAATTCTTCTGTGTAGCTTCTTATGTTCTTCTGCTCTGTGTTTCACACTCATATAGTCTCTAATGATTCTTCTGTGTAGCTCTCAATGATTTCTCCATCTCATGTTCCACACTCATGTAGCTTCTAATAATTCTTATGTATATCTCTTAATGTTCTTTCACTCTGTGCTTCACTGTGGAGTGGCTTCTGATATTCTTTCACTCTGAACTTTTCTCTATAAGAACCCTCTTTGTATGACCTTTTCTTCTGATTTCTTTTCTCTTTCTTTTCTTAATCAATTTGTAATCTGTAATTAGAATAGTATCAAATTGTTAATTGAAGTACATCTGTTACATTACAAATTGATTCTTCTGTGTTTTAGATCTGAGTGTCTTGTTATTAGTTCTTACATCTGAGTGTGTTGTTTAAGGTCTGAGTGTCTCATTACCAGTTCTTACATCTGAGTGCATTGTTTACAGGCCTGAGTGCCTAGTCATTACAAGAGATTTCTTGTGGGTCTGAGTGTCTCTATTGTTAGTTATATAGACTGTTGTGTCTAAGCATCTGAAACACAATTGACTGTGTTCTACAAGGTCTGAGTGCTTATGAACTGTAACACTGTGAATAGCATTCATGAAGAAGCTTGATCAAGTTTAGTGCTGCAACACTGTGAATAGTGTCTGTGAGAGGACTGAGTGTCTACAAGTATTTCTTTTTCTTTTTTTTTATTATTATATGTTCTTAGATATTGAAATGAACTATGAACAATTCTACAAACATCTGCTGCATCTGAATGCAGCAGATGATAACTTAGATCTACAAAGCATCCTTCAGCAGCAGACACTACAGATGACTGAATTGCAACAATGACTTGCTGAAATGAGCACTTCTGTGTTCACTGTTCCTTCTACACCCATGTCTTATGAAAAGCCCTCAAGAGAGAAGCTCCCAATTCTCAACAAATATGAGGGAGATCTAGTGCTCTATCTTGTGTGGAAGTCAAAAGTGAACATCAAATTGGACATTGATGAATGAGCAATAGACTCACTATCCAATCAAGTGTGGTATATTCATAGCAGATTGAATGGTGATGTGTTAGCAAAATTCCAATTCTGAATGAGTCATTGTCAGAACTATCAGTGTATGTCAGAGCTAGTCTTCTGACAACTTGACTTTCTCTTCCTCAATTCTACACTTCAAGCCAAGGTGTTAGACTGGCTTAATCAAACTTATCAGATGAATGTTGTGTTGGCAATTTATCTTTCTGAATTCAATTGCAAGCTCCTAGAAGCAGGTGGGCAAGACTGGAATGATGCTATCAAAATCAACATATTGTTCAAGAACTTGAACTTTCAGTTGTATAACTGAAGTGTAGAGTGTCTGAAGCTCTCAATATACAGTGAATTCTGTGCTGATCTTTGTCTGTTGAACAACAATCTGTCTCAGTTTCATGCACTTCAAAATCACAGAGGATTCTGCTGAACAAATGTGTATGCTTCAAATCACTCTGCAGTGCCCCCCATCTCTGAATCAGAATCAATGAACTGGGTTCCACATGTGAATGCAAGCTGTCTGAGGATCTCTAATGTCTCAGAGAAGAATGCTGTCAATCAAATCATCAGAGAAGTCTGCATATACTACAACAAGTCAGAGCACTTCACAAATCAATGTCTGAATGCAATCACTCTGAGTAAACCCTCCATGTGCATGAATGCTGTGTCATCTGTGGATAGGCAAGAACAGGGAAAAGATGAGCTCTCACTCTAAAACATGAACAAGAGCTCAAGGAGCAGAAAGCTAGCTGAAGATTTGAGTAGAAGATGCAAGCAGATACAATCATGATCTCTGTCATTGTAAATAGCTTAATCAATGTATGAGCAATGGTAGACAGTGGTTTTCTTCACTATGCTCTTATAGACACTCAGCTGATTGAGAAGTATAAGCTTCAGTGTATTTCCTTTTTCAAACTGTGTAAGCTCAGTGAATTTGACAGCCTCAGAGAATCTGCCTTCTACAACATGGTAAGATTTAATGTTGATGTAAAAGGACATAAGAAAAAGAATGTATATGCATATGAAATACAAGACCTTGAATATGATCTAATACTCAGTCTATCATGACTCACAGAATTTGGAACCTTGTTGAACACACACAACCACTGTCTTATTTTCTCAGAAGGTGACTGTGTTTATGAGAAGAATGTTGATAGAACTGCTGATCTCACTCAGATATCAGTGAAAGTGTACAAACTACTAACTCATCAAGTGTATGAGAAGAAGAATGTCCAAGTGTTTGCTGCTAGCATGATGAATATCAAGAAAGTGTTAGAAAAGTTAGAATCTAAAGATTCCAAGAAACTGTGCAAGGAACTATCTGAATCATATGAAGACTTCACAGACATATTTGATGAGAAAGAAGCTGAAAAGCTTCCCCCTCACTGAGAATCTGATATAGATCATACAATTGAGCTCATCAAGAAAAATGATAAGAACTCACAATTACTCTGAGGTTCTCTCTACAGCATGTCATATGATGAGCTTCTTATTCTACAAAAAACACTCAATGAATTATTAGACAAAGACTTCATTTGTGTTAGCAACTCACCCACTGCAGCATCTGTACTGTTTGCAAAGAAATCAGAAGATGGCTTACAATTCTGCATTGATTATTGAGGACTCAACAAGATTACATGAAAGGACTGATACTCTCTTCCACTCATCAATGAAATGCTTGAATGAATAGAAAAAGCAAAATGATTTATGAAACTTGACATCTCTGCAGCCTTCTACAAGATAAGAATTAATGAAGATGATGAATGGCTAACTGCCTTTTGTATGTGTTACAGATTATATGAATGAACAGTGACTCTTTTTGAATTAGTGAATGCTCTGAGTATATTTCAGAAATACATTAACTGAGCTCTATGAGATCTGCTTGATGAGATTGTCTCAGTGTATATGAATGATATCTTGATCTTCACTGATGAATCATTCACTGAGTACTGTAAGCACATACAACAAGTTCTTGACCATCTATGAAAAGCTGAACTGTAAGTGGACATTGACAAATGTGACTTCAAGATCAAGTCTATGACCTACCTAGAATTCATCATCAAAGCTGAAAAAGGTGTATGTATGAATCCTAAGAAGATGGAAGCAATCCTCAACTGAAAGGCATCAGTCTTGATAAAAGAGACTAGAAGCTTTCTAGAGTTTGTCAACTTCTATTGAAGATTTATCAAGAACTTCTCTGATATTGTATGATCACTAATGAATCTGATCTGAAAAGACACTGTATTTCAATGGACTGACAAAGTGGACACAGCATTCAAAAAGCTGAAGTGTATGTTCACAAGCACTTCAATGCTGCAATCATTTGATTCAGATAAGCATATGATTCTCAAAACAGATGCTTCAGATTATGTAGTAGATAGAACACTGATGCAATATAACAACAAAGATGTTCTATGATTTTGTGTCTTCATTTTGAAAAAGATGTCATTCACTGAATGCAACTATGAGATCTACAACAAGAAGCTTCTAGTGATCATATAATGTTTCAAAGAATGGGAATCTGAACTCATGAGTGTTGAGAGATTCAAGATTGTTATTGATTATAAGAATCTAGAGTACTTCACAATCACTTGTAAGCTCACTGAGAGGCATATATATTGATCATTGTTTCTTAGCTGTTTTTCATTCACAATTCATTATTGATCTGAAGTAGAGAACATTCTTGCAGATGCTCTGTTCCACTGAGAACAAGATATATCATTTGATGACTTGAATGACAGATGAAAACACTGAGAGCATTGATTAATTGACTCTGCAATCATAAAAAGTTCTATGCAATCAGATGAACTCTGTGTACATATCAATCAATCCCAAGCTCAAGAACCCTCACTCAAAGAACAATGAAGACTAGTGACAGAGACAGATGAATTCTGACAACAAGCTGCTGAAGTTGTATGAAGCAAAGCATCTCAATTCCCTGCAGATGTATACTCAAGAATGAATATCTCAGTATATTTAATTGATGATGACAACTGCTTATGCTTTTGAGATAGATGATGAATCCCTGATTCAGAATCTCTATGAACATGAATCATGCAAGAAATTCATAACTCACTGATGACTGAGCACTCAGAATGTGAAATCATGTACAACATTGTTGTCTGAGAATTCTACTGACCAGATATGTTGAAAGACATACATCAGTTTGTATGCAACTGTGATTGCTGTGGCTCAGTGATGATATGATGTAAATGCTGAAAAGAAATACTGAAGTCTCTATCTGTTTCTGACTGAACTTGATGTGATATAGCTATTGATTTTGCAGTTTTCTTATCTGAAAGTGAAGATTCTATGAACATTCTAGTCATTGTTGACTGACTCAGCAAGAATGTAATACTACAGCTCTGTGACAAGATGAATGCTGAAGTAGTTGCAGATGCCTTTGTCAGAAGCCTGTTTTATTATATACACAGTCTGTCTTCATTCATTGTGTCAGATAGAGACAGTCAATTTGTCAGTGCACTCTGAGTCTGTGTATGTCAATTATTAAGAATTGAATGAAAGTTATCAACAGCATATCATTCAGAGACTGATGGAGCTACTGAGAGAATGATACAAATAATAAAGAACATCCTCTGTAAGTTCTGTAATTATGTGCAAGACAACTGAAGCAATCTGCTGCCACATGCTGAGATTGCAATTAATGATCAAGATTCTGCTATGACAGATGTAAGTTCATTCTTTCTTCTACACAGATACAACTTAGAGATTCTGGACTTTCTCAAGACTCTCTGAGAAATCATGTATGCTCACAGCCTCATACAGATGGCAGAGAACATTGTGAGTAAGCTGAAGAAAGTTCACAAATGAGCAGAAGCTTCAATGATCAGTGTTCAGCAAGATTATGAGAATCAAGTAAACATCAGAAGAAGTTCTGCAATTCAATATCATATAGAAGACAAAGTCTGATTGAATCTCAAGAATATAAAAACAGATCACTTCTCATGTATGCTAGATTACTGTCACATCAAGTATACAGTGAAGAAAGTGCTAGACACACACAATTATCAACTTAACACTTCATCTGACATCCACAACATCTTTCATACAAACCTGCTCCAACTCACAGCTGAGGATCCATTCCCCTCACAGAGAATCTCTGATTGACAGCCACTCATCATTGTAGAAGAAGACAACAAACTTGAGTGAGAAATCAAAGCAATCCTTGACAATAGAATCAACCACTGTCACTGTGAATATCTTGTCAAATGAGTAGAATATGATTGTCTGATCTGAGAACTCATGTCTGTCTTGAAGGACATCACCATCCTCAACATCTACAAGTTCTCACTCATCTCAGTAGAGGGGGATAATGTGACAGATTAGCATCTGTTAGTAATTAACTTACACAATCAACTCCTCTTCTGCATCTGCTCATTTCTGGCCATTGTAATCTCACATAACTCTCAATGTTCTTTCACTTCATGCTTCACATTTATATAGTTTCTAATGATTCTTCTGCATAGCTCTTAATGTTCTTTCACTCTGTGTTCTGTATTTGTATAGTCTCTAATGATTCTTCTGCATAGCTTCTTACATTCTCTCACTCTGTGTTTTGTACTTGCATAGTCTCTAACAATTCTTTCATGTAGCTCTCAATGATTCCCCCATTCCATGTTCCACACTTATATAGCTTCTAACAATTCTTACATGTATCTCTTAATGTTCTTTCACTCCACACTCCACTGTGGAGTGGCTTCTGATATTCTTCCACTCTGAACTTTTCTCTATAAGAACCCTCTTTGTATGACCTTTTCTTCTGATTTCTTTTCTCTTTCTTTCCTTAATCAATTCGTAATCTGTAATTAGGATAGTACCAAATCGTTAATCGAAGTACGCCCGTTACAGTTTAGAATATAACACTGTTCTGAATAGAACTCTTTGTGAACAACTTGTTAATCTCAGATAGTATATATCTATTCTATATCTATTTTATTCAATATCTATCTATTCCATCAGTTGAGTTGCACAGGCACTTTGGAACAGCCTTCAGTTTCATTCATTATATTCTATCTGCTTTGTCACTCACTGCACTGACTCATTCATTCAACTTCTATAAAACTACTCTTCTCCTTATCTCTTATTTTCCTTGTCTTAGAGAAATCACACCATCTACCCCTTTCCATACAGTGCATCAATCCCACTCTTATTATTTATATCATCAAGTGAGTTGACATTTTTCTTCGCAAAGCATTCTACAGCTGATTAGTATAATTTAAATGATGAAAAATGTGTGGGAAACAAGAGTATTTGATGTTCTTGAACTGTGATTCAAAAGTTGACTGAATTGTGAGCTTGTTTAGCTCATTTACATCTTATATTCTGTATGATATATTTGAATTATCTGTTAATAAATCTGTTGACAGCAAATACACTATCCCCACCTCTGCCCCCCACCCCCGCCCCTAACAAATAAGTGCAATATTGTAAGTTTAAATGATATAAATTTTGTGTTAGAGCTGAATGTTGATGGAGATGGTATTTCAATCTATTTCACACATATTGCTGATGGCTAATATATAATATAGCCAGTTTACCCACCATGACTGATGCCACAGAGGCTCTCCCAACTACCCCCTCACATCATTCACATACCTCTTCCCATACACCTTCTGAATTTAACATGGATGTTGATCAGTTTGAAGAACAAAGTATGTTGAAGTCTTCTTCAATCATTCCTCTGTGCTAATGTATTATTACAGTTCCATCACAATCAACAGTAGAATCAACCAATGTAGCAAAGATCACTACAAAAGCAGACATACTGAAAAAGTTTTGAATTGTCAATAAATCTGAACTCATAACTTGGCTTCAGAGTTTCTTAATCCACTCATACTATTTTGAATTCTACATTCACCACCTAAGTTTAGAACATGCCAAAGGGTCAAAAACACACATGAAAGATTCAATTTTTACAAATATCAAGATTCATTTGCTCAAAAAAGAGCATGGTGAATGAGCACATTTCTCTACAGAGGAATCAAGTTTTGAAATATATGAGATAATCAACTTTTATTGTTGTTTCATTGTTAAAACAGCATTCTGGAACCACCAAGCACAAGACAGTGTATATTATCAAAAAAACATTCAAGAACAAGAATGCCACAGGCAAATATTTGTTCTTCTCAAATGATTGATCAAAAAACATACATCAAGTTGTTTGACAGAACATGTAAGAAAAGATCTCTCAGAATCAAAATTTTATTCAAATCTTTCTTTATGCTTCAAGTCTGTAGATGTAGATGATGATGCTGTGAAAGCCTTTCTCAGCAATCTGAATACTCTATCAACCAGCATCCACTCATTCATTGCAATAAATGAATCAAGTACAATTTCAAATGCTGAAGACCTGACACAAGAAACTTCTGCTGCTATCCAAGAAGATGTTGATAGCATAAGTGAGGGATGAAAGAATGAACTTTTGACATCAGTTCAGCAGTTAGAATTTACACATTTGTCTGATGTTGTTGATCTCAGAGAATCTTACTGAAGATGAATCAATGTCCATGAGATCATTCATATCTCACAGAAGACAACAGAAACAACAGACACAGAACTCAAGAAAGATAACAGCAATTTTTCAATATTTATAAATATAGATTATCTGCAGACTGAGTTCATTGACTGAGGCCAACAAATATTCAGTGATCAGTCAGATGAGATTATTCATTCAACACAGAAGTCAGTAGATAAATTCTATAAGACATAAATATTTCTGAACAATCTCAACATACAATTCTCAAATCACAAAGAAGCATGTGAAATACTGAAAATAATGAACTCAGATGTGTTGAGGGTATCTGATATATAGCACAATATGGAACTCAAATTCTGACAGTCAGTGGCTGTAAATGCAATATGTGATTTTCAAATGAACAAGTTGCTGTGTGGGTGCATAATTGTGGATCTGATGGGCCTTGATAAGACATGAGTGATCATTGTATATATACTCAGTGTAAGTTAATATAGTCTCTGAAGACTTCCACAATATGTTGTATGAAGAGCAATATTAATCAATGCATTTACAGCTGAACAATGAAACACAAGAATTAGTATATTCTAAATCAATCATTTTGATTGTTCCACCCACTCTTCTTGATCAGTGATGTGCTGAAATCAGCACCATATCAGACACTCTCAATGTATGAGTCTATTATGATGATACATGAGATGACAGGTCTGGCTGCAGACTCATGCAGAAACAGTTAACAAGACACAATGAAGTCTTTCAGCAGCAACAGCTGTTGCAACAAATTGTTCTTACTTTCTATCAGAGTTTGTCTGCACATAATGACTCAAGTGCCATTCAATCATGGATTGCTGAAGGTCAGAGTAGATTAGAACATAATTGCTCATATGATCTGTTGAGATTATTTGAGACTGCTGTGTTCAACAAAATCTATATATTACAGAACAGAGAGACAGCTATGACTTGCATCTGCTTTGATCTGAGAGCAGAATACCACATCATGTTGAGTGCCATTTTCTATATAAATAACATGAGTGATATAAAGAATCTTGTGAGATTTATTTCATCATCATTCTCAACTCTTTCATGGAATAACAACAGCTATCTAGCAAAGTACAGTGTTGATCACAAATTCAACTCTTTCAAAATGAATATGTGTGAATCATCTGCTATATTCCACATGACTGCCGAGGCACTCAACTCCTTGGTGTGGAGGGCATCACTCACAGATATACAGATTGACCTTCACATCTTCAAGTTTCTGAAGATGTGTTCAGTTCACTGAACACTGATGAATCATCTTTCATCAGTGATTGAGCTGAAAATTGAGGATGACATATCTGTGGCACAGTATTGTGTTGTGGAATGCTGGTTTACCACTCAATAACTCAAAAAATATCACAAGTTAACTAAACATCTATATCAGAGACTTGTTTTGAAACTATCAGATGACTGTATTTTTATAAACATGGGCAAATATAGACAACTGACTCTGTTCATCTTTTGATTTGATTATGTATATTGTCACAAGTCTGTTATGATCAGTAAAGTTTCTCTGACTCTAATGCAAGCTGAATATATGACTCTTTTTGCTGAATGACTAAATTCATATTGCTCTGCTCAGTATAAAGCTGCAGAAGACTTCATCAGAAATTCTCAGCTGATGCTTCTCTTTCTCTCTGAAGTGAACATCTCAAGTTCTGAGAACTGGAAAAAAACACTTACATTGATGCTACATGAGGCTCCTCAACTCCACACCTTGATGAAACAGCTCAGTCATGAAGTATTCAAGCTCAACAAAAAGTCAATTGTTTGATGCAATGAATCAAATGAACAAGTGCTTGTGGCAGAAGTATGTACTCTCACAGACATTTCATATTGTATCTTTCATACCAGTCTGAAACCAAGCAAATATGCAGTGATGATGGCTAAATTTAATGAAAACAGAGAGGATTCAATGACATTTATCACCTTCTATCAAGTTGAAAGTGCTGATTTCTGTAACGGGCGTACTTTGATTAACGATTTGGTACTATCCTAATTACAGATTACGAATTGATTAAGAAAGGAAAGAGAAAAGAAATCAGAAGAAAAGATTGTACAAAGAGGGTTCTTATAGAGGAAAATTCAGAGTGGAAGAATATCAGAAGCTGCTCCACAGTGGAGTGTGGAGTGGAAGAACATTAAAAGATACACATAAGAATTGTTAGAAACTACACAAGTGTGGAGCATAAAGTGGGAGAATGTTAGAAGCTATACAGAAGAATCATTAGAGACTACACAAGTGCAGAGCATGAAGTGGAAGAATGTTAAGAGCTACATGAAAGAATTGTTAGAAACTACACAAGTGCAGAGCACAGAGTGGAAGAACATTGAGAATTACACAAGATCACAACAGTCAGAAATGAGTGGATGCAGAAGAGGAGTTGATTGTGTAAAATAATTACTAATGAATGCTAACTCATCACATTATCCCCCTCTATCAGAGTGAGTGAGGACTTGTAGGTGTTGAGGGCGGCAGTGTTCTTCAAGACAGACACAGATTCTCAGATTGAATGATTGTATTCTATTTATTTGATGAGATATTCATAGCAGTGGTGGTTGGTTCTATTGTCAAGAATTGCTTTGATTTCCCACTTGAGTTCATTGTCTTTTTCTATGATGATGGGTGGCTGTCAATTGAAGATTCTCTGTGAGGGGAATGGATCCTCAGCTGTGGGTTGGAGCAGGTTTGTATAAAAGACATTGTGGATGTCAGATGAGATGTTGAGTTGATAATTATATATGTCTAGCACTTTCTTCACTGTATATTTGATGTGACAGTAATTTAGTGTATGTGAGAAGTGATTCATTCTTATATTCTTGAAATTCAGTCAGACTTTATCTTCTATATGATATCAGATTGCAGAACTTCTTCTGATGTTTGCTTGATTCTCATAATCTTACTGAACACTGATCATTGAAGTTTCTGCTCATTCACAGACTTTCTTCAGCTTGCTCACAATGTTCTCTGCTGTCTGTATGAAGCTGTGGATGTATGTGATTTCTCAGAAAGTCTTGAGAAAGTTCAGAATCTCTAAGTTGTATCTGTGTAGAAGAAAGAATGAGCTTACATCTGTTGTAGTGAAATCTTGACTGTTAATTGCAATCTCAGTGTGTGGCAGCAGATTGCTTCAGTTGTTTTATGCATAATTGCAGAACTTACAGAGAATGTTCTTTACTGTTTGTATCATTCTCTTAATAACTTCATCAGTCTCTGAGTGATATGCTGTTGATAACTTTTGTTCAATTCTTAATAATTGGCATATGTGGGCTCAGAGTGTGCTGATGAATTGACTGTCTCTATCTGACACAATGAATGAAGACAGACTGTGTATACAATAGAACAGGCTTCTGACAAAGACATCTGCAACTACTTCAGTGTTCATCTTGTCACAGAGCTGTAGTATTACACTCTTGCTGAGTCAGTTGACAATGACTAGAATGTTCATAGAATCTCCACTTTCAGATAAGAAAACTGCAAAATTGATAGTTATATCACATCAAATTTGATTGAAGACAGATAGAGACTTCAGCATTTCTTTTCAGCATTCACATCATATCATCACTGAGCTGCAGTGATCACAGTTGTGTATGAACTGATGTATATTCTTCAATATATCTGATCAGTAGAATTCTTGAGTGATGATGTTGTACATAATTTTGTATTCTGAGTGTCTGATCATTGATGAGTTATGAATTTCTTGCATGATCTGTGTTTGTAGAGGTTCTGAATTGAGAACTCATCATCTATCTCAAAAGCATAAGCAGTTGTTGTCATTGATTGAACATGCTGAGATATCTGTTCTTGAGTATACATCTGTGGGGAATTGAGGTGCTCTGTTTTGTACAGCTTCAACAGCTTGTTGTCAGAATTCATCTGCTTCTGCTGCTAGTTTTCATTGTTCTTCAAGTGAGGGTTCTTGAGCTTGAGACTGATTGACATGTATGCAGAGTTTGTCTGATTGTGTAGAACTTTCTATGATTGCAGAGTTGATTAATCAATACTTTTGATGTTTTCATCTGTTGTTCAAGTCATCAGATGGTATATCTTGTTCTCAGTGGAACAGAGCATCTGCAAGAGTGTTCTCTACTTCAGATTGATAACAAATTGTGAACAAAAAATGACTAAGAAACAATGATCAACATATATATCTTTCAGTGAGCTTACAAGTGATTGTGAAGTACTCTAAGTTCTTATGATCAGTAACAATCTCAAACTTTTCAACACTCATAAGTTTAGACTTTTATTCTTTGAGATATTGTATGATTGCTAGAAGCTTCTTGTTGTAGATCTTGTAGTTGCATTCAGTGAATGACATCTTTTTCAAGATGAAGACACAGAGTTGTAGAACATCTTTGTTATTATATTGCATCAGTGCTTCATCTACTATATAATCTGAGGCATCTGTTTCGAGAATTGTATGCTTATTCAGATTGAATGATTGCAGTATTGGAGTGTTTGTGAATATATGCTTCAGCTTTTTGAATGCTGTGTCCACTTCATCAGTCCATTGAAACACAGCATCTTTTCAGATCAGATTCATCAGTGATTGTACAATATTGAAGAAGTCTTTGATGAATCTTCAGTAGAAGTTGACAAATTCTAGAAAGCTTCTAGTCTCTTTTACTGAGACTGATGCCTCTCAGTTGAGGATTGCTTTCATCTTCTTAGAATCCATGTGTACATCTTTTTCAGTTTTGATGATGAATTCTAGGTAGGTTGTAGACTTGATCTCAAAGTCACATTTGTCAATGTTCACTTGCAGTTCAGCTTTTTGTAGATGATCAAGCACTTGTTGTACATGCTTGCAGTGCTCAGTGAGCAGTTCATCAGTGAAGATCAGAATATTGTTCATATACACTGAGATGATCTCATTGAGCAGATCTCATAGAGCTCAGTTAATGTATTTCTGAAACATGCTCAGAGCATTCACTAATTCAAAGAGAGTCACTGTTCATTCATATAATCCATAACATATACAAAAAGTGGTTAGTCATTTGTCATCTTCATTAATCCTTATCTTATAGAAGGCTGCAGAGATGTCAAGCTTTGTAAATCATTTTGCTTTTTCTACTTGTTTGAGTGTTTTGTTGATGAGTGAAAGAGGGTATTGATTCTTCTGTGTAATTTTGTTGAATTCTCAGTAGTCAATGCAGAATTGTAAGCCTTCTTCTGATTTCTTTGTGAACAGTACAGATGCTGTGGCAGATGAGTTGCTAACACAAATGAAGTCTTTGTTCAATAGTTCATTGAGCATTTTTCATAGAATGAGAAGCTTGTTGTGTGACATGCTGTAGAGAGAATCTCAGAGTGGTTGTGAGTTTTTATTATTCTTTTTGATGAGCTTGATTATATGATCTATGCTGAGTTCTTGGTGAGGAGGAAGCTTTTCAGCTTCTTTTTCATCAAATATGTCTGCAAAGTCTTTGTACAATTTGAGTAGTTTCTTGTGTGGTTTCTTGAGGTCCTTGAGTTCTAGCTTTTCTAATGCTTTTTTGATATCTGTCATGCTAGCAGTGAACACTTGGACATTCTTCTTCTCATATGCTTGATGAGTTAGTAGTTTGTACACTTTCACTGATATCTGAGTGAGATCAGCAGTTCTATTGACATTCTTCTTGTAAACATGATCATCTTCTGAGAAAATAAGGCAGCAGTTGTGTGTGTTTAACAAGGTTTCAAATTCTGTAAGTCATGATAGACTGAGTATTAGATTGTACTCAAGGTCTTGTATTTTGTATGTGTATACATTCTTTTTCTCATGTTCTTCTATATCAACATTAAATCTTATCATGTTGTAGAAGGTGAATCCTCTGAGGCTGTCAAATCCACTGAGTTTATACAGTTTGAGAAAGAGGATATACTGGAGCTTATGCTTCTCAATCAGCTGAGTGTCTATAAGAGTATAGTGAAGAAAATCACTGTCTATCATTGCTTGTATGTTGACTAAGTTATTTACAATGACAGAGATTATGATTGTGTCTGCTTGTATTTTCTACTTGAATCTTCAGCTAGCTTTCTGCTTCTTGAGCTCTTGTTCATATTTTAGAGTGAGAGCTCATCTTTTCCCTATTCTTGCCTATTCACAGGTGACACAGTGTTTATGTGTGTGAGGGGTTTACTCAGAGTGATTGCATTTGAACATTGATTCATAAAATGCTCTGATTTGTTGCAGTGTATGCAGACTTTTCTGACAATTTGATCAGCAGCATTCTTCTCTGAGACATTGAGAACTCTCAGATGACTTGTGTTTATGTGTGGGACTCAGTTCATTGATTCTGATTTGAAGGTGGAGAATGCTGCAGAGTGGTTCAGAGTGTATGTATTTGTTCAGCAGAATTCTCTGTGATTTTGAAGTATGTGAAACTGAGACAGATTGTTGTTCAACAGACAAAGATCAGCACAGAATTTGCTGTATATTGAAAGCTTTGAATACTCTACACTTCAATTATGCAACTGAAAGTTCAAGTTCTTGAATAATATGTTGATCTTGATAGTGTTGTCTCAGTCTTGTTCATCTGCTTCTAGAAGTTTGTGATTGAATTCAGAAAGATAAGTTGTCAATATGATATTCATCTGATGAGTTTGATTAAGCCAGTCTAATGTCTTGGCTTGAAGTGTAGAATTGAGAAAGAGGAAGTTGAGTTGTCAGAAGACTAGCTCTGACATATACTGATGATTCTGACAATGACTCATTCAGAATTGAAATTTTGCTAACATGTCACCATTCAATCTGCTATGAATATATCATACTTGATTGGATAGTGAGTCTATTGCTCATTCATTGATGTCCAATTTGATGTTTGCTTTTGACTTTCATGTGAGATAGAGTGCTAGATCTCTTTTATATTTGTTGAGAATTGAGAGCTTCTCTCTTGAGGACTTTTTGTGAGATGTGAGTGTAGAAGAAACAGTGAATGTGAAAGTGCTCATTTCAGCAAATCATTGTTGCAATTCAGCTATCTGTAGCATCTGCTGCTGAAGAATGCTTCATAGATCTAAGTTATTGTTCACTGTGTTTGAATGTGGTGGATGTTTGTAGAATTGCTTGTAGTTCATTTTGATATCTAAGAATATATAATAATAAAAAAAAAGAAAAGAAATACTTGTAGATACTTGATTCTCTTGCAGATACTATTTGCAGTGTTGTGATGCTAAGCTTGATTAAGCTTCTTTGTGAATGTTATTTGCAGTGTTACAGTTTGTAGACACTCAGGTCTTGTAGAACACAGTTGATTGTGTTTTGAATACTTAGACATGACAGTCTATATAACTAATGATAAGAACACTCAGACTCATGAGAGATCTCTTGTAACAACTAGACACTTGAATCTGTAAACAACACACTTGAGTGTAAGAACTGGTAATGATGCACTCAGATGTAAGAACTAATAACAAGGCACTTGAGTCTTAAATGCAGAAGAATCAATTTGTAATGTAATGGATGTACTTTGATTAACAATTTGGTACTATCCTAATTACAGATTACAAATTGATTAAGAAAGGAAAGAGAAAAGAAATCAGAAGAAAAGATTGTATGAAGGAGGTTCTTATAGAGGAAAGTTCAGAGTGAAAGAATATCAGAAGCTGCTCCACAGTGGAGTGTGGAGTGGAAGAACATTAAGAGATATGCATAAGAATTGTTAGAAACTACATGAGCATGAAGCATGAAGTGGGAGAATGTTAGAAGCTATGCAGAAGAATTGTTAGAGACTACATGAGCATGAAGCATGAAGTGGAAGAATGTTAAGAGCTACATGGAAGAATTGTTAGAAACTACATGAGCACAGAGCATGAAGTGGAAGAACATTGAGGGTTATGCAAGGTCACAACAGCCAGGAACAAGCGGGTGCAGAAGGGGAGTTGGTTGCGTAAGATAATTACTAACGGGTGCTAACCCGTCACAATTTCAATTTACAATACCTTTGTTGAAATGCTCATTGCTACAATATAGCAAGTAATCACTCTATAACCAATCAAGCCATCAGACACATCCTTCACATTGAGCAAACTAGAATTGTAAAGGTTTATGAATATTTTATTCTCAATTCATTTAATGTCCACAAGCTGCAGAAGTTGAATTCAAGATATGTCTCAGATTTTATGACTGAGTTGAATCAGATGATATTCAGAATGCACAAGAAAGAGGATTTTGAGAAGGACACAGATGAGATTGAAAAACTATATCTAGATTCTTGAGTTAAATTGAAAAATGAGACTATCCACCACTTAAACAATGATGAAGACATGTCAGAGAGTGCAAGTTCATTGAATGAGAATATTTTGATTGCTGAGTTAATGAAGTTGTTCTGAGAGATGAATAATGATATTGATATGAACAGTGTTTCAGTTTCACTGAGTGAGGTTATTGTCAACTAGTGATGAGTCACCAATCTTGTATGTTTTCTTTTAGGGTTTGCGATTTGGAAATAGCTAAGGGTAGAATAGATAGAGTAATGATGATTGATTAGTTACTTTATTAGTTTAATGAGAATATATAGTATTGTGACTTCATAATCTCACTTCATTCTGCTCAGCTGTATATTTCATAAAGCTTCTGCTATAGTGTTGTATCTGAGCTGATCCATCTTCTCAAAGCAACTAAGGATGCATTTCATCCCCTGAGATTTAGAGGTTCATTTGCCCACCCTCTGAAGAGGAGGTGCTGAGGGCAGGCTGCTTCTAGTATAGATACTTTGTTAATGTTGATGATAGATCAGTATTTCTCATTATATAGAGTGATGAAAGTTAATGTATTGTTGATAATTGCAATCACTGTTTTGAGAACATCTGCTCAGAATTTCTTTGATATATTCATGTCTAGAAGCACTGTTCTTGTATATGTCATTATTGTGTGAATTTCTCTCTCAGAAACATCATCTTGATGAGGAGATTGTGATGTAGTAGATTCTCAAATAGTGTCATCTTTGATCATCATTGTTGTTATTTTGTTAGATCAAAAGACATCATCAATATCAGTTCTAACTAGTGCTGATGATATGAAGCTGAGATTTTTCATGAATTGAACTCAGTGAGTGTAAATTTCAATGACTTGATTCTTGATATGTAAAAAATATATTCATCTGTAATGAATGATGTCATCAGTGATAAGTATATAATATTTGATCTCTTGATGAGATTCTATAGAGTAATTGAACATGTCATTCAGTGTACAACCACTGTCAGTGAGATTGATATGAATGTATTGCATTGCTCACAACACTTGTGGCATTGAGATTTGTGAGAACTTACATGTCATGTCTGCTTTGATACAGCTGTTGTAGAAGAAGTCTGTTTTAGACTTTTTGATGTGAATGCTGAATGATGAATCCTTCACTAGTGCAATGATTATGTCAGTGTGAATATACTTTAGAGTGATATGTCATTTCATGAATGTTCTTATCAGAGGATTGCAATCACTAGATTGATCACTAGATTGATCATTAGATTGATTGTTAGATTTCTCTGTGATTGTTGATATTGTGTCTCTGTAATTGTAAGATTTGACTATAAAATGAATGATCTGAAATGGGTGATGAATGTCTACTTGAAATTCTCATTCTATTATTTTGTAGACTGATTCTTTGAATGTGTGAACAGTGATGAAGTTGATGCTGTTTGAAGCTTTTATTGTAAAATAAGAAGTGATGTCAGATAGTTGATATCTGAAACCTTGATTTTCTAACTTGATGAAGAATAGAAGATTGACTGTGAGATTGAGAATTCAGTAAATGTAATCAACTGAGATATTCTCTTCTTCTAATTCAAGAAAAATATCATCTATCTTCTCAATCTGTTCTACTTCACTGTTTATGATGATAATTTATAAATCACTCTGAAATGACTTCAAATGCATCAATGAGTGCCTTTCATCTGTTATATTGAAGCTTACACAGATGTTGAGATATTAAGATTTGAATGTTATAGTGAACAATGTGAATAAAGCAATTGCTGTGTTAGCACTAGATTGTAAAATGAGAAGATCTGATGTTTTGATATCAGTAGATTTATCATCATTCTTATTCTTCTTTTTATCTTTTCTTTTTTTTTTGATATTTTTTATATTGTCAGTGCTTTTGTTATCTTTGTTATCTCTTCTTCATCACTCAGATGCTTTGTCAGAGTTCAGATAATAATATATAGCTTTTGTATACTCTGAAATTCTGCAGTATTCATACTTTGCAGTTGTAGTGGAAGTTATATTGTTGTTATTATTGATGACTGTGTTAATCTTTGAAGATTTAGAGTGTTCAGAATCCTCTGACTTGTTTATATAATGAGTGATTTGCTTTGTAAAATTATTGATATTTAAATTGATGATTGAGCTCTGATCTGTTCTGTAGAATGTATCAAGACAAGATTTGATATAGAATCTCTGATAATCTCAGAGATTGATTATAAAGAAATTATAAAAATAGTTCTCACTGCAGTTCTCTGTGAGTTCTTGTATGCAAGTAGATAGATAGTGATATCAGTAAATATACATCAGATAATTGCTGTTCTTGATATGTAGATAAGTAAATTCTTTGAGAATGCTAATTCTTTTCTTCTTAAGAGATATTGTATATACTGCACTTATCTTTTTCCATAGAGTCACTGCATTGTCAGATTGTATGAATTCCATTGTTAAACAGACAGAATCTATCAAGAATTGCAACATTCAATAGAAAAGTAATTTTGAATATATTACTCAGTATTATTGATTGAGTGAAGATAAATTCTCAGATAGTTTCTGCTGATTCTTATTTAGAATATCTGCATCATCAATCATCTCCACATTCAACAATATTGCTATCTTTTATGTTTGATAGTTGATGTCATTGAATGTGATAACAGACTTTATATTCAATGAGATCTGTGTTTTTTTCTGATATTCACAAATCAGAAGATTCAGATCTTCTACTGATATAGAATTCAGAGAAAATAAAGAAGATGATTGTATATATACTATTATCAGTCACTCACAGAGTGTGATGAGATCTGTTGCAGCTATAGTTATTATATTATTGAAATTCAATGTAGACATTGATATAGAACTGAGAATGTCATTTTTGAATTTTTTATATTTTGATATCTTATCTGTATCATATGCTGAGTCAGAGATTGTTGTATCTTTCTCTGTTATTGTATATTTAGTTTGATCACTCTTCTCTGCTTCTGAGCTGAATTCTTGCTCAACAACAGAGGGGAAGAATTGAGAAACTTTTGATTGTGAATGTAGTGTCTTCTTATATTCTGATATAAGAGTCACAGATAATCAAGAATTATTCATAATCAATCTGACTTAGAGAGATTCTGAATGAAAATAAACAAATAAGTTTTTGATCTTTTCAAGATTGTAATGAAATCTCTGCAGCAGTCTCAACAGCAATTTCATCAATTACATCACTTTTGTAGACAAAGAGTTCTTTTTTCAGAGAAATATTGTTCAACTCATTCAATATAATGTCAGTCACAGTGTATTCTAATTAAAATGTCTTGTTTTATTTAAAAATCTGCTATCTGGGCCATAACCTGTGGGATGGTTAATCTTCTCATTGTGCGATCGCTAGCTAACTATATAGGGGTAATCACGTGCGGTGGAGGGCCGCCTGGGCAACTAGTGCCCAACAATATACATATATGGGGAATGACTCATTTTCGATCCTTATATATCATACCTAAGTGCTGTACGATCGTCTTCATAATGTCGCTGACGAGATGAAGTTCTACGACTCCCTTCTGCCATGAAAACGTCAGCACGAGACATCCATCACCACCAGTAATCGCGGACACCTCAAAGGCGCTCCCTGTTACATTTGCACTCTGCGAAAAGACCATCCTGCCAACTAGTGGATTTTGTGAACCGACCGTTGCTTCTAGATTAGACCCGAATACACCCAAGTTCGAGACTTCGTAGCTATCAGCCCTATTCTTGCCTATCTTAGACAGGAATAGTTCACTGTGGTAATCGCCGACATATTTTAATAGATTTGATATTGCGTTTTTTCCCTCCATATTTATTGTGTCCTCAATTGTTTTCCTGGACCTGACGGCTTCGTCCCATGGAAACTTGAAATTTCCGGACTGGTCAAAAAAACCTTCTCGACGATACGAGTCTTGGAAAGCCTGCACAAACACTCCCATGGAGTCATCGCAGATCCGGGATCCGAGCCATCGCCGATTTGAAAGCGCACCAATACATCGGAGATGTGTGTAATGCGCAGAGAGGTTTACGAACAGAGCACCAGCAACCAAAGTGTGTAGAGCTGCCGTTATAGTAGTTTTATTTTTGCGACAGAGGTCCCTGAAGGAAGTAGTCTCAGATTCAGAAAGGACAAGATGGCGTATTTCACTCTGTAGGGGCATGGTGATCTTTGAACCAGTCCATAGGCAGGGATCCTGCTTGTTCCAGATTTTCTCCTTGAATAGTATCGAAAGCAAGAACGGAATCGAAACCGGTATCGGGTGGAGCGCCTCTAAGCTAGGCAATAGGGGAATATTCGGCGCTGTAATAGTATTCTCTACTTCAGAAGAGGAGGGGGGAGAAGATAGCGCGAGATGTAAGGCGAGCAGGAAGGTTTTATGGAAGGACATTCCAGAAGTGCCGTCTCCAATGGCGTGATGAAAGATGAAGGAAGCAGTGAACAAATGTGGATGATTGGGATCCGTTAAGATATAGAGTCTCCAAAATGGAGAAGGAAAGGAAAATGGCATATTATGTTGGATATTCAGAAGCTCTTCTAAGTCCATATCTGGGTCAGGACTGAGGGGACTATTGGAAGCATGGCTGCCACGCTGTCTGTCTTTAAATAAAACAGAATTGTCCAAATTAATCGTGGGAACGCGGATGAAATGGGGTTCATCCGTGTCTTCGCCCACGGGTATGGCAGAGAGAATAGGATGTTGGCCGATAAGTATTTTGCATGCTTTATATATGTAGATCTTCAGTGGCTGTGAGCATCGCGGCAGTGTGTATGTTGCTGTTACTGCGACGTTGATATAAAAACCAAGGTGATGTCGTGCACTTGAGTAGCGTTCCAGTAGTCCTGGAACAAACCAAATTAACATGTTTTTAACAATATGCTTCCATCATATTAAAATTCTCTTTTACTTACCAACTGGCCGCAACTTCTCAAGTCTCGTAACAGCACAGTCTTCAGTCTGAAACGCCATCTCCATCTAAAGAACGAACTCGTGGTCATCACGGAAAATCGTACGAGAAATCGATAATGAAATGCTGACAACGCTAGAGCGTATCAAGATTTCGGGGAAACGCTGAACCGGGTTTGGGGAGCACATGAATCAACTCATCATCGGTGGCTCATCATCAATCATTAACAGAATCCACGAGGCCTGTGTTGATTGGGACACAAAGTTCCAAGAACCTCTTGAGGTGGGTAAAGCTTGCATCTCCGTATCTGATAACAACTGCTACACATTTCGTGTAATTCTCAGGGATCGCAAGACAAAGCCCATGATTATGAGAGTATGTGATCCACATACAGATCTTTCTTTTTCTTGGAAGACTAGTTAACTGGGAGTGAGTGTTCCCTACTTAGCTTTATCTGAAGATCAAGATCTATGCCAAGACCAACCCCCCAAATGTACAAATCACATGACCAATATATATACTTCCGAATCGCAATCCAAATGCAAACCAAGTTTATTTGATCACAAAGGAACCTTGGGGGTTTAATACTCAAATTGTCATCACATGTCCCATGATGGTTTCGCTGTTCTCAGAGACTCCCTGAACACCAGACATATATCACATGTTGCCCCCTTCTTTCCCTTCGAGTTCATCAAACAACACGGTCGCTTAACCCGTGTAGATAATGGTAAGTTAAGTCCTACTCCTCCCCCACTGTTTCTCAAGTCCGGTAGCAAGTTCAAACTACTGTTACTGCGGTTGACTGATCGTACCTTTCCCCCACTCTCTTCTATAGGGCAAGCGCAAGAAGTCCAGCCGCAAACCGGCAGCCCCCAAAAAGGCAGGTCAATGAACGCGAAGTTTCGCGTTTGCCGGCCACCTTATTCGCTAACTGTATTGCAGAAAGAACCCCTCCAAACCACGTTTTCCTGTCTATTCTGCAACCATGAGAACTGTGTAATAGTGAAACTAGATAAAAAATTGGGTCTTGGGAATTTGTCCTGCAAAATATGTGGCCAGCGTTTCCAGACTGGCATCAACTGTGAGAGAGCATTTTCCATTTTTGCGGCTGGTCTATTCGTACCCTCTACTAATCAACTTCCGATCATGGCTCTAGATCTCTCAGCTGCCGTCGATGTGTACTCTGATTGGGTCGATGCCTGCGATGCTGTTGCTAAGGACGCCGCTGCTGGGAATGATATCGGTACTACTATACGTGGAGCAAATGAGGGATCCCCAGGACCGGTAGGACGCGGGACTGAAAGGGAGGAACTAGATCAGGCTGAAGCCGACCTCGATGATTATTGACAACGAAGAATTGTTTTGCAATCCCCTGCTTCTTACCCAGCCTGCTAAAATCGCTTTGCGATTCGGGTACTCATCCCTTTAAATTACGTTGATGATAGTTCGGCTTACTCTAGCCTGAAGCGTCATGTTATAATATAGGATTGAATTGGGATTCGGAAAAATCCGGTATATATAGACTCCGTAGTGTGGATATTTTGCGATTGAAAATAAAAAATGGTTCAATCAGCTTTGCCTTCTCAGTTCCCACGCAAACAGCTTCCACACCTCCATTTGTTCTCCAACCGAACCAAAAGGCTGCGATGACACACGCAAATGAAATGTGCCGAGATTGCTTTGTAGGAAAGTTATTGACTGGCAGGAATCAATGATGGCTCCCTCGCATCATGGGACTTTGAGTAAATATATTCATTAATTTTCACTCTTCTACAATGTGTAGTATCGGTCGCCGAAGTCACCGAGCCCCGGAATAATATACCTGTTTTTGAAGTTAGATATAGCGGAATGTCAATAAATGCAGAAATAGTCCTTTACTGACTTCTTTTCATCGAGCCCTTGGTCGATAAATGCGGTGACTACTCGCAGTTTAGGGTACTTCTGAGCAAAGTCGGCAACCCCCGAAGGACTTGCGATGAGATTTAGGAAAAGGATTCGATCTTCAGGTACACCTTTTGATTTCAATACATCAACCGCCATCGTGGCCGAGCCACCTATTCTAGTCATTAGCACGAATTGTGTTAAAATATCATCCACAGAGTGTTCTGTACCAGTTGCAAACATTGGGTCCAGAAGTAGCACCCATCTGTTTGCGATGTCCTTGGGAAGTTTCTCATAGAAAAGCTTAGGTTGCCATGTATCGTCGTCTCTTTGTATCAAGATCTTGCCAATGCGAACGGATCTGCAACAATCACGCAAACCTTGTTCCATAGCTTCTCCTGCTCTCATAATGGACACACCGCATATTTTCCCCTGGAATCTGACTCCAAGATATGACCGACCAACTGGGGTGGTTACTGACTGCTCAACAACGGGTAGGTGATTCAAGCCTTCTTCCACCAGCAAGCGTATGATCCTGTTCGAGTAAAATATGAAGTCTGCTCTGTCTGTACGAGTGTCCCTTATCATACTTTTATGGGAATTGAATTAGTCTTCGCATTGGGTTAAATGGCTAAATTGGGTACGGGAGGGGCGAAATTAACTTGCGTTAAAAGTGCAATTAGCTGAGGCGTTTGCGGGAGGACGTGGACATTATCGTAGTCGACACCCTGCGAGACCGTTGCTGTTGGTTTTTCTCCATCTGGTTTGTAGAGAGGACCAACACCCTGGCAAGGCAATGGAGCACCTGCGACCTGCTGAGCCATAGCGTGATATATATATGAGGTACGGGGACGAGATGCGTCGGCTCGGAAATCTGGAGGAAGTATCCAAGTTAGGCACGGGCATCCAACGCCGTGGAAGAGTATTTAACTCGCTGATGTGAAGACGTTTGTAGCTCTCGGTTTGGCGGCGGAGCGGGGGTCGGATGCAGAGGTCTCCTGCAAAATTAGCCATCAGCAACGCCAACACATCTCAGGAGGGGCTATTCCTGAAGAGCAGTCCCACCAGTTATTTACCAGCTGCCACTAATTCTTATGCCCAGAGACTCAAGAGCCGCAGTTATCGCTGTTGATAATCAGCTTTTGGGCTCCCTCTATTCAGGCTTAAATAGATACGGAACGCTCACGCTATTCAATCAAAGAAACAGTCTTATTTACCGAAAAGGGCCTACTGAATATACACAGAACAGATGTATGTGTCCATGTATAGTTATTTCTTGTCACAATGGACGCAGTGTTGTTGGCTGTCCTCACCCAATCGCCGGAAAAATAACTAACTAGCTACGGAATAATTATAATAACTAACTATCCAGTAAACAGAGGTCGGTTGACTAACTAAACAGTTGGCTTCCCTGCTGCGCACACCTGCTGCGTCCACGGCCATCCAACCCTCCCGTATTTACTCCAAATCAGGTCGCCTTCTTTCCCTTTGATGCGCGAGGAAGACGACGCGCCGCGAACCCGAACGCCCGACGAACCCATTTCTCTAATAAATGCAGATGGCTGCTTGACGTTTTCACTAGATGGACAACCAATCTTCCGCCACCACCCTTCTGACTTGTCTGTTTGCCTCATTCCATCCTACCTAAGGAACCTCTTGCAGGGGATACTGCAATTGAGTTATGGCGCCAGCTGCGAAAAGTGCAACGCCCCATCGCCAACTAATCACTTATGGGAAATCCTCGGTGGGCCCTAAGTACGATATAGGACCCAAATCGTCGCCTGCTCTGACTCGAACACAAGTCCCAGAGTCCTCGCCAGAAGAACCTCCAAACCAGGTTTCAACGGCTCAGATCACAGTAGGGGGAATCAGGAAAACAACTAAGGACGGACAAGGTCATCGAGGTGCTGGCACGCTTCAAACACCCCGGCTTCCGAAACCGTCCAGGTCGAGTTTGCTACACCATCAAACACCAAACTATCGGGGTAGAAAACAATGGGTTTACGATATTGTGTCATCGGGCGATGAGCAACTGCATGAGGATAATGAGCCCTGGCGAAAACGTAGAAAGATAGAAAGTCCGAAGGCTGAATGGGCTTCGAACGGATTCGAAGACGCTGCTATGCCGAACCCAAAACGCTCGACGAAGCGCGATATCCGACATGACAGCTCAGACTCCGACACAATCACATTTAAGAACTCTTCTGTCCCGCTCGGGGAATCTAACCAAATTGAAGTTGTTATTCTGACACCAAAGAAGCCGACAGGGCGGCACCATGGAAACTCCACCAAAGAGGAAACTATGGAGTGCGCCAATGCACTTGATGTCAACCTGCCTCGTCGCGCTAAAGATTCAACGACCACAAATTCTCAAACACACCGCAGTTCGCGCAGAACCTCTGATTCTCTGCCGCGGCAACAGACTCAGCGGCCTTTGAAGCCTCTTACGACGAAGCTCCTAAGAGCAGGAAAATCGGAACAAGCTTCCACACGGAAAACATTTCCGTTGAATTCAAGGTACAAACCAGCAGCTTCTCATCCGGTTGCTGCTGAAGTCGGGGGCAATAAAACGGAGTGCAATGTAATTATGAGTACTACACGGTCGCGGAGAAGGATCGTAGATGCGTTGGGTACCACGGCCCGTGGCAGGTCAGAGTCTTCAACAATTGAATCCATAAGTGTTGCCTCCCGTGCCTCATCCGAGATATCTACTGGATTATCCGAGGATTCTACGTCATCTATATCTCAACTTCCGAACTTGTCTCACAGGATGCAAATTGATTCCCAAGCCGATTCTCCCGATCAGATACAGCAGTCCCAATCCCAGGGAACAACCGGCCCCAAAGCTACCTATGCTCGGCAGAGGTCATTCCTTTCTGCTAAGAGCATAACTGAGGATCTGATTTTGGACAATCTGTTCCAGCCTTCTTTTGCTCAGCAGTATGGGGCTGGCCACGGGACCGGACCTGGCGTTTCGAACCATGTGGCCTCAAAATCTACCTGTCCCCTTGCGACCCGAATTACTGGAGACGACGATGAGGGCAACTCCAATAGGGTAGTCCGAAACATCTACGAACTACGTCGTGCAGGCGAAAATGCGAGGTTTGAAGGGATCGTGGACGCAATTTTCGAAGACATTGAAGACCCTAATTCCTCGGCTTCACGGCGTTACAGTGGACTAATCCAGCTCTGTACAAAGCTGATGGATGACCAATTCACGCGGCGATTCTTGGCACATGTTTTGGAGAAACGACTTGCAAAACAGGCTGGTAACTTGGACGACGCAATTTACACGTACCTAATTGCTTGTGCGTACGGGTTAATCTTGTCAGCAGGCCCTGTGCCGTCTGTTGTTCTACGTACCTGCTCCACGCAAGTGTTTAGAGTTATACCCAAGATGATAACTGACAAGTCTGATATCCTCGACATCTCAAAATTCGGGCCCGCTAGAACGTCCAAAGCTGTCCAAGGCTCTCTGCGGGACTTCTGCGAACAGCTAGCCGAAAGTAGAATTTGGCATGACGTCAAACCGAAGAAGTGCATCCCTCAGATCCTAGCACTACGATGCATTGAAATGGTTGTGCGGCGGTCCCGTGAGAGTGGAGATAACATGGAATATATGTCTAACGATGTTCTATCTCAGTTGGTCAACCTGTTGCTACAGCGTTCGGTGCTTCCAAAACAAGTCCAAGATGCAAAGACCGACGATTTCCTAATCCTCGAGTTGACATTCTCCATCTTGGAATCCTACACGGTTGTTCTAAATTCCCTCGAACCAAGTCAGGAGATGTTACTCAAGAGGCTTTCCGGACTTGGACCGCTCCTGTTCCAGCTATCTTCTCGCTGCTCGCAGCCGTGTTACAGACAGATCCAGTTACTAGAAATACGGCTGATCTTGAATCTTACCAATAATAACCCTTCACTCTGCGAAGATTTTTCGACACCAGAACTGATACAAGCGCTGATGGCCATCGTGATGTCGAATTTCGGGCTGGTGTCGGAGGATTTTGCTAGCGACAGAAGGGACTCTTTGTTAGACGTGGTAATCTTGGCGCTTGGAACATTGATAAATTTGACCGAATGGAACGAGACTGCACGACAATTGATTTTGAAAACACCAAGTGGCTCGACAACGTTCCTTGACAGGTTGTTAAAGCTATTCAAGGACGGATGGGATAAAACTTCCGAGGTAAGCGATTATATCTGATATCTGATTAATTTCTGACGGAGAGGGGAAAAAAATGGAAAGAAATAAGAAAACCCGCAGTTTCTCAGAAGGCTAACAACCGTATTCTTTGCCCGCCCTCCTTTTTCTTTTTTCGTTCAGGCAGACTCCGTGGTGCAGACACACTCCAATGTGGCGTTTGGTTATTTATCAGTGCTTCTGAGCACGGTGTCCCTCGACGACGAGGCGCGATTACACCTCAGGAACTCCCTCGACGGGAGAAGTGTTGACCGCGTGCTGGCTACTGTTGACGAGTTTCTGCACTACCACCGGAAGGTTGAGAAGGAGCTGCAGGACGGGCAAGGCGAGCATGAACCGGTGACCGGTTTCACGTGCAGGCTTCAGAGTATCGTAGACCGGATCAAGCAAGCGGAAGGGATCTGTTGAGAGACGGCGGTCTTTCCACCTCACCAGTACACCAGCACGGCCACATGTTGTTTAGTATTGCGTACGTAGTATTCAAGGGATCAATGATGTCGATGTGCTTTCCGTTATTGGTGTTGTTGTTGTTGATGGTGATGATGATGGAGTCACGATCTATGAATAGCAGTGTCGATAGATTTCTGTTGTTGGTTATTATTATTATTGAAGATGAAATTGAGACTAGTTACGATCTGAATTGTTTCTCCGCAACAACAATGGATGATTAGGCCGACGGCGATCCGACCTTGGAAGGCCTGGAACCGCCGATCGATCGACAAACCTGGAACCTTCCAAGGTTGGAAGCGGCAAACAGTTTCACGTGGTGCCAAGCCAGGCGGCACCGGGGCCAAACAAAAAGGGCGGAAGCAGCTGTGATTGGCTAGGAACCCCGGCTGCATGGTGGGTGGCGTCACCGGCTAAGTCAGGATGCTAGTCAGCAGAGGTGCCAGGGGGGGGGCGCCGGGGGCCCGTGGTGGGAGATGGTGGGAGACTCCGTGGTGGTTGATTGCGGGTTGCTGGGAGCCGGGGACGCCGGGGACGCCGGGGGCCCGGGGGCGACGGTCGGCCAGCTATGTAGGTTCATTTCCCCAGTATATGGTTCTATGCCTACAGCCCAGCCTGGACGGACTGGACTGACTGTGTTATGTAGCGGGGAGTGGAACCTATGCCTTCTTCTTCTTCTTCTTCTTCTTCTTCTTCTACTACTACTACTGCTGCTGCTGCTGCTGCAGCTACTACTAGTGGTGGTGGATTCCAAGTGGTCTTTATTCTCACAAAAATCGTCTCTCTTGTGCTGTTCACACAGGCTATGGACACACCGCTGCCTGCATCTGTTTCTGCACCGGTAATACCACGCGCCACCATCTCCGCGCGTAGCTGGAGTCATCATTACTACTATAAGTTACCTTAGTGAACTAGTTAGCTAGCCAAACTAAACCTGCAATAACTTACTCTCAATAAATCTCAATAAATCTCGCTTCTTCCCATTCAATCCTCTCATCCTTTGGCCCGACTTATCCACCCAATATCCAATATCCCATATCCGTATCCGTATCCTTCCCGTGCCCTGTGTTCAAGGAAACCCATTTCAACAACCTCTCCCCGTCCTGAAAATAAATTCGGATTGAAATATGGCACCACCCCCAAAGCAACGGAAGATTGCGGTTGTTGGTAGCAGATCTGTGGGTATGTCTCAAGGACCGCCATCTGAGCTCCCCCCCCACAATAGCGTTTCCCCTTCGCAAATGCGTTAACTTTCATGGATCTCCTCTACCCACAGGCAAATCATCCCTTACTGTCCGCTTTGTCGACGGGGTCTTTGTGGAGAGCTACTACCCTACGATCGAGAATACATTCAGCAGCACCATCAAGTACAAGGGCCAGGACTTTGCTACGGAGATCGTGGACACGGCTGGCCAGGATGAATACAGCATCCTGAACTCGAAGCATTTCATCGGAATTCATGGCTATATCATCGTTTACTCGGTCGCATCGCGCCAGTCCTTCGACATGGTTAAGGTTATTCGAGATAAGATTCTCAACCACCTGGTGAGCGCGTATCTCTGTCCGCACGCTTAAAAGCAAACAGTGTCCACCCCGCAACCCCGTCTTTCCTTTGTCCTGTGGGACTCCGCTGACTGCTGCCACCATTTCTTGGCTCTTCATTGACAGGGAGCGGATTGGGTGCCCCTAGTGGTAGTCGGAAACAAAAGCGACCTCAAACCAGACGTACGACAAGTGACGGAGGAAGAAGGGAAGAAACTCGGGGAGGAATTCAATTGTGCCTGGACCGAAGCAAGTGCCCGACTGGACGAGAATGTCGCCAAAGCCTTCGACCTGATCATCGCGGAAGTTGAGAAATCGCAGAACCCAACTCAGCCTTCTAGCGGTAGTAAATGCATCGTTATGTAAAACGCCGCACTGCGTATGGCACACGGCGTACGACACACGACACACGGCGACAAACGAGACTCACCCCGAAATGTACTTTGCTATGAGATAATGCTTTCCTCTTTAAATCTACCTTTACTTTTCTTTTTATACTATTGATATGTTTTTGATGGTGTTAGCCCAGCATATACGCGTGTTTACCGTGGTTGGGTAGATGGGTTTGATCGGGTTTTCTTTTTTAAGCAAGTTTAAGTCTTGGAGAGAGGGCGTTACCAGTGGTCTCCAGAAGGGTTTTTTTCTACTGATGTGGCATTCTGGAAATATTATCCATTTGCCTTGTCACACTCCCTGTCAGTTCGTTGGTTTTTTCCCTGCCGGGGAGGGACGGATTTTATTCTCTCGATTTCCGTCATTTCTTTCCCACTTGTTCCTGTTTCGGGTTTATGGGTTACTGTGATGCGTATATTTGGCAGTCAATAGAGGCACACCGTCACATTTACAGGGCTCTGTGTGGCTTCAGCTGGTGTTACCTTTTTTTTTTGTTTGTCTCCTTTTGCGGTCCTACATTTTAGTGCAACTTTCTAATTCCGCCGCCTCTTATTATTATTGTTATTATTATTGATAATCACCGTTATGATTACCATTCCTATTAGCTCTTTTACCAAATGTTTCATACTCTCTCTTTTCTCTTTGGAGCATGGCGGCACACATAGACAGACTGTTCATACAACGGTTGTGATGACGTTTGACCGCTTATTTCATTTTCAACCGTTGTCTTTGTTTGCTTGCCAAAGCATCTCTCCTCAAAACAGTGTGGGCAGCAGGACTTTGAGAGGTTATTGGGGTTGGCAACTTGATGGTGATAATAATGATAATCGAAGTAATTGCAGTCGTAAATACGAGCAAGTTAGGTCTGGACATCCAGAGTTTGTTCCTTAAAGACTCGAGACTCGAACGCGTCTCCTTACCTTCTTTGCTTTTTCCTTCAGCAGCTAAACTCAATTAGCTTTACACCCAGATAAGATCGTCGCATGGAGCAGCATCGATTTATATGCACTACCCATATCTCTTATCCTCACGTCCCACTATCTTTTTGCCCCGCCATACTGAACCAGAGCCAAAAAAAAAAAAAAAAAAATAATAGACTGGCAGCCAACCCCTCGCCCGTCGTCGCTCTCTGCCAAATTCAACCCCGATCTCACCGTTTCGTTATACAAGAAGCCATCTAGCGCACTCTATTCGCTCGACCTTAAACTTAGCAAAAGCCAACGAATCACCTGCGAGAAAGAGAAAAAAAGGCAACTGGGTCATCACCATGCTTGACATTGCGGACTTTGTCCATGGAGCCACTCCAGAGAAGATCACGGAAAACCAAGAGAGATTAAAGGAGAATCAACGGCGTCGCGGCGCACCAGTGGAGGCCATAGACGAGGTCATTGCCTTGTTCAAGGTCGCCCGTGAAGGTATGTTGCTGGCCTTCGCAGGGATCTCGCAAACCAAATTCCCTTTCGCATTTTGCATTTTCCACACTGGAAATCACAAAGCTTGCGTTGCATGTCCGCTGATTTGTTTTTCTTTCTTCTTTTCTTCTTTTTTTCTTTGTAAAAAAAAACAGCACGCTATGACGTTACTCAGATAGGCGAGAAGATCAATAAGGTCCAAAAGGAAATTGGGAAGAAGAAAAAGGTTCACTCATCCTTTCTTCGTACGGGCTTTGCACAACGGTGTCCATATATACACCCCATATTTATATCATCAACTGCGACTAATAGATCTGTTTTGGGCATTGA
This sequence comes from Histoplasma ohiense, assembly GCA_017607445.1. Classification (NCBI taxonomy): domain Eukaryota; kingdom Fungi; phylum Ascomycota; class Eurotiomycetes; order Onygenales; family Ajellomycetaceae; genus Histoplasma; species Histoplasma ohiense. The sequence continues at coordinate 810,755 of JAEVHH010000007.1, read as the reverse complement.
TCTAGAACAAAGAAGATGCGGCTGATCTGATCGCGGAGAAGACGGAGCTGGAGAAGCAAAAGAAAGACGCCGATGCAGCGGCCACAGAGAAGGAGTTGTTGAGAGACCGGAAACTTGCATCGATTGGCAATTACGTCCATGAAGACGTCCCTACGAGTCAAGATGAGGTTGGTGACTCCTCTGTATTCTACTCCCGGTTTCCTGGAAATCAATCGCCAACCAAATAACTAAATTCGCGATCTATATAGGCGGATAACTCTATTCTCTCGACATGGGCGCCAGAATGGTTCAAGGAAGAAAAACCCGCCTACTGCCTCTCACATGATGATGTGCTTCACCGGTTGGATGGTTTTGACCAGAAACGAGGCACTAAAATCTTTGGACACCGGGGATACTGTCTTGTCAATTATGGCCTGCTCCTAAACCTTGCTCTGGTGAACTATGGACTAGAGTTTTTGTTCGGAAAGAAATACACACTCAACCAGCCCCCTTACTTCATGCTGAAGCAGTTTATGGCGAAGACTGCTCAGCTTGAGCAGTTCGATGAAGAGCTTTATAAGGTTACTGAAAACGAGGATAAAGCATCGGAAAGATATTTGATTGCAACTTCTGAGCAGCCCTTGTCTGCTTTACATAGCGGCGAGTGGCTTCAGGATAGTGATCTACCAATCAAATACGCCGGATACAGCACTTGTTATAGAAAAGAGGCTGGCTCTCATGGCAAGGAGGTAATGGGGATTTTCCGTGTGCACCAATTTGAAAAAGTAGGTTTTCGGTTAAATTTTCTTGGGGAGGGAAGTTGCGCCGATACATAACTAACATGGCTGTTAATTATAGATAGAACAATTTGTGATGACAAAACCCGAGGACTCCTGGGATGCATTTAAAGATATGATGAAGAATTCAGAAGAATTCTACCAATCCCTCGGGCTCCCATATCGAGTTGTCGACATTGTCTCCGGGGCGCTGAATAATGCCGCATCGAGGAAGAATGACTTAGAAGCATGGTTCCCGTCCCAGGGCAAATACAAGGAGCTGGTTTCTTGCTCGAACTGTACAGACTACCAGACACGGGCACTGGAAATACGATACAGACAGAAGAAGGATCTTGTGGATGAGAAGGAATCCGGCGCTGACGAGAATAAGAAGATCTATGTGCACGCGTTGAACGCTACACTGTGTGCTACAGAGCGCACGCTTTGTTGTATCTTGGAAAACTACCAGACTGAAACAGTGAGCCTCCCTCCCTGAATAGCAAAAACCCCGATTTACTGGTTGACCCCACATAAAACGTGTCATAAATTTGCATATAATTTGTAACTGACATATCTTCACTCGGCTATATAGGGTATAATTGTCCCAGAAGTGCTCCGGAAGTATATCCCAGGCCAACCCAAGGAAATACCATATACTAAGGAGCTGGTTGAAAAGCCCAGCGCAGATAAATCAAAGACTAAAGCTAAGCAAAATCCTGCGCCAAAAAACGGTAATGTGACTGAAGGGATGCGGAACTTGAAAGTATAGAGGGAACTGCGATATAAACCGAGTGGGGCTGACAGTTTAGCCGCAACTCCCATATGCTGTATAGAGATTCTCTTTCCATCGGTGATATCTAGGGGATATTATGCCGATGGCCTGTCAAGGTAGTATACATGAATTTAACAGAATAGTGGATAAAGAGGGTTGCGTTGAGTATTTTAAACTTGTGATAAATATTTCTCCATCGTAGATGAAAATATTTTAACCTTAGGTGGAAGCAAGATATATTCCTCGCCGCTCGACAAATCAGTAACAATTCTTATTCACAATAAAAATTGTGACTCACATTGAACAGCTAAATATCCCTATTATTGGTTGGTACCAGTAAGAAAAGCCAGCTAATTTTTATTAAACTCATAGAACGAGAGTTTTCTTTTTTTTTTTTTTTTTTGAAACACTCTTCTGTCCCTCCCTTTGACAAACCGAACAAGCATCCTCTGCACAAAGCGCCTCCACCTCCAATTGTTCAACGAGCAACTAGCCACCAATGGCGTCCGTTGCAAGAGACATCAAAGGTAGCCCTGCTGGACACGCTCGTAGTGTTTCCCGTAGCTTCAGCTTTTCCACTTCCCCGTCAGCGGCTGTCTACTCCTCACCATCCAGCCAAACCGGCATGCATGCTGCAAACCCGGCAGCCCTCAAACCATTAAAACCATTTGCGACTGAGGATATCAAAATATTACTTCTGGAAAATGTAAACCAGACAGGAAGGGATATTTTGCAAGAACAGGGCTATCAGGTCGAGTACTTGAAGTCCTCGTTACCGGAGGATGAGCTGATTGAAAAGATCCGGTTTGCTACTCCTTGACCTCTCGTCCCCCAGGCCCCTCCAGCCCTGCTACATACACCGCACCGCACCGCACCGCACAATTGGAAAAACACAAGCAAGACTGACCCCGAAATATCCCCTTCTCTATCTAGGGATGTGCACGTCATTGGCATACGGTCCAAGACCAAGCTAACAGAGCGGGTACTCAAAGAAGCCCGTAACCTCATCGTCATCGGCTGCTTCTGTATCGGCACGAATCAAGTCGATCTTCAGTATGCCGCGACACATGGCATGGCCGTGTTTAATTCCCCCTTCAGTAACTCGCGTAGCGTGGCTGAATTGGTTATCGGCGAGATCATTTCCCTGGCTCGACAGCTGTGTGACCGATCGAGCGAGATGCACAATGGGATGTGGAATAAAGTGAGTAGTAAATGCTGGGAAGTGCGCGGGAAGACGCTTGGTGAGTCGTGTAAACTTTTCTTCATATGATTTTGTATATTTCCGGTTGTGATATTACCCTTTTCAATCTTTTTTTTTTTTTTTTTTTTGGCGTGGCATCGCGGCTTATATATACATATTGAATGTGTTTTCTACATATACAGGAATCGTCGGATATGGACATATTGGATCCCAACTGTCCGTCTTGGCGGATGCGATGGGTATGAACGTGATATACTATGACGTTGTCAATCTGATGGCAATGGGAACAGCGCGACAAGTGCCCACCTTGCGAGATCTTCTCAGTGAGGCCGACTTCGTAACTCTACACGTCCCCGAACTGCCAGAAACCAAGAACATGATCAGCGCGGACCAGCTGAGGCAGATGAAATATGGGAGCTACCTCATCAACGCCAGCCGCGGAAGTGTTGTCGATATCCCTGCTCTAATCCAAGCATTGCGCGAGGGCAAAATCGCGGGAGCTGCGCTTGATGTCTATCCCAACGAGCCTGCGGGTAACGGGGCCTATTTTAACAATGAGCTTAACAGGTGGAGTGCGGATCTGAGAGCGTTGAAGAACCTAATCCTCACACCGCATATTGGCGGGAGTACCGAGGAGGCGCAGAGTGCGATTGGCATTGAAGTTGCCCAGGCGTTGGTACGCTATGTAAATGAAGGTGTTACGATAGGGGCCGTAAATATGCCTGAGGTGCATCTGCGGTCCTTGACGATGGAAGAGCCCAACCATGGCCGGGTGAGTCGATTTGTTTCTCTTTTCTTTTCTTCTCCTCACATCTTTTATTCCAAAGAAGATTTTAAAAAAATATAAATAAAACAAATCCAGATGAAATAAGCGAAAAGCTAATGTGTGTAAACGTGTTGTTAACCAGGTCATTTTCATCCATCAAAATATTCCTGGCGTACTGCGGAAAGGTATTCAGAAGACATCCCACCACCCCCTCCCTCACCAGCATCCCTACTGGAAGCGTTCGCCATCCCTGGGTTATCTTTTATACTAATTACCGCCTGTGTAGTAAACGAAATCCTTAGCGATCACAACGTTGATAAACAGATGACTGATAGCCGTGGCGATGTACGCAATCCTATCCTCCTGCGATGTGACAATTTATGCGGACAAAATTAACAACATGAACAGGTTGCATATCTGATGGCTGATATAAGCGACGTTCATACCAGCGATATTAAGGATCTCTATAACAGGCTCGAGAACTTACCATGTATGAGCAAAAAATCCCGCATCTCTTTTTCTCCCTCATGATGCTCTTAAGAAAGGGACAGAAATGGAAATTTTTAAGCTAACGAATGGTTTAATCTAGCTCGAATTATGACACGGATACTGTATTAAGTGGACCACTTTCATGTGTGTAATATACCTAGCTACCTACTCAACGACATCTAGGCACCGGCTGTGTATATTAACCGGCCAGCAAATTCAGCATTAATATCCATGTCTTCGTCATGTTTTTCAACAAAAACAAATGCGCAATTTCTTTTTGGCGTTGGCGGCGAGGGGACTGCATTATTTCATGAGCCAAAATTTCTGGAGATGCGAAATTGTAGCTCTTATAGGGATTGGACCCAATAGTTAACTGCATATGTCTTATCCGTTGTGCCCCACTCTGCATGTATCACTATGGCATTCTTGGACCGTTTGTCTGTTGGAAGTAATACACGTGTACTTGTTTATCCACGTCGTTAACTACTTAAAGAGGGAGAGTAACATGACAACATCACCTCTATTAGTGTGAGATGCTATTTTAAAATACACTGCGTCTTTTCATTCGAGGGCCAAAAACACCAATACGCAGAGAGCGACGCCACCAAACAACCCGTCCATGCTGCCAGGTTAAAATTGAAGCGAACATTTTCCATGGCATATTTTATTAAAGTAAACTTGGTTGAGCATGCCTCAAGCTAAATTTGATTAAATGATAAAAGTAAGCGGAAGGCGGGAGCTCAAACAGTATTGATATTTGAGACTTCTCCAAGTGAAATACTGGGGGTTTCAGTAAGCGGCGACTAAAGTGATCACCGCCGGTGAAGATCATAGTAGGAATTGCTTTCCCGAGATCGAGTTCTATGTCTGGGTTCTGGGCTTCGACTTCGTCTTCTCGAACGATCCCGATCATAATCCCGTAGCTCTGCAGTATCTCGTCTACCATCGTCCCGGCCTTTGAAGCGATCAGCTGGCCCATCATAGTTTGGGATGTATGAATCCAGACCACTCTCCCTGCGAGGCGGTGGGCCATCTCGTCTGGGTTCGAGACGACTGTCTCCTCGCCAGGCCTGGCCGGCCGTCCATGGATGATGAGAAGATACGGGTGGTTTAGGGGGCAGCGTGGAATCTCGTTGCCAAGCCGGAAGATGTCCGCGTGGTTCATCAGAGGCCAGTTTTCTTTGCAGCTGTGCGACGTCCGGGACGCGGTTGTCGAACTGTCGCCGAGGGGCTACGGAAGATCCATTTGTTGGAGGGCCACGAGCTACATTCGGAATTCGGCTCAATTTATGGTCAGTGTTCTGCCTCAATCCTGACCCAGAGGTCCATTCGCCGTTTGGACCCATGCCTACTGACCCCCCTGCAGGGGCAGGGGGTAAAGCGGCTTTCTGGCCGCGGAATTTCCGTCTATCAAGCTCATGCGAATCTTCAAATTTCGGCAAATCACCAGGTCGTGCGGGGAATGGGGGACTGCGAAAGTATGGATGTTGAAGAGCGTCAATTGCATTGATCCTTTTGCGCCAATCCAGTTTAAGGAGCTCACTTAGGAGAGATATAACTCCTGCTCCTTGCCTGCGGGAAATGTTAGAATTAACAGGAACGTCAGAATTTATTAGAGGGTAAATAAATATCCACGACGCACTCTTTAAAAACAGCGGCAAGGTTGCCTTGCATACTCCCGAAATTCTTCACAACATCGCAACCCGGTAATGAACTCCATCCCGGCATGTTTTCTTCCGTCGGGGTGCCAACAAGGCTGAATATGAGATGAGCCTGGTTTATATCACTGCTGCCAGCGAGAATTGGCTTTCCTTTGAACATTTCGCCGAACACACAGCTGTGTGAGGGTTAGTTATGTGAAAATGTAATTAATTTTCACCCATTGCAAGGTCGCTTACCCGACACCCCACATGTCGATTGCGGTAGTATATTTCCGAAGGTGAAGTAGGAGTTCTGGCGGCCTATACCATCGAGTAACAACTAACGTTGTATACTCTCTCACTGCTTCACCGCCTCCTTTGCCGGGTTTGGGTGGCGATTCGTCATATGGTCGAGCCAGACCGAAGTCTGCAATTTGAAGGATGCCTTTATTATTGATTAGAAGGTTCGCAGCTGGAAATTCTATTAGTATATAAACGTAACGAACCCCGAATTTTGTATTCTCTGACCTTTCATGTCACGATGTAATATTTTATTCTAAGGAAGGGTTAGTTAGCTTGGCATGGGAAAAAGCCCCTTGAACTGCGGAAGTATGCACCTCATGTAAATACCGTAGACCCTCTAAGAGTTGCAGCATATAACACTTGATCTGGGGTTCGGTAAAGTGAACGCTAGGGTTTTCTAGAAGGCCTGAAAGATCATGGTCCATGTATGGAGTGACCATGTACATGCTAGGTTTTTTCCTTCCTTCTCCTTTTCAATTGTAAGCCCCGCCCATGAAACAGAGAGAGGGATACATTCGTGTAAACCAACCTCGAGGACGCTCAACCGCCATTTCCTGAAGTTGTAGAACATTCGGATGCGAAAGCATCTTGAGAAGTTTTATTTCCCGCAAGGCTGTTATAGGAAACTAGGTGCCTAGATTAGACAAAGTAGATACAAAATATATCTAACGGTTAACTTACCCCATCCTTCTCATTATGCATTAGTATCTTTTTCAATGCAACTATGGCACCCGACCGTTTGGAGCGGGCCTTGTACACCTCGCTAGAATTTGTAAATATCTTTTTGTGAGTCATCATAAGAAGTTCGTATATTTTTTCACATACCCGAATGTACCCTCTCCAAGCTTCCCCAGAAATTCGAACTCTCGAATATTTGAGCAGCCATGAAACCGCGGATTTCCGTGCTCATCCCGTTCCAAAGGAACTTTGGATGGGGGTGAGGAATTGGGGATGACCATATTTATCGAGGTTAGACGGGCTGGCCTCCCTCAACGCGGAAATTGGTTTTTTGTATTCGTCCTCTCCAGCAAGTAAAACTTTTCATGAGAATCTTTTCACACAGAATCGACATGAAAACGAGCACCCTTATGGTGTCGGCGTGTTTATGTGGTGGTCAGGAACAGACTGTGCGAACATCGGTTCTCGTCACATGGATGCATCGAGTATGGGCGTGTTCGATAACGAAGGATATTCAAGGTTCGGGCAAAGGATGGATGAAGCACAAGCTTTTCGATAGTATATGGAGCTTTTCCTATAGCTAAAAAACCTGTCCTTTGGATCCTGAGGAGGTAAATAATTCATGCACCGCGCATATGTGATTTGGTCGTGTTTTAGTATAGTGTTGAAGCATTTATCCCCTCATTCCCGCCACAGCATATCTTGCGAGATCCTTGTGCGTATAGGTAGTTTCGAAATGTAATTCCTGGTTGCCAAACAGGAGTCATCGGCAACCGAAGACGTAAACTTGTGGTTGATGCCGGATGATGAGAAACCGAAAGGGGAAATTCATGTCATGTGACTCGGCGCGATCTGAAATCTCCCTCTACCGAAGTTCAATTGAATGTCCCAGTTGCAGGTTCAATCGTGTCCCTCACAGCCCAGTTGAAGGTATGTCCCCAAGAATCAATTACACATTCGCTCTTGCTGACTGTTATCGGGGAACAAGCTTTCTGATTAGAGCTTCCAGCCATGCCTTCAAATCATCCGATTCAAGTCCGCGCAACCCGGCCATTGTACCGATTCGCCGCGACTGCTCTTGGAGCCAGCATGTGGTTTTTCGTACGTTCAAGCTAACAAATTCTTATGTAGACAACTGACGTCTACTTCAAACATTCTGACTTTCTCTATGCATATTGCTTTAGTTGATGTATCGCGCTAAGAAAGACGGTCCTGTTCTTCTCGGTTGGAAACACCCTTGGGAACATTGAATTGATGTTTTTTACGATGACTCAGAGCGGAGGAAATGGAAAGGAGTATTCCTAGAAAGATAGAGCTCCACTAGGAATGGAATCATACAGTCGTGTATAACCTGACGCATCGTCAGTGTCATAGTAGTTCGAGGCAACGAGCAACTTCAAATTCTCGATAAGAAGATGGATGCTATGGATTGCATGCATTAGAGGATATAATGGGTATAATATTCTTTCTTTTCCTATGGTCTCTTTCAATAAGGCATAAAATCAAGCTATATGCTTTTGCAAAATTCCTTAAACCCATAAATCTATCCCATTTTCTACCTCTTCTAAATTCGAGTGGTGACATCTGCGATAGTATATAATCCTGAAAGAGGGAAGTTTGTATGATAAGTCTATGATTCTTCAAGCAGATTCTTATACCGACGCCGCTGCTTTGCTTGATCTGGACGAAGCCAGCAATGAATGTGACCAACAAGACGAGCCAATCTGGGGAAAACCAATCGTTCCCCAAGCCATGCGATTGAAAAGTTAACAAGTGCTAGCCCCATAATCCAAAACTTGAACCAAGTAGACATTTCGGTAAGTTGCATGAAATTGAATAACCATTTCGCTGGTTCAAATAGCATGTATGAGGAGAACATAAATGTAACTATGATGGTGACGACAAAGGGTACTGCATTTATTCCCTCATCAGCTTCCAGTGAACAAAAAAGAGGATGAGACAAGAAAATGGGATATAGTGAACTAGAGTAAAGGGGTTGGAGGATAATTCACGAACCGTTCGAAGTCATTGGTTGCCGGAAGGGGCGCCCTACGCTGATTACAGGGCCAGAAAATATATATTCGAAACAGGACAGAAGGAAAAGTGCCGTGTTTTGGGAATTTTTCACGTTTGTATCGTTGAATTTCTTTTTCGGTGGAATATACCTGAAGGAAATGAGGAATGTTAGGAGTTGGATATCCAAGGATCATGTAAGATTCTTTACCAGTCTTGGAACTGAACAGTCTCAAAAACAATGAGCTGCATTATGATACAAATACCGATTTGACCGAGAAGCGGAACTAGAACTTTGAGGGAAACTAGATTTGAGGTTGGAGTCTTGCGGCAAAGAATAGAGCTTGGTCCAATCCAACCCACTAAAACAACGGTCAATAAATGCCAGGTGAAACAGAATACCGTCAGCAGTGAAAACTCACTAAATATCGCAATGGGCAGGATCAAGAGAAGGTCGATAAATAAATACTATTCGCGGATCAGCAGTCTCCACTTGGGTTTGGTACCTGACTGGGCTTACCTGGAAGTCACCTAGATTGGATGCTGAAGTATATAGAAAGCTCACAGAAGTGAACTGGATGGCGGAATATAAACTCATAAATTTAAAGCAACAAAAGCTTGTAACTAAGGCCGCTCTTCCTTCCCTATGCTGCATTAGCGCATGGAGCCCGCCATCCGTACCTTGAGCTGACTTACCTGATCACTTGTGGTACGCATGATATATCAAACACTCGACTGGTAAACGGAGCCGCCACTGACGCCTCTGCCTCAGAGAGAGAAATGCCAACATCTGCGGCCTTCAGCGCTCCGCAGTCATTCGCTCCATCACCACAAAACCCGCAACAATAATCTAGAGACTGGAGTTTTTCGACCAGTTCATGTTTTTCGTCAGGAGACATGCGGGCAAACACTTGACCGCGAACAAGCATCTGTTTTTTCAGGTTAGGTTTAATTATCGAAAGGAAGCGTGTGAACTTACCTTATTTAGGACTTCCGTAGAGCCGTAATCAACAATCCATCGAAATATATCCCCAGTTACAGCTATAGAGTAGTTAGGATTGCGATATGGCACTGACAGATCGGTGCCACCTCGAGTAGGAATAGGCTAATGCTTTGTCAGAACAATTAATCGCCTTGGGAGTGATAGGGAAGGTAAGAATACCGTCAGTGTGTTTTCATCGAGAAGACAGTCAGAGTTTTCTGTATTCTCCCAGCTCAGACGCGCATTGGGGTCGAACATATTTCCTGAAAGTGAGTTAGGTGATTTTGTTTGGAACACAACATGACCCCGCATCTACTTACCTTCAACAAACCGGGGTACAAAGCATGGACTCGACGCGTCTATAATGCCGCATTCTCGGGCGACACTGACACCTGTCAGGATATTATCTCCAGTACACATGATGTTTCGGATGTGAGCTTGGTTTAGTTCAGTGATGACACCTTTGGAACTAGGTTTGAGCTTGTTTTCGAAGACAATGATGCCAATGAATTCGAGATCAGATTCGGCTTCCAGACGATGTAGTTTTTGTACTTTTATCCAACTGAGCTTCTGGAAATGTTTTGCTGCACAGGCAATAACACGGAAACCTCGATGGGTGTAGAAGCTAAGCAGATCTTCAAAATCGGGAGGTACTGTTCACAACTTTATTAGCCTGGAAATATAGCCTTAGCCGCGGTAATTTACTTACAACTTTCAGGAAGACATATGTCTTTCATGCATTCAGGGGCCCCTTTTACGAATACGAAGGCACCTGGGTCGCCAAACTGTCGAGCTATAACGCTTGACCGACGAAGTTGGGACACGAATTCAAATGACCTGAGGACACCGAGCTCGAATGGTTTGCCCTATTGTAAGATCGTTAGCGGGGAGAAAAGCGATTCAGAAGAACAACTTACAATTGGGTCAGGATCATTATAATCAGGAGAAAATTCAGCTGGTGGCCTGGCGATAGATGGAGAACCATAGTCACGGTCCATCTCTATATCTGCAGCATTATGGCTCCCTTCTTCAAATGACCACCCAATGAACTGGAACATTTTCACATCTAGGGGATCACCAATCAGTTCGCCATCGACAATCCGCAAGGAGTGGCACGTTGCCATGGTATAGAGAATATATCTGTTTGCACGATAGTCCACCATGGGTTCTCTCTCATACGACCGATGAGGAAGAATGGATGATGATTCGGTGAGGAGGTCACTAAATCTAGTACGGTACGTCGAATCGGTTGGAATCAGCACAGGTTCTTTTGCGTTAAGAGATTGACTTACCTTAAGTCCGGTCCGCGAATTACCCTAACCCCCAAGACATCAAGACCGTCCTCCGTTAGAGTCCCCGTCTTATCGAAACAAACTACATTGAGCTTCCCGCCAACATTAACCCTGTAAGGGGCCTTTCAGCAACGCAGTACCGGAGTTCATCTTCTTCGCTTGAAGGCTTACCTTTGAGGACTAATGCAAAAAATTTTCTCCTTTTTGAGCCGAGAGAGGGCAAAATTTGTGCCAATCGATAGTGTAGCAGGTAGCGCGGGTGGAACAACAATGGTGATGAGGTCAAGAGCACGGATAATAATGGTATGCCAGGGGAGCTGATACAAAGCGGTTAGGTTGAAAGAAAAACTTAATCAGAAAACAAGTCATTCCCATACCCCTAATCTGACAAAATTTATGAACGATGCAATGAATCCAAATCCAGCAACAATACCCATGACTGAAATATACCGGAAAGAATCTCGGTAGAATTTGAAGCCAGATGGCTTCGGAAAAAGCATTGAGCGAACAAGGGCGCCCTTTGTTGTATTAAAACCTGTTCTGATCACCATAGCTAATGCGACGGCTTCGTCATCCTTAGGATCTTGCGGGCGCCTAGCTCTTATTATCCTTGTTCCAGAGAAAAGGGAATGTTTTGCGACATTTGGTTGGACCGATGGCGCACTGATGTCGAGAGAGGCAAGGGCTTCATTTGTGGTTGGGGTTTTTGCGATAGGAACGGATTCACCTAGTTCGGGTTTAGTATGGCTATTTCGAAAAGTCGAGGGGTTTGCGAACCTGTCAGCATGCTCTCATTAACGATGCAGTCTCCAGTTAGGAGTAAACAATCGCATGGAACTTGAGTCAGGGATGGATCGGAAACCTCATACACATCGCCTGGGGCTAGGTCGTGTGACTGAATAGTTCTCCCTATACATTATCAACATCTGACTCAAAACGCTGTTTTTAGGAAGGAGAATCTAATCGGGTTTGGAAAGAGAAACTCCTACAGAATCCACTCCTCAACACTCGGACATTACATTCGAAGTGGGAGATTTCTCTAAGACGCCGCATTGTCTGATACTCAGAGTCAGGACAGCCTTTGAAAAGTCGAGGACTTTAGAAATAGAATACCGATCTTGTTTCTATGGTCGTTGTTGTAATACTGAAGACCGAAATAAGAAGAATACAGGCCGCATAATAATAATATTGATCCATTGACCAAAGGATCAAACTAGCAACCTGGAAGATGTAGAATGGGTGGAAAGCCTCGAAGCAGAGGAGATAAGCTGTTGTACACGACCATTAAAACAAAAAAGAAAAGAAAAAGATAACTCACTTCGTCGATCATGATTTGCGGGATACTTTTTTGCCGGATATCGATTATGTTCGGGCCAAATATTTGTTCTCGAAAATCCCTCTCTTCCGCCGTTAATCCAATTCGCAAAGCTTTAATGCTTGTCCAAGAAGGATCTTTCCACCCGGTACACTGCAAAAATCGGTATTCGGCAGGATGGTAGTAAAAGCGAATATAGCGAAAATCCAAGAACCGTAGGGTTGAAATAACAGGGTCATACTCCTCATCAAATATGGGAGTGTCAACCTCCTTGGCCGGAGCGCCAAAGACTGTGGACAACGGGCGATCGTACGGCTGGCTGACGACTTCGTGAACGGTCAATTGTGACCATTGGTCCTACTTCATTTCAGTCGTGTCAATCAATTAGAAAAGGAGAGAAATATCTTACCTCGACTACGGCCCATTGACATCGGCATAACGGTGTTGGCGTGCCGATTAGTCTCGTACGCCATCGGGGAAGCCATCGAAAAAGAAGGTACCCTAAACCACATGATAGGAAGCAGACTGTAAGGTATAGGAGATAGCCAGAAATACTAGTGTTAAAACCCGCGATTACCACCGTCAGATCTTCCGTGGCGACGTATATTTTCTGGCTAGTCACCTCGTCAAGGGATTGTCGTCTCACTGAACCCTCGGGAGACTCGTCTCGATGTAGCAATGGCGCATCGAAAGAATCTCTGGCAACATGGGAGTCCATTGAAGCGCGGCTAGGACTTAGCGGTGCCTCCTCAATGTCGACCTCATTTCCTCCCGCATACCCACTTGCGACTTCATCTTCATCTCCAACGGCGTCTACAACTGCCCACTCCGGCACCTCCGAGGTTTCCCTGAAGTAAGTGAAACTGAGTTGCGATTCACGGCGAGATCGGCGAGGTACAAACGAGGCAGAGCTAGAGGGGATGCTCTCTGAAACGGGCCCCGCATAGATCTATCTCAACGTCAAAATTCATTCGTTCCGCTTCTCTCGCGGCAGGGAGTCAGAGGGTCCGTATACGGACCTCATCGTGCGCCATTTCAACATCAGATATGATACTAGAGCTACACATATAGTCAGTTATACGCCAGTGTATCTTGAACACGTTTTGTAATATAGCACGCACCTGCTTCTCACTGATGATCTTCGATGACTGAGAGGGGGCTCCGGACCGCCAACCCTGTCCCACTCCGCAGAAGGCTCATGTCCCGCCATGATCCTCATGTGCTTTTCACTCACTCTCAAACAATTCTATTTCCCTGGCGAACATTTTCCAACACGGGCTTGGGTTTTCTGGAGGACCTAGATATGTCAAATTTCTGAAAGCCCAAGGTTTGCTCGTCAGAAGGCTGGCGGATAGTGATAATCACATGACCTACCTATAGAAATGGATGCAAGCGTTTGGACTCCTTTCGGGCGTAATATTTTTCTAATAACTAATGTCGGGCTTTTGATCATTAAGTAAAGGATAGGGGGGGGTATCTAGGAAGCAATTGTCTGCTGGCACTTACTTGAGTATCTCATGGCCTCCTCTGGATTGTGCATGAGTTCAAGTTACTACATTAATTGTAGTAGTTATGATTTATATATACACAAGTTAGATAAACGCTCCAGAAATTCGCCAGCCAAATGGACGTCTTGCGTTCCCACCAATCTACCTACATCTATATACCCTTGTAGCACTCATGTTCTTTGTTTGCTTTTTACTTTACTGCGAGGTTAACTAGCATTTTGTTTATCTTCGCTGACTCCGTGTCTGGACTGTGCCAAGCCCCCTCAACCAAAACCGCGCTAATTGTTCCCACCAAAAGGACCCCATCGATGCGTTTCGCCGCTGAGGAAAAAAAACCCAAAACATATTGTCGTCTTCATCTCAAATCCTCCCTCTTCGTGACTCTCTCCTCCCATTACATCTCCTTTCCCAGCATCTCCCCAGTGCACTCTCTCTATCCCCCCAGCCTGCTCGGAAAGATGTCGGAACCCATCAGAAACAAGAAAGTGGAATTTCCCACAGCCCCGTACGTATACCCCACCTAACTCCATCCCCAAACCGTTTCTGACCGCTAATCGTCGACAATCACAAAAAGTACCCCCCAAAACACCCCAGCTAACAATGCTCCCATCTCCTCGCACGCCCAACAACCTGGTGTCGCCAGCATTAAAGAAGGTGCGTGGTTTGTGTTTATTCACATCCTCGTTGTGATTGAGTATTCGTCATTGTCAGCATTTTGTTATGTCAACTAACCTGAAGTGTTATGACTTGCAGAGGACCTCGACCGTGCAACGGCAGCTTCGCTATTTGCGCAAAACCCAAAACTGATTTCCATGATCCAGGGGAGACTTGGGTCTTTGGTTGGCCGATCGTCTGGTTATGTGGAGTCTCTCCCTGCGCCCGTTCGTCGTCGTGTAACAGGCCTGAAAGGAATCCAGAAAGAGCATTCGAAACTTGAGGCGGAATTCCAACAAAAAGTCCTCGAGCTAGAAAAGGAATACTTTGCCAAATTTAAACCTTTGTACGCTAAACGTGCGACTATCGTCAACGGACAATCTGAGCCTACTGAAGATGAAGTACAGGCTGGTAAACCAGAAGATGAGGACGAAGAGCGGGATTCTAAGGCGAAGGATGAAGCAAAATCGGAAGATATTGATGTGCCTGTAGCCGCTGGTATTCCTGAGTTCTGGCTCTCTGCCATGAAGAACCATATCTCTCTTTCCGAAATGATCACCGACAGGGACGAGGAGGCATTGAAACAATTGACCGACATTCGTATGGAATATCTCGAACGTCCTGGTTTCCGCCTGATATTCGAGTTTGCTGAAAACCAGTTTTTTACCAACAAAACCATCTCTAAGACCTATTACTATCAGGAAGAAAGCGGTTACGGTGGCGATTTCATTTACGATCATGCCGAGGGCGATGAGATTGAATGGAAAGAGGGCAAGGACCTTACCGTCCGATACGAGAGCAAAAAGCAACGAAATAAAAGTAAGGATTTTGTTCAATCCAAGTGCGTCAAACATCAATATTCTAACCGTCGTTATTTATGAAATCTAGGTACCAAGCAGACCCGCGTGGTAAAGGTCAAGGTTCCCACAGATTCGTTCTTCAATTTCTTCTCCCCACCAAAAGTGCCAGCAGGTGGTGACGATGATGCGGCGTCCGATATTGAAGAGCGACTGGAGTTGGACTACACTCTTGGTGAGGACATCAAGGAGAAACTCATTCCCCGAGCCGTTGACTGGTTCACCGGAGAAGCTCTTCAATTTGAGGAATACGATGAGGAGATGGACATGGACGATTTCCATGACGATGATGAGGATGATGACGACGACGACGATGATGAGGACCGGAGAACGGATGGAGAATTGGATGACGAAACCGATGAGGAGGTAGGAAAACTCGAGATTTCTATTCCAATCCAAGAATACGTATAGCTAACTCAGATTTACCAGGACGATGGAACGAAGCCCAAGAAAGAGGCTGCGGAATGCAAGCAGAGCTAGAGAAGGGCTTTTCTTTCTCTTTCTTTTCTTTTCTTTTTCTTCATAAAAATAGTTTGCCTTGTGCCTCTGGGAGCCCCGTTTCCCCTCCTTTTTTTATCAATTTTAAACCACATGTTACCAACCTGTTTGTGTTTATTCTTCCCCTCCCTTCTCTCTCTCTCTCTCTCTTTTTCTCTCTACTATGCTCCATAGTTCATGTCCATGTGCAATTTTCCCAGTTTAAGTTGCTTTCTTCTTTTTATTGCGTTATGCACCGAGATTGAGCCTAATAATACATATATAATATGGACAATAGCATCCGTCCTTCTTCTTACTTCGTTCCTTTGCACTCCCTTCTTTCCGTCTGTTGCCCATTACCATACCTAACCCCCCTATCTTTGAAAGGAAACACACATAGCGCCGCCTCTGCCGCTATTCTTTCTGGTATGTGTGGTTGGTGTGTCATGTATTTATGATATCTAGAGATGAATTTCCGGTACTTGGCTGTCTGAGACAGATAAAAACCATGTTTCCCCCTCAATACTCTACTTATTACACACCTCTCACCCTATCCTATCCATTTTACGATCGTTTTCAATAGAGTTCTGGGCAAACAGAACTCAACGAAAGTTATTATTTGAGCTTCTTCTTTTCTGTTTTTTGGTTATTCTGGTGGATTATTTTTCTCAGTAATAGAATAAATTAAGCAAACAAATTTGTAATATCACCTGCTCGTTTCTGCTGATGTGGTAGTTAGTTTTGACGGATAAGTTTATGTATGAATAGGTCTATATCTACATGGAGGGATACATTTCAATTTGATGAATGTGCACATGTACAGTACAATGTATGATGCGAATAATGAAACAATAAACGCAGGTCTTTGGAGCAACATCTCAAACACAATCCTATATTTTTGAAACAACGATCGTCCTCTTCCCAAACATCTCCCGGCTTCCAGGCTCGTGTGGGAATCACGTGGCTCTCCACTCCGTGCCACGGAGGCTCGAAACTCTCCCGCTGGAACCACCACAGCACTGCTCAGGGGCAGTCCCAGCTCGCTAAAACACCCCAACCTTAACAACAGGCTTGCTCATTTGGCCTGCTGCCCCCTGGACTGTCGTTTTCGTTTTTGCTTGCTTGTCTATCCGTCTGTCTGGAAACCCTGGCGGTTTTTGGTTCTCCAGCACCATCTCGGCAATCTTTCTTCTTTTTTTTTTTTTTGAGGGGGGCCCTCTCGAATCAGAACCGCGTGCAACTTCAATTGCCTTGGGCTGCACATCGTTTGCTGGCCTTTCTCACGGCGAACCCGTTTCACATTAATCTCTTGTTATCCTGTTGGTGTCGTCGTTTTGGCCTCGATTTTGAATGCGGGAACGCGAACTGTCATACTCAATCCATCATCAGTCTTGCACCGCGGGCATTTCGAATTTCTGGATAAAACACCTCCGGTGCTCGGTACGGAAACCGTATCTAACGATCTGTCCGTGTTGTGGTGTTGGAGTTGCAGTTTGCAAACATGGTTCACATATTCGACGTCGGTACCCGGGCATGGCAGCCAGACCCGACAGAAGGATGGGTAGGCTCTGAGCTTGTTGAGAAGTTGGTGGATGGGGACAAAGTCGTTCTGGTCTTTTCCCTGGAAAACGGAGAGGTTAGCATAATTCCCATTTCCATTGAAGCGCTGTACATATATACTCGTGTTTATGATTGTGCAACTTTACACCTGGAAATATCACTGACAAAAATCCCATTTTTCCTCGCCAAAAAATAACAGACCAAGACAATCGAAACGACAGAAGCTGAATTGCAACTTGACAACAATGGATCCCTTCCGCCGCTGATGAATCCATCCATGTTGGAGGCCAGTGAGGACCTGACGAATCTATCCCATTTGAACGAACCAGCTGGTACGTTTGGTGTCGCGATATCTCCATACTTGGAGATCTATTCCTCTCTGACGGATCTGCTATATAGTGCTACAAGCCATCAAGCTCCGATATGCTCAAAAGGAAATATATACATACAGCGGTATTGTTCTCATCGCAACGAATCCATTTGCTCGTGTCGATTCGCTCTACGTCCCGCAGATGGTTCAGGTATATGCCGGGAAACAGCGGGCCACACAAGCTCCTCATCTTTTTGCTATTGCTGAGGAAGCATTCTCGTGAGTAAATATCCGTCTACCTGTTGATGCTGATCTAGTGTCTATTTTCTGATTTCGGAAATACACAAATGTAGTGATATGTTGAGAGACGGCCGAAATCAAACGATCGTTGTGTCCGGCGAATCCGGAGCAGGAAAGACTGTGAGTGCGAAATATATCATGAGATATTTTGCCACGAGAGGGACTCCCAACCAGGGATCATACAATGCGGGAAGGGCGGATTCAATCAGTGAGACAGAGGAGCAAATTTTGGCAACAAATCCGGTCATGGAGGCGTTCGGAAATGCAAAGACTACACGTAACGACAATTCTTCCCGATTCGGAAAATACATTGAGATTATGTTTGACGACAAGACAAATATTATTGGCGCGAAAATAAGAACGTATCTCCTTGAGCGTTCAAGACTTGTCTTCCAACCTCTGAAAGAGAGAAATTACCATATTTTCTACCAACTAGTTGTTGGAGCTACGGACTCGGAACGGCAAGAGTTGGGCCTCTTGCCCATTGAAGAATTCGAGTATCTGAATCAAGGAGGTGCTCCAATGATTGATGGGGTTGACGATAAAGCCGAATTTGACGCCACAAGGAAATCACTTACGACAATAGGTGTAGCAAAGGAGACCCAGACTGATATATTCCGCATCCTAGCTGCTCTCCTACACCTAGGAAATGTTAAAATTCAGGCCACTCGAAGTGATTCTTCTCTTTCTTCCACGGAACCGTCTCTTGTTCGCGCATGCGAGATGCTGGGTATAGAAGCGGGCGAGTTCTCAAAATGGATTGTGAAAAAGCAGCTTATCACTCGCGGCGAGAAAATTACATCGAATCTTACCCAGCAACAGGCTGTAGTTGTCCGAGATTCCGTTGCGAAATTCATTTACTCAAGCTTGTTCGATTGGTTAGTGGAAACCATTAACCGCGGGCTAGCTACGGAAGATGTGTTAAACAGGGTAAATTCCTTCATTGGAGTTCTAGATATTTATGGTTTCGAACATTTCGCCAAAAACTCCTTCGAACAATTTTGCATCAATTATGCCAACGAGAAGTTGCAGCAAGAATTCAACCAGCATGTGTTCAAACTCGAGCAGGAAGAGTATGTCAGGGAAGAAATCGATTGGAAATTTATTGATTTCTCAGACAATCAACCATGCATTGATCTTATTGAAGGAAAGCTCGGAGTCCTATCCTTGCTGGATGAAGAGTCTCGGTTACCAATGGGCTCTGATGATCAATTCGTTACAAAGCTGCATCACCACTTTGGGTCAAATAAACAAAAGTTCTACAAGAAACCTCGATTCGGAAAGTCTGCCTTCACTGTGTGCCATTACGCCGTCGATGTCACGTATGAATCTGATGGATTTATTGAAAAGAACAGGGACACTGTTCCGGATGAGCATATGGAAATACTCCGTAAATCCTCCAACGGCTTTGTGAAAGCCGTTCTCGAAGCAGCCTCCGCTGTACGTGAGAAAGACTCCGCGGCAGTGTCCTCGCGCCCAGTTGCAGCACCAGGGCGGAAGATCGGTGTTGCAGTCAATCGCAAACCTACGCTTGGCGGCATCTTCAAGTCATCTTTGATTGAACTTATGAACACCATCAACTCGACTGATGTTCATTATATTCGCTGTATAAAACCTAATGAGGGCAAGGAAGCGTGGAAGTTTGAAGGGCCCATGGTTCTTAGTCAGTTGAGGGCGTGTGGTGTACTTGAAACGGTTAGGATAAGCTGCGCTGGCTACCCGACCCGCTGGACATACGAAGAATTTGCTCTCCGGTACTACATGCTCTGCCACTCTTCTCAATGGACGTCTGAGATTCGTGACATGGGTCATGCAATTTTACGAAAAGCTCTTGGCGATGCCAGCCATCAGCAAGATAAATACCAGCTTGGCTTGACAAAGATCTTTTTCCGAGCAGGCATGCTTGCTTTCCTTGAGAATCTCCGCACTTCACGGTTGAACGAATGTGCAACAATGATCCAGAAGAACTTGAAATGCAAGTACTATCGCCGCAGATACCTTGAGGCTCGCGAGTCTATCCTTACTACACAAAGCGTGATCAGGGGGTTCTTGGCGAGGCAGCGCGCCGAGGAGATTCGTTGTATTAAAGCCGCCACAACAATTCAACGAGTTTGGCGTGGTCAGAAGGAGCGAAAGCATTATGTCAGTATTCGGAACAATATCGTTCTTTTCGAGTCCGTTGCGAAAGGTTACCTTTGCCGGCGCAACATCATGGATACCATCCTTGGAAATGCAGCCAAGACCATTCAGCGTGCATTCCGATCCTGGCGTTCAATCCGTGCTTGGAGACAATACCGCAAGAAAGTCATTATTATTCAGAATCTTTACAGAGGAAGAAAGGCACGGCTTCAATACAAGAAGTTGCGTGAAGAGGCAAGGGATCTTAAACAAATCTCTTATAAACTAGAAAACAAGGTCGTTGAACTTACTCAATCCCTTGGGACTCTTAAGCGAGAGAACAAGACTCTTACAACACAACTCGAGAATTATGACAGCCAGCTCAAATCCTGGAGAAGTCGACACAATGCACTGGAAGCTCGCAGCCGAGAGCTACAAGCCGAGGCGAACCAAGCTGGTATTGCAGCTGCACAGTTGACTGCCTTAGAAGAAGACATGAATAAATTGCAACACAACCATGCCGAGGCATTGGCCACCGTCAAGCGATTACAGGAAGAAGAAAAGGTGTCGCGCGAATCTCTCAAGGTGGCAACTGCCGAGCTTGAAAAGCTGAGACAAGCCAATGCTGACCACGAAGTCGAGAAAGAATCCCTTCGCCAGTTAATCACTGAATTACAGGATGAATTAGAGCTTGCTAAGAGGGCTGTACCTGTCAATGGGGTTAGTGGAGATCTTCAGAACGGGGTCACCTCTCAACCTGGTATTACTGGTTTAATCAATCTGGTTTCATCCAAGAAGCCCAAGCCGAAGAGACGGAGTGCTGGCACGGAGAAGATAGACGTCGATCGGTTCAGCGGTGCTTATAACCCACGGCCAGTATCAATGGCTGTGCCTAGCGCTGGCCGCCGTTCCAATCTATCTGGTTCTACTTTTGCTCCAGGAGTGGACTCTATTGAAATGGAACTGGAGACGCTGTTATCTGAAGAAGACGAGCTCAACGACGAAGTTACGATTGGTCTTATCCGCAACCTCAAAATTCCTCTTCCTGGCTCTACTCCACCACCAACCGAGAAAGAGGTTCTCTTCCCCTCATACCTTATTAATCTTGTTACCTCCGAGATGTGGAATAATGGCTTTGTCAAGGAATCCGAACGCTTCCTTGCTAATGTAATGCAATCTATTCAGCAAGACGTCCTGCAGCATGAAGGTGAAGATGCAATTAACCCTGGCGCGTTCTGGCTTTCCAACGTTCACGAGATGCTATCCTTTGTTTTCCTGGCTGAGGATTGGTATGCGGCTCAGAAAACCGATAGCTACGAATACGATCGTCTTTTGGAAATTGTGAAACATGATCTAGAGAGCTTGGAATTCAATATATACCACACTTGGATGAAAGTTTTGAAACAAAAACTTTACAAGATGGTTGTCCCTGCAATTATCGAGTCGCAATCACTTCCAGGATTCGTTACCAATGAAACTAACCGCTTCCTCGGGAAACTCCTCCCATCTAACACCCCTGCTTACAGTATGGACAATCTCTTGAGCCTTCTTAACAATGTATACAAGGCGATGAAGGCGTACTATCTTGAGGACTCGATCATCTTGCAAACAGTCAATGAGCTACTCCGTCTTGTCGGCGTCACGGCATTCAACGATCTCCTAATGAGAAGAAATTTCTTGTCCTGGAAGCGTGGTCTACAGATCAATTACAATATCACTCGGATTGAGGAATGGTGCAAGAGCCATGACATGCCGGAAGGAACCCTGCAGCTCGAACACCTCATGGTAAGTTCATGGTTTCTCTGGCGAATGTGGATTTTCGGCTAATGAATCCCCTATTTTAGCAAGCGACGAAATTGCTTCAGCTCAAGAAGGCAACTCTCAACGATATCGAGATCATTCAAGATATTTGCTGGATGTAAGTAAATCGTCGTTCCCACCATATCCCTTGCTACATAATTCAAGGTTCTAATCGTATTTCTCCAATAGGCTCTCGCCAAATCAAATTCAAAAGCTCCTCAACCAGTACCTGGTCGCCGACTACGAACAGCCTATTAACGGCGAAATCATGAAAGCTGTTGCCTCTCGCGTCACTGAAAAGAGTGATGTCCTCCTCTTAACCGCTGTTGACATAGAAGATAGCGGGCCCTACGAAATCGCCGAGCCACGCTCAATTAATGCTTTGGAAACATATACCCCATCATGTAAGATCTATATCTACACATACCCAGTGCAAGGCACTACAATGATATGATTCGAGCTATACTAACATAAACCATTAGGGCTCCAAACACCCCGTCTAAAACGCCTTGCAGAGATTGTCTCCATACAAGCAATGGCACAGCAAGAGAAGCTTGACATGGCTGATGGCCCCGACGCCCCCAGCGATTCCTCATAAATAAAATAGCGACGCATTTCATCTTCATTTCCCCCGCGTGCCCAATTGCTCATCCCCTGTGTGTATCTATCCTTAATAATATTTGGGAGCCCGCCTCGATTATGGTGATTTAATTGTATCCATCTACTCTCCCAAATTCGGCGTCTGAGTCGCTGCCCGCTCTATAGACCTTGGATGAGTGGAAGCGATTTTCAAAGACCGCTCCCTCCGTCCGTTGCTCATTGAATATTATTTATCTTTCTTGCTTCGCCGTTCGGCCTCTCACCGCGCCTTTTGGCAAAATCGGTGTTTCTCGTTTTTCCCTCGTTTAAATTCTACTTGGTTTTGTTTTGTTTGCTATGAGGAATTTGTCTACGTCCATTTCCTTTTTCAATTCCGCAAAACTCAATCGAAACCCCACCGTTCTCCTGTACCCTAATGTAATTCTTACTCCGCTTGTGTTATGGTCTCCTGCTAGTGTTGTTGTTATAAGTCTTCCCTGGTTGCCCTACAGACAAATCAACAACAAACTCCCACCCGCCTTCCCCAACAATGCGCTAGAAGATATACTCTCTCAACTGGACTCCATATATAATTTTGGCAGTGTTGTTTCGCATTATTTTCTAAGAAATTCTTTGATTTGATGTGGTTGAGGTAAAACTAATTTTGCCAGTTTTTTTTGGGTGCTTTGGAGTGGCAGGCAGGGAATCTCGGGTGTGAAAAGTACTAATAACACGGGATTCCATTTTGTTTGCGGGATAGCACATATGTAATGTATTCTAGATCCCATTTTGCCAGCCTAGCCGAAATTACATAGATAGCGAGATGTTTATTGTTAGATTCTAGGAAAACACTCATTCCCTAATTCAACTAGTTAATTTTGAATTTTACTCACTTACGAGATCACAGTCGAGAGATGCAATGATGTAATTAATGGGTGGGTAAGAAGATTCTTGGCAACGCTTTTTCGATAAACGTATCTTCATCTGATAAGAGTTTGAAATCTCCCAAATCAATAGTTCTCTTTCTTTCTCAAATTTTCAACAAAGTACAGCACATTGCTCACACAACAACCTCCCTCCCAGTGAGTATTTATATGAAGAAAGACAAACAAAATTAACTCCAGAAGAAAAATAGCTGGCCTACCCTCCACTTAACCAGTATCACTTAGCGGATAATCCGATCACCATCTCTGCCCCTCCACCATGAAAACAATCAACTTCATCACAGGCAACAAAAACAAACTAGCCGAAGTCCAAGCTATTCTAGGGAATACCATAGAAGTGCAGAATCGGGCTATCGATGTGCCTGAGATACAGGGTTCGATTGAAGAGATTGCAAAAGAGAAATGCCGTAAAGCAGCGGAGACGGTATGTGCAGGAGTTTGATTTTGTATTATGGTCAATGAATATGTCGGAGATAGATTTATTTCAAATGATCTAATATACCACCTTTGTGGATTTTTTCCCCTATCACATTGGGATGGTTTGATTTGATTTTTTTTTTTTTTTTTTCAAAAAATAAATAAATAAAAATTGCAAATACAAGCCACTTAGCTAAATTCTGGGTGATATTGAAATGGATAGGTACAAGGGCCAGCGTTGACGGAGGATACAGCTCTGGAGTTCAATGCATTAAAAGGGCTGCCGGGGCCATATATGTAAGGAGTTTCCTTCTGTCCTTTTCGACTTCATCCTTATCAAGCACCAAGCAACGTCCCTTTTGATATTCCTGTGTCCCTTATATACATGTGCACACTCTATAAAACAGACGTTTACACTGGGGCGGTGAGGAATTACAAGAAATTTGAAACTGACAACAAAGTTGTAGCAAGTGGTTTCTCGAAGCCCTAGGTCACGACGGGCTTAATAAGTTGTTGGATCCATATGAAGACAAATCCATCGTAGCAGTGTGCACGTTTGCGTTTTCCAGTGGACCAGGTGCGGAGCCAATCATTTTTCAAGGAAAGACTGAGGTATTGTTATCATTCTGCTTCTCAATCCGAGCCGTCTAGGAAATTGTTGATATAGAGGCCCAATAGATCGTAATTTCATCCTGACATGTGAATTTTCCTTATGGTAGGGTCGAATGGTCCCAGCCAGGGGCCTGGCGAAATTTGGTATAGCCTCGTTTACCCAATAGGGCCGTCACATCCCCTCCCCTTTTTAAACCAGCGAACAAAGGATTGAATGAGCTGACCATGAGTGCACCGCGTAGGTTGGGATCCCATATTCGAGTATGAGGGGAATACGTTCGCGGAGATGGACAAGGACGAAAAGGTAGGGAGGGAAAAAGGAGTCCAACCATGTCTACCCAACGCTGGAATGTCAGAAAATATATCTGACCGTATTGACGCTGAGTGTTTGCAACAATCTAGAACCTTATCTCCCATCGATACAAGGCGCTTGCGAAGTTGAAGCAATGGCTCGCGGAGACATATCCTTGATATTCTGCCATATATCTTAGAACTTTAGGAGGCGAAAAGAGGGTCTATTCAACCGGAGCTTTCCACACGAGCCTTTTTCCAAGAATCTATCCAAGCTCCGATACGCGCGCAATTACTCTCAATGTCCTCATCATTCTCGCTCGTCAATTCAACAATGATTTCCTCATCGTATGACTCCCTAGCCTCTTGGAGGAGTACATCGAATATTTCCACGTCAAGATTCTCCTGCAATTTGAGCTCCGAGTAGCCTCTGTGATTAACCGCAACCAATAAATAAATAAACTCATTAGTCCTTCTATTCCTTTCTAACGATCTTCCACATACTTGTGAGGAAATAGAGGGCACAATAAAATTCAGCTCACCTGGCGGCAAGCCGGTCATATAATATAGAAGTAGAATTGCACCGGATAACCACGACTAGGTCAATCCAAGACTTGGGGAAGAGGTCGCAGGCATGCCAATCAATAAGATAACCGCCCTTTGGCACATCCTTTTCAATCGCATCGAGGAGCTACACCACCGCAAACGCATTTCACGATTAGCCCTATATCCCCGCCCTTACTTGCATCGAGAGTAGATATCATAAAAAAATTATCAGAGAAGCACGCCGTATACATACCTTATCATCATCCACAATATAACTTTGAAATGTATCGTCATATCCTTCATGGCAATTGTGCTCCTTCACTACCTGGTTAATTGACAGGTGTCGCAGGCCAGTGTCCTGAGCTAACTGCTCGCAATGGACAGTTTTGCCTACGCCAGGCGTGCCAGTGATGATAATATTAGGGAGTGTCCTCATTTTTGGTTTGCGAGTGCGCGCGGCGGATGATAAAGTTAGACAAGGAATGTGCGGGAGATATTGCGATGCTGAAAAGAAAATAATATAAAACTGGTTGGGCGTAATTTGTCCGATATTTGATACAGAATCACGTGTAGTTTACAGGCTAAATTTAAAATTTACGTTGTATGAGTCAATACACAAGGAACTTTGAAATCTTATCGACTCGATCTTTGAGCGTCACCGGTGGAAACACACCAAACTAAAACGACGAATCTAAGGGATAACCTTTACATGTGTGAATATAGGAAAACAGGACTCAAAACGAAAACTCAAAATGGAAACTCCCCGGATAAATAATTTATAAATCAATACGTTGCAACCGTCAATGACGTGAAACAAGCATGATAAACATTAGTTTATGCGGGGAAATATAATTGGAGGTGGAAAAATATGCAGTGTTAGCCAGCGCGCCCTTATTTTTCTGGCTCCAATGGAATCTCCCATCTCATTGATGGAGACAACCTATTTTGCCCTTGTTAGTGGTAAATTCCCATAAATACACCTAAAAAATAATATATATATATATAGTTATATGTAAAAGGGGGGAAAGAAAGGAAATCAACTCACTTGAGAATTTCAAACTCCTTGTGCTTGTGGAGGTAGCCGGGACCCCGTCGGTACGCCTTTATAAGGCAACGTGGGTCCTGTGGCCTCACTCGGCTGTTGCCAATAAGTCTCTCAATTGCGGGTGACGTTTTGAACATCGGGTCGAAGACGAGGAGGTTGGAGCTTCCGCTCTTACGTATTTCGAAACCAACGATTGTCAGAGAGTGCCCTAATATTGATATATTAGTGTGAAAACTTCTAGTACGGATATGTTGTCGACGCTGCTTCTGTTGTGGCCTGGATACCTTGGTGCTGGAGATAGATAGGCGGTAACTCTGTTTGGTTTACCCTTTCGCCATTTGTCGGGCAGGCCTGGAGGAAATATGCTAATATATCATCAAGAAGGGCTTGGTAAGCAGAAATATGTTGTGTAGTACCGAAGGCGCCAGCCTCGCACCTAGCCAAATGGGTCAGATTACTCGGTCAAAAGAATGACAGCCGGCTGGTGGAATCAGGTACATACTTAATCCCCAAACTAAGAAAAAGGGCTTGAGCCTGATCATGAATCAGTAAAAACATGCATATCACTATCCACCGTTACTCAGCCCTTTTCTTGTCGAAATATTTTAAATACCTCGGAAGTCCCAATATATTTCCTTGTTCCCTTAATCCCCCCTGTTTCTATTTGCGCATTACTGTTAAAACCCAAGTCCCAGGCTTGCTCAATAAGGTCCTGTAACCGCAAGATTGTAGGGAGCCTTCCAGGAAATTGTTCGTGGCCATCGGCACGGGTATCTTGGATATGGGAAACCAGCATCTGCATATTTCTATACCCGCAAAAGCCGCCTTCCTTAGGCATCTTGAATACATGTCGGACGGTGGGGTGGCAGAGGAATACCTGCTCTACTGTTTCATCCAATTCGCAAAGTCGAGCAAGAACCGGGATAAGATTTGACGTCTCGTTAGCCACATGTTCAACCCTGCGGAGAGTACCATCTGCTTGAATCTGGTTAGATACGGTGACTTTTGCGCCTTCTTCTAACATATTCCTTAGCCATGATGGCATTTGCTTTTCGTGTGCGTATGGTCCTAATTCCGATCTCTAAGTGGGAGAATGAGATGAATCAGCAAGCTGATGGAGTATATGAAGCGAGGTAAGAAAAGGGGAAAGTCAATTACTCCAAGTCGACGCAGAAAACTTCCAGCAGCATCATGGCTTTTTCGTTTTGATTTGCGTTTCTTTTTTTCCGATGGACCTAATGCTGCCTTTGAATCTCTATGGGAACCCTTGCGAGAAGATTTTGGTTGGAGAATATTGTCTCTATTGCGAAGCTCCTTGGGTAGCTTTGTAGAAAATCGACTTTCGATATCGTCGTGTATATAATCTGTATTTGCATCAATCTCCTCCCCCTCGGATTCACACTTGGAAACCACGCCACCAGATGCATCTTCAAAAGCCATTTCTTCAGCTACATGAAGGTCCAGATGACTTGAAAGCTCAGCGGTAGAGATAATTTCGCCGCAGCCATGAGGGCAGACAACGTAGCCGCTGAGTGGATCATCGTCATTGGCAACGGGCCCTGTATAATCTACGGGGGAATCCTTTTTGTCAGTGTTGCTTTGATTCAAATCCTCAGCACTGGCCCAGGGCTCCTCGATCGCAATGAACGGAGATGTTCCATTTTCAGGATGGCAAAGCTCTACATGTTGAGTTAGGAAACAAGGATCAGAATCAGAAAAATCACAGAATGGACAGGGCAGGATATCGATTTCCATGCCGCCCTGAGCCATCAGAAATAAGCTCTGGGAAAATCGGGGGCGGGGGGAGGGGTCCGGGTCATCGAAATATTGCCCAGAGACAAAGCGCCAAATAGGAACTTTAATCAAGATGACGGAATTTAAATAGGCTAAAAGTCCCCTTCCTGCATTGGTTGTTCTCTTCACGCTGCAGCTACACACGCTGCGACTGCGGCTGGTGAAGGGACGTGGATGTTGGGATCGATGACAGCAGTCACATCCAGCCAGTGATTGGCTCTTGATTATTAGCCCTGTAGCGTTTAATGCTAGCCATATCTGGTTTAGCGTAATATAACTTCCGCTGTAGGATCATAATACTTTAATAATTTAAAAGAATTCTTCTCTTTTGATTAAAAGTACAAATATATTTTATTAACTAACTATTGATATTTAGATTAGTTATTAAAATAGATAACTACAGCGTATATCTTTGGAATTGGAGAAGTATCTGAGTATCCTTTGTGCTGGTTAGCGGGGCGCCCAGCCCGCCGGGCCCAGTTGTCGCTGGTCTGGGACGACGTAACTGAATGCATCAGACTGCACCTGATAGCTGAATCAAAAGTTTGTGATTCCGGTGCTCCAAGTCATACAGTCCAGTGACACGCACCACAAGCTCCTTGCCATTGAAATATGCCTCCAGGACCCGGATATGGTGCATTCCTACCACAGAAAATAACAAAACCTGTGAAGAAAAGTGTTAGCATTTTATGTCACTCTTTGCAAAGCATTTCTTGAAAAGGATACTTACAGGAGCAATGATATGCGGACGAAGCGACTTCGTGTTTAGCCGCCGACACATCACATTCAATAATGGCCAGCAGCTCTCCACGAAAGAGTTCATCCCTGTTTCCAATTATGCCACTGTACATCAAGACTTTCATATGGGGAACCGTCGCGTGCGCTATATTCCAGGCTGCCTGCACTTGCCACCGGGGATGTTTGGATACATCCATCAAACTCCCTTCCGAAACTATAAGCACAGTGGGTGGTGGGAAGCTAGCTATATCTGTGAACAAACAAGCGGGGAAACAAACTCGACGTAGGATGAACCAGGGGGATTCAAATCCTGGTTTGGCAGGATGCAGTTCTGGAAGTATTGGTTTAGATACCAGCTCAGATTTTCCGCATTTCGAAAATATGACTCATCAAACTCGGGGTAATAATCGATGAGGGTATCAATTTCCGGCGGCTGGATCAGAGTGCTGTAAGGCCTAAAGAAGAGTGGCCCGTTTTCTAGTGACATTGACATCCAAAGTTGCTGTATACCCAAATCCATAAGGTCAGCACCTGAGATACAAGGGTTATTTAATTGTTCAAGGGATTCTTTGATGGCTCGCAGCATCATTCGATGCGATTTCCGCTCTTGGAGATTATCGGCTGCCATAACTCTGGGGGATTTGTGTGGTCAGTGGATTTGACCTTCAGTGAAAGGCTGGGGAGGGGTGGACATTTGATATGGTGGGAAGGAGATCTGGGTCTCTTTCCACTAGCGGGTAAGCACTTCAAGTACCACTACCAACAATGACTGCGCAAGCTTCACTAAAGCCAGCAAAGGCATCACCCTTCTCATCAATAATATGTCCAGCACGCATTAGTTACCATCGAGCCCGCATGAAATGGCGAGATCTCGCTAAGAGGAATGGCTTGGTCGGTTCAACGATACGATTCACACGGCTCGCCTAAGTCCAGCCTCAACAATTGAAGAAGATCAATATCTGTTGTTCCACGTCTTGCGGAAAACCAAACAGTTACTGTGGCATCCAGTTTCCGAGCAGCAACTGCAATTGGGCCAATGCACTGCTATTGATTTCTAGATAAGAAAGCAAATGGAGAATCAATCAGATTGTCAAATGGTGCTGGCTATTCTTCTTCTTCTTCTTCTTCTTCCTCTTTATACTCGTACGCAAGCGGAGCTTATGACGAGTCCTTGTGTGATGTTAAATACAAGCGAGTTGGTTATACCGGAGGAATGCTTAGTGTTGAAACATGGCAAGAATATAACAAGAATATAACAAGAACATAGGAAAATTAATGAAAGACAGGATTTAGTACATACACAGGTTCCCAGCAGGAACAACAAGCAAATTCAGATGTAAAGTCCGCCAAAAAGGTACCTCTCCACCATTTAAGAAGGCAACAACACATACGGACTTGGCGGTGCAGGATTCCTCTAATGTTATCTTATCGTTATCTTCTTAAGATAAAGCAAAAGAAAGGAATTAGGCTGGCGGCGCTGTGTTGGATCTTAGCCTGAATTGCGTGATCCACCGTCGCCGTCTGTGGAAAAAAAAGTCGGTTTTCAAAACTAACTACGGACACTCCCAGAATTAAATTGATCAACTAATTTTTCATCAATTAGTTAGTCATTCATTTCTTGACCTGCGTAGAGCAGCTTGCTACCCACTACTCTACAGCCTGCTACTACATCGCTGGTTGCATTCCGTCGTGTTTATTTTTACCTGAGAATGGATTTAAGAATCTCATTGAAATATCTCAAGAACATGGCAGCCATAGTTTATACATTCAATTGAGATTGAAGCAGTTGATTTCACTCACATATAGTAAATCTTATAAAGCGTTTTGCAAAGAGCTTCGCAGAGACGAAAAACGCTTTTGGATGGATGAAAATTCATTTAGAAGCTATTCCCTATATGAACTAGTAGCGGTGTGATTATTAGAAGTTTGCGTGTCTGTAGTTGGCCATCTAAATCGCTATCTTTGGTATGGTCCGTTAGGAGCTTATTTTTTTCATCAATTTACAAACCATTTAATTTTGCTCAATGTTCTTTTTTTAATCCTTTTTGACTCAGCGCCCTGTGAAGACCCCTTATAATTTCTCGTCCTTCGGCTTTCCTTCCCCAATTCAAACCCTCGTCTCTTAAGCTCTCGTACATTTATACCTCTCCTGGTTAGAACACAGAGCAAACCCAAGGCTTATGCCTTTTCGCCTCGTCCTCCCCTCTTGTCACGCACGATGAGTTTACTCTCACACCTGGGCGTAAATGGAATCGACAACGTCCCTCTCACCAATGGTATAACAGCGCATCCTACAGAATGGGTTGTCCAGAAGTTTGGAGGTACAAGCGTGGGGAAATTCGCCGTTGATATCGTGGATCGTGTCATATAGTACGATTGCCCCTCTTTTCAAGCATTGTGCATCCTCCCATTTTTTTTCTTCTGCATAATCGGATTAACACTCTGCCTTTTCTATCTATAGTCCTAGTACTCTAACCCATAGAGTTGCTGTCGTCTGCTCAGCCAGAAGCAGCTCATCCAAAGCGGACGGGACGACCAATCGGTGAGTCATTCCATGTACAACCGCCACCAGATTGTATACGCTTTTGGAGACCCGACTTTACTTCAATGAGCCTGCAAAGTGACGACTATCCCTTCTAGATTACTTCGCGCCGCTCGCGAAGCGGGGGGAACTATGAAATCTACGTATTATGTTGCCCTCGTTGATGCCGTCCGACGTGAACATGTCCAAGTTGCTCAGGACCTTCTCCGAAACCCAGAACTAAAGGAACAATTGATTAATGCAATCGAAGATGAATGCACCCACACCCTCAAAATCCTCGAAGCTGCTCAAACCCTTGGGGAAATAACTGCAAAGTGTGTGGACAAAGTGATAAGCACTGGAGAGAAGCTAAGTTGTCGCATAATGGCAGCTTTGCTGGAGGATCACGGTGTTGAGTCGGAATACATCGATCTATCAGACGTGATCTATTTTGCGACAAGTACCCAGTCACTCGACCAGACGTTTTATGACCGCCTGGTTGTCGCGCTGGCCGAAAAGATTGAGGCATGTGGAAGTAAAGTGCCCGTGATCACAGGCTATTTTGGGCCAGTGCCTGGTGGCTTGCTGGACAAGATCGGCCGAGGCTATACTGACCTCTGCGCCGCGCTTGTCGCAGTGGGTATCAACGCACATGAGCTTCAGGTCTGGAAGGAGGTAGACGGTATTTTCACAGCTGATCCGCGAAAAGTACCCACGGCACGGCTTCTCCCGGCGATTACACCCGCAGAAGCTGCAGAATTGACATTCTATGGTTCTGAGGTGATCCACCCCTTCACTATGGAGCAGGTCATCCGCGCACGGATCCCCATCCGGATAAAAAATGTCATGAAACCCAGGGGCAAGGGTACAGTGATTTTCCCAGACCCCGCAGAACTAAACAAGACAGCACTAGGCCATGAACCAAAGATCTTCCGTACGCGGAGTCCCAGCATACTTTCACAGGATCAGCAGGGCCCGAAACGACCGACTGCAGTAACAGCCAAACACAAGATCCTCGTCATAAATGTCCATTCGAACAAGCGATCATTATCTCATGGGTTTTTCGCAGGAATTTTTTCTGTGCTGGATAAATGGCGACTCTCAATCGATCTAATATCCACGAGCGAAGTGCACGTGTCCTTAGCGCTCCATTCCGAACTGCCATTACTGAACGGCGTTGGCCAGGACGAGTACCAGATTATCGACGAAGACCTAAGAGGCGCCATCCAGGACCTCCGTCGGTATGGTACGGTGGATATCATTCCGCAGATGGCGATTCTAAGTCTCGTGGGACGGCAGATGAAGAACATGGTTGGCATCGCGGGACGCATGTTCTCGACGCTTGGGGAGCACAACGTCAACATCGAGATGATTTCGCAGGGTAACTACCCTCTTCTCCACGATATTTGGGTTCTGGTACCACATCTCCCTTTGTGGACATAGCTAACTTTTCCTATTTCAAATACCAGGTGCCAGTGAAATCAACATATCCTGTGTAATTGAAGAGAGAGACGCAGATCGCGCCATTAACATCCTCCACACAAACCTCTTTACCTTCCTTGATTGAAGCAAAACCACTTCGCCCGACCCCTTCTCCAACAAAGGGGTGACTGCAACCGCCAGAGGGCCTTTCCAACATGCCTCATGAAATGAATCTTTACGATACCTGTGCTACTCACGTACTTCCATTAATTTATATTCTACGGATTTATTTTCTTTTTCTGCAACGAACAAATATGCATGGAAAAAAATTGCATGATACCAAGCACTCCAACGTGAATGTTTTCTAGATATTTCTTACTCATTTTGGCCAGTTCCGATTCCAACAACCGGGTATATAGGCCGAAATACAACACCACCACACACGCACACATACTACCTACGCCTCCACATACACAACCATACGCACGCTATTATAGAAAGTTATTTCTTCTTCTTCTTCTTCTTCTTCTTCTTCTTCTTCTCTCTGTTAGGGTTTTGGGAAAGAAACGCGAGGGAACATGAAAAAACGCGTCTGGAGTTTCATATTATTCTATTCTTCTTTCTGGGATGTGGGAGGGGGGGACATTATATAGCATGGCATAAGGATTAAATTCTCGCAGTTGGGATGGGAACGATAGCGCCCGTGTCCAACCACGGTTAAAAGTTTTGCGCAAAACGAACACGCGTCGATACGAACGCGACGTGATTTTTCCTCATGATTTCCTTCAAATTTTTCCTATTTCGACTGTTGAGTGGACATCGCGGGACGGAAATGAAGGTGAAGGGGGCAGAAAGGAGCGGGTTGGGTTCGATGGATTCATGTTCCGCTGGCTCTCGATACCTTGGTTCTGGATGCGACATTGGGAATCGCGAACTCAAGAATGGCAGGGCTCTGGGTATACTGAGTCGAACTAGATGGATACAAAACCACCTACCATCAAAGCGAAAGTTCTTTGGCCCTTTGGCCTGTGATGGATAAAGATGCGGATCTGATTCACAAAAGTAATTTTTACAAGTTACGAGTGAAAAAGAAGGAAAAGCCCCAAAAGCCTCTCCGTCCAACGGGGGAAGCAGTGAAGGAATTTCGGAAAGAAAACGAAACAGCAAGGAGACAAAAAAAAAAAAAAGCCCCAAAGCCCACGAACTGCAAGTTGGCATTATTTTTCTTTCTTTCTTTTTTTTTTCAGTTCTGCCCTGCTTCTCCAGAAAGAATCTCGAGAAGTGGTGAACGTGCGCAACCCAGTTACCAAAGGGTTCATTTCAACTTCCATCTTTTATTCTTCTTCTTCTGCTGCTTTCTTCTTCCTCCTCGCCCTTCCCATCGTTTTCGTCTCTTTCTCCCAACTCTCTCCGTGTGTGGATTGGTTCTTGGGAGGAAGATGGGGAACTAGGCCCTAATACTTGGGCTAGTTTCAAATGTATATCCATCTCCGATTCACTGACTGAATTTTGCGAAACGAAAAGTAATAGAAAGCGAGCGAGCGAGCGAGCAAATAAAAGAGCGGTGATTAAGTTTTTCCTTGTCTTGTTCTTCTTATTCCTGTCCGCGTTTACGAGGCATTGGCGAATCGCTTCCTCATAGTAGTTTCTGTTTCCCCCCCCTTCGCTTCACCTATACTGTACATAGACTGCTGCAAGATTTTCAACCATTTAAAGTGATTTGTTTTGTTTACGTTGTGCAAGAACTCCCGAAGGGATATTTCGATAGATCAACAAGTCAAAAGTAACGGAGAATTAAAAAAAGAAAAAAAAAAAAAAGAAAGGGAACAAAACCAACAACGGCCAACCAACCGTTTCGAATCGCAGCCATTTCCTCAGCCTGGTTGGCGAACACGCCTTTTCCCTCTGCCACCAGCGCTCGGGAGGAATCGCCATTGGTAGCGAGAAGAATGACAGCAACATTTTCGCGCCAGCCAAGACCCAGGCGCCGAGAGAAAGTTTCAACCAAGCCGACCTCCTAGGATCAAGGACCTGCCAGGCTTAGCGTGGGCGATGTGTGAGTTGGCAGAGCTAAGATGGCTCTAAGTGTATCTTGGCTGGGGGTGCTTGGTTCTGGCCATGATTACATGGAGTACATGGAAGGAGCGTGAAATATAAAATGAAAGATCAATACGCCGCACAAAACGCGTACTGAACCTCAAATGACTGCAGAAAGTTAAAGATAAAGAGTTTGGTCAAGCTTCAGGCACCAAACTTTTTTAGCTTGATCAGGGCTAAAGTGGAGAATGGACAGAAGGAGGCACATCATCATGATCATCCCCACCTCCTCCCACTCATGGCTCGTCGCACTGCTCACGATCGATCGTTGTCCTCGAGGACAGTTCGAGTATGTGGTTGTGCCTCTCAGAGCCAGAAGGAAGGCCACGTAAAGGATGAGGGATATTCAGTCAAAACATTTTGCTGATTTCCTCGTCGTGGTGGTGAAGCTCCTTGATGTTGTAGATGGATGCTTCCTCTAACAGAACCTCCTCAAGGGTCACCTAGGTACAGAGGCTGATTCCAAAACCCTCTCGCAGTAACTTTCCTGGCACTTTTCCCCCCAGGCATATATGGCCGTCGATGTGTTGATTCAGGGTTCTTGTCGTTCCTCGGGTCCCCAAAACTCAGTGCCGCAATGAGGTACTTTCCTTTTAGCTATCGAGTTAGCAAAGGGGGAAGGCCATAGGTATCAAGATGGCTCTCCTCATATTGCATTCTAATGTTCAGTTTAGTAAACCTTCTTTCCCAGCTGAAACACCTTTTTGTCACCGAACCGGTTCCTACGTAGCATGCGGGTGTGATACCGTCACTTCTACCACCCCCTCACACATCCAAGGACACTTTTCACAGATCTTCTCAAGGACTGACCATTGGATTCCCATCACGAAATAGCACGGCAGCGTCGACTAGTAGCTCGTCAGGAATCAAGTCTCGTCGGCCCATCTTCCCTAGTGGTTTTTATTATTTATTTTTGTCATTCATTTTATCGTAAGTCGTACAGACAGGATTTAATCGCTCAGCCGAATAAGGAAATCCCATACTGGCGACCTTGCTTTTGCAGGATCTCTCAATTGGGCGATAATGTTCCGGTTGTCCGGAGAGTGGACGTTTTCGGCAGCGAGGGATGGATGTGACTGGGTTACTCTGCCTTGTTTGGTGCTGTCCAACTCAAGGCAAGCCTATCCTGTACCAATAGCTCATTTGAGGAAGATAGAGAATAGATGTAAATCAAGGAATTGAGGGAAATATTCTCCATCATCGATCAATGCACCTCAGTTTGAAGCGCATGGGTGCATGGCGTATTAATACTTACACGTACCGTCATGACGCGTCTCGTTACCACGGAACGGCCTGGACTTGGCGCTGAGCCGCGAACTGGTCAACCGCCAGACTTGCGGTGTAAGTTACGCCGTATCGGGGTATTTTTGGAGATTCATCCATCTTTGCAGTTGTGGATGGATGGATGAAGTTCTCTATCTCCAGATTCTCTGCTTCTCTGCCTCTGCTCTGCAGTCCCGTCTTCTTGTCG
The DNA here is from genome assembly GCA_017607445.1 of Histoplasma ohiense. Taxonomy (NCBI): domain Eukaryota; kingdom Fungi; phylum Ascomycota; class Eurotiomycetes; order Onygenales; family Ajellomycetaceae; genus Histoplasma; species Histoplasma ohiense. Next base: position 774,488 of record JAEVHH010000007.1, on the reverse strand, counting down.
CAATCGCTGAGGACATCCGGCCCGGGGTGCTGTGATCAGCTATCTTGCAGTCTTCCCTGCTCGTTTCAAGGCTGCTGGTGGGTAACTTCCAAGGTTGTGTGTCTGGGTGGTCCGTTCCAAGGCTTCCCCTCAAACCATCAAAATCCACCATCCGTCATCCGTCACCCGTCTCCCATCTCCTCCCAATCCTCCCAATCCTCCATCTCTTTCCTCTCCATCATCATCATCCTCCATCCTCAATTACCCATCACCCTGTCCCGATTCCCGCACTCGTTCTGCTCCAATTCCCTCGCATGCTTTGCCTCGCAGCTTGACCCCGTCTTCGTCTGCCTGCCCTTGGCCATCGCCCTCGCTACTAACTAACTCGCTTCAGCTGCTCCAACAACAGCCACATCCCCGCTAGTGCAGATCTTGCCCTTCCCACAACCCGATCCCATTCTCTGCCTCAAACTCGACATCCTCATCTCCCAACTCGTTCCCCAACCGATCTCCCCACCCCCAGCATCACCATATCCGCCATTTTTTACGCGTCAAATCTCCATCCCTCTGCCGTTTTGTCCTTTGTAGGCCCCGCCATCGCCCCTTTCGCGATGGCTTCGACGCGTCAACCACCGCCCTTGCATATCTACCAGGACATCGGGCCTGCTTCTCATCCTCCACCCCCGTCGGTGACTCAGCCTCCCAACAATCAACCTGTCGCTTTGAATCATCCCAATCGCCTGCAGCCCTCGCCCATACCTCTGCAGCCCATGAGAAACGCGCCCATCAACAAGAATTTCGCTCTGAATCCTCTTCCTCCTCATGGCCGAACCAACGTCTCCCCAGTCAAATCCCAACGGCGTCCCAGCATGTCTGCTTCGGGCGGCTACCACCGCGACAAACTGAACTTTGTTCCGATTTCTGCACCTCATCCTGTCGCTTTCACTACAGATTCACCAACTAAACATTGCCATAACGGCCGGGCATATTCCCAGGCCCCGCCCCCAATTGTACAGCATGCTCTCTTCACCACATTTTCCAGCATTCCAACAACGGACCATGGACCCGGAGCGCATCCTATCAGCATGCCGCACGATAAAAAATTTCCCAACACCCCTGGTTTCCACCAACACCCTATTGCCTACTCGAGCGTCAACCCAGCTAAACGGATGTTAAAGGAGCCTGCACCGTTGATGAGAGACCGCTCTTCCAAGAAACTCAAGCGCGAGGAAACATCCGTCGTTCAGTTACCTGATCCCGTGGATATGCCTCTAATTGAAGATGATGGCTCAAAGCCCCCGTATAGCTACGCCATCCTTATCGGAATGGCCATCCTTCGCGCCCCAAATAGACGTCTGACGCTTGCTCAGATCTACAAATGGATCTCGGACACCTTTGCCTTCTACCGTGCTGGCGATTCAGGTTGGCAGAACAGTATTCGCCATAATCTAAGCTTGAACAAGGCTTTTATCAAACAGGAACGCCCAAAGGATGACCCTGGAAAGGGCAACTACTGGGCCATTGAGCCGGGAATGGAGGCCCAGTTTTTAAGAGACAAGCCCTCGCGCCGAAACGTGGTCGCTGGCCTTGCCCAATCCACGCCTCGCACAGAGCCGTGCATTGAATCGTCATTGCAACCTCACCTCTACCCCACGCCAATTGCTGCTGTCCACGCCACCACTGATATAATTACAGCCCCTCCTGCCGTCAGTGTCACAGCTCCTCCTACCGACTCAGCTGCTCCTTCCTCTACCCCCGGTGCCACTGCACCCATCGCTAATACATCGACTTACATGCCAACCCCTACTGTTCAGCCATCCGACAAGGTTGCCAATCTAGATCTGTCTTCGGATGCGACTCTACCCGCCTCTGACCCTGCGCTCCAGGAAGACAGTGGAGATGAAGCTGGACGCCTTGCCATACCTCATTCAACCCGATTGCCCCACTCTTCCCCCCCGAACCCCATCCATTCTTCCCCTCCCATTGCGCCTCCACTCTTTCATCGTCAAGCAACTCCCCCAACTCCGTCCCGTCCGCTGACGGCTTCGGCTGCCATTCCACGCTCAAGGAAGCGCAGCTCTGCCGCAATGAACGATAGCGGCTATTATTCTTCACTCGAATCTTCTGCCCTGCGACCACATAAGGCCGGTCACATCTTAACTTCTGATTTGGATATCGAGCCTCCCCGTATTAAGCGAGGCCGCGCTGAAGAGGAAATTGCGCGCATGCGAAGCTCGTCCCATGACATTAGCCCGTTACGTATTGACGCACTCAAAGACAATATCCAGTTGATTGGGTCTTCACCTCTCCGACATGGATATAACACCATGCTTCCTCCCCCTATTACCCCTGCTATTAAATTCAAGAAACCAATCAAACCCCCTTCTTCAGTTTCTCCAAACACAAACTTACAAAACCACCGTAAGAAGATCCAACAAATGGTTAATTCGCCAATCAAGCGCTATGGTTTGACAGACGATATTCTCCCCTGGAGCCCTGCCTTCAACATCCAAGACGATACTTTCGTCTCGAATGACAATCTCAACATCCCGTTTGACATATTCTCTGAACAGTTCCCTTCGACTATTTCCACGCCTTCCCATGGCTCCCCAGAGAAGTGTTCAGCGAAGCATCCCCGTTCGGGTAGACTGAATCCAAGCAGCAATATGCTTGCAGATATCACTCATCTCCACGGCAATAGTCGACTAAACACTCCCACGCTCAAGCCGTCCAAAGTGAGAGGTCTGAAGTACAATGAATCTCCATCTAAAAACCCCAATACTTCGCAGTTCAACGACATCTCCCAGGATGACTTATTCTCATTTAATCTCTTCAGCGAAGATACTGCAGAGGTTGATGGAATCGATCTCTTGCAAGGGTTTGAGAAAATCGGTCAGTCAGGCAAAGCTGATAACTCTCCCAAACAATTTCTTCAGAATCAGTCATATTTTGGATCCAGAGGCAACGCCACCAACAATAACCCGCGGTGTTAAATAAAAATAAACCACTTGCCGCTTCAGTGAGATAATCCAATTGAGCTACCCCGCTTCTAGAACAAAATTTCTCTCCACATTTGGATGGAGTGTTGGCGTCAATTCATACCATTTTTCGCTTCTTCTTTCAATGGTGGTTTTGGTCTCGCCTCGCTCTTTTTGTTTACACCTCTCCTTTTTGGCATCTTGCTCCCTTTTCCCCGCCGTTGGGTTTGGGTTTTTGGAGACAAGCGCCATACTTTAAATTTCTACAGTGTCCCTTCTAATTTTTGGATTCCATGACCGCATCAAGTATGGTGTTAGGGTATGGCTTCCTCTATTATTTTCCGTCAACATCTAGAGCTACGGTTTCTCATGACTTTAATTTCTGGGAGGTCCTTTTTCCTCACAAGCGTGTCCGTTATGTTCTCTCTTGCGTTTCTTGTTTTGTCCTCGTTTTAATTTTCACTCTTACTCGTTTACCTTTTTGCTGATAGTTTTGTCTCTTCTTTCTCGTCCTCTCCTCTAATGTCTATGCATATCCATGTCAAAGGGGTTTAATATTTTATGTGGCTAATCTCTCTTGTTTTTGAGGATATCTTTTACAGCGCTTGGTGTTTTGAGTGTTAATTTATTCCCTGCCTCTCTGATTCTTCCCTGTGTTATCTTTCCTTGGTGGGAAACTTTGGGTTCTGATCGGAGCTTTGGTTTTGTTTTCATTTCTCTTTTCATTCATTCATTTTTTCTTCCTTTTTGTCTCCTGCTAGCCAGGTACGGTCAGGCCGGTTTCGGAAAGAGAAAGGACAACTAGAAAGGGAACTGGAAAGGAAAGGATCAAAAATTGGGCAAGGGCAAGGCGCGTGAGGTTTTAATTCTTTCTTGTTCTCTTATGGGACGGTGATGAAACACGACGCTCATGATACTATGATATGTTTTTTCTGCAGAGAAATATATGTACGTGCAACGTGGGCTATGGGCTCTGGGCTATGGGCTTATGATGGGTTCATGAGGCTTTTTTTATTGTTTAATGTCTATGTTTTTGTTTTTATTGTAAAGCTAGTTTTATTTTCTGCAGCTTTGCATACACGAAACACTTCACTTAACTTTAATTTGCTTGCTCTCCCTGTTTTCTATTTCCCCCTCCCACCTTCTTTCTATCTTTTTCCTTATTTTTCTTGACCTGTTAATGTTACAACCATTGTGCATGATGCTGTAGCAGAAGCCAGTCAATATCACATGTTTCATTTTGTATGTTTCATTTTTTTTTTCTTTTCTTAATTGGTGTGAGTGATTTTCAATGTTTTGTCGATATATTATTCTATACTGCATTGCTTTCACGCTTTTCTCTTTGCTGAATCTGATTTTGATCCCGCTCTTTTTTCTTCTTAGCTTCCTGGAGGTTATTATTTACCCTACACACACACACACACACACATATATATATATATATATATATACGACCCAGTTTATCAATATCTTAATATATATAGTTATAGTTATATCCAATATGTAAAATTTTCGTGACTCGTTGATGCAATATTGCCGGTTCCTGTAAAATGTATAAAATAACTCGTAGGGCAGGGGGGGACACGAAAAAAAAGAGAGAGAGAGAGAGAGAGAGAGAGAGAGAGAGAGAGAGAATCCTGACCACACACTCCCAAACCCCAGCCTCAGCAATGACGCCTTTGTCTCCCTTGCTCCCCTGAGATAATGGCGGGGGGGGAATGGCTGAATTAATTTAACGCAGTTAGGCCCCAGCCTGAGTTTCGTCGGGATCTTTGACGCTTCATGCCTGCCACGCATATATGTATGTACGCGCGTTGGTAACGCATGATAAACATATCCATCACCACGGTGGGGAAAAGAGACTACCTAGGTACCAAAAATCACTCCCGCATGTCGCTCCCACATACACGGCTCTTCGTCATCATTTCGCATCCTTGCTCCCATGCAGTGAATTAACAACGGAGAAGGGAGGGGGAAGGGGAAATATATGCACGTATTTGAGTGTGCGTGAGCGAGTAATTTGTTTTGGTTCGCTTTATATTTTAAATATAAAGGGCCATATTCCACATCGCTTTCCCACAACTTCAACCCCCTAATCACTGCTGCTACACCCACGACAACCACAGCTGACACACTGGATGCTTTGGTCTTCTTTGAGCTGCGTTTTGGGCACGCGGCAAATACAGGTGGCGTTGAAGTTTGTTTCTTTGGTCTGGATGCAGCGGAGGCAGCAGAGCTACATAAACAGATATGACTGTGAGCTTAATGAACAAAGCGCGAAGAAGGATGGTTTGTATAGTTCAGGTACGCACCTTCTCGTAACCTTGCTTCTTCCACTTCGCAATAAGCAAGGCATCCCCATAGTTATTTTTCAGCAACCAGTCATATAGTTGTTTGGAAATGGCTTCTTTTTCGTAGTAGAGATCGTAGATGTAGCGGGATCCTAAAACACTTGTTAGATGCCTCGTTCATGCAACCCATCATACATCACAGTCCTGTATAGCGTAAAGGGAGGACATACGCGCATGGCTAATCTGAAATATCGGCCAGAGGACTTCGTGCCTCTTCTTGCCCTCATGAGAGGCGTTTTCTGCATCTTTCATCTTGTTGCTGAACTCGAGCAGGGTGTCTTCGATGTCGTCAAAACCGTCTGGCGGGGGTTTACGTGTCCGCGAGGTACGGATGGGAGGCATGGTGGTGGGGTTTTCGTTTATCTGAGAGCTGGATTGCTTAAAATGTCTGTCCGCTCACTTTCGAATGAGAGACGAGTGCTTAGTAGTGAAACGAGTGGATGTGGTGTGCGTGAGCTAGGTATGTTTGTGTTAAATGTTACTTACTAGGTTATGATGCTGAAAGGCGGCGATGAGGTAAAGAGTATTTCTGCCACCAATCACCGCTTTGATATCTTTCCCCGAAAAATTGAAACCAGATTCATCGGTCCAGCAACTAATTAGACGAAATAAATTTATTGCTGAAACCCTTTGACAATAATATCACCTTATATACTCGACTCTATTGGAAATCCATAATACCTTATTACGAAACCGGAACCAAAAGATATCCGCATACACTCATATATACTAGTAGTATCCACAATATGGACCCCCAAATCGATGTCGGCAAGCTCAACGACGCGGATAAAAGAGAAGTCCAACAGTTCGTCGCAATCGAGGCGCAGAAGGCAGCTTTCCAGTCAAGTAAATAAATTTAAACCCCTTGCTTTTATTCCATCTCCACCCTTTTATTCCGTCCTAAAAATTTTCATTCCGACCAATACTGCGTACGAACGGGTCTCAATTCTCATCCCTTCCAGAAAGAGTCTCTCAGACCAATATACGAATTTACGTGTACTGACAATGCTTTCCCTCTTTCCCACCAGGCGTCCACCAACTCACCGACATGTGCTGGAAGAAATGTATCACGGGCAAAATATCCGGAGGAAACCTGGACCGCAACGAAGAATCCTGCGCACAGAACTGCGTTGACCGATGGATGGACGCAAGTACCGCCGTGTTCAAGCATCTGGACAAACTGAGAGGGAACTAACCATTGCTGCTTCTGCTGGTAGTGATGGTGAAGCTATGTCATTTGAGCTGGGGTGCAGAATTCAGTGGCTATATACCCGGGATGAAAAAAGATAGTGGCTCCAGCTTCGCTCGCCTGGGGAAAATCCTACGAATGGGTTTATGTTGGAATGTGATGTGCAGGGAATGGTGACATGGGGGACTGCCATTGGGTTGGTTACTGCTTTCTCTTGTGAATTGTACGATAGATAATGGGATGATGATCAATTGGTTTATATTAACGTATATTTGACTTGGTGTCGAGACGTATATTAAATAAATGTCGAGCAAGTGCCGTAACGTCAATATGTTTTCGACATGGATGGCCTACACGGATAAAACACCAGTACTACTTGTCAAGCGCTATAGGTTATTACTCTAGTTCGAAAAGTAGAGGTGAAAAAAAAAGGGAAAACATGGGTTTCATTCACATTTCAATGACTGTGGCATTTCAGAAGCCACCGAATAATTTTTAAGATATAAAAAGAGAAATTTCACCCGCAACATCCCGTAACTGTAACAGAAGAGAGGAATAACAAAAGCCGCTTCAAACAATCGCCAACTTCGTCGCCGCAATGTCAAGAGCATCGACATCAGGGGTTAATCTCGCAAAAGCCTTTTTCGTGCCATCAGGTCTGTTCAACAGGACCATCGTTAGCCAACCCGTTTTTCATCCCACCCTCCCAAGCAGATCAAAAACCGGGCTGCAGGCTCTACATACCTGATGAGGGTGTTAATCTTAACAGTGTCGACATCGTAAAGGGTCTTCAGAGCCTGCTTTATTTGTCTCTTGTTGGCTTTAACATCAACGATGAAGACAAGCGTGTTATTTTCCTCGATTTTCTTCATGGCGCTCTCAGTGTTCAAAGGATGGACGATGATTTTGTGGTGGTCGAGGCGGGTTTCATGAGGAATGGACTTGCGCGGGTACTTGGGCGACCGCGAGAGCTGGAGGGTTTTTGGCCGGTGGAAGGTTGTTGATGTCCGGATCTTACGGACTTTGTGCGAGTGAACCTGTTGCAGCGCGGAGGATCAGTACAATGCTAGGTATTCTACGAGTCGGCCCGAATCGCGTATCTGTATCATGCGGGAAGAATAACGGACGTACACCCTTGAGCACCGCCTTCGCAGCGGCACCAGCTTTGGCGCTGGGCTTTGCGGCTATATTGTTTGCAAAAGAAAAGGTCAGCATATCTTGTTCCTCGGGAGTAACAATGATTTAAATGAATCCCCATGTTTCTATCTGGCGCGCCTGCTCCTCAATCCGTCTCATCCATCCTCAAAGGGGAGATTCAATTACTTCCCCCTCTCCCAAACTCCCAACATCAAATCTCACAGAACAGAAATAGCACTGGTGAATCCGTATCTCACCTTTCTTGTTATCAGCCTTGGGTGCCATGTCTGTCGATTGGCGGTGTTAGCTGGTGGTTGTCGATGTCGTCCTAGTCAATTCCATCAACGGAATCTATCTTTCATCTTGTGTTGGACTCTCTCGCTTAGTTTGAAAACCCTACGATTCTGTGCGTCACGTGATTAAACAAATGTGCACTTTTCCCGAAACGGGCATCAAGCCAACATCAAAAAGATTTCAAACGTCAGACAACATGTCATGAACAATTGAGAATTCGAGGCGTTGTTTAGCAGGCAGAAAGGGATGGAAAGAAATGGGGCATTGCCCATCACAATGTCGCATCCATAGCAATTTTTTCACAATTGCCCTCCAACAAGGACTTGGTTTACAGATATGACAAAGACGAGCCACAGCAAGACCAAATCTAGAAGAACACCCGGCTCCATCTCCCATGGCCGCCCACCAACCGCCATCAGAAAACCCGCCGCGTCCCTTTCAGCTAAAGCAACACGCACCCTGATTCGGGCTCACCACCAACTCCACAAAGCCCGCGCCCGCGCTGTGGCAGAGAACAACGAAGCTCTTGTGCGGGACTTGGATAGGCAAATTGCTGCCCATGGCGGACTCGAGAGTTACCAGCTAGCGAGCAAGAAGGGTCAGTCGAAGGAGCGGGGTGGTGATTCCAGCAAGGTACTTGTGGAGTGGTTGGCGCCTGTGTTTGAAGAGCTGAACCTGCAGCGGCGGAAGCCGCAGAATCAGGGTGGTGGTGCTAGTGGTGCTAGTGGTACTGGCGATGGAAAAGGTGACCCAAAAGTTGAAAAGGGAGAAGAGAAGCCGCGACGGCCACTGCCACTACGGTTACTCGAAGTTGGCGCGCTAAGCACCTCAAACACCTGCTCCCGCGTTGGCTTGCTGGATGTCACCCGCATTGACCTCCACTCGCAGGAGAAGGGCATCCTACAGCAGGATTTCATGGAGCGGCCATTGCCCACGTGCGACGAGGAAAAGTTCCATATCATCAGCCTATCACTGGTGTTGAATTATGTCTCGAATTCAGCGAGCAGGGGGCAGATGCTGAAGCGGACAACGGCGTTTTTGACGCCCCCGCCGCCGCATATTGCGACGACAGGAGATGCAGCATCAGAAAATGCGCCAGGTGGACAATCTAATAATAGCGCACATTTGCCATCTCTATTTCTCGTTTTGCCGGCAGCATGTGTCCTCAATTCCAGGTATTTTACTGAGGAGCGGTTGCGGGCCCTCATGTCAAGCCTGGGGTATGAAATGGTGCAGAGGAAGGTGACGTTGAAGCTTGTGTATTACCTTTGGAAGTACAGTGTCGATGGTGTTCCTAGGGCTTCTGTTTTTAAAAAAGAGATTCTGAACCCCGGTGGGAATAGGAATAATTTTACTGTTACTCTGGATTAGGTTTGTTGCGACAATGGTGGTGAAACATGTAATGTATACGTCAATATAAAGTATATTATTATTTAGAAAAATTTGTACATGGTCGGTTCATGGGAGGATTTCTGATATCTATTCGTACCTTATATAAATATTTATAACTTATATAGTACAACCTTGAGTGATAGTCGCTATCAAGAAACATTTCATGATAATAAATTAGCATAAATTATAACAAACCCAAAACTTTTTATTGTCCACCCGTCTCTCATTAGGACCATCGTCGTCAATATCATCATCATAATTCACCAAGTAAACCGAACAAACTCCTCATAAAAAGAACGAAATTACGTTATACATACAAAACCCCTCACCAACATCGCTAAACCTCGCTTCGCATCCCCAGCAACATACACTCCCCATGGATAAACCACCCCTACCAAACCTCATCTCAACCCAAGATTATCCTTGGGGATAAACGCCCACGCTGTGCCCACAACAGCCATAACCGAACCAACGCCTAACAACACCCAATCCACAACCCTTTCCCAAAACAGAATACTCCTCCCGAAGATCTTCAAATAAAATGCAAGAGGCAAGATGATGCAGATCGTAATACAGAGACTTGCGCCGATGAGCGCCATGATGCGGTCGAAGTACGGGAAGACGATGGCAATGAAGGTGATTATGCAGATTGTGACGATGCGAGCTGTGAATTGAACGGTTTTACGGAGGAGGGCACTCGGACCTTGCTTACTCGTGTTCCTTGGCTTGTTTTTGCAATTGGGATTTGGCGGGGGTGGGTGGAGACCACAGAGGGATTCGACTGTGCTAACTAGGGGGCGGCAGCTGGCGTACGAATTGTGGTTAATTTGACTTGCTGTTTGGCCAGTTCAAAAATTAAAAAAAAAAGGGGGGTGGGCACAGGGGGCTGTGGGTGGTGAATAGGAGGATATATTTTGTTACCTGAGAGGTACTTTGGTCAACGGGATGACTGCGATGAATGCGACGATGCAAACTGATAACCAGTTGGGATATCCGGCCGTTAGGAGAATGTTGGATGTGATTTCGTCTCTGACATCTGGACCAAACATGAGCCAGCCGGCCACGGCCATAGCAAGGTCTAGCAAAAACTATATCGAGTTAAACCGTTTTAGCATAATTTCGATATTATTGAAACAGTAGAACGAGAAGGAGAAGGAGGTAGTTGGTGGGCAGTCCACTAACTGTGAAGATGTAGGTTATCCAGAGACTCTCGCCGTACTTATGTGGGTGTCTCATGTCTTTATAAATATTTGGGAAGACGCTGTGGCCGCCCCAAGGAGCTGAACGAATATGGCATGTTTAGCGCAACAGATCCAGGAATTACCCAAAGCCAGAGAGTTGGCAAGACTTATACTTACACATAATTAATCCAAATGAAAGTGGAACAGCGCTCCAGTTGTCAGGGAGAAGTGATGTCCGTGCAGGATCACGAAGGGAGCCCGGTGACTCCGTTTTGATAATGCCATCAATAAAAATGATCAGAACAACTTTTATTTTGTTAGTTCTTTAGCGCTAATCCAAAAGTTATACTTACGAGGGGTGGGGGTTTACGGCGTCTCTCGATAAAACTTACTGGAAGTACAACACAAAATCCCTAAAATACTCGACAAGCTTAGCAGCCGCAGCGGCACGAAGTTCATTGGAATTAAGATTGCACCACATATCAATTTCCACCGCAGGGCGCCTAGCCCCGGAAACAACGCATCAACGCTATCAGCAAATAAAACGACCAAAGCAACACATGCACCCATCAGCTCCAAGCAGAAGAGTAAGCTGGTGACGATACGTGCATGAGGGCCAAAGCTGATATACGCCAGGTCAGCATATGTAACGAGGGTGGGATCGGCATCCATGCATTTGGCAAGGATTTTGGCCGTGTACGTGGTAGATACTGCCGAAAAGATGAGGAGCGAGATGCCGATGAACCAACCCGCATACATGAGGCCTAGTGGTAAACTAAGCAGGCCAATTCCGATAAGGACGTTGATGGAGTTGAAAATTGTCTGGGGTACGGTGGATTGGCCAACAATGATGGTTTCCTTGGAACCGTCCTCGTGTTGAATGCGCTTGACGACGAATGGTTCGCGTTCATCATCGGGTTCCGCTGCCACAACCGCACCTGCTTTGAGGAGTTGGTGTTCTCTATGAAGCTGTGCAGCGTTTAGTCTGGCAGACTCGCTAATTCTGGAAGAAACTGTCGTTAAATACGACTCCTCGTAACTTCGTCCCAGAAGCGGGGTAGTGCGGGTAGATTCATCGAACTCGCCATCCGTGAGCGGTCGTCCGTAGGTAGTTCCCTGCCTGGTCCCATAGTTGGGCCAATAATCAGCCTCGCCAAAAGGGAGCTCTGATATTCGTTCAACAGGCGCCGAGCGTTGGCGCAGAAGGGCAGTGGTGTCATCTACGGATGCATCAGGGCCATGTTCCTCATCACCTGGCAACGCGAGGACGAACGAGGATCTACGAGGAGCGACTTCTGGAAAATAAGCTGCCCGCTGCCACGAACGGGCAAAATTATCCAAGCTATTAGGCGCGCCGGTAACTGGATAATTCCTTGTGGATATCTCCGCCGCCCTAAAAACGTAGTTAGTAGGGGAATATATCAAAGCTTTTTCAATATAGGAGGATATGCTATGTAATATGGAGAGACAAGAGAATTAAAATATATACCATCGTCTTCGTAAATCATTGTCATTAGCTTCATGTTGTAGGATGTTTCTAGGAGTCGAAGAGGCGGATGGAGATGGTTGGGAGCACGGGTGTGAGGAAGAGCCGCGGTCTGCCATGGTTGAACTTGGACTGGACGCGACAGGCCAGGCCAGGCCAGGACTGTGCCGTGCTGTGCTGCTCTGTCACCTGCAGCTGTTTATAGGATATTGCGAAAACATGCGCAGGCTACACGATGAAATAACGACGCGGGATATCTTGGGTATCTGGCAACGAGGAGGAAAAGAGAGAAGACAGACGAAATAAACTTTGCCGAAACAGAGACTTGTCAAGGCAAGATCGTCCGGGACAGGTAACTATCAACAAAGGAAACAAAACACAGTCCTTGAAGGAACAGTGTTTCTGTATTTAAAGATGGTGGCAAGGTCTCCTCACAAGCCGGTGAAGACGAAGGAATATTTATTCGGCAAACTAAATCTGCCCTAACTTTTAATTCAAGGGATATAATCGCGCGAACATGTTGGTGGCAACAACAAACAGGGGAAAATTTTTTTTATACTGCTTTCTTTTTCGGCTAGAGCTGGAAAATACAGAGAGTGTAATTGATAGAATATCTCGATTGACGCGCTATTTGTCTTTTGAACCTATCTCAACATTGCGGAGTTGAGTAGGCTTCCTAGTAGAATAGAACTGATCGCAGACTAACAGACAATGGATGGCGATGACTACAGTGTAGAGTTCAGGCACATTCGATTATATATATATCCAACTGAGAAATATTTATCTAGTTATACCTCTCTTCTTTTCTGTGTTGATTGATACTAGTAATCCGCCCGTGCGAAATCGGTTGACATCGGCCAGAAAAAAATATACAATCCTAGTTCCTCTCCGCCAAGACGCAGCGAAGCAACAATACGTCATTGTCTGGCTGCATGCATCGCGGGCTCGAGAGTTGAGACGACAAATGTGGAGCCAGAAACTATCTAGATTCCAGTGAATGTGCTGTGGATGTTGTCCAGATGTACCCAAGAATTAACCAAAAGGAAGAAAAAAAAAAAAAAAAAACAAGGAGAAATAGAAATACTCCCGAAAAACTGCCCTCCGCTATCCCGCTGAACCTAGACCATCAACCCAGCCCTACTCAATCCTCTCAACAACAACCGCCGTCCCATACGAACACACCTGCGCAAACCCTCCCAGATCACTCGTATCAAATCGGAGCGCGATAATCGCATTCCCGCCCTTCTGCAAACACTCGCCCACCATGCGCGACACGGCCTCGTTGCGCGCGCGGTACAGCATTGTTGTGAACATGCCCAATTCCCCACCACCGATGGATTTGAGCACCATGCCCAGTCCTGCGGCCAGGTTGCGCGATTGCACGGTGAGTCCGTAGACGGCGCCCAGGACCCGAGTTACGCGGTAGCCCGGGAGGTCGTTCATGGTTGTGGTGATCACGCCATCAGTGTCACTGAAGGCACCGTGGACATCCAGGCCCTGCAGACTGTCTTGGGGGGCCATGGTGGACTTTTGTGGATGAGAGGCTGATGTCATCGGGTGGATGTGTATGTTGAGGGGGAAAGGAGGCAGAGAAGTAGAGGGAGGAGGATGGACGGAGGATGGGTTGTGTATTTGTAGACTTTTCTGAAAGATGTTTTGATGATGAGTTTGCTTTCTATGGCTTTTGTGATCATTTAAATCTTGGACTTGCTTCTTTGAATGTGTCTCCTTTTGCAGCTCGGTCCTGAGTCTCCAAGTTTATATACTTTTCAGACCCAGCAGTTGGGTCTTGCAGCTAACTCCGTTTGGGATAAAACTCGTATTCCTTCAACCTCTTCATGACGATCCATTACTTTATACTTTTGATCGCCGCATTAGACGGGCGATTTAGCTTGTTAGGGAGGAATGTGCGTCTATTTATACGTGTTTAAGAGCCTGAATTGAATGTATTCACATATTTCCCGTATTCGTTGATTGAATGATGGTTGCCAGGCGGGTTGATTATCCTTGGACGACTGTCGTGAAACCAACGAACGAAGAGAGGCGTACTATGGTAGTTTAGCAATTGTCCGAAGATTAGGCAATATCCAAGCACTAACTAGTTAACTAACTATTTCGTAAGTTATTCGCTGAGGAAATTCCTAGGCGGATTTCATTTCTTTTAATTTCTCCCATGGGATAATGTGATGGGTTAAAATAGAGGAACTTTTCCATTTTGGAAAACATAATGAGCCACACTCAAAGACGGACATGGGTCATGAGAAACATACCTCCCCTCAGAAGCCAACTCAGCCTGCCATCGAACAAATAACATTGTAAATCTCCAATCCGTCGTCGGCGGAATGTTTGACGTGGCTGCGGAGAAGCCTGCTTATGTCATCACCCGCCAGCCAACCTCGTTCCCCCACAATCGTCTGCAGAAAATTGTTCAACCTCCGCCCACCAAGACAAGTCGACCAGCTCAGAGGTGAGTTCTTCTGCCCTCATTACCCACTCTATATACGTCGTCTATCCATCCTCAAAATAGCTGCTAATCAGCCCATGCGCTCAGCGTGCTCTTTATATCAGTCGTACCCCCCCGTTCGCACATCCAAGGTCGCCCATTATGAGCGCGGCTCAGGCGAACGACGCGGAGAAGAACATCGAGATATGGAAGGTCAAAAAGCTGATCAAGCGTCTCGAGGCAGCTCGTGGAAATGGAACGTCCATGATCTCGTTGATTATCCGTAAGCCTCAGTTCTAATCTACAACCCTACCCACGTGAGGCTTTGCCCGACTATTTCCACCCTCGGACTGACTCACTTTTTCCTGCCTAATAGCGCCTAAGGATCAGGTTTCACGAGCAGCCAAGATGTTGGCGGAAGAATTTGTATGTGTTACTTCTCCACAGAGGCGACCATTATCTTGATTTTTGCCAGCGGCGCAAGTTAAGAATTGCATATTAATCTTTAATTCGCGTCACAGGGCACTGCTTCCAACATCAAATCTCGAGTTAACCGTCTCTCCGTCCTGTCGGCCATCACCTCGACGCAACAGCGCCTCAAGCTATACACTAAAGTTCCTCCAAATGGACTTGTTATCTACTGTGGTGAAATCATCACCTCTGAAGGAAAGGAACGGAAAATCAACATCGATTTTGAGCCTTTCAAGCCCATCAATACGTCACTCTACCTTTGCGATAATAAATTTCATACCGAAGCCCTCAGCGAACTACTCGAGTCTGACCAGAAGTTCGGATTCATTATCATGGATGGGAACGGTGCTCTTTTTGGAACCCTAAGCGGAAACACAAGAGACGTCGTCCACAAGTTCTCCGTCGATCTGCCTAAGAAGCATGGCCGTGGTGGTCAGTCAGCTCTGCGTTTCGCCCGTCTTCGAGAAGAAAAGCGCCACAACTATGTCCGCAAGGTTGCCGAATTGGCAGTGCAGAATTTCATCACCAACGACAAAGTCAACGTTGCCGGTATCATCCTTGCCGGATCCGCTGATTTCAAGAACGACCTCAACCAGTCCGACATGTTTGATAACCGCCTTCAATCGAAGGTTATCAAGGTTGTTGATGTTTCTTATGGTGGTGAGAATGGCTTCAACCAAGCCATTGAACTTGCCTCCGAGACCCTTGGCAACGTCAAATTCATCCAGGAGAAGAAGCTCATCGGTAAATATTTCGAGGAAATCAGCCAGGATAGCGGAAGAGTCTGCTACGGTGTGGACGATACTCTCAAAGCCTTAGAACTAGGCGCAGCAGAAACGTTGATCGTTTACGAAAACTTGGACATTACGCGATGGGTTCTCAAGGCCAACACTGGCTCAGAGGTTATTCTCCACACCACCAAGGCCCAAGAGGCCAACCGCGAGATGTTTATGGACAAGGAAACCGGACAGGAAATGGAAATCGTCGACCAGAGCCCGTTCCTCGAATGGCTTGCCGAGCATTACAAAGATTTTGGTGCTGCCCTGGAGTTTGTTTCCGACCGGTCCAGCGAAGGAAACCAGTTTGTAAAGGGCTTTGGTGGTATCGGAGCTGTTCTCCGCTACAAAGTCAACTTCGAGCAGTTGGCTGATTATGAATCCGAGGACGAATTTTACGACGGTATAACTTCTTTCTCTCGCTCTTTTTTCCCTTTTCTTTTTACCCTCCTTCTAATTAAAGGAAGTCGACCTCCATGCTAACAATATCTTAATTTCCCCAGATTGACGGTTTTGCGACCTCGCGGATAGCGAGGATGATCGCCCAGAAATCCCATTGGCGGATGTTCTGACGGCTCGTCCTTTGAACTCAGCTCCTAATGATGTTCAAGAAAGTTACCAGACAATCGCAACACGGGCCCTAGGTCCGTCTGCCCAATCTAGTATGAAGCTTCTCAGAGGTATGACATCTCTTTATTATTTTCCTATCTTTTTGAACATCTAAATTAAACGTCTTCCCTGTTTTCTGTTTAGGGCCATCCAAGCTCCGTAATGTAGCTATGAGCGCTTGAAAGGGATAGAAAAAAAAGAACTGGTTTCGAATTTCTTACTTATACAGGAGAAGAAGAATCCTTTTTCTTTTAAATCACGAAGCCTGACTGGATTACTGAGCAAAAAGAGTCCCGAAACGGTGGGGAAGGCGTGTTCGTTTATCTTTTCTCTGACTTTTTAAACCTTTTCCCTAGCATAGCCGATAACATGACCATGCTCTTTTCTCTTACTGCAAAGTTCTGTGTTGATTGGCACAGACAGACCCTGTGGATACAGCCCGGCGAGAGAACTTTAAGAAGGGGCAGAGGCCAAAAAAAAATATTATTATCAGTTTTCTAGCTTACCTGTTTTTATATATCTTATGGTTACTATTATCATTTCCACTGCTACTCCCGCTACTTATCTATTCACTCCTGAACTTTCTGTTTCGCAACTATGTCTTACATGACTCGTTTTATTCGATAGACTGGTTGGATTGGAGAAACCAACCCCTCCAACTCGCTTTGAAGAACACAGGCGATATGATATATTCTTATATACTTCGGGGGACGAAGGAAACGGAGGCCTCTCCACAACTGAGCGTTGCTCGGGTTTTCAATTTTCATGGTTTCCATTTTTTGGGGGGTGGGGTTAGTTCGTTCTGGGTTCATCAGACATGCGCTCGTGCGGGATGTGATTATCAAACATCACCACCGACAAATACATTGTTGTAACGTTGTCTTCCATATAAAAAGACATTAAGAAAAAGAACCAATCTATCATAAAGAGATACATAACAATCGTTCACTCGTTCATATTATAAACACGAATCCGTTTCACTCACGTCTCCTTTCTTCCCTTCCTCCCCTCCTTTTCTCACCTCCCCAACCGATCTCCCCAACTCCCCAGATCCCTACAACAGCTCGTCTTCCCCTCCAACTCCTCCATTGCCTTCTCAACAACATCCTCCTGATGTACGCCACGCACTCTCTCGCACTCCACAAAGAAGATGTACTGCCAGGGCCTAATCTGGCCTGGGCGCGAGACGATGCTGGTTAAGTTGAGGCCGTGGCGGCGGAAGATCGTGAGGGCGTCGACGAGGGCGCCGGGGGTTTCATGGGCAATCATGAAGGAGATGAGGGATTTTACTTTTGTGGGTGCTATGGTGGACGAGGGATAAAAATCCCGCTCGCCATCTTTCGTCTTCTCACTATGGCCATTCCGCAAGACAAGGAAGCGCGTCGTATTATCGGCGCGGTCTTCGATATTGGCGGCCAGGATGCATAGGTTGTGGTGCGCAGCTGCGAGGGAGCTGGCGATTGCGGCTGAGATGCCTTCGCCGTTGTTGCCGTTTTCGCCTTGACCAGCACCACCACCCCTACCACCGTAACCGGGCAGGGTATTGCTACCGCTTTTCGCGACGATGCTTGCTGCTTTGGAAGTTGAGGGAGTGTCTTGTCTCTCTGTGCCGCGGAAGTATTTGGAGAGGAAAGCCTCGCATTGGCCCCATGCTTGGGGGTGCGTGTAGAGTCTTGAGATGCGACGGTAGATGGTTTCAGGATGTGATATGTCTGTATATACATGTACGATTAGGGTGACCCTTGGTAGAATCTTGGGATGAACGGGAGCGCATTATATATGTACCTGAAGCAGCGTCCTCGGTACGGATAAGCAGACAGTGGTGGACGGTTAGATAGTACTCTCCGCAGACGACGATGTCATTGTATCGACTATCGCGGTCAGCCAGGAGGTCAAGAGTCTGCACGACGGAGCCGTTTGTGGAGTTCTCAAAGGGGATGACAGCGTAATCTGCCTCCGTGGATTGGATGGCGGCGAAGGCGTCCGCGAAGCTGGGTTTGGGGAGCAGAGTGATTGTTCTTGCTGGAGAGGTGGGGAAGAGGTCTAGAGTTGCCTGTTTTATTGATGCGACATTGTTTCAATTCCTTAGTTAATTTACCTCTCAGGGTAGAAATAGGCTTGTGAAAGTTGGATTGGAAAAATTCATATCAAAACTGGCTTGTTGCTTTCTGACCTGGTGGGAGAATGAGGCCAGTGGTCCGAGAAAAGTTACCCTCAACTCCCTTTGAGCGGGAGACGGGGACATGCTGCGGAGTTGCACCTTCGCCCAGTTGATAGAGGGATGTATATCAAACTACCCTTTCGAATGGGATATTTAATACGTGAGTCAATTGCTGCGAATTGAAGAGTGTTCTTCCGTAGTTCGTGAAAATGGTTACCCCACTAGGTATCTAATAAATATTTATTCTAAAGCGTGGTGGATAGTTTTTTATTTTGGTCGGGGAACAAAGTCCCCGCAGATTTATGGAAATATTTACTATTTACCACCACCACTCTGAAAATTGAGTATCCAGCAGCCGTAACTAAATACCCAAGGTTGCTGGCAAGCCCAATGTCGCCGATTCCGCAAAACCATGTTGGCTAACACATTTACACATGTCAACAACCACCTCGCCGCCCCTGGACTGCTCCCGCGCATACAATCCCAATCCTGCCGCAGAGTCTCCTCGTCTGCTCTCCGCACACAGCTAAACCAGCTACCCCAACGCCGTCTTCCGCTCTTCTACGACTATCTCACCCCACAGCAATCGCATCTCCTCAATATCTCCCTAGCCGGCTTCGTCCCTACCACAGCAACCGTTAACAATGCCAAATCACCTCCAACGACTGCATCAACAACCCTCCCATCCTCAACTTTGGACCCACCGCCTATGCCTGCCGGTCATCACCTAGTTTACTTTCCACCACAGATCCCCATCTCCCAACTCTTACCAGACGGTACGGATAGATTACATTCCCCAGGTTCACCCTTCAATAGACGGATGTGGGCCGGGGGTTGGGTGAGATTGTGCAAAAATAATCACAATAATGATTGTAATACGGCTAGGTCTGGAAAGCATAGACCGCTGCTACTCAACGGGCAACGTGCTGTGTGCATCGAAGGTATTCGAGATGTGTCCGTGAAGGGCAAGGAGGGGGATGAGAAGGTGTTTGTGGGTGTTGAGAGGCGGATGGCTGTTGTTGGGGAGGGGGAGGTTGAGGAGACGATTAGAGGAAGGGTATGGACGGACGATGAAGCAGAGTGGGGAGACGCGGCTGTGGTTGAACGGAGGAATTTGGTTTTTATGAGGGATAGGGCGGGGATCGTGGACGGAGGCGTAAATGACACACGTTTTAGGAGGGTTGTAAAGGGTTTGTTTTAGAAGGATTCTCCCTTTTTGTTTTTAAAAAAAAAAAAAACACATGAAGATGCCTTTTGGCTAACAAAGATCAATAGCACCAACCAACCCAGACTTTAGTCATCTTCTCATCCCATCACGGTCCCTTCTATTCCGCTACTCAGCGCTCACCTTCAACGCGCACTCCATCCACCTGGACCCTAGCTACGCTCGAGAGGTCGAGGGATATCCGGACGTACTGGTTCACGGCCCGCTTACTCTCACTCTAATGCTCACAGTTTTCCAGAACCATATATCTGATGCATCTGCTAGGCGGCCGGTAATTGGGGGCATTGAGTATCGCAACCTGGCACCCCTGTTTGTGGAACAGGAGATGAGGATATGTGCTAAGCGGAAAGGCAATGGCGAGCGTGCTAGTGCTGGGACGTGGGATATATGGGTAGAGGGGCCTGATGGAGGGCTCGCGGTTAAGGGAACTGTGCATATGTTGTACCAACAATGAGATGGAGAAGGAGATAGAGGAGAACGGCAATGAGAAAGCTTGGTAAAATTCCTCTCAAGTTTTTTTTTTTTTTTAAACGCACAACAAGCTCGGAAGCGATGTTCTTATGTTTTAAGACTTCCTCAGCCCTCCAGGGCTTCCTCGTCCTTCACCCTCTCTGCCTGACTCCGTCCCTCCACCCGCCTCATCCATCTCTTTCTCCACCAGTTATCTGCTTCCATGCAACATCGTTCATTTTTGTCAAGCTTACGCGGTGCTGTGATTGCAGACTGTATTGGCTAGCGCCCAGTGACTTTTTCAATGCAGTTAAAGGGGAAGACTGTACTGTGCTAGCCCTCCGCATCTTTCTCATCTTTCTCATCTTTTCTTGGGTGGTTCGGGATTTGCTTGTGCTCTTCTTGATTTAGAAGAGTTGGCGTTTGTTCGCTTGGCCCACCTCTTCTCATTTCGTTTATATTTACACAGCCATTCCACAATATGTCAAAGCAACTCACTTCCGGAGTTGTCTTCAAACTCAATTACGTGAAGCGGAGCCACGGACCATCCGGTCGTTCTCTTCGTCTTCCTGGCTTCGGGGAAGCCTAGCCCAGCCCTAGATCCCAATGGCCTACCTGGTCTGGAGATTCATCTCTCCCTTCGTTATCGGAGTATTTGATGATACTGGATTCTCCAGAGTGCGATCTATCCATTCCAGGATAACTTACACGTACAGACGGACCAAAATGTCAAACGGAAGACGAGTTATTAAGCCCCGGAAATTTCATTTTTATAGTCTTGCCTTCATATTTCATATCCCCAACCCAAAAAGGGTTTGATGCCATCGAACGAGTTAACCATATCGTGAACCTGCAGGTTTGTCTGATTTTCCCGAGTCGAATATGTCCTTCGACAAAAACTGGTTGTATGAGGACTTGCGAACTGGACCCTAACATGCACGTCGGGCGTTTTTAACGTGGCGTCAGTTAAATGGCGTTCATTACCTATTCCCTCTTTTATTCAGGCAAAGGTCTTGTTCCATGTGGTGGGAGGCCACCGATGTGGTAAAGGGAGAAACGGGCATGACCACTACCAAAAGAGGGGGAAATTACAGCGTCGAATAATCCGCTCTCGGGTCCACCTTGGCAAACATTCCCCATCCAAGTTTTGTCAAAACAATGTCGGCAACAACTCACATTTTGTCACTGTGTGCGACAGATTGTCATGAGGGGACACGCCCAAAAGTAAGGAATGACTACGGGAATTACTTTACAGAAGTGCACGCTTGCGAAGTTCCACCTTCCTGGTTAAAGATGATGCTGTCTGACCAATCCCCAGAGTCAAAATTCGATTATATGAACAGAATGTCGAAGGCTGCCGATGTTGTATTCTTCGTGGTCCCGGCAGCCGCCAACATTCTTTGTTGATTCCAGCATACAGGGCGACAAGAGAAACGGCATAGAAAGCGGAAACCGAGGTCCTGATTCTTAGTGAAATTTCAAATAGCTATGTGACAGACAACCGGGTCGTAAGATGGCCTTTTGATCATATCTAGCAAATGTAGCCTGCTTAAGGGTTTGCGACCGTCAGTACGCCATGAACGTTGATCGAGCAGGATCCACCCCTTCTTTTTGAGCTGAAGTTCTCATATTTATGTTGTGTGTGGCTGATCGTAGTAAACGCAAGTACCACTTGCAGATACATGACAATCTGTGAAAATTAAACAAATTGATGATGTCTTGAGTAATGAAGAAATTATTGCCGGCCAGATTCTTCGCGGCATGAGTATGAGAATGAGCAGGAGAGAGTACTCCATTGATGGGTTCGGCGCTTAGGGCTTCTCAAATCACGGGATAGCCAGGAGCTAAACCTGCACTGTTTGTGACAACACCCATCTTCTTCTCCCTTCATTTTACATTTCTCTCCCACACCAATGTGAGCAAAACCTGTATTTCTAGCTTCTAACAACAAACTGTCCATAAATATGGATGTTTTTTGGAATGCACCTCCAGTGATCAGGTAAAACCCACCAAGACACACTTCTTGTTCTACTTGCGTGAGTGCTGGTATATAAAATCTTACTGACAGTTCCTTTCATTCCCACAGGACCATCACTGCGGCTGCATTCGTCGAGTCTCTGCTCGTATATGGCGGTATTCTCAGTCCATTGAGAATCCTTTTCCACCCTTCTTTGATTTTCAAGGTCTTTCCGGACATCTGGAGACCAGTCACCTCATTTCTCCTGACGGACTCAGACCTGAACTTTATCTTTGATCTTTACTTTAGTAGGCTTCTTGCTTTGGTTTGCTTCGTTGTTCCATGAGAGACGGCAACTGGTGTTTTCCTGGTGGAAGTGGAAATAATGTGGCCTCGATGCCCACTCTTCTCACTAACTCCTTTATTCTATATCAACAGTGTATAAATATGGCAGTGGTCTGGAAAAGGACTCGCCACGCTTTACTGTCCCTGGCGACTTTTTCACTTATGTTATTTTCGTAGGCACAGTGATTGTGGTAAGTGTTTCAGTTCGATTTGATTCGATTCGATTCGATCTCCTTTTTTATTCCTTTTGTTCACACTGTTCTACCTTTACCCCCATATTTTTTACTCCCTCCGCATATCTGCCCGCCCAGCCTGATCTAGCTGAAGCGGTTCCTGGTCGTGAGGAAAATTACCCCTACATCTCGTGCAGCTCAATCATTCGCAATCAATCCTTTTATGGGCTGCATGCGGTGAAGGCATGGTGGGATTATCTTATGCGTAACCAGCTAGAGTATTTCTCTGTTTCTCGCATGGTGGTTGTGGGTCCCTACATTCCCTTGAAATCAATCATTTTACTTGGTACCCTCGCTAAAAAGTAACATTATGAATGAACTTCTTGCTTGTATTTCTATGCATGGTCACATCTACCGATATATTGTGTGATTTTACTTGATTCTTTCACTGTGGAAAAGTGGCTGACCAGCCCTAAATAGTTGACCGCAGGTGGCCTCCTAGGCGCGGGGATTTTCACTCAAGGTAAGAGTTAAAAATCCCTTAACATGGAACAAGAGAATGATTGTATCACCAAACCTTTGTGAATGAATAGTAATATTCCAAACTCTAACTCTCCTCGCCCTCTAACTAGCCCTAATACTCGCCTTCATGTACACGCACGGCCAAGTCAACACTGGCAAAAAGGAAAACTTCTTTGTCGTCCAAATCCCCGTCGAACTCGTTCCCTGGGCCACTCTGGTCCTCAGATTGGTAATTCGCGGCCCGCAATCAGCACAGACAGCGGCATGCGGCCTAGTAGCCGCCCATCTGTACGAGTTCCTTACCCGCATATACCCCACCTATGGCCGCGGCAGGCAGTTTATATGGACACCTGTCTTTGTGAAGAGATGGTTCGGGGCCCATCGCATGAACCAGACTCATCGCGCCTACGGTGTCTCGTACCACCCTGGTGATAGGGAGACACGAGAGGCGTCAGCTTCCGGGTCGGGGAGTGGTTGGTTCTCGAGCAATTCGTGGAGCGGGAGGGGTGTTGGGCGGAGGCTTGGATGACATTCGATTTCCTTTTCTTTCTCGATTGTGCTATACCATGTCTTTATCCTCTCCCCCCCAACCCCCCCCCTCCCAACCCTTTTTTTTTTTACGACTTTTTGCCTGTACTTTGTGTACTACTAGTAACGAGATGGATAGATGATTGAAATTTTTGGTATATCTACGGTCTGATGACGATTGCACTTATGATGAGCACGAATACCGTCCAGTACTTAATTTGTTTTTAAATATTTATTATGCATTGAAAACCGCAGCGTAACCCCAGTCGAATGGTAGATCACGTGATATAGCTCTTTTCATTGGCCTGGGCTTTTCCAAATAAAAATGTGGACGCACTGCAAAATTGTTTGCGAAAGCCCGATATAGCAGTCAATTTTCCTCCACCCGAACAGGAGTATTCAGTCGGGGTGACATCTAACTTCGTTCGCCTGCGGTTTCGATCAATTTCTTGCAATCGATTCAAAAATGGCCACAGTCGCAGGAAAGATGGACGTCGACTATGCCATCAAGCCCGAGGCTGTTACGCCCGCCATCCCGACCTCAGAATGGCCGTTGTTGTTGAAGAACTATGATAAACGTAAGTTCCTCCGTTTATAAATACATAATCTATCTTAACACCTCCATGATTGTTGTGGAATTTTGGTTGGAAGGAAGTTAACCATTTGAAAAACTGTGCAGTGCTCGTCAGAACTGGTCATTTCACCCCGATCCCAGCCGGCTGCACACCGCTGAAGCGCGACCTGAAGTCATATATTAGTTCTGGAGTTATCAACCTTGACAAGCCGTCAAATCCATCTAGTCATGAGGTTGTTGCATGGATGAAAAGGATATTGAGGTTGGTTGTTACCCAACTGTTTATCCTCAAAAGTTGAGGAAAAAGAGAAGGAGGATCAAAAAAAATGAAAACGGGAATCGAAATATTTAAAGGCACAAAATTAACAATGGGAATTTTATTTTAACAGAGTTGAAAAGACCGGCCACAGCGGAACCCTCGACCCAAAGGTCACTGGTTGTCTAATTGTCTGCATTGACCGTGCGACACGCCTTGTCAAATCCCAGCAAGGCGCTGGAAAGGAGTACGTGTGCGTGATTCGTCTACACGATAAAATCCCTGGTGGCGAAGCGCAGTTTGCCCGCGCCCTCGAGACGCTGACGGGTGCACTCTTCCAACGCCCGCCCCTCATCTCCGCTGTCAAACGACAGCTGCGTATCCGCACGATTCACGAGAGCAAGTTATATGAGTTTGACAACGACAGGCATCTGGGTGTGTTTTGGGTGAGCTGTGAAGCGGGGACGTATATTCGGACGCTCTGTGTTCATCTGGGACTGTTACTAGGTGTTGGTGCACATATGCAGGAGCTGCGAAGGGTAAGGAGTGGAGCTATGGATGAGAAGGATGGAATGGTCACGTTACATGATGTGCTTGACGCGCAATGGATGATGGATAATAACCGCGACGAATCTTATCTGCGGCGGGTTATTCGGCCGCTGGAGAGCTTGCTCACCTCGTACAAGCGCATTGTGGTGAAGGATAGCGCTGTTAATGCTGTGTGCTATGGTGCTAAGCTTATGATTCCTGGGTTGTTGCGATTTGGTAAGTGATGATACCGTGTCGTTCTCAAGATTTTGATTTACGGGATTTTGAAGCTGATGGGGATTTTTGTAGAATCTGGAATTGAGATCCATGAAGAAGTCGTCCTCATGACCACCAAGGGTGAGGCTATTGCCATCGCTATCGCACAAATGTCCACTGTTGAGCTCTCGACCTGCGACCACGGTGTCGTGGCTAAGGTGAAGCGTTGTATCATGGAGCGTGATCTCTACCCCCGCAAATGGGGTTTGGGTCCTGTTGCTTTGGAAAAGAAAAAGCTCAAGTCTGATGGCAAGCTTGATGTTAGTTTCTTCCCCCTTTCCTATATTTAAGTTGATTACTTTTACTAACTCACCCCTAGAAATACGGCCGACCGAACGAGAAAACCCCTGCAAAATGGAATTCTGAGTACAAAGATTTCAACGCTCCATTAGATAGTGGTGCTGCAGAAGCTTCTACCGCTTCTGTTTCAACTCCTGCTCCACCCGCTGTCTCTAAGGAAGCAGCCCCAACCCCACAAGTCAACGGAAACGCGCCAGCTGCTGAAGAAGACAATGAGAAGAAGCGAAAACGACACGTGGGCGAAACTCCAGAGGAGCGAGCAGAGCGGAAACGTAGAAAGAAGGAGAAAAAGGAGAAAAAGGAGAAAAAAGAAAAAAGAAAATCAAAGCAAGCGGCAAAAAGCGACGATGATAGCGAGTAAACGAAGTGGGCTAACGAAAGAAAGATATGCTTTTTTTTTGCTCAAATCGGCAAGATGAAGCTGCTCTCGAAAAGTTTTTCTTTCTATTACCCTGAGTTTTCTTGTATCATATTCACTTGCTTCGCTCCTTTGCTTGATCCCGTTGGTTGAGTGTTTATTTTTGTCGATTTGCATATTCCTTTACGGAGTTCCGGGAAAATTTGGGTCCTCTGTTTTTTCAATATTTTTTCTCCTCTTGAATGTGCTCTGTGATTGCGATACTGATTTACCCTAGGAGTCTTGTGTGTGAGAGAGTGACTATTATGTGTATGTTTGTGTGATCTATTCTGGTAATAAGTTTTCTTGAGTTGTCTTGCGATGTGTCAGGATCGTGAAGGAAAAAAATACCAGCTTTGGTTTCTTACATATCTCAGTATGAGGCTGTTTAGCTCTGAATCTGCAGCTGCTTTTTTTTGCATTCTATAATATTGTGTTGCAGAAGAGAGATCAAAAATTATCAGATACACATGGGTTGCTCACCCAATGACCTAGTTAATGGGGTCACATGCCCATCTCCAACTTCTCCATCAAACGTCATTCCACTTCCACTCCTGACTCCGCTGCTGCAACAATGCACAAGAATCTCTAGATATCAAATCCACAGATAAAAGGCCGACATTTTGGCAGTTGCAGAAGGAGAATTTTTGTTTGTTTAGCTGAACTCCATTGTAATCATCCCCGCAGCGGACATTACCGAGCCCCTCATGGCTGCGGAGCTCACCTCCATAAAGCTCAATCCGGAGAGTCACCTGCTCCTGGTACGCATATCTAACCTACCACTACATACTTAGTAACATCTCTGATATAGCTGACAAGGAGATATAAAAATTACAGGACCAACCCCTCCTCCGCCTCCCTCATGAACTTGCTCGCCGCAACTTCAAATCCGTCCAACGCATTGTCGAACGGGAACGAGACTTCGTCCTCCCCTACCTAAAAGAGACTGCAAACGCCTCCCTCTCTGGCACGCAAGATGCCACCCAAACTCTCGCCGCCCTCGACACCATGATCAACCGCATGCAAGGCCTAAAGCGAAAAATGGAAACCTTGCAGGACGAGGAGAAGAAGATCCTGACCCAGTCGCGGAAACGCATCCAGCATCTGGAAGACCTGTATAAGATTCCGAGCTTGGCGGATGTCAAGTATGAGGAGTGGTCGCGGATACGGCTGAACAGGTTATTGGTGGACCATATGCTGCGGTCTGGGTATTCGGAGAGTGCGAGACAGTTGGCTGCTGAGAAGGGGATTGAGGACCTCGTGGATTTGAGCGTGTTTGTGCAGTGTCAGCGAATTGCGGAGAGTTTGGGGCGGGGAGAAACTAAGGAGGCGTTGACGTGGTGTGGGGAGAATAAAGTGGGATTAAAAAAGGTTCAGGTATGTTTTCATCTGTTCTCTTTTGGCTGCTGCGGGAACGTAACTTGGATGAACTTGAGAGTAACGGCCGACTTTGGCAGAGCAATCTTGAGTTCGAGCTACGGTTACAACAGTATATTGAAATGGTGAGGGCGGGAGATAAAACAGAGGCAAGACAACATGCCAGAAGGTTTCTATCACCCCATAGTGAGACTCAGGCGACGGATATTCGACGGGCGGCAGGTCTCTTGGTGTTCTCTCCTGATACAGAAGCGGCACCCTACAAGGTCAGTTTGAGACAAATTATTGCTTGAACTGCGGTCATTCTTTGCCACCTTTGTTGAAGCTCAACAAACTAACACATCTCTCTAGGATATGTACTCCTCATCCCGCTGGCAATATCTCTCCAACCTCTTTATTCGAACCCACCATGACCTCTTAGCTCTCTCCTCACGCCCCCTTCTCCAAATAGCGTTGTCAGCCGGCCTCTCCGCGCTTAAGACACCATCCTGCCATTCAGCCTACGCATCCTCCAGTTCCAATCCAAACTCCATAACCACATCTGTGTGTCCGATATGTTCGACTGAATTGAACGAGCTAGCACGACACATGCCGTATGCACATCATACTAAGAGTTATGTTGAGAACGACCCCATCGTCTTGCCAAATGGACGTATCTACGGCCGCCAAAGGTTACTGGATATGTGTAAGAAGTCAGGTTTCGTTGCGCCGGGGAAGGTCAAAGATCCGACGACGGGCGAAGAGTTTGACGAGAGGGAGATGAAGAAGGTTTATATTTCGTAGTTTTTTCTAAGATACCTATGTGTGTGTATGTTCTTATTTGTACCTTTGCGTGGCGTTCTAGGAGCTGGATGGGCTGGATGGGATGGAATGGGGATTTATTTCCTTTTGTTTGGAGTTCCATTTAGCACTCTTATCTCAGTGGTATTCATATATTCTTAACAATTGGTATCCCTACTTATTTCTACACATATGATCATCAAAGATCTCTTCCATAAATCGATTTTCCTCATGTCTTCGAAGAAGTAGCCATTTCCAGAAACACTTCCCCAAAAACAGTTGCGAAACAGCCAGCTTCCCTCTTTCGCAAGGTATCAAATTGAAACCGAATAGACCGAATAACTGAGCCCATTAATCGCTATCATCATCGGTATTTGCCCCACCTCTGCCTTTTCCCCCTTTCTTCCTTTTCTTCCCTTCCGCACCACCACATTCTCCAACCCCTCCAGTTCCTTTCTCGAAAACATACATCCTCGCCTCCCTATCCTCGCCCCTCCATCCACCCCTTCCCGTACCGCCATTTCGCTTCTCGATTTCTCCAATCGTGCGTGCATGCGAGTAACCCGGATAACTAGCCCATGGAAACCGGAAACTAGTAACAACTCGCAGGCCTGCGTGGCGTGCTAGATCGCGGATATTCCAGAGTGTATAGGGTTCGCCTTCGAAGAGTGAGACGAGAATTTGACCCGGAGTTGTGCGGAAAGGGGATTTCTCTCCTGTCCCAGTGTTATTGTCTGTGCCAGAGCTGGAGCCGAAGTCGGAATGGGAGTCAGGCCATTCGCTATCTTCATCCCCACTCTCATCTCTCCTGCCCTGCGATGTAGTCGGTCGTACCACTGGCTCCGAAAGGAGAGGGACGCACGCCTTGAAGAAGGAGACGACTAGTTCTTGGTTCGCGCGTACCTGCCTGTTTACATCTGTGCTCAAGCCGCCAACGTGAGGAAAGTTGAAGCAGATTATGTCCCATGGGCCGCCTCTGCCGGTATGTTGTTGGTGATTTTGTTGTTGTGGGGAACCAACAACGTCTTTCCAGGGATGGCGTCTTCTGCTTTTACAAGAGGAGAAAGTGGTGGTGCGTGGGAACCCATTGCGAACAGTCTTGCCGCCGCCAGCAGGTCCAGAGCCCAGTTTACGGGCATCGATGGAAAACAAGACTTTCGGGACATGGTTTCGGGCGTGTTGTGTCTCTGAGGGTTTTTCTATATTTTCATTTTTCAGATTCTGAGCCTCCTCCCTCGTTTCCAACGCTTTCCCCTTCTCGCTATCGCTACCTCCATCTTCAAAATCTTCATTCTCGTCGCTTTTCCTTTTCAAGCTTCTAGACTGAGACGAAGATATCTCTGAACCACACGCATAAAGCTTCTCAATATGCAGCTTTGCCTGCGGATGTTTCTCGTAAAGTGCCTGTTCACTATCGTAGCTGGTGGCAAGCAGATTTTTGCAATCGTGATGCGTTGCCAGAGACAGGGCGAATGAAAAATCTCCTGTCTGGAGATGTTAGGGATCCATGGCTTTTTACACTTGTAGAGGCGAAAATGTCCACCGAGAGCAGGTAGATAGATACGTTTCAAGCATGCTTGCTGATGATAACAGAAATGATGAAGGAATGTAAATTGAAACGGCGAAGAAGAGACACAAGAATAGAAATGAACTAAAGCAAGAGACTCCAGGCTCCACACGCCTGTCAAACTGTGCGTAGAGAGGAGTGGTACATGTTCACTTCTCCCAAGGAATAGATAGATCAGAATATCAGGAGTCTCATACATGGCTGCCCTAGGTTAAACAGCTCAGAAAAACCGAATTCCAATCTGCTTGATCTGCGGAAATAATAATCCTGAATCAAGCAGCCATACATTCGACTGTATTTATCACTCGGATCTGATATTATGCAGAAAATGGCCTTCAAACGAATGACAAAAACGGAAAACGGAAAATAAAATTAGAAAAATTGAAACGAATAGAATTAAAACTAACCTTCCCCAACCAACAAAATCCTATCTTCCTTTTGAAATGGAATTGTCGGGACCTGACGCTGTGCATTCCCATGCTTCGTTTCCCGATAAGTTTTCCCCTTCGCCCTCCCACCCCCCTGGCCCCCTTTAGACACCGCTGTCGACGTCGAGACTCTCGAGAAACTTTTCATTTTTCTAGGCCCACCCGCCCCAGCTCCACCTCCTGGGGTGATAACGGTTGAAGAGCTCCTGCTTTTGGGTCGGTCATGGTGGTGGAAATTGGCGATGCGCGGCTTTTTAGACTTGCCCATTTTGAAATTTGATGACTTTGTATCTCCGTATGGTCACATTAAAACAACAGAGAGAGAAAATATGTTAATGTAATAATACGCAAGAAGTTTGGGGGGCTATCAGGGGGTAATTAAAACAAGGCGTTGTGGATGTACGCGAAAATCGATGGAGGTGGATTTTGATGGAAAAGGTTGTGATGAGAAAAAATTAAATAAATTCAAAAAAAAAAAAAAATCGCCAATGTTCATGCAACAGCCTGCGTATCTACCCTATGAATGGATGGAAAACCCCAAATCTAGATATTCTAGCTATGTATATTGTATTTATATACGGGAACACATTTTTCAAATAGCCACTTACATATAAGAGTTGAATTTAAGGAACAACCTACAGTATGGATTAACCTACCTAAACTTCATGCCCACCAGACAACACGACCGCAAGATTAAAATAAGAAAATCAACACAATATTCTCTTCACCACTCCATGGGAAGCGAACTCAAACAAAAAAAACAAAAAGGATGGGGAAACCAGACAGCATTCTCTATCACCCTAGGTATATATATACACTTGAAAGCGTCAACGAAGTAATGGGAAAAAAAGGCATAGTCCCAACATATATCAGGAGGAAATAGGGCATACAGAATACAAGCATTGTTCAAAATCTTTATCCCACGCGCCTCAAAGAAATAGACTTTGACACAGAAACTTTTGGAAATTGGTTTAAAACTTGAGGGATGAAGATTAGCATGCGGGAAGACAAGGGAGGTGGAAACAAGGAAATAGGATAAAACGGGATCACGAAGGCTCATTATAAAATATAGACAAACGGAATTAAAACAATACTAACCACGCACGAGGACAGCGGTTAAAACAGAAATAAAAATAGAAGGATGAGAAAGCAAAAGGGCAACAAATCCTATATTGTTGGTTACCTTTCGGAATCTTTGATCAAGTCAAAGCTCGAGAGTAGGGAAGTGGAACTAATATAACAAGATGATAGGTGTCGATGAAGTAAATAATAGAAAAGTTCCACCTAGCAAAATAAATCCAGAGAATTGGATCGCAAGCAGGCCAGCCAGGAGCAGAGGACGTATCGCATGTGTTTATGGCGTAAGCAATATATAAGAAATATATATGTAGGAAGTGGTGCCATACAAGAAATACTGCAGGCGAAACTGGAAGTGTTTGCAGGGTTACATACGGACCGGATTTCCTCATCCGTTTATAACACCATTCTTTTGAATTTTTTTGGAGACAGCTGACTGCTAAAAGGCTCTAATTTTTGCCGTTGACTTTGGGGGTAAGTGGGTGGAATAATAGAGACAGGATCCAAATTCTTAGGACTTAAGCCCGTCTCTCATGCTTTGGCTGCTTGCGCTCATCGGTGGATTGGACGTGGGAAGAACGCCAATTCTAGGTTTCGAATTCTGCCTAACCTTTGCCATCGCATATACCAGACCACTGACAAAGCCAACGAAGATCGCGGAGACGCTGGGAAAGGTTACGGGGGCGTCGAAGAAGATGAGACCGGACAAGGCAATGGGAAGTTTGTTCAGTGCTCCCACCATGGAATAAGTGGTAGATGAGGTTACTCGCACACACCATGCTGAGGTATACGAAATAAAGACGGAGGACAAGCCTGAGAAGACCATTGCCATGATAATGCGGCTGCGAGTCTCTGGAGGGAAGTTTAAGTTGATGTTTTCTGATGACCAGTCTTCCACGACAAGGGAGGCGACCAAAATAATGGGGATGGAGAGAAGATTGTTGTAGAACATGGTGTCAAAGTCCTTGAAGTTAGTCAACTTGATTCTCTTGCGCATACCAAGAACGTAGGATGCAGTGCAAAGGCAGTTGATTAGCATCCAGACATATCCAGCGTTGAGTGTTGAAATTTTGCTTGTGGCATCCATGCCTACTTGTGAAAGCGCATGGTTTATGTCTGCCCACGCCGCAATGATGGAACTCAGAACCATCAAGCCAAACGAGAAAAGCACCATGCCGGTGACCGAGCCTCCAAACCACAGCACCTCGCCATACGCAATGAGGATAATAGTTAAGTTTTTGAATATGGTATATACGGGGATGGAAAGGAACTGCAAGGCCTTGGTGCCCGTATATATCATGCCGATGAGGAGGAGAGAAATTGGGAACCCTATTTGAAGTACCAAAAATTAGATACTACCTCCGCTGAAATAAAAAGAGTGTGCAAAAAAGGGGGCAAAAACTCCCCAATCCACACTTACATTTCTTTGCCTCATCTATATTAAAATCCCGATAGGTGATAATCTTTAAGGATTTGCACGTTTGAATTGCAGCAACGCAAACAAGGGACTAAATATAAAAGTTTGGGTCAGACAAGGCGTGGTGAAAAAAAAAAAAAAAACCAAGAGAAAAAGGTGAAAAAAAAAGAAGGCAATCCAAATAGAAGATAATTCCGCATACCTGGACACACAGAAGGAGAAAGTTCAAGTTAAATGAAGTCCCTGACAGAACATATTTATTTGTAACAGTCATCAAAATCGAAGAACAGCAGTAGCAAAATACGGGGAGAGCGGAGCTGTATGTGTATGAGCGTGATGAAGGGAGTCGGGGTTGCGAAGGCGGCGGAGCATCGAATCGTTTATTATTGGCATCCAACTTGTCCATATCGATGGCATAATTATCGTTCTTCTTATCGTCCTCCATTTTGCATTGATTGTCTAGAGGTAGGGTGAGGAATGCGCGACGCTGCGATTAAAGGGGGCGATGGCGAGAGAAACACCCGCAGACTCGGAGAAAGAAGAAAAAAAGGAGAAATCCTAACGAAAAAAAAGTGACGAGTCCGGACGGATGCTAAGTGAGTGGAATGAGCCCTACGACGGGAGCGGGATCAGAGTGAAACAGCAGAGCAAGGAGAAGTTGGTTTTTTGGATTTTGTCTCGAATAGGAATTAATTGATTCGTGGTCGAAGAACCGCAGCCAAAATTACGCATGCTCGTCCGTATTTCGCCGTGGCCTATGACGCACGTATTACACGTACGCGTATTGCTCGCCAAAACTTGCCCATCCTCAGCCTCCTCTCAGCCTCCTTCACATAGAGCTCGTTACTCGTATCATTCTCGTACAATACGTACTCGTACAATCTGGAACAATATCCCATTTAATCCCAGGAACTGTTCGCCTTGGTGCCGCAGATATTAAAGTGCAAACCTTCCATCAAAATCTAGCTCCGTCACCGAATCCCATTAAAAAAGACAATATGTTACCTAGTATGCCGTGAACATTGCTACCGGGATATGTGTCAATGAACACCTAGAGACCATACAACTTTTCCATCAGACTAAGGTCGATTCAAAGAAAAACCAATGGCATTGTTTCGAAAGAATTTACTCTTCGTCCAAATCGACGAAGTCCTCGATACGGGAATGTTTACCTCAGAATAGCTTCTCTAAGAGGGGTTGCTTAATCACTCTGATTAGAAACATGGGCACGATGACCTTTCTTAGCAATTTACTCTGCCGTCAAGACTCTACTGGTGTTCCGGCGTTGACTTCCCTAGTGTCAACAGCTGTCAATGCGTGTGTTACAGTTCATGGGACAACTTTTGAACTACTCCGTATTGGTAAAGCAAAAAACTTGGTCTATCGATATACAACCGAACATCTACTTACTGCATTCTTTCTCGCTTTGCTGATGCTCCTAGGAGCGTGGCCACACCGTTGATATAGGGCCTAGGTGACAACTTATCGTTTGGTAGTGAGAACGATGACATCCTCTGGAAGTTTCCAGAAAACAATGAGAAAACAGGGAAATTATAAACTGCAATCATCTTCTGTCGTCCTTTTCGGGAAGAGCTCTTTAGATTCAAATGTTGAAGCTACTACCACAAGATCCACACACAAAGCTCAGGCTCCCGCTTTACGTGGAGCGTTTTGAAACGATCAGTGAAGGGTAAAAAAATAAAATAAAAATAAAAATAAAAAGGAAAACCTAATTCGACGTTCCTGAAGTTCACATGTACTGTGCTATGCATGGTTCATTCAGGTCCAGTACAAGCTTGCGGACATTGCAAACGGAATATATCCGCATCTTCATCAAATTCAACCGCGGATATTCTGAGAATATTCTCAGCGACAGTCCATTGAGGAGTGTTTCACAATCCTGGAACAATAAACGAGGGATATGAGAGGACTGGGAAATGCTGCTTGTCAAACAACACGAGCAGTCATGCATATATTCAGGCACTTATGGATGAAAGTAGAGGGTTTATTATGACTATATATCTATCTACATGAACATCGAATCGAACATGACTGGAGCCATTACAACTCCTGCTACCAAGAACTATTGTGCCGTGGTAAGCCAAACCTAAGTTTTAACCATGGGCTAGCTTAACAGCACCCTATCCATTAGCCAGCAACGATGCTCATGTCTCCCTTTCCTTTAGCACGTATATATATACTTTCAAGACCAACTTCACCTCTGCGATACACCTTGAATGACAACATGTTGCAAGGACGTTTGAACGATATAGCCGTTGCGCTTCACCGAAACCTTTCACCACACAACGTGAAGTACGGCATATTCAGTGGCTATTATGCCCTATAAGATGGAATTGTTGAATGCAAAAGTAGTGCTATGGCCTGAATGAATTGTAGTTCTCTAGTGCAACATATGCCATTCAATTATTCTAGCCCAGTATTTTTTTTTTTTTTTTTATTTCTTTCATTCTCTGTAGAACTCCTCATCGCCAAGTATATAGGTTTTAATTAATTCAGAACCTTGGAATGTTACATCTTATTGGCAGAGAATAAGCAAAATAAGCACCGCATCAACCAATCAAACCCTGGCCTGGCTCGATCTTTTCGGCAGTTAGCAGTTATTTTATCTCGGCTTCCAGTTTACAAATTTGTTCACATTCCAGCTTCAACCAGCTTCACATACCTCAATTTAAGGTATAGGACATATAGATTCCAATCCCTCTCCCCCACAAAAACCCTCCCCCATGCCCACTGGAAAATAGTCCCTACTTAGAAGAGGCTATCTTCCTCCCCCGTCCAACATGCCACCCCGCAACCACGACCTCCCCTCCGATGAAGACGACAACGACGCCCTCTTCGCCGCCCTCGAAAGAGAAGAAGATAACCCCTCTTACAAAACCCAGCGCATCGAACAGCTGCAATCAGAACTAGCGGCCCGCGCCCAACAGCAACGAGAACAACATCAAAAGAACAGCAGCAACAGCAACGAACTCGACGATAATAATAACGCCACAACTTTCCAAAATACCCTCGTCCCCACACTCCCATCCGACCAATCCCTCCTCGACTTCACAACCCGCCACCCCCGCTGCGTCATCCACTTCTCCCACCCGGACTTCGCGCGCTGCGCTGTGATGGACAGACACATCCACGCCCTCGCAGGCCTCCATCACGAGACCCGCTTCGCAACCGTGGATGTTCGCAGGATACCATTCGTCGTGGAGAAGCTAAAGGTGAAGGTGCTGCCGTGCGTGATTGGGTTTGTGGACGGGGTGGGCGTGGAGAGGATTGTGGGGTTTGAGGGGCTGGGGTACGGCGGGCGGCAAGACGCTGATGAGGAGTTTCGGTCGGGAGAGCTGGAGAGGAGGTTGTTGCGGCAGGGTTGCTTGGTTAAGCGGCGGATTGGGGAGGGGGATGAGGTTGGGAGTGACATTGATGGGGAGGAGGATGAGGAAGTTCGGAGGGAACGGAGTGGAAGGGGGATCAGGGGTGGGGTGAGGAGGGGTCGGGAGGTGGGTGATGACGATGATGGCGATGATGATTGGGATTGAGAAGGATGCTAGTTGTTTATGGATTATTTGCGGGAATTTGGAGATATACTCATGTGGATGTGAGCATTATTCAATGCTTTCGGTCGGCGTTACTAGTCATTCATAAGCCTTCCCTACGGCCATTCCGAAAGACATATATCAAGGATATTCGAATGGATGCCATTGGGTAACCCGATCTGTTGTAGTCGGCCGTGGCATTTTTTGTTTTCTTTTCTTAAATAAATTGCCTGCTATTTCGGATCTGCTATTTCCCAGCCTGCCAGGCTAGCTGTTGACCTGGTGGGAAGTTGACGATGCACCCCTTTGACTGGGAACCCCTCCTTCGCGCAATCGCACGACTTGCAGCCACTAACTAGCCTTGTCATATTTTGGAAGACGAGAGGGAGTCTGAGTTTTGAGCGGGCCGGAAGACGCCTATCACGAGGCCAATAAGGAAAGGAGAGGAAACGAGAGAATGCAGACGAAACCAAGGAAGCGAGGCAGCCATTAATTATTACTATTCTGACTTCCACGTAAACCGATTCTACGATAACCATGATAGTATGTATAGTACATGCCTCCGAACGCATTGAATGAATAATATATGCATATACCTGTCTCAGAATATGGACAAAAAGTAGGAGAATAGAAGTAGCAGAAATGAAAATAGCACTTGTTAAATATTCCTAGTACTCATAGAGTATATATATATAAATATATATACCAGGAGGGACCATCCGTCAGCAAAGAGGCAAAGAAAATAAAATAAATGTTGTTAAATGTTAAAATAGTTAACTATACATACGTAGCATACATGATGCGAATGGCGAGGTAGGAGCCAAAGGAAGGGGAAAACAAAAGGCTGACTTGAGATATAAGAAACAACACGATGAGAACAGCATATGTACACACTTTATTATCCGGGAGCAGAAGTTGTCGAACAAGGGAGGATGGATGCACCAGAGATTCGGTGGGGGCAGTGGATTGGAAGAATGAGTACAAGCCATACAAACCAGGCGCACAGATCTGTAATGATTAAATTGTTGCTATGAAAAGAACGAGAGAAACATGAGGACCGCAGGTTTACAAAAAGTAAGAGAGAGGGAGGGAGCGAGAATTTACAATTAGAAAGAAAGAAGATAAATTAATACAGAAAAATGCCATGCATGAATGCTCCGAGTTTTTGGCAATCATGAAAAAGCTTTGGGATTGAGATGTGTCTGAGAAGAAAGAAAGGCAAGAGAGAAGATGGACGAAGGAACCGAAAAGAAGGCATAAATAAAAGAAAAGAAAAGAAACGTAGAAACCTTAAAAACAAAAATGGGGGGACGAGGGGGGGAGGTAGCTATGAGTATAAAACAAATAGGCAAAAACAGTTATGTTCTATACATTTGAGGATTGGGCACAGGTTGCTAATCGGCCTGCGCGATGAGTGGTTAAAACCACAATAACATGACAGAAGAAAATGAAGAGAAGAGAATAGCAAGCAAGCCAAGCAGAGCAAAGTGAAAAAGTGGAAAAGGGAAATATGAATAATTAGTAAAAAAAAAGCAGCAGCCAGGAGAAGATATAAGGATGAAAAAGAAATGAAAAGCGAAGAGAAGGAACACAAACCGGACAGGGAGGCCGACAACAGGGGATTAGAAGAAGCGGGAAACATAAGACGTGGTAGCCCTTCGATTAGAATAAGTAAGGGCTACCTACAACTTTGCTCCCGCCCAACAAAATATGAACATATACAGCATGCAGCCATGCAACCAGTTGACCCATCAAGCAGACAACTCCTCCCTTCCCCCCGACTTCCTAACTCAAAGTTCCTAGATCACCTCCATTATCTAATGTGAGTTAGAGGGGAGGGAAACATCAAGCAGGAGATAAAGAGAAGGGTGATCAACAAGCAGGGAGGAAAGACCCTAGAAAAGAAGTAGAAACCATTTGCCGCCTAGAAATGTTGTGATTTATGTTTTCTAATGTATTTTCTCTCATTTCTTCGTCTCTCTTTTAGATAGCAATGCTCTTCATCCCTTCCAAAGCATCCGCATCAAGTCCCGTCGATGAACGTGGGCTAGGCAGGTTACTTCTGCGCTTGTCCTTTTCCTTCTCTTTCTCCTTCGACGGTGCGGCAGAAGGGCCTGTTTCTGGAGGATCATCGGTTGCAACGTCGCTCTTGGAGTTTTCTGACGATGCTGTTGCTGTCGTTGTTGTCGATGTTGTCGATGTTGTCGTGGTAGTGGAAGAGGCAGCATCAGCAACGCCATTGGGACTCTTGGTTGCATCGGAATTCAGAGAAGCGGTGCCGTCGATTTTGTTGTTATTGCTGCCGGGGCCCACTGGCGAGGTTGTTTCTTCAGTGACTCGAGCGAGAGGGCTCGAGACCCCAAATCCTGTTTTCGGGCTTGCGTTTGGTCCTCGGGTAGGGAATCGATGGGGAGATCGTCCCCGTTCATCTCCGCCGACAGCTGTTGTTGGGCTCCCGTAAGGAGAATCTCTGCTTCCATTCACACCGGTATTCACACCGAGTCCGTTCGGTGTCTTTCTCCTCGGAGGCCTCCGGCTGTATTTTTGATCTGTTCGCCAGCGTAGGATTTCGAGATATGGAGGTTCAACACCTGGTTGTTTAAATTGCTTCAGCTTGAGTTCGCCAGATTCGTCGTCCACGAAGGATTTTGGGGAGCAAAGATCCTCGGCAACAATGGCAAGAAAGGCGGCCCATGATCTTGCAACAACGTATTTGCAATCATAGTCACGGCCAAATATGATAACCTGGCCCCATTTCCCCGCTGGCCCTGGGGCCAAGTCAACAGCAATGTTGTTTCCACCCCAGTCACGAGCCAGAGGGATCCAGCTGGGGTGGGCATATGCTTTCTGGATGGCCTTTGGTGGTTGCGAATCTTGTTTGTCCAACAATTCCTGTCTCCATAGCGGGTTCGAGCCTATTTGAGGTGGTGGTGGCGGAGGCGCTGATGAAGAGGAAGCGGCGGAGCTTCCACCAAAGGCTTTCATGGGTGGTTGAGGAGGCGTAACAGTAGTTGTACTGAGGAATTCTTCGTTCACAGTCCTCCAATTTTTCCATTCCTGAACGATTTCCTCGCAGTCGAGCAACATGCAGCCGAATATAATACCTGTTGGTCTTCCACCGCGTTCTTGTCCGTCGTGAATTTGCAGAGATTCCCGAACCTCTAGTGGAAGAGTGCAATCCAGTTCATGTTCCAGCTCGTTCACATCATTCTGCGAGCACCCTTCGCACAATTGATCGTAAAGTTCTTCGTAGTTGCTTTCTGCCCATTGATCGATCTTTTTCCAAGAATGTGAGACAGGTGGAGGGGGCGGGGCGCCGGCATGGAAACTCTGCATTTGTATTTCCGTCGGAGCAACACCATCCGAGCTACTGAGTTCATTAGACCTTCTCTGCTGGGAGGATAACGACCTCATGCCTGGCGAGTAGGGTCTAACGGGAGAGGTGACTCCCCCATGGGAACCTGACCACGCAGGACTGGAGGATCGTTTGGCGGGATTTTCTTCGAAGCTTAGATCTGCACGAGATTCGACAGCGCTTGTAGCCACGGATGTGAGAGGAGCATTGCGGTTCTGGCTAAGGGGAACATGCTGTCCGGTTCGATAGGGAGAGTCGTGGGAGGCGTGTCTGTCATTAGAGGTCATGGTATGCCAGAAGGAGCGAAATGCCGAGCCCAGACTTCGAAGAAATTAGCGGGTCAGTTTCCATTATCACTGCGAGTGGAGGGAGGGGGACGAGAGAGGCAACGCAAAGCATCCATCCATTCAACTATTAGTATATAACACTTACGAGGACGCCATGGCGGGGTGAGAAAAGGAGTTAGATGAGATTTGGATAGAAGACGGCTGTATTTAGAGAGAGTTCGACGCGGATCAAGGGGGTCATCCAGAACGCGGAAGGGTTCGACTCTGGTGTCAACAATCACAGACTGACAGCAATTCCCAGCCAGATAAAGATTGCAACCATGGAAGAAAAGTATATCCAGCAAGCTGATCGACAATGCCACGCGCGGGGTGCTGTTCTTCCGTCAAGGGAGGTATAACGAACCGACGGCGCTTCATCCAGGGACAAAAAGGCCTAGAGAAGGGCGGATGCAGGAAGAACGAGCACGAGAAGCGGGTCTAGGCCAAGGAAAGACACAGAGAGATTGGCAGGTCGCGTGGAGCAAGAGAAGAGTGCCCAATGTCTTGGTTGACGGCCAAGGCAGATCGCAGCGTAGCCGGTAGGGAGACGATGAACAGAAAGTTGGAGTTGGCGTGGGAGTTGACGTCGAAGTTGGAGCTGGAATTCGCGTTGGAGGGAAAAAGCGAGCCCCCAGCAGCCAATAAACAGCGCGGGTACCGGTACCCAGAAACAGGCCTATCCCGGGCGTGGCAGACGGTACCTGGTACTTAGGCACGGCCGTGCTCGCTCACCGCACACCACCAACCAGTTGTTATTGACAACTTCGCTGCTAAAAAAAACATCCAGTGTTGATAGAAAACGGCAATAGGTGGATGCTATGTATTGTGTCATACACGTCTATCGACATCTATCGTTTCCCTTGCTACGGAGCATACTCTCCTTCAGACAGGCACCTCTCCACGCCACGCTCTGTGCAGTTTCATATTGTTATTGTATATCGATCCTTCATTTTGTCCTAGTCTTATCTAATGATTACTAGTAACTACTCCTTCCCCCCCCCTTTTTTTCTTTGGAGAACTGGCTGTTCACGTCTTCTTCTTCTTCTTCTTTCGCCTGCTTTCGGCCCCCCGTCTGGTAGACATTTCTGTGGACGTGAGATGTTTACGCAGCGTAACTTCTGTACCTGAAACTGAAAAAGTTAAAAAAAAGAATTCTCTGTCCCCAAATCAGTGGACCACCAATCGCCAGAGCACAAACGGTTGTGTCTAACGCTGCCTCATCTCCCATTCGCATTCTTCTGTCCCGTCGATAAGGGAATGAAAATGGGACAAAAGGCGAACAGCTAAAAAAAAAAAAAAAAGTAATCTCCGAAATTTAAAAATAATTTAATCCCCCCCTTCCCACCCGCCAAACTTCGGTGCTTGCACAGAGTTGGTGTGTGTCATAAATCCAAAGCCCCATTTTCTTTTCTTCTACATAATTTTTATTTTTATTTTTTTTAATTTGTCTATCACCAACTAAGAATGACCAAATAAATCACTCTCGTTCTTTTCCTGGCTTGCCAACACGGGAGTGGATCCCCCGCCACCCTCGATCCGCAACGATCTGCCCACCGAGAGAGCAAGGGGGAACATGATTGCTGTGTGTTGTGTGAAGCAGGGCCACACTCCCGCACTGCCAACACATATTTGACTCGAATCATTTTATTCTTGTTGTGTGGCGAAAACGCCCCGAATATGCAGGTTTTGCACGCCGCTGCCCGGGGGGGACCTGGTCGTGGTGCCCTGGTAGCGGCTGGCGAGAAACGCCCTAACGCCCTTAAAAATCGCGAGGAGGCGCGCAGGGGGCGAACGATGCAAGCGGCAAGGGAAACTTTTTACCACGGAAAAGAGAGAGAGAGATGTGGAGAGATGTGGGGAAAAGCCAATCAATGATTATTTCACATATATAGAAAAGTAGAAAAAAAAGTAATAAAATAAAATTATTTTTTTTTAAAAAAATAGTAATGATAATAATAATACGGAGTAGTAACTAAATAAATTAAACTTAAATACATCTGATTGATTCTTCTTGCCTTGATTTTCAGGAATAACCCTGAGTATTGTCATCAAGAAATAGTAGCAGTTGATCTGCATCACAGACATAGGTTTTTATGTCTCACGAAGGTAGCAATTTCCTATGGTTTATTTACTTAAATGAAAAAAAAAAAAAAAAAAAAATTGAAATGAATGAAGAATAATCAAAATCAGCTTAGGGATGTTGAAAAAAAGAGTGTGCATTTGATTTGATGGCATCATGACTGGGCTAACTAAAATAGCGTATCACTTCCAAGGTTGTGAACTTTGAAGGTAAAGCAAACTACAACACGGTAAACACACATACGCACAAATGCTAGTCAGCCTTCCAGAAGAAAAAAAGGAATGAATGACTGAATGAATGAATAAATGGGTGAAAGTGATTGACTGGTAGAATGATAATTAAACATAGAAACATAGAAATTAAAGGAGGGAAGTGGCAGAGAAACAGACCAAAGAAAATCGCTGTTCACAGAAGGGAAACGAAAAAAAATGTTTGAGAGAAAATCTCAAAATGAATGACTTGGGGGTGGGAAGCAAAGTCAAAAAAAAAAAAAAAAAAAAAAAAGGGGGTAGCAGAATTGAAAATGGGAGAAAAAGAATACAAGGAAATCGAAACAGGTGAGTGTGATGAGTTACCAAGGCAAACAACAGGAGGAAGCATGGCCGTTTGTATTTAGCAGCCGTAAGCTGGAACTGTGGATATGAAGAGGAGAAAGGGTTGCAGGACGAGGAGGTGGGGGGAAAAGAACAGGAAAAGCCATCCCAAGCACTTGGGAAATATGGTGCTAGGGACATGAAAAAGTAGAAAAGAAAGAAAAGCTTTCACAGGCAATGGTTCTGGTATGCGCGTGGAAACGGGGAGCCGTCCCAGGTAAGCCTGGCCAATAACATGAAACCAGTAAACAAATCCCTGGCCCTCGCGGTATTCCTACTCCCAGCATCCTAATTTTTCCTGTATAAAAAAAAGAAAAAAAAACTCCCTTCCATGGCATCCCTCCATATGCCCTCTAGACGCCGTGCAAACGGAAAGCGAAAGGGGAATAAGAAAAGGAGGTAACGTAAAGGAAAAGAGCCGGACACAAAATGGACATCTTGCAACTAATATGCTCCAAGCCAACCAGTCATATAATCATGTCGATACATCTCACCAGGGGCCATGAAACCAAAAAAGATGAGTGAAGAAGATATAAAACAAGCAATACTAAAAGGAAACAAGAAAGGACGAAGGGGAAATAAAAAGAAAGAAAAAGAAACCGAAGCCTTGTAAGTTTAACGCTCCTGGGAATGGCGCGACGATACGAGTAACAACTGGACCAGTTCATCAAAATTAGGGAAGAAAATGTGTAAAAGAGAACCCATAACCATAGCGAAAGCGAGGTTGTCTCAACATTAGTGGTTATCAACGCCGAGTATAACAAGGAGCCGAACGAAGCGGAGTCGAGAAAACGATGCGGCACGAGGAAAATATGAGTTTGGTGAATTATCGAAGGGGAACACTCTAGTGAGATACTCCAGCTAAGCCCCATCACTAAGCTAGCCTCGACTATGGTTGGAATCGAGCTTCAGGATGCGGCGTAAGTCAGCCTCCATCTGTTTCGCGTCAAGGGGTTTAGAAGGCGTATAGCCAAAACGAGGAGAAGGAACAGCCGGATTCAAGTGGGGATTGACTCTGTTTGGAGTGGGCGACGTGAGGTTGACATATGTTTGAGAACGCTTGGGATTCTCTTGGCTACCATTAGACGACAAAAGTGGGCTGTCGATAGAACTTGTAGAAGAAAGCTCCCGACGAAGATTAGACGACGGAGTTCGAGACGATTGAGTGCCATTACAAACGGACGATAGGTATTGATGTGCAATACTACCATTATCTGGACTGCGACCTTTTAGGGAACCTTTAGGCTGCTCCGAAGGAACTGGGGTTGGCGGACCGGAGGAGTGTCGAGCGAGTGGCGTGGAACTTCTTGAACCGAAGATGTTTGAGTCGTTAGGCGCCTTGGGCGATGCAGAGGACGGGCGTTGGGGTCGTGGATTTAGTAGCAGATCCTTCAACGCGTCGGTTTTGGCTTTCCTCTGCCCTTCGTCAAGAGGCACGTTGTCGTTAGCTCGTGAAGGGAAGCTGGCTGAACGAAGAGCATTAATCCTGTCCTTGTAGGGAGTAGCAAATGACGGCCCAATCGCCATCTTGCGATTGTCAGGGGATTCCAACTCAAGTGGGAAAATAGCACCAGGAGTTATTTCCCGTGGGGTCACCTTTGCCTGACTCGGGAGAATTGGCTGTGACGGCGAGGGTTTTACGGATTGTGTCTCGCTGTTGACAGGTCTACTCGCAACTTTCGCCCCCTTTGCAGATTTGAAAAGAAAATCCAAAGGTGACGGAATCTCGTCTGTGCTTTTTGAAAGAGCAACCGTGGCCCTCGGTTTTGTAGGTGTGTGATCGAAAGAGCCTATGGGGTATATCTCTCGCGACTCGCCATCTGGCGATTCCGCAACTTCCTGATCAGGAACAGATTTTGAGAAGAAAGTTGGAATAGGCAAAGCAGAGGGGGCAGGAGACGCATGGAATGTTGGACC
Organism: Histoplasma ohiense; assembly: GCA_017607445.1. Lineage (NCBI taxonomy): Eukaryota > Fungi > Ascomycota > Eurotiomycetes > Onygenales > Ajellomycetaceae > Histoplasma > Histoplasma ohiense. Next base: position 730,045 of record JAEVHH010000007.1, on the reverse strand, counting down.
AGCATAATGCGTGCCATCTTTGAGGGTGGATGATATGTTGGGTTGTGATGCTGAGTGGCCGTGGCCCAAGGATGAACAGTTGGTCATTGGGGAAGGGTTTGAGGACTGGGCATTATTCTTCTTCCCAGGCCTCACTTTCTTCTTTTGTGATGCGCCATCAGAAGCAGTGGTATTGGAAGCTTCTCCAGGACTGGGGCTTGGTGGGCTGGAACGAGAAGGGGTAGGAGTGAAGTGTTTGAGCTTTTGGTTTGAGGGTCCGCTGCGGAATGCATTATTGGCGGGGGTGCCCGCCTTGGAGTTTTTTCGATTCCGGCGAGGGTTGCGAGGACCCTTTGGGGTAGTAGGGATCGGAGTCGACATTAGGACTCAATAATATGGCTTAATAAATAGGCAGCCTGGATGTAGAGATAATAAGGAAATATAAACGTGAAAGACGAAGCCAAAATAAGATCCGCAAGAAGAACCGATGGGCTAAATGATGCAGAATTGATACAAAGTGGAACACCAAGACGAAGGAATCGAAAGCAGGTCTATTTTCTGGGAATCAAGCTATCGATCGAACGAGTACGAGAGTCAGAGGCAGTCACGAATGTGAGGGAACAAAGATAGCTTCTCGAGGGCGTTTCTTTAGAGGCGATGATGGTGCTGCGTATCCGGGTCGATGAGTAGCTGAAGGGAATGACTGAGTGGAGGAGAGGGAAACAGATGCCTGAAGCATATTCATAATTTAAGAAGAACGCGCATAAGTGGTGGAAATAAATGAGGAATAGAATAGTAACTGATATTTGAGACGGGCAGAAGACGGTGGAAGATATGGATGCAAGTCGATGAGGTTGAAGATGAAGGCAGGACGAGGCGTTGCGTTGTTCATGATCGGAGAGCTTAGTGGGAAGCTCCATGGAAAGTGGCGCAGGCCTTGAACAGCCAGGAGATATAGATTTTCCGGAGCCTTTCTGCCTTGCTTATGTCATAGCCACTGCATTGGGGTCCAAACTCGGTTTTATAGAAAAAGAATCTATTAGTTGTAAAGACTGTACTTTTCTTTATAATACTACACAGTAATTCTCACTGTAAAATATCAAACTAATTTTATTATAGTTTATAAAAAATTGATTATATATGAATGTATTCTCTGTATCATCCATGTTTATTGATAATGTATGTAGTCTTCAATTAATGAGCACTGAATAAGATTTACAGACAAATCACTACCAAAGATTATATTCATAATATAATCACAGGGTTGCGCACAATTAATACTTGAAATGACATTGAAACATCTAAAACCAGAAAAAACCCTTCAAAATAAAGATTTCTGTGACTGGTTTTTGCACACTGTTAGCCATTTCGAGAGACGTGAAGGTCCCACTTAACACTAGTTATTTTATTTTTCACATGCAATCCTCCTCACAAAAGTCATCAAAAATCCAATTTTCTTGAATTTTGACTCTTTCCTCTGTTCCAGCTGCATCAAGATCATCTGCTTTTAACTTTCGCTCACGTCCTTTTGCTTCATCATAGTGTGCAACAGGCACCCATCCCTCACTTCCAACTCCAATTGCTTCTTGGCAAGCCTGAAATTGTTCATCAGCTTCTGATTGTTCACGTTCTAGTCGCAAACATTCGCTCAACTCGTCATCTGAAAAGATGATTGGGCAAGGTGTTCTTGCACCCCGGTCTGCTTCTCTCCAATTTCTCGATAGTGCATCTATATCAACCTTCAAAGTCACATTGTCACCCTCCCAAGGGTCACTGGCATGCTGAAAAATTCGCCGCCTTAACGCGCTGAAATGATAGGTCAAGGCATCGTAATGCTCAGAATTGTTATCCGCGGTTAATTGACGTAGAAATAGTGAAGTTGACGCTTGCGGAAAATATCTGCATGCTGGAACTGTTCTATCCCTTTTAGTTCATCGAAATTGCTTGGTAAACGAGGGGTTTGCAGTGATTCCGAGATCTCGTCACCATAATTCTGAAGACTTTGCGGAATACCGCAGAAATAGTGGAAGAATCGCACTATGCTGCCAGTCGATTAACCCTTTGATTTCTAGCTCATTGGAAACAAATATGTTGTTGGGTTGAAGATCCGCATGTCGTATGACCGGACGATGAAGAGCAGGACAATCACGCGGTATAAGGTGAGGCGCAATTTGCAGGGATTTCTCCAGATTCGCAATATGTTTGAGGTGGGATTGGACCTTGTAATTGTACATCTCTCTGCGAAGACGCTGAAATGGCTGAAGAGCTCGTCCAAATCTTTGAGATACGCAATCTCTTTCGTGGCTCCGGCAGTGAGAACCGCTAAAGAATCTCTGTCTTCCTAGAGTTAACTATTAACGTCTTCTGGATTTAGATGTTCCAATCTGACGGATACGCACATGGTCCGCGCTCAACCGATAAGTAGAGTCTTTTCTCGTACCAGAATCCGGGTGAAGTATCGGGGCCAATACAGAAGCGGCGGGTCGAGCTAGCGCTTGGAACAATGACTGGGTGGTCGTGGGCTGGTAAATCATCGTAGTAATAGAGACTTACAGTTGCTGGGAACTGTAAACCAAATAAACGAGACTCCAACTGCACAAGCTTTGTGACAAGCGTTATCCTCTCCTGCTCAGACAAGGTATACCAGATATTACCTAGATTTTGTCCTTGGACAAGTTCCATGAAGATGTATTCTGCACCTGCAGAATTATCTGCACTGGCGGAGTAACCTAAAATCTTAGGAACTGGAATGCCATGAGAACGGAGAAAATCTATCGTTGCGACTTCACTCGCGACCACCAGGAATTTTGGTTCGGTCACAGGGTAAGGAATTCGCGCAACAAATTGGAAGCCGTTTCGCATGGTGATCTTAAAACTTTGGTTGAATCCTCCTTCGGCAAGCTTTTCGAAACCGGCGACGTCATCTTCTTTTTGCTGAACCGCTAGGGCAGCAAGGCGCTTCAGTTCAGAGACGTTGAAAGTACGTCTCCTCTCGCGGCGTCTTCACGCGTCATTATAGCTAGAGTTGTACATGTACATTACATCAGTTCAGCAGGGTGGAGGCGCTAGCCCGCAACATACATCCATTGTCCGGTTGTGTACTCGAACAAGTCACAAGATTCAGCAATCTTTTGGATTGTCGAAAAATCACGCGCGAGTGCTAAGCTTGTCTTGTTGAGGGCAGGACGTAACTGACAAAAAGCAGAAAATATTATGCCATCTAAACGCTTAGCCATGGCCGGATGAAGCGAAAAGACAGTGGGAGTTGAAAGGCAGGGTTTTAATACGCGCCTCTGGCCCTTTAATCAACACGTCTGAGAAAGTCAGAATGATAGCTTCCGCATTGTTTCATTGTAAGGCGGTGTGGCCATTTACATTTTACCACTAGGCTAAATAAAAGAAGAATTAACAATGTCATAACTTGATATCGGGCCGTATCCCAAATCGATAGTGAGGAGGATTCACGGACATCTGTCTCATCCTCACAATTTAGTTCAAACTGAAAGATCGAATAATCGATTAACAAATCATCCGGAGGAGAATCAAACAAGAACGAGAAACGACAAATTTAGATTCCGCAGCAGGGCTGTTGTGATAGAATTGCTGTCCTCAAGATAGCCAAAGGACTTGGCCACGACGCTGCTCTGGCTGGAACGGTGACCTTCGGGCTCATTCACAGTGGGAGTAGTTCTGGACTGTAACGATTGCATGGATACTGACTGTCACACGAAAACATATAATCAACACCAGCGCTTCTGGATCCTTTTGTGAACCTTGGAGTTAGGTTTACACACTTTCTGCTTGGGTATGTAGCATGGGCGACACGTTTGGATACGACCCTTTTGTTCCTCTTGTGTGATTGTGGTGACAGCGTGGGCAAAACCGCCCATGTTATTGAAGCCCGCTGGAAATAGCTGGACCAACAGCGTAGGCACTATAAAAAAAAACCTCCTGGTGGCTTGGCTGGTGTCAAGATAGCTAGAAGCCTATTCCAACCTGTCGTGTTTAACGTCTCCTAGCGCACTTTGGGGGGTTGATTCGTAATGGCGAACTTGAGCATTGTGATACCTATGCCGCAACTAATCAGTTCATTACGCAACTGGGTATTATCACAGTCGGAAATATGAGAATGTATTTTGCTTTTGCGCTGCGTCTAGTTCTAAATCATGACGTCAAAAAATCTACCCGAACAGTCTTTCCGGTCTCAGCAACAAACAGCTGAAAACATTTAGTCCTCCCGCCACAAGCAAAATGGTGAATGTTAGGCACGAATTGCCTCAGTGCGTGGTTCACTGTTCAGTCAGTCGAACTACATGTTCCGCGCGCCGCAAGAGCGTTATGAATTACCGCCTGGCTGAAACCCTGGCTGTTCAAAACATAATTCAAATTGCGGACGGTGGTTGATAGAAACACCTGGATTGCAAGGACAATGCATATGAATGTGAAACCTATATGCGCGACATTCTGCAGGTTGATGGTGTTGAGGATGTCAATTGATGTAACCTTCAAACTGCTGATTGAGCATCCCAGCTACATGGTAATTCTAGTTCTGACTCCCATGAGAATACTGAAGCCATAGATTTGTGCGGCTGGTGTCGACGGTGAGGGATAAGCCAGCAATGCCCCACACCAAACACATTGGCATTTGGTACTTGATCATGGAGAGGGCCCAACCACTGGTGAGGGTTGAACGTGATGATGAACATGAGGTAGAGAAGTAGTCGCAGCGTGGCCATGAGCGATATATCGTTTCTCGTGAACTGGAAGTAGACAGGGATATAGAACATGATGAAGAACTCACATGTATTGGTGCAGGTGGTGATGATGTGACACAGGATATGAGTTTGGGACCTGGGTGGATGGCGGGGAGCGACCTGGTCTCGGGAGATGTGAGGGTGCAATAGGCTTGTTGTAGTCCATAAAGAGCAAGGAGGACACCATAGAGTACTACCATCAAAAATAGCACAACTATCGCTCCACTGCCACAAGTTGCCGGCGAAGATAAATCCCATAGTGAAAGTCCAGCATTCTTGCGCTCAGGATAAATCCGAGATAGTTCAAGTTAACCAGTCGATCGTTGAGAGACTTCATGGGGGCTGGATGAACTGCTGGAAGGCAAAACAAGTAGACAGGGCCTGTGATTGCACTGATGATAGGATTGATGTAAAAAAGGCGACAGAAAAATCTGGGAATCCATCTCCAACCCCAGGTCCCAGAAGCGCGCCCAATCCCAAACAAAACCAGTTCCGGAGAGATACGCGCAAGCTCCTGTCTGATTGTTATAGCAGAAAAGTAGTTTAAACCTCCCCCAGATAGATACCTCACGCTCCGCCAATCACATGCCCACAGTAAAGACACACACACTCGGAGCACTACCGCAAAGAGCGGACCCGGCCTGAAACAATACAATAGCTGCAATATAGAGCCACTTCATGTTGAAAAAAATGTGAAGAGGAAACTTTAGGGAAGGATGACAACAACTGATCCGAGAGGGAACCCAGGACCAATCCAAGCGAGTTGATCTACGTCGCGGAAACTCTGAATCTGAATGACGTGCAGAGGATCTGTCTGCTGCAATAGTGGTATCAAGTCCATACATCAGAGCTGATAACTAAAGAGCAGCGCAGATCGGAGCCAAGAGAAAGCCAGTAATTTGCGGGTATTGCCATTGTCATCCATAGCGCCGTCTGTATCGCCGAGGGGGTGCCTTTTTCACTACTTGAATGTTGCTGAAGGCAGTGAGCTTCCATTGCTCGACCTTGTTGACAACCTGATATTCGAGGGACAGAGGATAAGTTGTATCTCAGTCCGCAGTCCCGCATAATTGAGGCAGAGACGGAAGATGATGTAACAGTCATTTGTTTGTAACTTGGTGTCTTGACTTGCAACAGGGCGATACATATAGTTATATCGCTGCAACACATCTTTCCATCGCAGTAGCGATAACGGCACCCAACATAACATTTCAGATTCCCATTGCAAAGGATCGTGGTGATATACCTTTTCTATAGAAAGTTCGTAAGCCGTTATATATCCGCTAGAGCCGTTGAATTGAAATACCAGGTATCGATTAAAAATTTGATCCGCTTTCCGGCACCCAACATGTTGGAGCTAAAGAGGTCAGGATCTCAAAATCATAAAAAGAAGTTGAAAAATGTATTCATAAGTACTGCACATACATATACTAAAAGGATTAAAGTCGAACGGTTCAGGGCCGAACATATGCAGATCCACACGAAACTCGGTTTTTGCCTTTGAAAAACGTCCCTAGAATAGAGAGACAGCCCAGTTGAATCTGGACTCAAAGTTGAACTCAACCTAGAGAAATTAGCTTTGGGAGTTCGCGAGGAATGGCCTTTTCGACTCTGGTAACGAACATTTGAAGGTTGAGATAGTTTTGGAGACTAGTCTAAATGACGTTAGATCGCAATAGCTTCCCGTTTGCGCATACTTGGCCGAGCCGCAGAACATGAAACCATCGTGATATCAACAGCGACCACTGCGGTTCAAGCACGTAGGCTTCCAGTATGGATGACATCCTCGCTCCCCTCCAAGACCTCTTCGAGGCTCAAATAGTACGTGCAAATTTATCTCCCCCGGATTTTACTCCCTTCCTTCCCCTCTCCGTCACCCTTCACCAAATCTCTCCCCGCAAAGGACACTTTTGCTGGACCGACCTGCCGATATAGAGATAGAAGCAATTGTGCCAATCACATGCTGTGCACGGAATATCGGTGACATGATATGACAGTGTGGGCCCGTGATGAACCGGAAGGCAGAGAGCTAATTACCCTTCATAATCAACTACAGGACTTCCACGGCCAACGCTTCGCCGAGAACCTTAATAACGGCATCCTCAGCATCTTCTCTGTAGGTCCCCTTCCTCCCCATCCGCTCACCTACCTCACTCTTGCGGCTGCGTCGGACTCTCCATTTATAAGAATAACTAAGCACGGACTAACAACCCCCACCCGGCATTGCTGATACAACCACACAGGTTATCGCTTTCACTGTTGGCTACGCCTACGAGGATGTACACTTATCCGTCTGGATCGGGTTGGTGGGAATACTCATTGCGGTGCTCGTGGTTGTGCCGCCCTGGCCGATGTATAATAAGCATCCAGAACCATGGTTGATTTCAGGAGCTGGGGGTGTGGGGACGACAGGGATTGTGGTGGATGGGGCGAAACGGTGATGAATGGTTTGTTTGTTTGTGAGAGAACCCGCATGGGGGAGGGGTGGGAATGAAAACGTGTGTATTTTGGCTTTATTTCGTATTCTGTGTTTTTAGCGATGGTACGTTAAAAATTGGAATGGTATGGGTTCAGATTTTTTTTTTTCTTGGAGTTGTCCTTTTTCTTCCTTATACTGATCTTATACATCGGATTGACATTGCTGTTGAGACAGAGGGAAGGGAAGAAAGGAAAAGCCGAAGGGGCAGGTTGCGTAAAAGAAAGGGGTTCTATTCAGTTTGCTCCTCCGAGCTTGGGGTATTTCCCATGGATTTCAATAAATAGGCGAAAGAAAAACTGAAGACCTTCAAGTTTCATTAACATGGTGTCATGACGCCGCAGCGTAGCTACTGTTCTGACCCTCCTTCGTTCAAACTTAGCATCTACGATCTAAATAGCTTGGGTCTTGGATTAACCCTTCGGATAGCATTCCCTATCCAACAGTTTCATTTCGGCGTGAGATTCGGTGGGCTGAGAAAGAAATGTAGCCCCCCAAGAAACAAGGAGGGAATCGGGTCCCGGTTCGTTTTCGTTGTGTTATTCGGTAATTCAATTGTAGCTCTATCGTCCGTATTTCTGAAACTCCCAGTCTCTGTTGTCCAACGGGCATACTTGTCGAGTTCTCAACCATCTGGAGATGCAGTGGAAGTGGAATGCATGCTATAAGCCATATAGGTTATCGAAGGAGTATTTCCGGTCAGCCCCGTAAAGAGAACAGGCAGTTTATAAAAAATAACAAAAGGGAACTATAACTCACGTTACAAATCCCCCAAGCAACTGTGCATTCCTCCGTCGTGGACGAGCCTTGGTTTGCCTGGCATTCGATACCTGCAGACATAGCGCAAGGGCAGTCAGCCATGATATCCCGTTCCCATCCCTCAAGCATCCGCCGAACATAATATCTGGCTCCATTTCGATATCCCCGAGAACTCACATAGATCCATGATATGGTTTCTGCAAATGGCACAGTTATCCACGACGATATCCCACGCCCACAGCGCAACTGCATTCCACTATCACAGGGAATCAAACTCTCAGCAATTGTAATCGGGAAAACGGAACAAAACATATCCTGAGGGCCAAGTCAATCTATAAAAACATACTTTTTTCACTTCAAAACGTTTTTTTGCATCTCCTTTGGCGTCCCCAAGAGCTGATTTTCCTCCTCTAGCGACAGCTTTCGATTTCCCAGAAGCACCATGCGCAGAATCTTTCATTTCAACGTCTGCCATGGTTGGGGAGACTCGGATACCTCTCTTCTCCCTACTGGTAATATTATATATAAGCTGAATGTATAAAGAAGGAGCAAGGCGGGCGTTGATAAATGTTGCTAGCGTCTCAAAGCCGGGGGGTGCAGTTAAGCAAAATGGAGAGCTCTTGTCGGTTGTTGCTGGCACCTTTGGCGGGCGACCCACGTTGGTCGAAATAGATGAGTAACTGCTGGTGGATGATTTAGTGCCGAAGGAAAGCAGCAGTGTTCTTCCAGAGCTCGCGTGCTTCAAGGAAATGTAACAGGTTGGTCACCCCGCAAGACTCCGAGCTCAAGTTGAACCTGGGCGGGGATGGAAAATCAACTTTGCTAACCGGGAACAGTTTAGCTTCTTTCCTATCTTCTTCTAAGATCTTGCAACTCTGTGACATTGTAATTAACTATTCTTTCCTTATAACTAGTTATAGATGTAATATATACTAATTATTGTCGGTCATTTAGAAGGATATCCAGTTGATAGGCTCTGCTGATGGGTGCTGCTAATAAGTTCATGTGTCTCTTGATCAAATCCATCAATTTTTATCAAGAAGAAGGACTTCTTTTAGCTCTTAATAACTTGATAAAGATTAAATTTCAAATATATAAGCTGTAGTAAAGCTATATAATATCCTTTATTTCACTCTTGATGGAGGCGCAAGGTTAGTTCATTATAACCATCTCAAGTCCTTGCCACGAAGACCCAAACACCATATATTTAGCTGGCCTGGACATTATATACAAATCTTGCCTGGTTATCCCATCAAACCCCATTCCCACTCCCATTCCTTCATTGAAATTATTCCTTTATCCCCTAACTACTTTCAACTATCGTCATCATGTTCATCTATCTTCTTGTCCCTATCCTCCCTGAAAACATTCTACAATAATATCCTGCTTTTTAAGCCTAAAAACGCGGAAAACGATTGTTCCTTCCCCATCCACATGTGGGTAGCCTAGTCGATTCTTTTCGAAGGATTTGTGGCAAACTTCATATATAGAGGGGAGCGTAGGCTCTTGGCAGTTGAATGGATGATAATATGGAATAGAGAGAGGATCGATCGCGTATGTTAGATGAAGGATGATGGTGAGGATGATCGATCACGTTGGATGGATGGCTTCTGTTGATATTTGAGGTACTTAAAACACCCCTTCAACTAGAAGTCACGCTTTGACCTTGTTGCCGGCAACTTAAATATGCAGGCAACGAGGTAAAGGGGGGTGGTGCAATATGAGAGGCAGTAAGCCTACCAGGGGCATTGCATGCATCATCGTTGCAAAAAAAAAAAAAAAAAAAACAACTTAGAAGACAGCTGGCCTCTTCGAGGTACTTAATCTGCTCCAAAACCAACAATAATCATCACCGCTATTGTAGAGAACCTGGAATCAACCACTAGGCTAAAACCTTTTAAGCATTTGATGGCACTGAAGCACCAAAGGGCCCATAATCAGATGGAGGTGGAAGGTTAGTTGATGCCATGACCACCGATTTAAGTAGTGCTGCACCCGCTAGATAGTTACAAATTTACAACGAGCCATCCTTAAAAGTGTGGGATAATCTGTTGCCGAAGCTAGCTAACCATTAGGCCACCGGGACAAAAGACGAATCACCCCATCCAATCCCTCCAGCATTGACTGTGGAGTGTTTATAAATTTTATTCTTTAATTTTGTTGACATCTCTAACTATCACTCATTAGAAAATTATATAATTTATATCTATTTAAATAACTAGTATTGCATTCATTAGGTAGTTATAGCAAATCAGCTTTTTATCTCCATCAATTTTCTCAGAAACGAGCCTCCAGAGAGTTAAGTGAGCGAAGTGGTGGTGAATCTCGAGCGGAAGTACTTGAAACGCCCATAAGAAAAGTGAGAATTAGCACCACTGGCCACACATCCGAGCCGACTACAATAGTGAGTGAGGGGCCCAGTCTGACCAGACCTGGCCCACAAAAAAAGGGTAAGCTGAGTTGAATGCTTCTATACGGTGTATAGGATAAAACACAATATAATACAAGGTTATATAATATTTATTTATAAATTGCAATATTGTAATAAATTATAAAACACAGCGTTCAACTAAGCCTTTGACTACCTAGTGAGAGAAATTGCAAAGTCACATTACTTTTCTTGGCATGGGTCAGTTCCAGGTTGCCATGCAGCCTCGAAATTGGTTAAGCAAGCTCTGCAGAATTCAAGGCCATCAGGATTGACTGTGGAAGCATCTGCATGATACTATTCATAGAACGAATCTATTGATTCTGATGCCTTTTCCTCTCCCAAAGCATGTACGTACTGAATCATTGAAACTACTACATCTGTGGTCACAAAGTCCCGTGGATGATTCAGTGGCTTTGTCCAACAAATGAGGCCAAGGAGTGAAGAGATCAAAAGAAGAAAGTTCACTGACAGGCTGCAGTTACATAGCGCATTGAACAATCTCACTATGCATCTGATATGTTCCGTGAGGAGACTCAACTGCTGATATTCAGCTCTCCACCCGCCTTTGCTCTTCCCAGTCGATGAAGTTCGGCAACTTCAGTTGCCGACTCTGGGATAAGTACGAGGAACTCATCTCCCGAGCGCTCACAGTTTAGGGCGAGAGGCTTTACAGAGTACATCTGTACATGTACATGCATGTAAGTCTGAGAATAGAATGAAGTAAGACGGTTACAAACATGTTAGGCCACTAGGGCTCTCTCACACCAGCACCATGCTGGTAGAAGAGGGGACGAACCAATCCAAACCTCCAACACTATCTAAGCTAGGTAGCTTGTGATTCTTGCCTGATGATCGGCTCCCATACCGAGTTCCGTGGTTATCGCGCAGCATTACCCCCAAGAGTCTACCATACAAATAATATGGAAAGATCTTTTGAACCTTTGGTGATTGGCAGCTCCTACGTGGGAGAAAGTAATTGACTTTTCGGAACAAACTACAGCCTCAGGAACTTGGCCGGCGAAATGGCCCATTTATCAGAGACTTCTCCCGACTCGCCTGTCATTTGGGATTACTGAGTTGTGCGTGGATGAGATTTTTCGCCCATCCTGTACAGTATAATATCCCTGCCTATAAAACTTGAATTCGACCTCCAGCCTGCTGATAACGGGGGCCGACATGATCCTTCGACATAATATCCTTCTTTTCGGAGCTATTTCATTTATTCTACACGACTCAAACTGTCCATTACTCTTCATGGGTGAAGTATCGGACTTTCACAGATCCCTACTCATACAGACCAAGGGCCTGAGAATTTCTTCAACGTGACATTGCTGTTGCATTCAAGACTTAGCGTGCAAAATTTCGCCCATGCCAGTATGGGGAGCTGGCGGGTGGATATACTATAAGTACCCCCGACTGATGATGGCTATCTCAATGGGAGTTAAAAGTCAAATCACCTTGATCCCACCTTGCTTTCATCAATATCAACAATTCAACAACTTCCGGTAACATGTTTTTCACAGTTGTCCTCAAATATGCTGCCCTTCTCATGACTACTAGTGCCGCTTCACTGCCGGCTACCATCCCTGGATTCGAGGCTGGGGTCCGCACTGTCTGCTTCGATGAGACTCCCAACCTACATTGCTACTCAGGAGGGAACGACATCCCTCAGAATGTCGACCCAGCAGACGTTAGCTTCATCGCAAGCTATCTGCGCGCCTACGGCCGGCAGACTAGAATTGGTAGATGTATGTGCTAATAAATTCTGTTATTTACATACTTAGGGCACGATTGTGCCCAACGGGCATGCCAGAGATGTCAATCGCAGCAGACTGCTAACCTGTTTATCAATAGTGTTCACCATGAAGGCGGCCGATGCGTCTGACTGTGGAGAATGGGCTCTGTATGCACGTGGTACAGCGGCAGCCTACGCCAAAAAGATCAACATGACATATGACTCCTCAGTCCTCTTTTCTGATATTGCAGACACAATCGACGGTGGCAAGAAGTCGGAGGCTGACAGCCTCCTCAAGTGTCAAGCGGATGGTGGGTCTTTTGGTACACAGATCGCAGATGTAGCTGCTCCAGCATATGTGACTCCAGAATATATCGAGGCAGGTTTCAAGCCTGATGGCATTCTCATAAAGATTGTATCAAACGAAGAGCTTTAGTGGGATTTCTCTTATATCGATGTGTGGGAGTGAAAACTTTGCTCAGGTTGCTTGAATGGGTGGCTTCGATTGGAATTAGCACTCTAGGTGTCAAAGACATTTATCACATTGATGAAGATGAAGTTACGATCATATTTAGCTCCATAGAGTGGTGAAAATATCATTGATAAGTTTTGGGATGGTGGACGCAAGATTGTAAAATCGATTGGTTAGAATCCTCATCTGTGTGAATCTTCATCTGTGCAACACGTTAAATATCAATTTTGGCTCCGATTTGTTCCATATTTTTTCCGTCTTGATTGCTTCCTCGTTTGCTTCGGTTCCCCTTGTTTGATCATTGTTTGCTTAGCATATTTGATTCCGGCCCATGAGCTCCATTGATATCGCCTATCATATTCTAGCCAAGGGTCTATCTTGATATGGCATTTCCTTTGTGCATGTTCCTCTGTTTGCTCTTCCCCCTCATTTCTTTGCCTCTCACCTTTGTTTTCCTTCGAATCGTTTCAATTCGCCTATTTTGTCTAGCTGTGGTGGGAAGTATAAAAACCTCACCGGTTCTGGATATCTATATCTATATTCTTAAACTGTAATAGATCATACTTTGCAAGTCAGCTTGAGATTTGCATCTGAACAGAAGCCCTGTCACTATTTCAGATTCGCAGTTCTCGCAAGAACGCGGCCCGATGCACACTACCCTTCAGCGTCCAGCCATCGTCTCATCAATTATGCTATTCCACCCCTTCACGCTGGGCAAGCATGAAGCGGCGCCCGCGCTGCGGGACTGCGCCGGCACGTACCAGATATTGGCTTGCTGAGGGACCGATGAGGTTCAGCGCCGCAAGACCGTTCATTCTGCGCCACACCAACTGCGGCACCGGCTTCTCTGAATTCGGCGGCGGACTCCAAGATGTGGACGCATAGATGGGGGTGTTTGAGTAAGGCGTGCAGGAGGGAGGCGCCTGCCGTGCCACCGCCAGTTATGGCGATTCGGATTGGAGTAAACATGATAGAATATTATGTCTAGCTAATTAACTCGCTGGTATTTGGTTTTTTGGTGTATAGATCGATAAAAAGAAACTATACGGAGAGATCACTCTGGGACTCCTTCCACGGGCTGTACGTGGATTTCTCATAAACGGCTTGAGTACAGGCAACACCCCCCATGTCCCTCAATATCAGGACATGGAAAGTAAGTTGTAGTTACAGGATGTGCTTAGGACTAAGACTCCGAAGAGAATCCCTCAAAATCCATGCACCGCGCGATATTTCTATATATGACTATGCTTTCTTCGTGAAGTTGAATGGGGATATCTGCATACAGGGCCTGGGTTTATCGACCCAGAATCCTGATAAGCGATTTTCTCTCCCCAGTTACTTAAACAGGGCAGTATTGGAAATACTCACATTGGTGATTGACAACCTTGATCTTGTTTTTGCTTCCTCTTCTCTATAATGATCCTCTTCAAGGCTGTAATGGTTCTACATTCGATACCGCGCCAGGTGAGATTCTAGAACCAGAGATGTGAGAGACGGGCGATCAGGGGCCTGGGTACGTGTTGAAGTGGATCTTCGGTGTAGAGTTTGATAAGCACAGCGGTTAGGATGAATGTTGAGATTATGGGGGCTGTATGTGCTGATGAACAGCGGATTTGAGAGGTAATTTTGCAGTGTTGCGAGGATGACCGTTGGAGGCATTAGGAGGGTTGATGTAAAGTATGAATATACGGGGGGACAATTCAATCTTCTTAAATAGCGACATATGTACTGTACAAAGCAAGACAGCTTTGGCGAGGGGAATTTCGTTTGTTTAGTTTTCGAAGATGGGGGAGGGAAGGGCCTCAGGTTGGTTTTTACCAAGTTATGACTGTTCTATCCAGCCTTTTCATCCATCTTCTCTAAGACAAGATCATCATTGGGTGACCATCAAAGCAAAGCTGGGTAACCAAGTGGCTAGATGATGCTGCGTGTCGCACATTCCTGCCATTGTGTTGCGGCTCTATAGTCTTTGTAACGAGACATAAGTTCGATAGAACATCCATGCTCTTGTCTGATTAAGCCTAATAGTTAAGCATAACATACCGACTGACCTAAAATATATTATATGGAGTTATCCACGCCCCTAGATTCTTAGTCCAGTATCAACAATGGTGGACACAAAATAGAGAACCCAATTGCTGTATCCGATATTGAGTTTGCAACTCTTGTTGCTGCATTTCCTGTTATGAAACCAATAGATATCATCAGTTGATATCATTCATTCAAGTAGGTCAGGACTCAGTACATAGATAGGCAGATAAGCGGGCAGGTAGTCAGCTAGTAAGCTAGCATTGATGGGATAGATGAGTAACTAGATGGTGATGCTTATTCTTATAGAGATTAATTGAATATTGAGCAGCCAGGTTGGTTGATAGATAGAGAGGTAGGTAGATAGCTAGTTATCTAGTTAGAATTCAATATTCCATTAGCAATCAATTGAATATCAAGCAGGTAGGTAGGTAGGTAGACAGATATCTAGCATTCTCTATTCTATTAGCAATTGATTGGATATCGAGCAGATAGATATAGGTAGGTAGGTAGGTAGGTAGGTAGGCAGGAAGGTAGATAATTCAGGGGTAAGAAGAGGGGTATCTAAGTGTTGAACTCAAGTCTTCACTGCATAATATAAAAGTGGGAATTATTCAGCATGTACGAAGTAGACACAATCAGAGTTGCAAAAATCTCCTCTAAACCAATAAAACCATTGATGAGATTCAAGTCACATTTTTTCAAACATTGATGTTCAATCATTTCAGCCACAAAAATGATGCAACTTTTGTTCCTCCTCTCAAGAGCTTTGTCTGATTCTGAGAGACTTGGCTTCGCTCTGTCTATAAAAAAGACATTAGTTAATTTTCAAACCTAGGATCTACTGTAAGAAGCATGAGTAAGAACTGCATGCAGCCGAGTTAGCTATCTACATCGTAAAACTTAAGGTGAACACAGCATCTCAATCTGTTTGAGTTGGCTTTCATTACTTACTTTTATGGGGAGTGGGAAAAACACAGCAGACCATGTTCAATGTGCCAGAAATTGCTGTTGGCCTAGGCTATGTATTGTATAAAAACCAATGGGTGATATAAATAGCCATCAACAAAGCAACTACCTGCATTCTCATTATTAGACTAAGAGCGCTTATTTTGCCCATTCTGCCCAAAGTTCATCATAATAGCGGTGTATCACTCTTGAGCTAGTTTGGACTGTAGCTTGCTCTCTCTCCAGTACCATCCAAATGCGAAGGCAGCACCTGGGCCAACAAAAGCAGTAAAAATGGGGAGAGCCGCAACCGGGACAAGCCATTCTCTTCGTCTGATTAGGCCGGCACAGTGGAGATCAAAGAACAGATACCCAAGCCATAGGAAAGAAGTCCCGAATACAGCAATCTCGTCATACTGTAGGGCACGTCGCATGTGGGGGACAAATTCAGATTGGGCAGAGCTGCCAGGTATAAATACTGTTGATAAGGGGTATGGACAGTTCACGAGCGTGTATACCCAGACTCCGCCCGAGATGATACTCATAAGGCACAGAAGAAGTTTTGGAGATGTAAGCCACTTGATAGTTGTGGCTCTGAGAGAGGGAGAAGTGCCAATTAACTTGGAAATCACGAAGTTGGCTATGCCCACCCAAAGAGGGCTCATTTGCCACGCCCATGTCCAGTAATGCCGCGTGGTAGGCTGGGGAGCCAGGTATGCCGCGAACACCTCACAAGTATGAAGAAGGAGGAGGATCGGAAGTAGTGTCACGTTGTGCTCAGGAGCCAGTCTCTTCTTCAAAGGGAGCTGGATGAGAGCCGAGGTTGAGGGCCCGAAAGTGAAGCAGAGCTGCAGAGAAAATAGAATAACGGCGCAACGGACCCGAGGCCCAAAAGCTGACCCGCAAAAGCAAATATGGTTGGGCTGGTGTCGATTTGTTAGCGTTACTCATCCATTACCCACGCGGCTTGACTCCACAAGCCACACAACATATACAGACCCCAGATCATTCAGAAACGAAAACATCTGCCATGAGCTCACGACATCATAGCCGAGCGTCGATGGAGAGAAGGACACCGTGGTCCCGCGCCATAGTTCGTTGAGGAATTCCACGTAGTGAAAATGGGAGAGAATGGGGATGGACCCGTTGCTCCATGTAATCTTCCCAGACCTTAAGAACGGCTGCTGATGGGCGACCATTTTTTCAATGTCCATCGCCTGAAGACAGAGCACCGTGAGGCCGAGAAAAGGCAGGATCAGAATTGCCCGCTGCCGTTTGGAAGGTGTCGATGGGCATGGTAGAACTATGTAGAAACGGGCAAGGTAACTATGGGAGGGCTGAAGATTGGAATAGGTGACATGAAAAGGTGGAAGTCAGGTTTTCTAAAAGGAGTGAGTGGTTTAGAACACCACCGGAGATAACATTTGGAACCATCCAACCCTGCAGTTTCTGTAATGATTCCAGGTTGGGGCTTTAACGGTCACTCAAAGCCCCTGACTTCGGGCACTACAGTAACCAACCTCAAGCCTGGTAACCCCCAGAGTGAAGATGTATGGCAGAACGTATCATTTGATAGTGTCGACATGACATGATTTTATATGCAGCGGTGGCTTGAGCCGCTAAGTATATCAAGGGACCGCGGAACAGCAACAGTTATTATTTACCTTGGACCTTGGTCAAGAAGAATGCTCTCTTGGCGCAGTGATCTGGGCAGTATCAAATCCTTGATTAAGTTCGTTGGCATCATTTATACTGCGGCTTGATAGATTTACGCCATTTAGTTTGTTGTCCTCGCGCCCTAGTGTTGAGCGTGAACGGGGTTTGTCACGAAATTATCAGGGAGCATGAATGTTACTGGATAGCTTGATGTCCTTGATGGGCATTTGGCTGTTCTCACATCCAATAACATGCAGAGTAATCCTTGAGAAAGTTTGTATGTTCTTTGCGTACCACCAGGCAATAAATGGCAATAAATGGCACGCATCGATATTTTGTGAGAGGCGACAGAATCGTACCTTATGAAACTAAGCAGCACCAAATGTTATTTAAATGCAACTAATGGGAGAAAATGGTTCCTTGTGAGACTAAAACGCACCAGATATTATTTGATGGCAGTAAATGGCACGTTGGCGGAGATAATATCTCAACATATCTCGCTATCTGAGACCTGAGCACTGCCCCGCTGAATCCCAGCGCTGTCCCTCTCATATGATCAGGCATTCTCTTCCTTATAAATACTGCCTAGTTATCATGTAATTATCAGAGTTAGAATAGTTAGTCAGTTCAATTATCTATCGATATTCAGTATTTGGGTCAATGGGGACTTATCATCATTTCCCATACAAAATTATCCACCGATGGAGGTGGAAGGTTGGCGGGAGCAGCACAGTGGTCAGTCATGTGGCATTCTAGTGAGCAATAGGGATGCCAACATTTGAACATCCACTCCATATATCAATCATTTATAATTATAGTTATTTAAATTTTTATTGGTAATCTGTAATCTATTATCAAATCTAACTATTATGAAAAATTGTTAATATAAAAAAAAGTACATTAATAATTGTACAGTACATGTAGATTACATATGTAAAAAGTTCTAGGTATTTCTTTATATAAATTTATATGAGATGTATTATAAGTATTAGTAGTTTATTGAGAAAATCAACGTTTAATACAGTCTATAACTCAACACATAATATAGATTTTTAATATCTAGAAGTTCTATAATCTATTATACAGATATCCATACATAAATTACATATTATGTATAAATTTGATATGGTCATTGTTGAGATTTATGTATCTAAGCATTCTTCATTTAGAATGCAAAAACCTCGATTGTTGGGTGGGTGATCACGTTATTTAACCTAGTTAAAAGGATGCAATCACGGAGCCCGTCTGATCCTATTTTGATACCTTCCTTTGCGAAGAACTCCAGACCTAACTAACATCCCCACCCCCCCACAAGAACTTTATATTTCAGTGCATATACGGGAATTGTTATTAAGATATACCATTTGAAATTGATATCCCAGAATAAGAGTAGCCAAAACTCCTTTGCTCTGCCATAGCAACTGCTATAGTTTTGGGCAGGACGACTAGTTATCGTAATAATACATATGGAAACGGAACACAGAGGAACAGCCATCTAGGCCACCCGCCACCAGCCTGCAGATGGCGAAAGGCATACAGATTGGATGCAGGTAGAAATGAGCATGCAAGGGAAGGGGATACGCAACGTGAGTCAGATCAAAGATGCGACGGTATCTGTCGATAAAGGAGGGGTAATGAGGATATTCCTCATCTGGCCCCGTATGTTGTACATGTACATACATGTACTGGTACATACATACATATATACAAGAGAGCCCTAATCCACAAGAAATAAAACGTGACAGAGACGGAGAACAACGACTGGACGACGGTCTTGGTTGACCTTCAGCATTAGCAACCCTGGCGCGAAACCTCAGCCAGTCACTGAAGCTGGTGACGCTGGAAGCAGAGAAGTAGGTAAGTAGTTGGGTGGTTGAAGCAGTCATCCAAGGGCGTTGTTGGCGTTGTTCTCTCTTTCGCGATGTGGCATACAGGGAAGAAAGTGCCTTGGGAGTCCCGTAGAGAAGTACATGTACATGTACATCCAATAGGCCATTGAATAACGCCAATTGGTAGACCCCTGGACCAGCACACAATTGCAAAGTCAATTGCTCCTACGCAATTACGTGCATCAAAACTTCAAAGAACCTTTGTCGCGAAAGCCAGCAGGGTATCCGCGGGCGGGCGGCTGGAAAACTCTAAATCCCACCTTCCCTTCCTCAGAGCGGAAGTAAAAGACGACGGTACTCAAGGTAGTCGCTTGGAGATAATATATAAGATTGACTAGGACAATAGTCTAGAACGAGCAGGCTGAGGGGCATGGGCATATGTGAGCGCTATTACTGTCCTCGATGGGGAGGGCACGAGGTTTGTCAAGATTACGCTGCGGATGGCAGTTTTATGCCGAAACGGTACGGTAGCTGAAGTCTTATATGCTCCCTGCATTCTCAAACAAGGAGGTAGCGTGGGATGTGGTACCTTGAGAGCTACAGAGAGAATGCAAGCGTCTAGCGATATCTGCATCATCAAAAATTATTAAATGAAATGAAATTAAAGAAAGAAGGAAATGAAAATGAAAATGAAAATGAGGGGAAAAGAAGATTGACAAATGAATGAGAAGGGGCTTTTGTCATGCGGGGAAAAATTCTCCCTGACGTTGATGGCGAATTCAAGCCTGTAGATTGGCTACTCAACGGCTCGTAGTTGCAACCATACATTCAAATGCTATCAACTCTGCAGACGGCGGGTGGGACAGGCGGGGCGAAGTGCTGCAGGAGAGCAGAGCAGTTATCTATTCTTAGTGAACAATCTGCATGTTCCGGTGGAGTTTGCATCTCTTGATACTGGAGAAGCCCATTTCGTTTCTGGTTGTCAGAGATGGAGATGGTACAAAGTGCACACTGGGGTGATGAATGGAATGCCGAAGGGCATGCAAAAATAGGACGAACGGAATCAAGGATCGCCATGCATGGACTATGAAGATATTCGGTGGATGGGTTGGCGGGGTAAATTCACATGGATTCGGCGCGGGCGGCCGAGATATATCTGAATATTGGGCCACGGAGGGGTTCATGTCTCTCTGGGCAGACATCGCGACGATCCAAGTTGCTCTCGATGTTGCGAACTCTCCCAGTGACGGTGGTGAGCTGAAAGCTGTGCGCCGTAAGGAGGTTGCAACCTTATCGCATTCTAGGCCCGGATGACTAACTCGCTTGGGGCTGACCTCCAGCGCCGCCAAGCCCGAAAAAAGTCTGCTCAACCTCAGACAACTCGCCCCAGCTCCTGTCCTCCTCCTATCCAACTATAACCTCCATCCTTCTTGATCCCACCTCAACGCTCAGACCAGCCCGCTCTGTGGCCGTATACCACCCAATATCCGGTTTTCCTGTTTCCGCCTTCTGGCCGTGTGTGTGTTTGTGTGTCTCTTTCCCCTCGAGTTTTCCCTCTCCAGATCAGCGCTCAAGACAGTGTCTTCACTTCATCGAGGCCGTCAGCCAACAGCGATCCCCTCTCCCCTCTGCCGTACCTTCCAATCCAGCGACCCTGGAGTCACTGAACTCCTCTTCTTCAACCACAGTCAAGTTGGCGGGGCTCAACTACACCAACTTCTCCTTCATCCACCCTCTCCTGGGCCCGAAATTCCGGGTCTTTTCTGGGGGCGACACTCGGCCTCCATAACTAGTCTTTTTGATCACATCAAAGACCCCTATCTATATATCTAATTATATATATATATATATATATATATATATATAAATATCTACATATATACATATTTACATAAAGCGCAACACGGAACAACCAAGCCCTATTGCCCGTGGGCTGGGCAGGAGGAAATTGGGGCTCCCGTACTTCTGTGTGGTTTCCGCCCACCCGCCAGATCCATCTTCCAGTTGTGGCAGAGTCAACGCCCAGTGGGTCGCTTTCGGGCGTTTCACCCCCCAACAAATCCACACGTCGTGTGAAAGTCATTTCGAGGAGAAAAAGAGGATAATCAACAAACCTGGCCTTTTCAATCGATATTCCCAGGGTGGTTCCACTCATTCGCCATGAGTGAGTCGCCAAGATCAGATAAGGGCGGGACCCGATTCAGCACTCCTGCCCCAGAGCTTGATGATCACCGCTTCCAGCCAGAGTCTCTCCCTAGGGCGGATACCGCCGCTGACAATATGCTGAGCTGGCAGGACAAGTTACTGCAGGCTCGCCAAGCGCAAGAAGGTGGAAGTCCAATGCCACGCCGTGTTAATGATACGTTTCACCTCGAAGTGGGACCAATATCCAGGGACTTCGAGAATGCGATTGCCGACGATGAACTTAGTGCCAATGGTGACAGACGGCGCTCATCTGTGAACCCTATGGCGCCGGTTCGACCGAGCCTCCAGAGACCTAATCTCACCGTGCATGACCTCCCGACTCGGTCTCGAGCCTCATCGGCATCAGGTAAGTCCAGTTCGCCTCCAAATTCTGTCGAAGCATTTGCCGAGCCGCGTCGCCGTGAACGTGCGAATACACTGGAGAGTCATGCGCCGTTGGACTTGGATATCGTTCTCCAGAAGACCATGTCCACTGGCACCAATCAACGTCGCCCGACCTTTAGCAACACGAGCGCAATTGGCGTAGATACCGTGGATCCGAGAACTGGTCTCAACGACGATGCGGATGTGTGCTTCCCCACATACGATGAGAGCGGAAAAACTTCAATCATCGACTTCGAGGAGTTGGAGGAATTCGTGGCCCTTAGCAGAAGGAAAAGCCAAGCCGTGCCCCGCAAAGTTAGCATGACTGCGCAGAGAAAGCCATCTCGCACCTTTCACGATTTACGACCTAGGTCGGAGGCTCGGGATATCCCCAAAATTGTCATGCGACCGTCCACCCCTGCATCCGTGGTTGACACTGCCGGCAGTCTTGAAAAGCAAATCAGCCATACCGTGGATGAGAAAGAAGTTAAAAATCTTCATAATGAGAACGAGCGTAATCGCTTTAGCTTCTTTTCATCCGAGTACCAGAACACAGTCCACGCATGTGAACTGGGTGGCCTCGTGCTTGAAGGAGAGACTTTCCGTGACCTGTTCCAGCTAGGTCCTGATGGTGGCGTATGGTGGCTGGACGTCCTTGACCCGACCAATGATGAAGTAGGAGCGATTTCGCGAGCTTTTTCCATCCATCCCTTGACTGCAGAGGATATCATGATGCAGGAAGCCCGTGAGAAGGTGGAATTGTTCAAGCAGTATTACTTTGTCTGTTTCCGGACATTTTACCAGATCGATAAACTCAGTGATGACTTCCTGGAGCCAATCAATACGTATATGGTTGTTTTCCGCGAGGGAATCATCTCCTTCTCATACACCGAAAACCCCCATGCGGGCAATGTCCGAAAGAGAATTTCGAAGTTGCGCGACTATGTGTCTCTTAGCAGTGATTGGGTTTGCTACGCAATGATGTAAGTCACAAGTCCATCAGCCACCTTTCCTGCTTAAAGGAGAAAATAGAAACACAAAGGAAACTGACAAGTTCTTACGCCAACAACAGCGATGACATCGTCGACAGCTTCGGTCCTGTCCTCCGCGATGTAGAGATCGAATCCGAAGTAATAGAAGACCAAGTTTTTATCGCGCGCGTCGAGGATTTCAACGTCTTCCTCCCCCAAATCGGCGGTCTGCGCAAAAAAGTCATGAGCCTCATGCGCCTCCTGGGCGGCAAAGCAGATGTCATCAAGGGATTCTCCAAGCGGTGCAACGAGCAATACTCCGTCACGCCACGGGGAGACATCGGGCTCTACCTCGGCGACATCCAAGATCACGTCGTGACTATGATGTCCAACCTAGGCCACTTTGAGAAGATGCTCAGCCGCTCGCACACCAACTACCTCGCACAGCTGAGCGTGACGAACCTCATGATAGGCAACCGGGTGAACAAAGTGCTCAGCAAGATTACGTTCCTGGCGACGATTTTGGTGCCTCTCAATTTGATCTGTGGGTTGTTTGGGATGAATGTTCCGGTCCCTGGACAGTCGGCGGATGGGCTCGGGTGGTTCTTTGGCATTTTGGGAGTCATTGGGATGATTGTTATGGTTAGCTTGGTGATTGCGCGTCGCTATAAACTTCTATGACTTTTCCCCGTTCTCCCCTCGCCATCTCTCTCCCCCTCTCCGCCCCCCCCCTTCACATACAAATGCTTTATTTTTTTCAATTGTCCAATGTAACCTATTTTTTCCCGCACATTGTGTAAGGAAAAGTAGCAGCAATTTCCTGGGCTTTCCTTGTTCCGTTTCGCCTTCTTTGTTACTTAATTTCTTCCTTTCCTTCGTGTTCATTTAGTTATCTGTGGGTTACTTTTAATAAAAAGAAATACCTAAGAAAAAAAAAAAAGGAATATCGTCAGCAAAATATTAGATGTAGTATATACCTCATTTGCAACATATGAGATAACTACTGTATATTCTCCATGTTCAAGGAAACTCCATGTATTATCTATATCTCACATTTTCTTGAAGATGCATGCATTTCTTCAAATTTGTATTTCAGGTAAAATACCTTTTCCATGATATATATAAATGCGACTAAATTTGAGAAGTTTCATTGTGATGGTGAGGGCATGATTGTCATTGAATCTATTTTGCTTTCCCTCTTACGAAGAGCGAAATATTTTTTGCATTCGTATGTATCCAAATATGAGTGTATATATACATGCGTGACACATTTAAAGAAGAATTCCTGCCTGTCTATATACCGAGATGTCCTTATCTATCTATATACTTATGACAGTCACCGGAACGCCACTCGGTCCACGCGCCAAGCCCAACCAAAAAAAAGATAGAACAAACCCTTTCCATCCAGGGCTTTTTAAAAAATAAAGCATTCAAATGCTTCTGAGAATCATGCAATCTTCTGCTTCTTAAAATTAATCCCACCATTATTAAACCCCTTAGACCGCTCCTCTCTAGAGCGCTTACGCTCCATATCCTCCTTCATGATGCGCTCAGTGGCCGTGAGTGGTTTTGAAGGTGCTTCTACCTTTTTCTTCTTTGTAGCTGCTGCAAGAGCATTCTTCTTGGACGCTGCAGCGAAGACGTTTTTGGGCTTTGAGGTTGCGGTGCCCACCTTGAGGGATGTTGATGATCGGTCAGATTGTGTGGCTGATGCTGTCGTCGGTAATGTTGATTGGTTCGTCATTGGCGGTGCGGGTGTTGTAGTTGATGGTATTGAGGATGGAGATGAATTTTGTGCTGGGGATTGTTCGCCGTTCCTGTCGCCTGGTGTAGGAGCGTGCGCGGGCCCGGGCGTGAGTGCGGGTGAGGTTGTGTCCACTGGGGCTGGGGATGCAGAAGTGGATAAAGAGGAAGCAGCTCCCTTAGACGACGCAAAGTTCAATTTTATCTTCTCCCCTTCAGTCGGCTGCCACTCTTTCGGTGCCACATCCGCATCATCCTTCTGCGGAGGCTCCCTCCCTGCAATTTCCCTATCCCTCTGCGCCCGGCGCACCTGCTCCTCAATCATCCTCCGCTCCCTTTCCTCGTCGCCACGATCCTGCATCTCCTTCTTCCTCAACGCATCTTGTCTCCTCAGCGCGTCAGGGCTATTATCAATCCACGAAATAAAAATTCCCTTCTCCCCCTCCTCAACCCTACAAATCCCCTCACGACCAAGGTATTTCGCAAATTCCGTCAGGCTCGGCCAACGCGTGGCATTCATGTGTATGTGCTCTTTATTGGCGATGTATTCCTGGTAGAAGTGGTTGATATTGATGGCCTTCTCACCGTGGCTGGTGCGGAGCTGCTTGAGGAAGTCGGACAGGAACTCATTGGAATATTGCTGGATGTATTTGCGCGGGTCCTCGCCGACAAGCAGCATTTGGCGCACGTGTGATTCTGACTGCGTGTGGCATTTGAAGCCGTTCTCGTCGCGCATCTGCCGCTCGCAAACCTGGCAGTACCATCGCAGACGTTGGAGGCCTTTGGACTTGAGCTTGTTGCTTAGGTACTTTGTGCTGCCGACTTCTGCTCGAGGCATGGTGGGCTAGATGGCTTCTGTGCCTTCAGCCTCGTTCTATTTTATCTTTGGCTCTCCTTTGAATCCCTGGGGAGAAGGGCTTCCGTAAAACATGTAGTCACTTAAACTAGGTGGCGACGGCTTAGTCACGGGGATTTGGTAGCGGAATTATGTTCATCCGACAGCCGGCGACTTGCAGGAGGTGTTTGAGAGAACCGTGTGTTGAAGAGCAATATATCTCCATATTTGAGTTGGCCTCTCTGTTGGCTTATGTTGTCCCCAAAGGCCAACAATCTGCAGGCTTCTAGCTGCTCAGCCGCTCGATATGCGACGAGGTGCATGCGCACAGGGCGGACGACTTACCTTGAATAGGCATCTGTTGTTGCATATTTCACATACAGGTCTTAGGACCTAGCGCAATCGCTCTCAGAGCAGGTCTTTACGATCCTATCCAGGATGCCGTGTCTGAAACTCTCACCCTTACAATCGCGCTTCGCGGCCTCTCTAGCGGCCACCCTGTTCATCATCATCGTCCTCTATTTCGTTCTTTCGAACCCAAGTCTCGCATATGCTGTTGATGCCGACTCAATAATATCCAAAGACCACAACCATCCCCGATTGCAGGATATCGACTTACATCTGGGCCCTGATGGAGTAGCTCCAGAGACCATTGCGGCTCCGGACTTTGACCTTACCTCTGTTGGTACTGTTTCTGGTATCCAGCGACGAGCTCCAAATAATGCTGTTTCGTTAGGGAACAATGCTCCTGAGGAGGGAGAGTTGGATTTGGGGGCGACGCTTTATTTTTGGATTTCTGAGGACACTTTGGCTGGCCCAAAGTCGGGCCCTTCGCGGGGACTCCCTGGATTTAATGGGGAGGAGTTTCTAGATAATGGTTTAATGGAACGGACGGAGTTGAAGCGGCGGAATGATACGCTAGTTAAACGAGCGACAAGAGTGTATATATCTGCAACCACTTGCTTACAACCTGCGTCCAATGCTACACCAGATTCGCAGAACACGGGGCCACCACAATTACAGCTCAAGGTTTCCCCATCTACGGATATTCAACAGCCAGATCCCGGAGCTCAAGTCCCAAATTTGCAAGTCATAGACTTTGATGGCGGTTACGCGAGCACCGTCCTCGATGCTGACGGGCCCATCTACATCTCAGTATCTGCGCCAACAGACAAAAGCTATTTCGGTTCATACAAATTTGAGATCGCAGCGTCTATTGACCGATTATTTCATGAAGCTGAATCTAACGTCCCTTATCTATTCTTCGTCGATAGTGATAGCGGATCTGCTTTGCTTCAGACCAAGGATGCAACCGACGCGAGCCCTGACGATGAAATTTACCAGCAGTGGATGAACCTTGATCCTCCACCTTTTACCATGTTTGCCCATGATATGAAGGATAAGTCGATTTTAGGCGTACAGAATTCCTATTGTGGACTAAAAGGCAATGCACAAATTCGCAAGGACGGCGATAATGTACAAGTCAGCATGACCAACAGGGGACAGAATCATAAACCAAAAGAACAGTTCTATATCCGAGGCCTAAATAGTAGTACATCCTATTACGGGTTTCTAGCAATGGAAGGCAACTCCACCGATTCTGGCAAAGGAGTTGTTGGCGGCGGCGGCAAAGTCTGGAGACCCACGAAATTTACCACCAAAGCAGGTACGCTGATTTAGCCCCTAGAAAATGAGATAGATGCGCGGAGTGTCCCCTGACATACCATCACAATATGCTCACACTATAACCAAAAACAGATAATAACTGTGCCATCTTACACAGCCTCGAATTCTGCTCCGAGGTCGCGTACGCCGTCCCATCCAATCCATCTATGTCCCTCGACGACCTCGCAAACTTCTACGACACCTATGCGGCAACCTTATACAAAAACTTCACACGCTCCCTCGCCCAAATCCCCTGCAACGCCTCTGCAAAATCCCAATACTCTCTCGTCCGCAACTGCACAGACTGTGCAGCTGCCTACCAACAGTGGCTCTGTGCCGTCACCATACCTCGCTGCGCCGATTATTCCAGTACCCTTCCCTTTCTTCGCCCGCGCAACACAGCGCAGCAGTTCCCAAACAACACCATCATCACCATCGACGACTCGCTGCGGCAGATGGTGCTCTCGAATTCATCCCGCAATCCGCTCATCGACGAGAAGATTAAACCGGGGCCCTATAAGGAGGTTCTCCCGTGCCAGGATCTCTGTCACGAGCTTGTGCAAAGCTGCCCCGCTGCTCTGGGATTTTCGTGCCCTACCGGGAAGTGGTTGAATGAGTCCTACGGGATGAAAAGTCCCAATGGCGATATTACCTGTAGTTATTTTGGCGCGGCGTATTTCTTGAATGGGAGCAGTGGATTTGTAGGGGCAAGTTTCATGCTTGGGCTGGCCGGGCTTGTTGGGTTTTGGATGGTGTTTTGGATGGTGTAGATTTAAATTTTTGTCGCTGTTTCTTACCTTTTTAGCGGTCTATTTCAGCATTCATCGCTGATTTTGGTGTAAACGAAGCTTGTATTTTATTTTAATGCAAATAGAGAAGTGGTAGATATAAGATATTGAAAAGGGTTGGATCATTATTAATGTTTATAATTCCTGGGCTTTCTATGACAAGCTCTCTACTCCCGTTTTTTTTTTTAGCTATTTGCTTGAAAACAGGAGTATTAATATTTCACAGTGCAGTTGGCTATACTTTTTACCTTGGTCTCCATTTTTCATCTCCATTCATCGTGATCGTTTTACGATTGGGCACAGAAATTGAGAGAACTATTCTTCTCCAGGTCTAGGTCCATATGCATACGACTTTTATCTATACTTCCGCCGCCCGTTTTATAAAACGATACGTTTGTACGTTAGTTAAGTCATAATAGCTATATAAAAATAAAATGGTATGATATGGAGATAGTACGAGGAAAGAATATTTGGAAGCTTTCATCACATGAATCAATTAACAAGTTATATTCCAACGAAGATAGCCATAGATGCATATCTTTTCATATAATTTCATAAGAGGGAGTCATATAGGAAGGCTCTACCCCGTTGATAACCTAATATAAATACACCGCATAGATGTATAGAGCCCAGTACTAATTGGTAACGATTACATGGTACATCAACCTTTTCCAAACCGATTCCCATCCAACCATCCCTGTACCACGAAGGGAAAAATGGTAAATAATTAGAGAAGAATAAAAAATAAACAGTAGACTAAAACCAGCCCAGAAAAGGCCTAAAAAAAAACCCCATTCTACTTCCTCTTCGGCGTCCACATATCCTTCGACCCCTCCTCAGAACCCCCCCGGCGTCCCGGCATACTCCCCACAGCCGCCCACAGTCTCTGTGCCGCCGGTGTCAGCGACGCTTTACTCAATCCCTTACCGCCAAGAACACCAGGTGTCCGACCACCGGACCCCGGTGTCTTCCCAAACGCAATCATCGGGCTACTGGGAAACTTTGGCACCGGCGTCCGGACATCTTTCCCTGAGCGCTCCGCGCGCTTAATAGTCGCAACACGCTCGACCATGCGGTGGTGCAGGAGTTCGCGACGACGATTTTCGCGGATGGTGAAAGGGTTTGGCGTTGCGGAGCTGGAGGTGTCGATGTTCATTTTTAGGAGGGAGAGGTGGTAGGCGGAGTTTTCCTCGTCATCTGGAGGTTGTGGGGTTGGTTCGTCTTCATCTACGAATGCATAGCCATTCACGCGGGGTGTTTCTGCGCCTGTGTAGCTCGGTTCGGAACCGGTGGAATGCGGATGGCCGGCGATTGCATCGCGGATTGCGGAGAGGGAGGGAGATGGCGGGATGGCATTGCTATTATTTGCGCTCCCATCCGGTTGTGGCGGGGTGTGTTGGACGCGAGTATTGTTGTATATGACCTGTTTGGGACCGGCGCGGGACGTAGATTCTGCCCTTTGTGCAACGGTTTCGTGTGTGTCTTCGACAGAAGATGGGATAAACATGAGAGCGTTTTCAGGCTTAGAGGCCCAGGCATCCGGTTGGGCAGGGCGGGCATCTTGATCGGTTGTGATAAGTTGAACTTGTTTGTTATTTTTATTACTGACACCTTCGCTTTCCGAAACAGACGCTGAAGCAGAGAGCGAGAGGGAAGTAGAAGAGGGAGAAGAAGAAAGAGGAGGGGGAGGGAGCCTCTTCGTCCTCTCTGCCTCTCGCTTCCTGAAGGCGATCTGCCGAGGTGTCAAAATCTTATTTCCGTTCCACATCCACGCATACTTCTGCCTCTTCTTGACATTCTGTTTATCAAGCAACTTATTAAATGACTCGTTGTCTTCACTGGTATATTTCGACTGGAACATCGAAAGGCTCATATTCCGGACATCCACCATGGAGTCTCGACCAGCAGTGCTCCCGTCCTCACTTCTTGAATTTATCGAGGTCGTCGAACCAGCCACAGACAATGGTGTATCACCACCAGCCCACTTACTACCTCCTTTGGGGGTCGCACTCCCCGATCTCTCGAATCTCGTAGCGGTAGTGCTGGCACTTCTCCTTCCACCAGCATCGATCCGTGGTGTCATCACAGCCTCCAAATTCTTTCCCGCACGCTTGATCCACTCCTTATCGCGCGACTCCAAGGCATCCAGGTATTCTCGCTGGGTTTGGGTCTCAAGCAGCCCAGGGAAGAAGTCACGGGCGATGATGTGAGACAGAGCGTCGGTATATTCGTCTTCGTCAAGGACAGTGGCGGGGCGTTTGATGCGTTTAGGTAGGGGCGGTGGGGCCATCATGAGAGCATCTGAAGCGGAGGACGGGCGCTTTATGAGGGACTGCGATTGTGGGCGGGAGGGAGAAGGGGAGGGAGAGGGAGAGGTGGTGGTCGTGACCGGGGTCGAGAAGGCCATGGTTGTTAGATTGCCGTTTGCTGGATGATAGGGAGATATAAGGCAGAAAAGTGTAGTTGGAGGCAGGTAAAGAGAACTTCTACTAAGGAAAGAAATGATTCATTGCAGTATGCATGCGTAGGACTGATAATAAAACGCTATAACTACGAGCAGTTGTAGTTGAGCGATTCCTGTGACGTATTGTATGAGGACAATTTCCATGTTGAAAATGAGGTGGCACAAGATTTTTATCACGTGATAATGAGGCTGAGAATAAGCTTCGTTCCCGAAAGTTTATTTCCAGTCTTCCACCAAACCAGGTTCAAGATATACTATGAAGTATTATTTTTACTATTCTTCTTTCTCTCGAATCTAGAATCATCGATGGAACTAAATAGGAAACGTATTTAAGATAGCAATTCTGAGAGCACTTTTTCATATCTAAATATGGAATGGGTAGTGTTCTAAGCTGTTGCGAAGTAATGGTCATTGGCCATCTCAGGGCCTTGACGACTGCTTCTGCCACGACATTATGACCAGCATCTAACCATTAGGTAGCCCGTTCTCGCGATTATCATAACCCTGCAATGGCCAACATCGAACGACCATTATTTGAAGAACAAAATATTGCCAGTTGCTCTTAACTCTTGATGCAATGAATAATCATCCCCCCCTTTTTTGATTTTCGTCTTCTTTCCAACTTTTCCTGCCTTCCTTTTTTTTTTTTTCTTTCTTTTTTTTTTTTTTGAAGAAATGATAATCAAGCTCATGGCGACCTGAACGGATATAACAAGGGATGAATGCCCCTTGAAACGTACAAATTTAGTCGGTCCATCGGCAACGGATAACATAAACCGTGTCTCTGTACCGTGCTGTTAATCAGTAAGTGATTTGCTTTCAACGTGGCATATCTGGGTAATAGGGGACACGATATTTATTGTACCCGACATACTTCAAGGTCAGCACTCGGCCATCATTGGCTTATCTAACTCTCAACGCCTCTCGTTTCAAGTCAACAGGCCAAAATTAAATACTGCGGGGAATCAGCGAAAGCAAGGCAGATGTTTGAAATTTGAAATCGGGCTGCTTTGAAAATGGGAGATGGAGCTGTTAACGAGAATTATGACCAGCTTTGCATTGGTGGAGTTTTAGTAAGCTGTTTCACAGGATTTCACGCTGGACCTTAAAATGAAATTGCAGCTGTCACAACGAAGTTCTATAAAATTATCTGGCTTACCGATAGCCGCGAACCGGGGTAAAATGGGTGGATGTTTCAAGACTGCATATTCTCGTACTCCGGAATGAAACTTCAAGCAGTCAACTTTCGAAGGCCAGGCCATTTAAGCTGTCGTACATCTCTTAAATTAGCAAATGACTTGCACCATCCAACAGTAGATGCAGCAGCTTGAAGTGGTCAATATCTGATTCACCTTACAGAATAGTTTGATTATGAACTCTTTTCCAAGAATATAGATACTTAGGATGTTTTGCCATCATCCTTTGTGATGCCCCGGTAAGCGCATTCCCGCCTGATCAGCGCGTCTTCATTTATAGGGGTAAAACCCTCGCTCAATATTCCATCAGGGCCTTGTGTTTCTGAACTAATGGGCTCTGGAACTGTTCCTGCATCCGTGCCAGGTAGGGGTGAATAATTATCTTGTTCGTGTTAGCGATCTTTCAAGTTCTGTCATAGAACAGGCCATTGAAGCAAGGTGAGAGCTTCGGCTGGTGATATTGCTGTCACATCCAGCAGCATGGATCACTCGTGCTCTCGAGTATTTTCTTTCTATTAGTTAAAATATACATTCTTCATTCCATTTCGATGGTTTGCAGGAGGGAGCCGCTGACGACATATAGGCAAGATCGGAAAAATCTAATCGTTCAAATGTCGAACTGGGGAAATTTGGCACACCCCGGCTATGCAAGAAGCCATTATCCCTCGTCTTCTGTAGCAAGGCTGTTTAACGAAAACACTTCTCAAACCAAATGTCATGCAAGTTGTAATATTTTGCTTGCACTGCTCAAACTGCATATCAATTGGAAGCTTGCTCGTTGAGCCAAGTAAATAAAAAGGGCTTCAATTGCTTAATTAGTCAAATATCTCGGCTCAATCAAATATCAAGGGAGATAGATTCTCTGAGAACTGATGCGGCAGAGCCACATGTCTTCAACATCCAAGAGGTTCGAAGAAACAAATGCTGAGCGCGGCATGCAATCATCCACGATGCATATACAATGCTAGCAGGCTGACTTTCCGGTATGTACTTTCCCAGAGAGATCTATCAAATTCAAGGTCTGATTTCTATTCAGGTCGAAGAACTAGGCATAAATTCTGTTTCAGGACAAGGAGTACATGGTCATTCTATTTGTGGGAAATAATAATGCTCGAAAGACGTGTTTCCATTTAAATGACGGGATACAATATATAGGTTCTCAGGTCCCCCTGAATACACCTTTGAGCACTTTAGAAAGGAACCCATGAGCATCCTGCTTGTGGGGGTGATAGAATCATGGCATTGGGGGATACTGCAAGCAAGTTTGAAAGTTGTAGAAGTGTTTCTGCAGAAGAAAGTAACGAAATGTTTCTCTCACTCCCGTGTGGGATGTTTCAGTGGCAGACGGAGCAACAGGAAAGGAAATATGCAAAGGATCAGTTGCTTGACAGTCAGGTACACTAGAACCTCGACTCAGTGAAGAGTTGCTCGCAAAGTCAACCATCAATCGGGATGTTCATTCTGTTTGCGTGCATCTTTCAATCCACCTATTGATTGAAAAGACAAGCCCACCGACCTCTACTCTTCTCCCCGCCAAACTCAAAATGGAGCTAATTGCATGTCCCTTTCGAGTCAAACGAAAATTGGCGGGTGACAATAACAATAATGTTCCCATTCGGGCTCCACACTTTTGTGAATGAAGCCCGAGCTCCGAGTAATTTCCATAGAGAATGCGAAGGCATATGCACAGCCCGAGAGCACAACGAATAGGTGTGATTCCCGAATCCGCACCATGTCGTTTGTACGACTTCACTTTGCCGTGAAAATAATAGAGCTTTTCTCCTTGAAGAAAATATATTTCCTTTTGCCAGGCTGATCAGAGAATTCGTGGGCAGAAGCTGTGCCTACCAACGTTTGCTCCTGGACGGCATCTCGAGGATCCGAGAAGTGGGCTGGATTCAAAAGTACTATGTAAAATATTCAGAAGTCTAAGAA
The DNA here is from genome assembly GCA_017607445.1 of Histoplasma ohiense. NCBI lineage: Eukaryota > Fungi > Ascomycota > Eurotiomycetes > Onygenales > Ajellomycetaceae > Histoplasma > Histoplasma ohiense. The sequence continues at coordinate 696,813 of JAEVHH010000007.1, read as the reverse complement.
ATGGCCATCAAGAACAGCGTGGCCTTGCTGCGCCGAAATCTCGTAATCAAAGCAAATTTAAGAGGATACCTTTAAAAAAGAAAAAGTAAAGAAAGGAAAAAGAAAAAGTAAAGAAAAGAAAAATGGCTCCAAGGCAGAACAAAATATGGTTTCCACCAAAAGATCTGGCCCCGAACAGAGCATGATCATGATCTATCAGCCACCATCACCACCATCGAAATGGCCCTCCAAATAATCATGACACTTAACGAATATTTAGAGTGTGGAGCCGCAAAACTCCCAAAATTCCCGCTCCTCGAGGATTCCCTGGTGGTAGGGACACTCGATCTCATCTCTGTCCATGCAACCAGATATCACATCGAGCTGTGCATTAGGGCGAATGGCACGCACGCTTTTCTCCTCGCAAAGGAGAATTCTGCTTGTCCAGTTCAAACACATTGCCTCCAAGACTTTAACCGTATCGCGATCTCAGCGGCGCAACCGTTAGACAACGATTTGCAGTACGATCTTCTTCATATTTGGGGAAAACGCCCCTCGCTGTCCCTGGAGCAGCCATCCCTTGATCCTAGCCTTTGATCCCGGCTGTCCGTCCCTCGTAAGCTGTCCCTTGAATCCTCGTTCGCGCGGATGTGTGGGGTTTTGTGTCCCTTCAGAGCGCTTGCATAAAGGTAAGCACCAACGCGGAGCCAAACAGGGGTGATTGGGCGAGAGAGATCGTAACCCAGTCGGGTCACTTTTGGTTTGGATCCGGGGATTTTTCTTTTTCGTTTTTCCACTCCTCTCGTCCTGTATCATGGCCGAACGGACACGGCGAATGCAAAACGAAAGTGTTTTTTTTTTTTTTTTTATTCGAAGTCAAAAAAAAAATACAATGAAAGTTGTGTATCATTATTTGTTAATATTCTCAGCCAAAATTGTTGTCATCCGACGAATAGAAAACAAGCCTCAGTATTAAGCCGATTATTGAAGCATGAGAGTACAGGAATATAACTTCATTCTCCGAAAGAAAAAGAAAAATGAGAGAAGCCACCATCCCAGCAACGTGCCATAGGCTCATCACATTCGATCAGCCCAGCCAGCCCAAGCAGATTGAGTCCAACATGTCGATCTTCGTCTCAACTTTGACATTGAGCCACCAGCTAGCTCGTATTGGCGGATCCAGTTCCTGAAGCCCAGGGCGACAACGAAAGGAAAAAAGGTAGAAGCCCTTTTTTTTTTTTTTTTTTTTGGGTTAATGGTTCCTTTCACACGCATGAGAGTCACATCACGTTGTTGACCCCGGTCTGACGTGATCGACATCGTGATGATGCTTATTGATTCGTTGGTTTGCGGTGACTATATTTTTGTCTTTCTGAATTCCGCTCGCTGCTTTCCTTTCGAACTCCCAAAAAGAGAAGGAAAGAGGAAAAGGTGCCAGCTTGCGTAAATGTTTCAGTATCTGCTGTTTTTCATGGCATCGGGTTGTTTTTTGTTTACCGTATCCTTTCATTTTCATTTTCAGGATGCGTGGTTTGAAACGTTATTGAAAAAAAAAGAACACGGAGAAATAGAAACCCTTAGTCAGCACATGGACAGTGTCTTAGGCCAATTCGGACAACATTAGAAATACATTGTTTTTCACTTGTTGCAAAGAATAACCATATACACACGCACCTCCATTTTCGATCCTGTTTTGGAAGCCCTCACTATTTCCCAGAACATGCTAAGCGGGGCGGAGGAAGAATGTTCGATGTTCCTGTGATGTCATGACCTGCTACCAGAACGGATAAAACCGTCCTCAGTGGAGCAGTGTGGATAGGGAAGAAGAGGATAAAGGGTGGAGTCGAGCCAGAGAAAGGTGTCCCGGCCGATTTCTATAGCAAACCCAGGAGAGAAGAGAATAAGAGAATAATAGTATCCATGGAATTACATTAATTGCTCGCTCTATCTTTCGCCGAGATACACCATGTTAGATCTTGTGCGTGAAGTACCGAGATTCAATACCGCGTATCAAGCAACAACACGCCGAACCGAGTTTCGACCTGTTCCCTCTTTCTGTAACCCATAAGCAATACCATCTGATAACCAACCATTTCATGTCTTCAAAGGGTTTTCCGAGCAACCATAACATCAAGTTGTTCAAACTCTGCCTTGAAGGTTGGAGAGGAAAACGGGAATTAGGAAACAAAGGGTGGGGGGGGGAGGGGGGGGAAAGAAGTAGATACATATATATATACCCAAAAGAAAAATATAAGAATAACTGAGCTAGATTTCTAACCTGCTGCTTTTACTTCTCTTATAAGTTCTCTCTGAATGAGCTCTCCCCCGTGCGGTGCGTTCGGCAGCCCGCAATAATGAATAGCATATCGAAGCATTTCCAGAAACCTCACCAGGACATACTTTTCGATATCCCCAGGGTTCATAACGTTTCATGTTTATATTGATTTTTTTTTTTTCCACATTCTCGCTACTGCACACTTAATCTTTGTCTTCTTTGAGCATTATTTAGGTTCAAACCCACCTTCATCGTTGCTTCAAAATGTTGTATCTGCAAACTGCCGATCTACGGTACTTACGCAATAGGCAGGAGATGTGCTTGTTAAACATTTGCAGTTCCTAAACCTCGTGTGCAACAAGAAAAGCTTACCAATGCCTGCATGTCGACACAATGTCGACACAATGACGACGACGAAATGCAAGTAAGCATTTTTGGGCCATGTAACCATTCCCCCCGCGGGGTTCCTGTTGGACATGGGATGTTCTCGTTAAACGAAAAGTCGAGCATGGGGTTTTCCTTTTGGAGGTGATCAAAAAGGGGCTGGCTATCAATCTTAGAAACCATGTTCCCTGCCCGGGTCCAATATTACCTAATACATAAGGATAGCACTGCTACGGAGCATTTGAGATGTACGCAGTATGTGTATCTGAGCTGAGATGCTTTAAGCCCAGACTGGGGGTTTTCCAGCTAAGTTTACAAACCCATGTTCAACTCTATGGCATGCACGCCCATCTTTGTGGGAGATCTGGGGTTTTAGCATTATTGCCAGGATGGCGGGGAAAGCGGATGGATGATGGAGTATTCTGTAGTTTGTAGTTCAAGAGATCAGAGCGTGGCGTTGCTCTGTTATCTCATGTACTGTCCACGTATGTGCTATTTCTTATCCCTTTACAAAACTCTTTTTCTTTTCACTCTCTTCTCTGGCCATGCCATTGCATGGTTGGTTGCTGATCGGTATATACTTCGTTCCCCACTGGCTGCTGAGGTGGGGTTTGAGGAGAACATGAGCCAATGGTAAACTGGGTTTTTGATATTTTTCTCTTATACTTTTTATTGCTTCAGAGAAGTGCGCAAACGCATATGCAGACCTGCAACTTGTGGGATACGTGCAAGGTAACTGACAATCCAAAGCCATCCGTTCTTCCAATCAGAGAAAAAAAAATGTACTCGAGCAAATTCCCACGAACTTACATACAGTTTTTCCTTGGAGGGGTAAACATGCACTAGGGTCAAGCGGGGAGTCGTGTGATTGCTGGAAATAATAATTATCAAGAAATAAATATGCCCACAAACCTAGAACGACGAAAAAAAAAAAAAAAAAAAAAAAAACACATAACTTTCTTAAAAAAAAGGTCCTGACTTGGCAAGGGATTTCTATTTCTCATGCAACGTTATGCAGCAGGGAGCGGGGTTGGAGGAAGGGAGGGGTCAAGGTCAGGGTGTAGGGTCAGGGTGTAGGGTCAGGGTGTAGGGTCAGGGTCAGGGTTGACCATGAGCATGGGCGAGCGAAGCAGGCCAGGCACGAGCCTCCTCCCCTTTTTCAATTATTTCTCGGATGCGTGCATACCGTATGCGTGCAAGGTATCCACGATACAAAATAATTTGTTCAGGGTATGGAGGAGACATTATGAAGATGCAATGGGGTACAGTGTCTGCGGGAGGTTGCATATATCCTGTTAAACATCCATCATCCATGGCTGCAATGGGCAATAATGGCCTTGAAAACGGATCCGGAACTAGTTCGTACATGCTTGAGCCGAGCATGGGAAGGAGGGGAAAAGGGAACTAGAAGAAGAAATTCATTCCTCCAGCAAGATGCAATCGAACAAACGAGCAGTTGGTTGGGATTCCAGGCAGTAGTATCTGCGTATCTCCCCTCTTGATCGCATTCCAGAAAAACGGCAACCTCATCGAAGTTCCCCAGTACATCATCCACCGTCCTAAACTTAAGAAATCATGGCCAAGGAAAGCGTCCAACCTGTCGGAGAGATCTTGGGCGATGCACAGACTTGCTGGCTAATGGGGGAAGTGATCGATACTACTTGGAAAATCTGCCCATCCCTTATTTTCTATATATACTGCGTATATAAAAAAATCTGCGCCATTTTCAACGTGTCCTCTTGATATCACCTCTCCCACTCCGGGAGACATGGTACAGCACTTTTCCCTGTCCGCACCACCACACCACCACTTAACCCCGCTGCAATTCAAGAAACCCACGAGGAGAATCACAAGTAGTTTTGTTAGAATAGAGCCAGGTACTGTACAGTACATCATACATGACCTCAAGACCCATGCAAGCCCAGGCAAGCCTAAGCTAGTTATCTAGAATAATACACTACTAAAACCCAAGGAAGAGGGTTGCACGTCGGCCATGCCCTGACCTGCCTACATGGGGTTAAACATCTGGTACATCCCCCGCCGAGATCACAGCCTAGCTTATACTGCGTATTCAAGGCCAGAGAGGAGACAGTTCTCAATCAAAGAAAGAAAGAAGCCACCTCCTCCCCTGCTAAGCTGTCGGTTACTTCTGCGTTAATGCAAAGACTATTGATTTTATCATCATCCACGAAAGGGTCAAAAAAAAGAAAAGAAAAGAAAAGAAAAGAAAAGAAAACGGGAAAGCGAACCACCACGGCCGGGAGTGTCTTCTTTCTTTCTTCTTTCTTTTCGGATATAAAATCGTTGACCCTCAGCATCATGAAATGATCGGCAGCCGATCAGGAACAAAAGGGCCGAAGTGAAGTGTAAGTAAAGTTTCGACCAGCGACGATCGGCCATCCTCTGGGATTTCTTCCCCAGCCGATCGCTGGAGTCGTACTGGGCCGTTGCAAGAGGGGGGATTTGTTGTTGGTTGTTCCTGTTGGAAGAGAGGGAAGTTTCTCGGAGATTCGAAAAGCTAGCCGGCTCTCCATTCTTTTGTTTTAGCGAATTTTAGTTCAAGCCGCTAAGCCAAAGAATGCCGCGCTGGGCTGGGCTCTCCTGGCTAAGTTTCGAAACTTTCAGACAGCCGTTGGAATTTCCTTCTGTGGCTGGCCTAGGGTTGGCCCATTGGAGAGCCTTTGATTGCTGGGGGAAACGAGCTAAGACGAGAAATCGTTTCTTGGTGGTGTTTGGTTGGCTTTTCGGCTTGTTTTAGCAGGTTTTGCTTTTCCATCGGTTCGTTTTAGGAACGTTAGCATGCATTGTTAGTGAGTTGGTGCTGAGGAGCAAAAAATAACTGCGTCTGGAGCGTCAATTGCTGCTCACAGTCCTGAATTATGGATTGACAAATTAACTGTGTTTTTTGGGAAATCTTGTTCGATCCCAATATGATGCGGTGCTATGGAGAGAAGAAAACTGTATTTTCCCTTCTTCACCTCGGATGAAATGGGAGCAGAGCAGAGCAGAATTACCGACAGACTCTGTGCTCTGTGCAATGAAACACGGTCAAGATTGGGTCGAGCTAAGCTTCAAATCCGCGGCGTAAACCCGAAAAATCAGTTTCTCCGGGTCGCGCAGCGGGTGAGTTGACTCTCGCCAACAAAGTACTCGAAGCTTGAAAATCCATCGCGTTGTTTTCCATGGCTTTTCTTCCATCATCGCTGCTTGGCTCCCATGCGCCAAAGTTTAAAAAAAAACAATCGATCCTCGTTCGCAGCAATCACCAGCAACCAGCAACCAGCAACCAGCAACCAGCAGCTTGCTTTTTAACCCTATCTGCGAGGCTGCAACCCATTGGGTCCCAAATGGCCCGCGCACTGCAGCCAGCAGGGCACGTCAAGCTTGTCAAGCAAGGACCCAACCAAGCCCACCCACGGAGGGGCCACGACTTCAGCTACCTCTAACTGTGCAGTGACGCAGCAGGTCGTTCCACAGCTCCGCAAGGAGGATATAATATATATACTTTCCTACATGAACCGACGTACTAACCAGGTAAGTTAACGCAGAGAAGGGAAAAACGACGAACGGGGGAAAAGGAAAACTACCCAGTAGTTCGCGAACGACGGCAGTACATTGCGTCCGTCCATCCTTCAAAAGATTTTTATTTTTTGTTTCAATTAACAATACTCCCTTCGTTTTCTTCACACACAAGTTCAAATCCAAAAAAAAAAAAGTTTCAACAACCGAAGACCCCAAGCTTATCTCCCCCATCGTTTCACTATCGTCAATCATCCACAACCCAGGAGGAGGGGAGTGGGGATGTCGATGTCTGTCTTGTGTTTGGGTGAGAGAAGTCTCGTCTCGTCCCCCTTTCCCCCCCCCCCCCATCGCGGCTAGGCTAGTTGAAACCTGGGCGTCAGCACCACAGGCACCGCAGACACAGGAAGCAACCTCCACCCCCTCCCAAAGGTCTCAGCCCCAGGTACCATCGGGCCATTCCTGACCACCATGGATGAACTTCCCCCAATACAGTAGCTACATAGCTGGCTGGCACAAGTTCAACGCTGGGGAATTCAAGGGAAAATCAGGAGGAGTGGGATAGTTGCTGGAGGAAATTGAAGTGGCAGGGCAAAAAAAAAAAAAAAAAAAAAACCAGGTCGTTTTTTCTTTTTTTTTTGTTTTTGTTTTTGTTTCCTTTCTCCGTTGTCGATCAGGGGGATTTGAGGAAATGCACAGTCTACGTCTTAACTATGTCTCCCCCCACACCATTTTCTGTCTTCTGCAGAAAGGATCAGGGAGGAAGACGAGTTATTGGTTTAGTTATTGGTTTACTAATTTATCGATTCGATTTGTCAGAAGATTTCTTGCCGTCCCTAAGCGGGAACGGAAAGGGTTTTTTTTTTTTTTTTGGTTGGGAAGGTAGATCGGGATAGATGATGGACAATTCTTCGGTTTTCCATTTTTAGCTTTTTGGGTGGGCGGGGCGGGTTCGGCAGTTTTCGTAGACGAGTTTTCAGAAGAGACATGGAAGGGAAAGGAGTGATATAAAAAAAGAAAAGCAGAGAAAGGAAAAGAAAATATACAGCACAAAAACCAGCTGAAAAGAAAATGTCAAGAGGAAAAACAAAAGCTCCTTTCTTATTTCTTTTTCCTTTTCCCTGCTCTTGAGAGGAGTGTGGCTGAAGCTGGGAGGATTTTTCAGATCTGCTGTTGTTGCTTTCTGCAGCTCCAAACATCGTCATGCTTCTTCTGCTGTTCCTCTTATTTAACCATTTGGCCAATTCCAGACATGTAGAAGCCGCGTAGAAGCAGCTAATTGATTAGGAAAGTGGAGAACAAAAAGTATCGTCAGTTTGAATGAATGAATGAATGAATGAATATGTGTGAAGATATGTTACAATTCTCCACTCATCCCCCTCTCCCCCGGTACGTATGTATGTACTGTATGTACTGTATAGGTACCGACAGATCGGCCGTGAGAGATCAAAAGATGCACGCTCTCTCGCCTCCTGTGTAACGCTGGAGGTCTTGGGACAGACATACTTCTACTACACTACACATAAACACCCTCGCCGTCTCATTATCGCTGGTTGATCGTAAACGCACCGTGGGCCGATATGACGAGGGTCGCAGGTGGAGTCGTAGGAGTCTGATGGAAGTTTGGAAGCTTGGAAGCTTGGTATGGATGGCGTGATCTGCCGAAGCATGGATGCAGAACGGATGGAGGAGCAGAACAGACATTGGTAATCCTGTTGGTTTCCTCGCATCTTGGCTTGTGTTTGGTTGAGAGCTCGGTTCCTGGTTCCTGGTTTGTGTTGTATTAGAGTTTACCGGAGAGATACGCGACGGTTTTACCGCAAGCAAGCTTTCCTTTTATTTTTGTGTATTGTTAGGGGGTTTGGTTCTAGTGTGTGTTTTGAGCTCAATAACTAGGAGGATATAGACATATCAACAGATATGACGATGCATTGCGATTGGGACCGTCGGGAATATGCATGCATGGCTGCTGTAGAATATTTCCCATGAGAGACCTGAGCTGTGTAACGCGACTCAGGCACCGAACCTCGTCTCCTGTCCACTGTCCGCTGTCCACTGTATTGGCTGCTCATTTTTGCAAAAGAGCATCATCCATCTCCCGCCGGAAGAAGAAGAAGAAGAAGAAGAAGCAAAACCAGAAGCGTGGGACGCGACGATTGCGTTCCAGGCCTGGTCTTGGCGAGGGCTTCTTTGAAACTGCAAAAAAACGACCCAAGCCAGGTACGAACGGTACGAACGGTACGAACGGTACGATACCGGGGATGACTGACGACTGACTGACGTACTGCAGCCCTTACTTACTCCCTCCTTACCGCGTCCTGCTCCTGGCCCCGAGCAGCGTCGGTCGTGCTCGCCTGGGCTGGGCTCTGCTGCAGCCATCCACCGCCCACAGGGCCGCTGTTGCTGGCTCCCTTCGCCCTTGGTTCGTTCTCTGTTCATATCATAATATATACATACAGACATCCCGCCGCCGCCGCCGCCGCCAACAACAACGACGACGACGACGACGACGACGACGATGGATGCTTCTTCGCTCTTCCTGCGTATGCAGTAGTACTCCCCCCCCCACCTCTTCCTCTGCTGCACACACTCGTTCTTCTTCTGCTTCCAATTTTCCTCAATGGCTTCTCGTCCCTGTTCTTGGTCTCCTCATCCAGCTCCTGCTGCTGCTACTGCTGCCCAGTTGCTTCTCCTGTAAACTCGATTTTCAAGATTCAAGCCTCCAGCTTCTTTCTTCCCTGTTACGGAAACCATTTCATGGGGATGCTATATAAGGTAACCTTGCCCTGCTTCATACACAGGGGGCATCAGATCAGTCCCCCCAGCACACATAAGGATAAAAAGACAAAAATTACTAAGGCAAATCAATACAGAGAGCCCAGCTTGTTCGAGGGATGAGAAAATAGCTTCTTCTTATTCACCAGTCACCATTGATTATTCGTGATTGTTCTTCTGACCTGACTATCCACGACGATCGTCCTCTCCCTGCCGTCTCACTCGCTTTGCACGTGCTCCTGCGCCTTTTCCTCTCGCCCTCTCGCCCTCCCGCCTCTTCTCTCCCTTCTGCTCCTTGTCTTCTCCTTGCCTTCTCCTCTATCCCCGTGCTCACTCACGCTGACATCCCTCGCTCTCTTCTCTCCTCGCTCTCGGACGCCACTCATTCCTTTGTTGTTTCTTTTCTCTGCTGTCATACACATACACATACACATACACATACGCATACGCATACGCATACACGCTCTCTCTCTTGCTTGAATATCCTCTCCTCATAAATTCACCTCAATTGGATTACTGCCAGCCCTAATTCTCCGCTCGTTCAACGTGGTATCTCCTCGTGGTCCCCCAGATAGATATATTGGTCCCGTTTTCAAGGGTGCCCTGGCCTATATCTCACTCCCTGGTTCCCGTCTTCCTGTTGACAGGGAGACAACTAAATGAAAACGGCACCCTTCCATATATACCTCCATCGTGCTCGCCACCCCCCCCCCCATCCCCCCATCCCCTCCTATTTTCCTAGTCGAATGCGCAGAGTGGGTCCCGTCCACACGCTGCTTCTAGCTAGCTCTTGACTCCTCCCGCGTGTCATGTTTGGCTCTGTTTCCAGCCTCAAACAACATCGACATCAACTACGGACTCACGACAAGAACACGGACGACATCAATCAAAACAGTTTTCCGTCTTCGCCAATCTCCTCTTCTTCCTCTCCCGACTCGCAATGGTATAGCAACCAAAGTTGTGACCATTTGCCGCCGCCAATGTCGTCCACCTATACTCGCCCTGAATCCCCTGCTGTAGTCCGCTCGCGATCCGCCACCCGTAGTCCTATCCGCCTCTCTGTCTTTGGTGCCCGCTCCCGAAGCAACACAGCCACCTCCAGCTCCTCTTCCTTCAAGTCTCCTGCCTCGTCTATGACCAGTGTTGACACCGGCTCGCGGAGATCTTCTCAAGACGGTCGAACCCCTTCTAGTTCCATTTCCGCTTCTGAGAAAGAAGCTGTCACTACAAAGTCTATTCTGTCGCGTGGCAGCCGCATTCTTCGACGCAAGGGAAGCAAATTCAGCATCTCTTCCACCCTAACCCTAGACGAGGAAGACGAAATGGCCAGAGGAGCTCACTCTGCGTCCCAGAAAACGGATGCGCTTGGGATATTCTACCGCAGCCATAGATCGCGGCACAGCGACACCCGTTCGTGTTCCTCCCTCCTCTCCCCCCCCCTTTCCCCCTTATTCTTGTTAACCTGCGTATTCATACATATGAATTGCTGGAGTTTTGGCTGACATTGGCTGCGTTTGTTCTCTCCTTTTCATGGTATAGATGCCCTGAAGAAGAATATCTCTGACCCTTTCGACTTCCAACATGTTACACATACGAGCCCCAGCCAGCTCCCACCTTTGAATAACTGTCATCTCCATGATATAGTTACGGAATTCTCCGTCATTAGGGCCTCCCAGCGTCCTGGCAGCGAGCTGAAGGGAATCAGAGCCGAACGCTTGCATTCCGAAAACTCTTCCTCTGACAATATTTCCACCAACAATGATGCCATTATGCGCACCTGGGACTCAAAGTTCCAGCACTCCCATAGCCCCCCTCGATCACCTAATGCACGCACCTCACCTAATAACTCCCATTCCAATCTTCAATCAAACCGCAATTCTCGATCAGTAGAAAACTTTTCTCGCCCAGTGTCTCGCCTGTCCAGGCAACAATCATCCCCATCGATGATACCGCCTCCTCGATCGTCTTCAAAGCTGGCAACACCTGATATCCCTGAGCCATCACCTCAAACGATTGATGCCCTGCTTGGTCTTCATTCTACCTTTGTTGTTCCAGAAACAAGGTACGATGATACACAAGAGCAACACCTCCCAAAGCTGGATCTGCCCAGCGTCTTCCCCGGTGTCGGAAACGCTATCACACCTGATGACGATGAGCCAGTAATGGCCCGCACACCGCCATCGAATATTCATACTTTTGATCTCGCAGATGTTCCAGAGGAGGACGAGACTGCGGCATCCCGCAATAGTGAGGCACGAAACTCCGTCCTCGCAACTTCGTCAGAACCTTTCCGCTTTGGACAGTCCACCCCCAGAGTGGACTTCGATAAACCTTTACCTGCAGTGCCTTTGTATAAACAACGCGTCCAAGAGCCGCTTGGATCTCCTACGATCCCAGCACTTGCTGGAGATTCCGATGCAGCTTTTGCACAGAAGAAATGGGCATTGAACAAGCGGCGTTCGATATTGCAACGCCCAGCAGATGACTTGTCATGGGAGGATGACATCGATTATTGCTACGAGCATGCTGCAGAGTCAAATTCAAATTTCGATTGGCAACGCACTTCATTTGAAGAACTGGAAATGAGAGAGAGACTCGAGAGCCTGACTATTAGAGCAACCCCCGTGGCTGATTCCCCCGACGCCATTGGCACAGAAAAGTTTGCCGAACCCATTGATCTCCAGAATCAAGAGAGTCAGGATGCATCGGAACACAGTGACCGGCAAAGCATCAATGAGAACACCGCTACAGTGCCCCTTTTCATTGCTGCGAGTTATGATGTTAGCCCAATAACAGCGACCAGTCTTCTTCCATGCGTTCAAGTAGATCCGTTATCACAAGCCGATTACTTTAGAGCCGAGCATGTGCCAATCGTGGCAGCGCCCTTTGGAGATGACATGGTGTCAAATCAAGCCTATGACGAGTTGATTCCGGGCGGCCAAAAGATCGACGAACATTATCCCTTGTACTTCCCAACCCAGGTGGACGAGCCCGTCGATTCTTCGCGAGGAAGCTGTTCTCCAATCAGCAAGTGCAACTCACAGGAAAGCATTATCCTGTCCCGCGCGGCATCAGTCGCACGAAAGCATCGCTCGTCGGTGTCCACAATCAGTGTTCCCGAGTTAGTGCATAGTTCGAACCGCAGCCACCCAGCCGTGGATCATGATTCCATGCCCTCTGCCGGTGAACAGCAAATGAAGAAAATTGCCTCCCGCCCGCCCCCCATCGCCATTCATCAACGAAGTAAGAGCCTGGCGCGAGAGCTCACCCAGCGATCGGCGCCTATCTTGTCCGCAGATTCTGTGGATGGCTATAATTCTGAGGTGTCATCTGTACCGAAGATGCCGTATCACGATCGCGCGAAGTCTGTATCCGCCTTGGATCTGTGCCAACCTACCTCGCCCGTCAAGACCAAGACCCCTGAGACTCGAAAGCGGTCTGCCACTGTAACCCGTGGCCCTAGTGGTCGGAAGGCTCGAAAGTCATACTCGCTTTTTCCCACTGCAGCTGCAGCGACTCCCGCCCCCGCATCGCGGTGAGAAAATGTAAACGCAGATCGAAGAAAGAAAAATAGCAAGTGGTGTTCCACCGTTGGCGATGTGTGCACTCTCGCTGACCGCTAATTAGTCTCTTGTGGTACTTTGGGAGAGGGGCCTCTTGGCCTATATTCCTCACCACCTGTACATTGCATCGCACAATTGTTTCCTTTCCTTTTTAAACATCATCAGTTTTCCATTTTCCAATTTTGCTTGCGTCCACGCGAAAAAGCAAAAAAACGCTTTGTACCCCTATATAGATAGACGGCAGTTGGTTTGGTTGTTTTTTTCTCTCTTTTATTTCGCTCTCTCCTTTACTTGCCTTTGCAACTTCCTTCTCTTTCCCTTTCTCTGCCCAGTCGCGCCCCAAAAAAGTTTTGATGTATCATCAATAAAAAGCTGGATCGTTTTTACTCTTTTCTTTTCTCTTTTTTTTTTTTTTTTTTTTTTGGTTTTCTACTCCATCCTTGCATATTGCTGGCATTTATGACATCATTTTCATTTCTCATCAACCTTGCACTCTATATACTTCTCATCCTTATCCTCCCTCCTGCCTGCCTACCCTGCCTATCCTTTTCGCATTTCCTTTCTAAGCCCATACATATATGGCGAAGACATTCGTTTTGATAACTGACACTTCACATTTTATCTCATGAGCCCCACGACCTCATTTTGGTTTTTTGAGCTTTCACTCTGTTTGGGAAACAGCGTCCATATTACTTGATACACATTACTCATGTCTACATACATACACATCACATAATCATTCACATATATTCATACATATTTCTATATTTTTTTTTTTCCTTATTAGTTTACCTCCCTCACTGTCATTCATTCTGGTGAGATATCTATCATTCTTTTCCCCCCTTGTTTTCAGATTTCTTCCTTTTGGCAGTCAGCCTGCCACTTGGCCTTTTACATTCCTTCTGCATGTTTCTTATTTATTCAACTTTCAACCTTTCCTTTTTCTCTCTTCTCTCTTTTGGCAAACGGCGGAGAAAAGGATGGGATGTAATTGGATGAGGTTGATGAGATGGTGGATTCCAATCCTTCGCTATTAACATAAAAAAAGAGGGGAAGGAGAGAGCAGACAAGAAGTCGAATGCTCTGCTTTTTCTTCTTTTCTTCTTTTTCTTTATATAACAAAAAACATTATGCTCACATTTTACATATATATAGGCTGGCTTGGATGGATTCGTTTGATTTAGCTTGGGGTTAGTCGGCTTGATTGAATTTAACTTCTTTTTTCTTGGGTACCTACTTAATTCATTGAGGCTCTGAATAAAATATGGTCTTTTCAACTTCTGCATGCCCGCCCTTCTCTATGTGCCGTATGTACAGTGTAGAGATAGGTGCGTGCACATCTACTCAATGTAGGAGAACAAAAAAAAGAAAAGAGATCTTTCTTCCCCGATATCCAACCCGCACCGCCACGATCGCGAAATAAATTATACAACCTCACTCACACGTGAAGATGGAGATGGAGAAGATAGGAGTTCCACATATACATACACTACCTAGTACGCACGCCCATGGCAATTGTTATCTAGATCTGCTGTACTGTACATTACCCACCCCGACAGACCGTTGCGCAACCGTCTAGATCTAGATATCTAGATAGATAATAATATATACCTGGCATGGAGAAAATCGGGTTTCATTATCCCCACGCGCCGTCTTGTTATTATTATGTTGGGGAGGGGAGGGGGAACCCCAGGTAGTTAGTAGTTAGTCCTCCCTTTTCTTGATTTCAACCGAATACTTACTTTCCACACTGGCTTTCGGCATTGGGGCTTTTTTTTTTTTTTTTTTTAAAGGTTTTAGTTTTGCTTGTGTGGCGCAAAGCCGAGATTTTATATCTCATATTCCATATTCTTTCATTTTTTTTTTTTTTTTTGCAAAAGCGACATAAATTATTAATACTACGCCGAACATCTTATCTGTATTTATGTTTTATACAACCAGTTTTTAACTGCATTTTGCAAAAAGGACAAGCGGATCTGGAAGGGGATTGTTCATTTTCCAAGATGCAAGTCGATATATGATGAGTAGTATCACGAAAAGATAGCTAGATATGCTGCGGCGTAACTTCGTACAGTACATCATTGCTAGCTAGTTAAATACTAGTTAGTCGTGAAAGCCATATATTCCATATTCCATATTCCACATGGAAGGCGGTCAGCGCGCCAGCAGCTGAACATGCAAAGTTGTTGACAACCATTCAATTGACTGCCGAATAAATGAGAAAAACTCCGTGTCATATTTGATAAACGGTTGTTTCGAGGGATTCGCTCGCCGGGTGTTGGTTGAACGGAGCATGCGTGCCTCCCATCTAGCAAACTAATAGGAAATGTTTCCTGGGAGCCGGGTGGAACGTTTTTTTGGCTAGACTCCTCCACATTGGCCGCATCACATATATCATCAATTGTGGTTTGAGGTAAATGTGACGGCTAGCTTTCCATATGTGTACAGTACAATCTGTACAGTACTCCGTACATTGAGTTGCAATCAGGATTTGTTTTCGATATCCATCCATGTGTAGGGCAAACACACCCCCACCCCCATTATTTCGAACAATGCAAGAAGTTGTATTGAATGCATGAAATCGAACTTTTTCCACGAGGCCATGTCATGTCATGTTGGAAAATGGTTCAACATGCCCTGCTCAAAAGGCCGAAGCACATCTATGATGCTTCTATCCCATTGCTGAAGTTACATTCATACCAAGAAATGAGGAACAAAATAGCGATCCGCCAGCTCAAGATGCCAATGGATCAATCTTCGTTCCATCCTTTCAAAGAGTAGCGGACAAAGCAATGTTGAAGCTAGCCCAAGCGGGAAATGAATGCAACTTCACTCCGTATAGAATCGGGTCAAAAGGCTGCATCTTAAAGCCATAAACCATCCCCAGGCGGTGCAAACTGTCCTCTATTAACTCAACGTTCACCAGCTGTGCCTTGAGATTGAAAACTCCATGTCATATCCACTCACTCCTGTCAGGCACACCTGGTCAAATACTACCTTATCTCTGTATGTGCTTGGGTAGTGCTGGCTGGGAATATGAACTTGAGTCAAAGAGTAAGGGAAAACATAAGGTTAGCACTACATGTGAACCCCTGCAGCTTCGACAAAGAGAGGGAGGGTCCGGATCTATTTCAAGCTGGTGTTGTGATCAGCATGCAATGGCTTGACGCTACTTATAAGCAGGTATCTCGCCCAGGCATTGCAATTCCATTTCACTTCGCAGTGGGTGCGTGTTTTCTTAGTTGTCACTTCAACACTCCACTCATTTCACCCGGTCATCTACAATAATGCACCTCCACTTCCTCCTCCTCAGCACCCTAGGGGCGGCAATGACCGTTTCCGCGGGGGCAGATGACAGTGGCAGTCACAAAATTCCATCTGCCATTGTTCCCGAATGCCCAAGGAAAGGTAAGGTCGTATTCAACAAGTCGGTTCCGGAGGGAACGGAATTCCCATCGACTCAAGTCGACCTGTGTTACAGTACCAAAGGATCCGAGATTTCTCCCATGCTCCATCTGACGTTCACGGCCTTCGACGAAAAGTACTTCTATTTCAATTCCAGTCAGGGAACTAACGACGACATCTGGAAGTACTCGGTGATGGAGGCGTTTATACAACTCGGCGATGAGCCACCCCAAACGTACCTCGAATTCGAAGTAAACCCGAACAACGTCACCTACCAGTCGTTTATTTACAATCCTTCACGTGTGCGTGCAGAAAATGCGCCTATGGATCACGCTTTCATCTCTGACCCCTTCGGGGATGGGATGTTGGCGAAAACAACTCTCAATCGCCAAGCCAAGACTTGGAAGTCGGAAGTTCAGATCCCGCTTGCGCTGTTTAACGCGCCCGAGGATCTTCGTGGTACTCGCTGGAGAATGAATTTCTTCCGCACCATCACCAACCCGCAGATGTTCCCTGACCAGAAACTGGGGGCTTGGAGCCCGCCTAATGAGCCGAACTTTCATATGACACCATTTTTTGGCCATGTGGCTTTTGTTTAGACGGGAGCAGTGGGATTTCCATTCACACTCTTCTCAATATTCAACCGGAGGTATGCCGTACGCGGCGTTTTCATACTTGGCTTTCGATTCTCACGCAGGTACCTGCCATTCGTCTTGATGTATTTATATGGCCCACTCTGCTTAGATTGTTGCCAATCAGAGAAACTTGAACAGCCATCTGCTCGATCCAAGAAATCGTCTTTACGTAACATATCGTATTCCTTTCCACAAAACGCTCATCCATTTCTTGGTAGAGCAATTTCGATCGCGAAAAGACCCATGCGCCTGAACCACAGTCGCGCATCAAAGGGTATCACGCATCTTACCTGTCTTCAAATGAACAAAATGCAAGGTACTTTGCATAAGCGTATCGTGGGAACAAAGAGATCTTAAGGGGCTATGTGCACTTACCTTTAATGAACAAAACAAAAGCTTTGAATTTGCTCAGTGAAAAAGAAATAGTCTGTACGTTTTCTTTTTTTTTCTTTATCTTGCCTCTTTTCGGTAGGTCACTAAAATTGCACCCGGCAAATGTGACCCTGTTTGTTAGCATTGGCAATCTCGTAAGTTCGAGTCTGATGCCTATTTTCCGCTTTGATCCTGTTGGTCCTTTTCTCACTCTGCTTCAAGAATCCTGCGCGGTGTTCTGCTATGACTGCGAATGTGGGTTGTTTAGATGGATCCGTGCTTGAAGGGTTCGGCGAACGTGAGGGGTCAGCCATCAAGAGTATTGGGATGACAGAGAATATTGCTGTTCCCATAGGAAGCCCCGTAGAAGGCCTCACACGGCAAGGTTGACATGAGTCCGGATCTGCGTGGGTTTCATTCGATATATCCCCCACCCGCGTTGGTATTGAAGGAACCCATCAGACTTCTCCGGGTTATTGATCTTTTGAAGACAAAAAGGCGTCCAGAAAAAGGTTGAATCGATCCTGAGCATTCCCCACAATTTGATAACCCAGCATCCCCATGTTGGATCCGCAAGGAGAGAAAACGGGTAACATCTCGCAAAGTCCAACTTCTTTTCGCATATCAGCGTAATGGCTAAGATTCTTCTCCAAACTTCTCCCACCTCATATCAACAGTTCTCTCTTCCCGTCATGCAGTCGGATAAAATAGCAGATAGTCCCGGAAATGGAAATGATACTAACCCGAAGGCGACTCAACAAAAAGTCTCGCCCAATTGTATCATTCTGAGGCCTGGCTAAAAATAAAATGGCGCCCATTCCCTTAAGATTCTGAAGTTCTTTCAAGATCGTTTTGCAATGGCGCGGAGGCATGAATGTCCCGCTAAAATATGGCCTGCTTACGCAAAGGATTTCCAATTTTGCTCATGGTGCTGAAAGCTGTCATGCAGTTATGATCATACTCGTGTTGAATTCAAGGTGAGACTTTGCTCAACCTTCGGGGCTGATAGAAATAACAACTTGGGGGGCATGGTTTGATGCTACAAACACTATTTACCCCACTTCTAACAGACTGTTTGAATTGTTATATATTAACTCCATGGTAATGGTGCTGGAAAGGTGGGTTGATGGCTCGCTATTGCGTCTGGCCAACAGCATGGATGCTCATCATTTGGGAACACATGTTAGAGGACTTCTTCCACACTCGCATGGTTGGTTGGATGGATTGGGATGGTGTTATTGCCACCAACTCAGCAGAAATGTGAATGAAACACGTCTGAGAGAAAACCCGATTGCCCTGGTCTGAGAAGGGCATAAAAGAGGCAGAAGTGGATTGTTTGAAGTCTGAAGAAAGTTTGCTGTTTCCGGCCTGACAAAGTTGGCGTGAGGCTAAAATCTCACAGCATTTTCCTTTTTACAATCTCATTCAAGGAACCTGTGCTTAACAGTGCAATATTCTGGATACTGAATGTCTGCGCTCTGATTGTAATATTTCAACCTTCCCGTAGTTATTGGTCCCTATACTGGATGAATAACCAGTGGAATGCTTTGTCACATCACTCTTCCGAATGTGTGGGCTGCAGTGGCTTTACCGATATTAATACTAAAATCAACATCAATATCATGGAATATGAACGCGGATACATCAGTTTGATACGATACCTGATAGTGGGCAGATATACAATGCATATGTCCACCAGCGGAATGAATTATCCCGAGCTACCCCAGGTAAATCATATCAAAATGACTTTTTTTTTTGAATTGACGTGTGTTCTGAAGTTAATCCATATCTTTTGTTTCTGCACTGAAGTATGCAAAAAGCGTTATGGGTTTCTGGTGTAAGTGATGGTCGATGTCTGAGAAAGCTGAGGCAGTGCCTTGCAGGTGGAAAGGTAAAAATGTGTGGCAACATCCATTCTGCCTCCCGCAGTATTTACGCCTTGGTCGGGTTGAGCCTTTCAAAAGCTGGATATGAGCCGCAAACCGATACGAGTTCCCACGGCCATTGCGTCTGAGCCCTGGCGTCGATGATTTGCGTTGCGATTTCACTTGCAATAGCGAGGCTCAGTTCCGACCCTTGCTCATGATTCCGCCGAGCTTCTCACCAGGCAGCGAGCTATAGAATATCGCCGTAGCTCACAACAGAGCTCCTTTGCAAATATCCAAAAGCTGCTTTTTTCTTTTTTGCAGAGTCGGAACAAATTCTTGCTGCGTCATCATATAGGGTCCTCCCTGAATGTTCTTTCATTCATGATCGCTGGTGTCAAAACTTCTCTCTGCGAACTTGAAATCACCAACATCGTCCTACGATGGAAAGTCGCGTCGTCAAAAAACAGCTAATTTTCCGCTTAAATGGCCCGAATAGACCGCCTCGGCAATCCAAGGAGGAAAATGGCAAGCCAAAGGACACTGTCTATCATCCCCGCCGGCCCCATCGCAAGTCTCGAGCTGGCTGTTTGAATTGCAAGAAACGGCGGATCAAGGTATGTCCAATAGCTTTGGTCGCTTTGGACGTGGAAACATATTGATTTCCGCCTCAAGTGTGATGAGACAAAACCCGAGTGCCAAAAGTGCGTGAAGTACGGCGTAGGCTGCGATTACTCGACAACAATGGTTCAGCGACGTCAACCGATATTGCACGCGGGATCTTGTCAAGTTGCACCCAGCCCACATCTTCTGCCTTCGTCGATACAATTCTCGATGTCTGTGGCCGATTTAGCTGATAAGATCGAACGGGTCCTACAACTTGATGAGTCCACTGATAGGGCTTTCCTCCAGGTGATGAGTTCAATAAGCCATAGAACAGTGGAATTTTTCCATCACTTCATAACTATGGCCGCCCATGCGTCTTCGTCGTCTGATGCTCATAGACGAGTCATGAGTGGTAAAATGATCCAACTTGCTTTCCAGGTACAGATTACTTTACAATCGATTTCCTTCCTTGCCCATTCCCCTTGCAAACTACTAAATGTGTTTGCCCCTAGAACCCAAGCCTCATGCATGCCGTTTTTGGCGTTGCAGTAACACACCTCCGCCGTCTTCTGCCCTATGACAAATCCTATGCTATTGCCGCAGGGGTCCATTGGGAGCGTGCATTAAAACTTTACCGTAGGGAAATTTCAAAGCCAATTGACGAGCACAATATGGACCCTCTAATGTCGACTTGCATGTTATTGGGTACCATCATTTTCAGCCCGGAGGAATGTAAACCAGATAGTTCTTGGGTGTTTTCATCGGATCCTACGCGGCTCTCGTGGCTGCTGGGCCAGTCCGGGCTTCGATATATCCTCGAAACCATCACCATCCAGCAACTGCGGCAAAGCATTTGGTTCGAAGCTTTCATGGAATCTGATGATGAGGATCACACATTCAACAATAACTCTCCGGGCCGGGAGGGACTGCACCCGGAGCTTGCAGAGCTGTGTGAGATCAACGAAACCACCACCGAAGAATCCAATCCATATCACTGGCCACTCCGAATGCTCAGCCCCATGCTGCCTCTCAAAGCGGACAGAAACAACTTTGCGAAACTCATCCCCTTCATTGGGAGACTCTATCCCGCATACACCAAGCTCCTACAGGAGAAGGATCCCAGGGCCCTCCTCATACTAAGTTATTGGCTTGGGAAACTGTGCGAGGAGAAGCAATGGTGGACATACACCAAAGTTTCTTCCGAGTGCTTCGCAATTTGCATGTACCTTGAACATAAGGAGGACCCTCGAATTTTGAAACTGCTTCAATATCCGGCGGAGAAATGTGGCTATGTCTTGAACTATGTCATCAAAGATATTATTACGCAAGAAAACGAGGGCCTCGTTTATTTCCCCTGAAACAGCAACTGGAAATGTCATTATTACGTGCTGCGAAATCGATATTGTAAACATGCACTACAAATGTCACGACACCTTAAATTATTGATCCTGATACTCTTGAACGAGAAATTCGGAGAGCACTTCGAATTCTAGCTCCGGAATTCGATTAGCTTCGTGGCATCGGAATGGGGCGGATTTTTAGAAGGGCGTTCGATTTCAGGTCACTACTGTCACGAAAGAGTGTTTCCCTAGGTTTTTCTTAATTTCCTATTCCTATTTCCTTCCTTCGGAATCCTCGCTACTTTTTCAATATATGATATTTCCAATTAGTACATAAGGCTCCAATCATTTCTCAACTATAAACAGAAGATAATCGCAATATGTTACCGGCTTAGAATTTTGTATGCCGCATCTTGAATGGTTTCAATCTCCACCAAAACAACTTCCAGTTTATAGATGAATTTATTTTCTTCCGCCATCGTGAAGTGAATGGGTGTTTCTAAATTACCCAAGCCTTGTAGAGCTTATTACTGCTATTCATAGAAATAATTTCCCTGCCCTGAGCCCGCCTAGGTTCAATATATAAAAGCCGGGATTATCTATTTACATTAGCTTTCCCATAACCCGTTTCGTATACTACGTACAGATACTTTCTCAAGGCCTCCATTTTCTTTCTGTAATCACTTCTTCCCCTTAACCTCAGGCAATGCACCCCGAGCCTTCAACTCACAAAACCACAGCTCCTCCTCCGCAAACATCCAGAGCCCCTCCTTGCCAAAGCAGAAATTTGCTGTAGTACTCCCAACGACGATCTTCCCCACCAAATGTCCCTTGGGATCCCACACGTGCACACCATCCCCACACCCAGAGTATACAAACCCCTTCTCATCACACTTAATCCCATCTGGTACTCCATTATCACAGTAGGCAAACAGCCGCCGATTTGCCAAATGAGTTCCCCCATCCACTACATCATAAACATAGATCGAAGCCGGTGACGTCCCGCAGAACGAGAAATTATGTCCATCCCCTATATGGCCATGACTCTGTATCGCACCTGTATCCGTGATGTACATGAGGGTGTAGTCTGGATTGAAACAAAGGCCATTGCACATACTGAAGCCGTCGGCGACAACCCAGCATTGGCATGTTGAGGGTCGGAAGCAGTATACTTGTTTGGGCAGCTCGGGAACGGGGCGGAATGCCTGCTCGAACCCGTATGTCGGATCCGTGAACCATATGTCTCCCGTCCCATGGTGAACGACGACGTCGTTGATCGAAGAGAATTCACGGCCGTGGAAGTTATTTATCAGAGTGTCTGCGGTGCCGCAGACGGGGTCGACCAGGGTGAGGGCAGAGGGCTTGCTGTTGCCACCACCAGAATCCATGTCGCCCTGGGCGCAGTAGAGGATTTTGCCCTGGTAATTACAGGCGCCATTGGGCTGGCTGACGATATCGAAGCCTGGCTTATCGGTGAGCTTCTCAATCTGCCAGGTGTCGGCTGTTATGGCGTAGAGGTCAATTCTGGGGTCGCTGGTCTGGTAGTTTGAGGTGAAGTAGATACTGTTTGTGCTTGGGATGTATACCCCGGCTTCATGGGCGAATTTATCCTTCGCATCTTTGCGGGACGAGACGAGAGATAACCGGGCATTGAGACCGAGCACATCGTTAATGAATTTGTCCGAGTAAACAACAAATGAGGGAGCGGAGCTGAAGGACCGGGCATAAGAGCTGTCGGTTGCCGCCCGTTTAGCGTCAAAATATGCAATCTTGGTGGTGGAGGCGAGCACTGGAAGAGGGTGCATCGCGGCCAGTATTACGGGTTAGTTCTTCGAAAAATATACTGAGCAATAACGCTGTATCTTCAGCGATGATTACGGATTTCTAATGGGAGTTGTTAGATGAGTCCAAGCGTTGGGAAGTTGCCAACAAGAAGAAACGGTTGCCCCGCGCTCACAGAGTTCCTGTCGTGGAACAATGGATCCAAAATGTCAAGCTGAATTTTAAGTTGCCGACACGAAATCCTGACAATATTTGTGGAAGAAAGCTGATATCGGTTGTCCGTTTGGTGGTCTTCCCGCAATAGTTTGGACGCTACGTAGAGATATGGAATCCGCCGTGATCCGGCTATGAATAGAACGGGTTGAACCAAACTTCATCTCTTCATTCATTCCAATTATCTATACATAGATATAACGTAGAGCAAGCAAATAAAGGAGATCAATAGAGATCCCTAGTTTGAAATCCGAGAAAAGGAGGAGCACGGTATATTGCACCTGGAAGGATAAACGCAGAATGATAAAATAATAAAAACAAGTGATGAATGGATATGGGAATTCAAACCAGTAGGAAAGTGATACCGCACTGAACGCACCATAAAGGAAACCAATGCATGTTTCTTAAAAACATATAGTTAGGGAAACAAACAAATAGACTAGCTGAAAAGAGGCCATGGAAAGGGGGCGACAAGAAAATACGAAACGGAAAATCAGCCCATGAAAGAAAATTAAGCGTTCTGAGTATATATAGTGATTCGTGTGCTGGAGGCAGTGGCGAATGGTCCTTTTTAAGATCCCGAGAGCTGAGAATCGTTTTTGAGTCACAGTGGATAGGGGCTGCAACATATCAACTAGTCCCCGCTGATGTTGGTGCCGTGAAAAAATTTGGTGCAAACAGAACGCTTACTCTTCGTCTTCATCATCCGCACGATCCTTCATCTCCGTATCTTTATCCCCACTACCAGCACGGTCAATGGCCTCGTCACCACTTTTCTCCTCAAAAAGATCATCCTCGTCATTTGGCTCCGCATCCGGCGAGGTAGGGCGAGCTTTCTTCCCTACACTCTCCACTTCACTCTCCCCTTCTTCATCCTCATCATCCTCAATGCGAAGATTCAACTTTGTCCGCCGCCGTCGCACAACAGCATCAGCATCCTTATCCTCATCCACAGAAACCCCTCCAGCAGCAGTATCACGCATATCGTCGTCCTCGTCACGATCCGAAACGGGGGAACCAGCATCACGATTAGCCCCATTCGCTCCCCTGGTCCCAGATCCTGCGCCTTCTTCGCCGTCCTCACTCTCAGACTCAACCACAATCTCACTACTTTTATACTTACTAGACTTAGTAGTGGACCGTCTCTCCAGCCGTCTCCGTTTCCGCGGCGCGGGGTGATCGTCTGCATCAGATTCCAGCTCACTCTCTGGGCCCGTACTCCGATCCTTAGACTTCCTCCCTGCCGCACCACTATCGTCCCCAGCATCCTTTTTCTTCCGCTTACTCGCCGCCGCCTTCTTCTTTCTTTTCACCTTATCCCCGGTCTCGGAGTCAGTGGTATACTCTGCTTCTTCCCTAGCCCGCTCTTCCTCTGCACGTATCGCAGCAAGGCGCTGCGCCTCCTCAATTAGCCGCTGCCGGTCCTCAGCAATCTGTCTCTTCCGTTCCAACTCAGCCTCCTCCACCTTCCGCTTCTCCTCTTCGCGCCTCCTCAATTCAGTCTCCCGCGCCTCCCGCGCCTGCTGTAACTTCGTGGCGTTCTTCTCCTCGTATTCCCCCTGGCTCTGTAGCGTCCGCTCTAGCTTTCTGCGGATGGTATTTTTGCCCATGTTCGCGCGCTGCTCCAAAGAGCCGCGGGGGTAAGGTGGATGCTTGGCTTTCGCAATTTGGCTGAAGGTGTTGATCGCCTCGTCAAGCCCGTCGGAAGCGATTTGGACGTCTTGGAGCGACTTTTGGGTTTCTGGGAGAGAGACTACCAGTTGCGCTATCTGGTTTTGGACGAAAGCCACGTTAAATTCAAGGTGGATTTGTTCGGGGGCAATGGCGCGAGCGCGATGGGTACAGTCCAGGGCGGTATTCATAGCCGCCAGGTTCATTTCTTGCATTCCTTTCAAGAGCCAGACACGGCCGAGGCAGGCTAGAATTTGGGTGTCGCGTTGTCTATCCTTGGAGAGAGCGGCCTCGTACTAGAGTTAGGTTAGTAAACATCGAACATGGCAAATTGTTCTTTTCCTTTTCTATTCTTTGGTTAAACCACTTACGTTCTCAATGGACTTAGAAAATTGTCTAAGCTCAGCATACACATGTCCAAGATTAAGGTAGACGCTCGCATCGCGCAGCGTGTCCCGAATGCGTGAGAAGATCTGTACCGCAGTCGTGTAATCCTTTCTATCATCAACCAATGCAATAGCAATCCCCTGCGCCGCATAAGCATTCTTCGGATCAAGTTGTAGCGCCTTATCAAAGAACTCCACAGCCTTCTCGTACATCTTTCTTCGTTTCTCTCTATCCTGCTCTGTATCGCGCCTCATGTCTCGAGCGGCAAGGAGGTAGATATTGCCCATTCCCGTAAGCGAGTACCTGTCATGTTTATCATATCCCTGAAGCGTATGCTTGTAGTGACGTTGTTCGTGGTCTTCGGCGATATTTGCTACCCTTCTCTTCGATTTGCTTAGGTACCAGCCAAACAGAGCACGGACTTCAAGATTTGTAGACTCTAGTTCATATAATTTGGCCATTTTCTTGGGTCCTTCGTCTGTTGGGCTTTGGCGGAGAGCGATATATGTCAATCGGGCATTGGCTTCGGTGTAATCACTATGCCTTTCCAGAAGACCTTCATATACCTTTTTGGCTTCCTCGGGCATGGACGCGGCCTCATAAGTTCTGGCGAGATTATAACTGATTGTGGTAACGAGAGCATCGGTGTCGGCCGAATCATCTCTGTCACGAGATTTCACGCAAGCATTGAGGGCTGTCTGGAACATATTCCGTGCAAGTTCTATCTTCTCAGAATGATACAAGAAGCAGCCCATATTGTTCAGCAGCTGAGGCGCCAAATGTTCCCGGAGGAGGTTCGTTGTTGTCTCCTCATCATCGATATCCTCGGGCCGCTCGGTATCCGGGATCTGAGCCAGCTGCATCTGCTCGACATGCTGCAGACACTGCATGCTCTTCTCTGGCGAACCACTCTCGTACAGTCGTGCAAGATAAAGTAAAACAGACTCATCAGGCGAAAGTTTTTTCTTCTCATCTTTCCACGACGCACGCACGGACTCGAGGAGGCTCGTGGCTTTCTTCACTTCAGCGGACTTGTCCTCTTTGAGCGGGCTAGACTGGGCTGCAAACACTTCCTCAGCAAAGAGAGCGCCAAGCAGGGTCATCGACTCTGGATTCTTCGTCTGCTGAATAATCTTTTCCAGACGAAATTTGGCCCCATCATAGTCACCGGTCCTCACTTGCATTTGCACAGCGCCGAATTTCGCCGGCAGGTATCCTCTATCCCCACCACCTCGAGCCTGGTCTGACCTGCCGTAATACTCGCTGGCTCTTGCAGAGTTGCCCTCAAAGTGTTCCTTTCGTGCAAGTAAATACCATCCATCACTAGCAATCGCGTTAACATCAGTGAGTTCAATCGCCTTGCGGGCTAGCGCTTCGACAGTTGGGAAATGTTTGCGGAGTAAGAAATAGCCGCCAAACATAGAACAGGTCATGGGATATTCCTTGTCCACTTTGAATGCTTTCTGCGTGTACTGCGTCATGGCTATTTTGTACAACGAGCCGAAAGCTGGGTCGTTGGTTGCGTGCCGAGAGCTGTCATAGAGATAGTAAGCTCCTAGAAGGATATTGGCAACTTTGGATTCCGGGTTCTGCACCGTCGAGCAGATTTATTAGCGAGGTGACTTCCCAATGGCATAGAATCAATAAAAATGAAGCTAGAAGACAGGAATAACCAACCAGAGCCAAGGCACGAGTCCAAGCAGCTTTCGCTTGCTCCTTGAAGTCTAGTTGCCAGAGACAGCAACCAATTCCAATCCGGGGATCAGGATCTCTCATATTCGGCATTTTTATCAGAACTTCCTGATAACCCTCCAGTGCCTCCGCATATCTACCTAACATATACTGTGCCCTCGCCCTCCCGAGAATGGCCATAACATTCCGGTTACCGAACGATTTCGCCGACTCATCGAAACATTTCAAGGCCTGGCGCAAGGTCTCTACCCGTTCCGAAGTATCGACCGTCCCGGGTCTAAGAGCCTTGGCGGGGGGTTGTAAGGAAGCGCGCAAGATCGATAGAACGCCCCGTGCGAGGAAAAGGGAAGGGTATGCGGGATTTAATCGCGACGCCTCGTTTAGAGTCGACGTAGCCGCCTGGAGATAGTAATCTTTAGTTTTCGCTTCGGACACCAGCTGGCCTTCTGGCGCGACGCGGGGGGCCTCTCTGCTCTTTCGCATATATAGCCAACATATCCATCCTAGGAGACCGAGCTTCTCCTTCGTCACGCCCTGCGCGAGAGACGAGAGACCACGATTGAGGATGTCGATGGCATGATCGATCTGGTTTTGTTTCGCGTATGCAAGCGCAATGATAACCCAGAAGTTCTTCGCAGCTTTTTCGTTGTCGAGGAGTGTGCAGAGCTCGGTGGGATCGTCAGGAAGCTCTTCGAGACTGATTTCGACCTCACTATCGAATGTGGAGGCGGGGATGTCGATGGCAGAGGGGATATCGGAGAAACGGTAGTGTGTTAGGATGCCCTGCTCCGTGAGCGAGCCGTTGGTATATCCATTTTGTACAGTTGCCATGGTTGAAGACGTTCGGTTCGGAGACTGAAGGGAAAGAGAGGGACTGATGCAGAGGGAACAATGAGAGCCGGTTTCGGCAAGGTCTAAATCATTATCAATGATGAAGGGCTCATAGAAAGAGTTGCACTACAGGAAAATGCAATGGCATCAGAAGGCTACCCTGCATGCCACAAATGAAAGGAGCATGTGCAGCGGTGCATGAGTTGAATGCGGAGTGCTTCCTTCATTCATCGATGCTGACTTTTGTCCGCCGTTCAAAAGTTGGAGGTGTGGCTGGTGACCTCCAAGCCACATACACGTGACCTCAAGGTTGGTTCCGAGGTTTAAAACCAGGAGTTGGCGCAATGCATGCACGAAGGAGTGCCCATTGATATAAATAAATAATAATGTGAAAGTTTCCTAAACGATCCTTGTACTGACCTATCCAAATAAGTAAAAAAAAGGAAAATTAAGGACCCGAACGAAACACCCCAACAAAGCAGGTTCTTTCCAAAAAGAATACTAGTAGTTCCGTCCAACAAGGGTATACCCCACCAGCACATCACGTCATGATAAAACAAAAGTAAATCAAATAGTAGGGGAAAACGAGACAGTTACGTTAAGACCCAATTCTCCAAAATCTAGAAAATAAGCAGAAGAAAGCGCCAAGACCAGCAAGAGCCGCAAAAATCTGCAGCGACTCGCCCCACCATGACAGCTTAACGGCAGACTCAAAATAGCTTGGGTTACCAGGTATGACATCCTGGTTTTGCTTGTGCGCATCACCGTTTGAAGAGGACACCCACTCGCAGGGAGGGAACCGGCCCGTTTCGTAAAACCGCTCGAGCAAGTCGTCCTTCTCGATCCAACGCTTGTGCATCCATGCGTCGAACTCTTTTTGGTCATCCAGGGGGATTTCGGAAACGGCAAAGCGTCTCCAATAAAAGTTCACGACCTTGGGAGGGCGGCCTTGTAGATACGTCGAGCGAATGGTGAAGTAGGTGTCTGGGTAGCTGCCCTTTCTATAATGTACGTATTGGCGTTAGCTCCTTTCCTCTTGTTCTTAATATATATATCTATCTATATCAATGGGTCTTACGGTGGCCCTTCATAGCCAACTGTACAATCGTACACCCAATCAACAGTCCCCTTGAGCTGTTGCAAACAGAAAAACAAGCCCGTTGAACGTGGTAGAATCTGATGACGCAACGGCGGGATCCCTTGCTTCGCACCATATCCGTCGCTGATCCGTTTCGTATTCCGTGACAGGTTCGTCCCTTCGGGAAAAATCAGGAGCCACATCGGGTCCAAAAGCAGTGAGCCGGGTGTGGGACCGCCATGGGCGGTTTTCAGTCTCTCAAGACGATGCTGCAGCCGAGGCTTATCCGCAATCCACTTCCTCGCCATGAAAATGAAGCCGTAGAACATCATTCCCTGGCCGATCAGGGGGATATATTTCAGTGACTCTTTGAGTATGATGTAGATATGACCATGCATCTGGGAGGTATATGAGAACCACCACAGGTACAGCCAATCGGTGTAGACCTGATGGTTAGCAATCAGGACTATCCGTTCGGGAAAGTTTGTTTTTAACTTCCCGTCCTTTGTTATGAAGAACTGGCCCTGTACACTCTTGTCTCCACTAACCCTGATTGGTGTTGGGCAAAACCACTCCGTCAAAGCAGTTATGGCGATGCCAAAAGAGCGCTTCGTCATGGCCATGTAGGCGTTGAAGTACTGGCGGTTGATGAAGTAGAGTGGAGCGCCCGCGAGCTGGGTAGCGACGATGCAGACACAGCAGCAGTTGAACCAGGCTAGAAGAGCTAGGCTGCGGAGGATTTGAATGGTGAGGCCATAGTTTGCTGCTGGACGTTGATGGGCATGGCCCAGCACCTCTTTAGAAACACCATCCATGCTGTCTGCTAAGTGCTTGGAGCTGGGAGCTTTGGGAAGTCGTCCTCGGCGTGATTATGAACCAGATAAAGATACGTCGTGAAGCGGACAGAGATCAGTAAACGATAGTTGGATCACGAGCTAATGATAAAGGCCAGGCAAGGATCGGGAGTCGGGCCTTGGAAACAAGGTTTGTCAGCTCAAGATGTCGGTGAGAGCTCCTAGTTATTTAGTTAGTTATACTAGTAGTCTAATGTAGGCTGGGGGATGACCAATTACTCGATCTTGACGCTTAGATGAAACAAGGTCACCACATAGAACGCTCAGATGCAGAGGAGCAGTGAACAAGACACAGTGTAGTATGAGATTGCATACACATGGTTTGAAGAATATTTAAGAATAACAATAGAGAATATAATTGAAAGCGTGCTATATGCTGGGGCCTGGATGTATTCGGATGTGCAGCCTTGGTTAGCTTCATGGAGCTTGTCAGGGCCGCCGCCGCACGTGATTATACCACTAACGGTTAACTAACTAACCAATTATAATTAACTAACAAAGCCTTGGCTAGGCTCTAGTTAACCTTAATAGCTACACAACTCTTTGCGCTGGATGCCAGATTTGCAATTACGCAGCTGGGAGGTTAGATGAATCCAGCTATCGCCAAACTCGAAGAGTGCTACCTTGCAGAAATTGAAACTCCTCATTGAGGAAATGTTAAAACGAAGGTGTTCATGCAAGGTCAACCTGCAAAAGGGTAACTGATGCTTTTGTTGTGGACACCAATCAACATCACCATCCCATTCTCTTATCACCACCATGTGGAAATAATATCTATGATGATCAATCTCATTACAGAATAGATTTTTATCATCAATGTCTACCACACATTTTCTGTGGTCATCAGCTGATATATACTCATGGTGACTGTCAACACAAGAACATTATGATTCAGAGTGAACCTCAGCAGACAACTGCCAGTAATCATGCTTTAGAGATTGTTCATTCTTGACTGAGAGAAGTCTGATTGGTATCCTAGTTGCTGGGAGTACTGTATAGCTGTCTGTACAGCACATTGAGATGATGAGTGGGGCCTCTGGATTGTGAAATTTCTAGATCCATTTATATCTGAAGTTTCCTGGCTGCAAATGCTATGCCTAGAACTGTGGTCCTAGGGCAGTTATTCTTTCAAATCTCTCTCAGAGGTTGGCTCCCTGAGAACAAGATAGGTTTCAGAGCCACGCCGGTTGTGTCCCTGGCATGGTCAGCACAGACGGCCCGTAGCCCATTTAGGCTATCTCGCGTTCATCTACAAATCCAATCACGCCCACATTCTTTTCCTGGTCAGAACGCTTTCGTTACTCTATTATCCCTCTATATGTTTGCAGTCTTCACCTCTACCATGTCAAGAGCATATACTCATAGAAATTCCAATTACAGGAACTTTGCCCTTCATTATTTCTACTACTTTTGGTGCAAAGTGTCATAAATTAATCACATCAGGAGGCCCCACATCTCCACTTCTTTAAGAATATGGGTTTAGTGGGTGGTGGCAGCCTGTAAGACCACATGTGGCCTTACATTTTTATATCGAACAGTTTTGCACGGCCTAGGCACTGTTACTATGTGAGTTTCAATTCCTTGTCTTTTTTCAGACTCTTCTAATATATTTTCGTAAGGCATACCTCCAAAGCTTCCCACCGAGTACTTCCAGGGTACAATGAAATGAACCAGGATACAGCATATAATCTCGAGGTTCACTTACAGAGAATCGATAAGGGAATGATGCATCCTATTGTTGAAAACACTTACACCTCAGTCAGACATAAGTGTAGCCCAGGGCTGTACTACGTTCACTTTGTGATCCGTTTTCCAATGTTATTTCATATGCGGCAAGGGCCAGGTGTATGGCAAGGGTGATATGCCGCATCTTATTCGTGAATATCAATAGTAATTAATGAACAATCTTGCCAATTTTATGGCTAGCAACCATGTCAATCTTAACCTAAATCTTCATCATGTCTCGAACCAGAAACCATGTGTGGTCATTGCCAATGCTATTCAAGGAGGCTAGCACACCAGCTGCCACACAAACGCTAGAACGGCCACCAAACAAGTAAAGGCAAGAAGCAAATTTTTTAAAACCGTCGCTTTATGTCTTTTGAGCGCATTTTCAACTTTCTTCTGAAACTCTGCCGAGTCGTTTCTTCTTGGAAACGGTTGGCCGTGCGGAACCTCCTTTCCTAAGAATTTGCATAACGGCTCCCAACCGTCTTCAACTTTCCACTCCAGCAACCGTTCCGGTGGAACAAGGCCTCGGATCATCGCAGAATGCTCTCGATTTATCCACTTCCCGCAGTTGCCCAATCCCGAATGCAATGAAGAGTCAGAGCACCTGAAGAGTCGCATCAAAAGAAAACGCTGGTACACATGCCAACCCCACCACAACTCTCCGCTGAACCAAGAAAACAACCATAAAAGCCAGTTGTCGTCTATCGCGTGACAGAGATTCTTGAGTGCGCTTGCATGCCATTTATCCAGGTCGCCTCGAATGTTAAGAATGACTTTGGCGTTGGGGTAGGCAGCAATTATTTCTGCGGCGAAACATGATGCTGGAGCGTCTGTGACAGCCACGCTATGTCCGAGCAGTGCGTCAAACTCAGCTGCCGTGATGGTGCAGTCTCCGCCACCGTGTGGGTTGTGCCACTTTTTGCGAGCGAGCCTGACCCAGGCTTGAATGTTCAAGGGTTCTTCGAAGAGGATATCCCAACCCTATCGAGGTCGGCCGCAAAATGTGCACGCAGTGACGTTAGTATTTTCGGAACATGAGCGTCAAGGGAAGCGCAAGGAACTGGGCACAGAGGTGATAACCTCCAGCCCAGCTGAGAAGGTAGGGATATAACAAGTTTGGTAGGGTCGTACATGGTATGTATAATCGTATCCGAGCATTAATAGGGCATTCTGCAACGATTCAGTCCCACTACGAGGATACCCAACGCACAGAACTTCCATGGGCTTAGTTCGAACACGCGGAGGGGGTTCGGGAAACGAATAGAACCATTCGCAGAAGCGCCAGAACAGGCTATTCATACCCATGGCGGTGGGGTTGGAAAAGGCGGCAGGTGTGTATTTTTATGTATTTATTTATGTGCTTGATGGCCCACTGATATGCCTCAGAATATAAGATTGAACTGGGTCGCTGATTCCCTGGCCTTCTCCAGAACCCCTTTATATGCAAATTCCATCCCCTCACGACTGGGCATCACAGAGGATCTCCGCCTTCAAAGCTGAAAAGAGCTCTGAGTAAGGGACGGACTAGTTCCCAAAGCTGAACAACCCTTCGCCCAATTGTTGGCTCCGGTGCCGAGACCCTTTCCCCATAAGCCCATCGTTGATGTGTTTCACCATTTTCTTGTTCATGCCACATCCTTGTTAACTCGCCGGATGATATTCAACTCCATGTTGTCGTCTCGATATCCTATTCCCTTGTCGAATTAGTCTGGAATGAGCGGCATAAGAGGGAGCAAGGGACTGTTATATAATTCCAATCTACCTGGTCACTCCGCTACCATTACCCATGCTGGCTGAGGGGCAACAACGCCGGCCAGGGCACCACTAGCCGGGTTTTATGTCTGGCAACCCAGTCTTTTAGCGCTCTTGTGGAGGCTGAGATCAACCCCCCCCGCGTCTGCAGAAGCTCCGCCACGCAGACTGAAGGCTAGGAAAAAGTATGATAGTTAGCGATCGCAATAAGAAAGCTTTTGTATTTAGATCATAGCTACCTCGGGCTCTGATCTTCTTTAATGATCAGAGGAATTACAGAGCCTTTTATACTGTAGGTCTGCTGCTGTATAATATTGCTATTTATAAATATACTTTCGGATAAAGAGTAGTTTATAATATAATCAACAAATTTTTTATTATATATATATATTGGTTGTGAATGAAGAGTGTGATGAAGAAGCTATTTGATAGATGGTGTTAATGGCAGGTGGTAACTGAGCTCTGTTGCGCCAGTAGCCAACTGCGAGGATATATTATTTATTAGACACAAGTAGCTAGCTTCCGCCGTAGTTAATAATAGACCACTAGTTATGCCGTGGAGGGTGGTATTTCAAAGCGATCCATTCTCCCCTTTTCACTTTCACTCGTACCCCAGCCCAAAATTGTTTGCCTAAACTAGAAATCTTAAGTGCGCCTGGAGATGGAGTTATGCAGTGTTGAGCTTGTACCCGCAGTGTTGGAGGGTCCCAGCCTTTTCGCTGCTCGCTGAACGCCATTGTTCATTCGGGTCACAAAAAATGGCACATCAAAGTAGCCTCTAGATGGATGCCCGGCCAGAGCCAAAGAAGAAGAAAATTCGAGAGACGTCTGGAGTTTGAAGTTTTCATTTCACACATCGATTTCGGCTTCCTTCCAACCCTCCTCGACAATACTACCACAGAGATAGAGTTGATACCCGTGACAAAACTGAGGCTCCAGGATCCTTGTTCAGAAATACCTCCCTTAAAGACGGGTTCAAGTACTATTTTAGCCTCGGGAAACAGTTTCGCTGAAATGGCCAGCGAATTAAGTTTCACTGTTCACGAGGATCCTTTGAGAGTGACGTACCCTTATATTGAGGATCTATCAGAGCCAACAAGATGGCTGATAGATATCCAGACAAAAGACGAAATTCAAAACGTCGTCCCCTGGGTTTCTCGGGTTCAGCTTAACAATGACGAGAGCTGGTACGTCTACAGAGAGATCAATAGGCCTTTCTACCTAAGAGATAGCGCGGCTCTTCAGAACTACAAAATCTTAAGCTGTTTCGCGTTATATCAAGCGTTGTGCAGCTAGTTGCTGTTATTATCTCAAAAAAACCCTATTCGACGACAGATCAGGATTATAGCCCACCTGTTATGCGAGGTATTCTGTTGGATTACCATTCGGAAGGGACGTTGGAGCAGGCTCTGAGGGCGGCGGATGGAAGCAATCACCCGTGGCGCAGATGGGCACTACACATTGCTGATGCCCTTTACCGGCTTCATCCCAGAAATAATACGCATATGGATCTGAAGCCTTCGAACGTTGTGATTGATAATTAAGGGAATGCCGTTCTAATCGATATAAGTGGTATCGGAGGGGTCACGCATGAATGGCTGGCGCCAGAGATACGGGAAATATTGGATCCTCTCTCTTTACCTTTCGAAGTGCGCCAGAGAAACGATATCTGGGCGTACGGTCAATTGTTATCGGCGATGGCAGAGCTTAACAGCAACAGTCGAGTGAAGCAGCTAATGAAGGGGATTGCAGCGGCTGCAGCAACAAAAAGCCCTGGATCACGATTGGGTCTATCTTACATCATTGCAAAACTCAGCCCTACGGCCAAGGCACTAGCCAAGTAAACAGTGTCTTTGCGGGCGGCCTCTCCCAGCTCATAGATAGATATGAAGATATGAATGGCTGAAGGTACTCATACAGCAAATACAGAACAGTGACAGAATCAGCAGCAGATACAAAAAACTTTTGCTGTATCATCAATGAGGCAGTTGATCGTCCAGCACCCATATCTGCAGGCGGTTTCTCATCACGGAAGGAACTGTGTGAGGGTTTAGTTATGGGTGGAATCCCAAAACTTTCTCTTGGCAGAATCCTTGACAATTTAGGCTCTCAATAACACGCAGGCCTGTTTGTTGGGAACTACAATGGGAGGAAAACAGAGAATGTGTTAAGCATTGTCCATTACACATGCGACGATCCAAATTCTTTCAGTTGAATATGCTAATCCGATTTGGAGCACTAAAAGCGCGATGCCGTGCTGAAGCTTGAGGCGATATATTTTGACAGAGCAGATGGATATATTCAGGAGTGGAGAGAGGGCCCGCATATGGTTAGGCTCTTGAAACATGGTCTTTTGGATAATCCATAGAAAATCTATTCAAAACAATTGGTCGTTCTTTGTTTTGCCTAAATTCCTGTCTCTGTAAAAACAATTCTGATATATAAAGGGAACCCAGAAATGCCGGAGTTGGAGGAGAAGCATTTTGGAATCACCCTTGGTGTGCTATTTTCGAGGCTGGGGAGTCACAACGAATGA
This sequence comes from Histoplasma ohiense, assembly GCA_017607445.1. Lineage (NCBI taxonomy): Eukaryota > Fungi > Ascomycota > Eurotiomycetes > Onygenales > Ajellomycetaceae > Histoplasma > Histoplasma ohiense. The sequence goes on along the minus strand of JAEVHH010000007.1, from coordinate 661,568 downwards.
GGTTACGAAATAGTCCGATATAGGCAGAAACTTTCCAGCTGATTTCACAGTGCCATCTGGCTCCACCCTCTAATGAGAGGAGCTTCATCAGAAGTTGGTGATTATCTCACTCCGAAGTGCGCCCTGAGAGATGCCCAAATTATGTTTTGTCATGTCCTCCACCTGGCTACACGGGTCAACTCCAAGCGGTCAGAGTGGAGGTCTTGTTAGGAAAGAAGGAAGCCAGATTGATTTCATCTGTTCCGGTACTGAAGTGGGGGCAGATTTTCCAAAGTTGACGATCACTATCCATCGGGAATCAAATCCAGGTCTGCCTAAAACGAGCACATTCCTCAGGAATAACTCCCTATGCTGAACATTATATATGTAGAGCAGGGACTCAGCGTCGATCACTTCTTTCATAATGGTCAGGCGTTCTGCCTGTAGGCTATGTGGTGGATCAAGGTCCTGTACGGAGACTCTGGGAACCATTTCAATTAGAGTTAGTTGAAGGAAACGAGAAGCTGTTCGGCTGTGACACAATTCAAGAGAGAATGAACCACGAACTTGGGTATTACTGTTCCTTGCAACTCAGACAGAATTCTGTATGCTGCGGTCTTATGTAAGTAGTCACTATCGACACAGAAAATGGGTATGCATTGTCTTGCTTATGACCAAAATAGAGAGGATCATAGACTTTGGCTAGTAGATTTTATGTTTGTTGGGGATGCATTTGATGAGTGGGTTCAGCAGGATATGAGTTGAGCATTCCTCTGATCCCCAGCTCTAACAGCCTCAATTATCTTCAGGCCAACCCTGGTCTATCCATTTACACCTGGCAAAGGAGGATGGCGAAGACATCGATTGAGTGGGTGTTTTCACAGTCTCTCGTCAACCACATCGCCGATAAGGGCATAACTACCAAACCGTGGGCTCAGGAGAATGGTGAGAAAAGACGGTGACATATGCCCCTGCCACATAGGGGGAGGTAGAGTGTAGTACAAAAGCTCTCATTCAGAGGGCACGCCATGTTCGTTGTTTTTTGCAAACCGTTCTATGGTGCTGACTAAGTGGCTCCTCCAAGGTTCTGACTTCGGACCGAACTAGAACTGGCGAAACAGCTCCACGACTTCAACTTGTTCATTCAGAAAGGAATGGACGCGAATAAGTATCTGTATACGGGATAAGGATAACTACTTGTATTCCTTGTCTCCTCCTACCTACAGGTATAATATCCTGCATTAGTCTCACGGTGGGTCCTCCACATATAGTATGATCCCCTTGACTTCCCCGCTCGGTCCCGTTGCTAACAAACTTCCAATTGTCCCATGGATCCTAAACAGACGCTCGATCTTGCTCCTGACTTCTTACATCTTTTACCCAAGAACATGGTACCTCCGCATCGGACATTTCGAAGCAGCTGAGTTCCAACATATTTGTTAAAGCCTTTCCTTTCCTTGGCCGTTTCCACCTTGCTGGGAGAGAGAGAGTGTGAACAAGGGTCAAGAGAAAAACGGAACTGAGAGGGGAAACTGCTTGGCTTCCAGGGGACTATGGCCTCACTTAGTTGTAAGTTAAGCCCCTCAAAATTCAAGCATTACAGAAACCTATATATATCCAGCCACTTTACTCACACTTTTGTCTTATGGCTCTCTAGATCCTTGAGTTACCATCCGCTGTTTCACAAAATCAATCTTCCCTCAACTCGCTGGAGTTTAAAATACAATGGAATCAGTCGTTAGAGGAACGAGTCTCAGACGTGTTCCTGTTCCTGTTGCTTTTCCTGCGTGGGGACGAAAATCTGTAGCCAGAAATCGGGTTTGGCGCGCGTTCTCTGCAGCTGCCCCTCTCCGCAAAATCGAAGATATTACCCGCTTACCGGATTCCGGATTCCCACGGTATGAAGGTGTGCGTCAATTTATCGATTCTTTTCTCTTCTCTATCTTCTTTTTCCAGTGGTTCAGTCTAGTCAGTCAGCACGTTGTGCGCATACTTACATGTGGGCGTTTCGTAAATAGCATCGCGGGGGAGTGACCTCCTAGCTCTCCGGTGGCCAAGGCCACCGCAGAACATCCTCCTCGTTAGAAAGAAGGGGGCGCCACAGGTGACACAGTCTCTTATTGAATTCGCGAAGTACGTTTTGATATGTACCTCGCATACATTCTGCATTCTACTGGTTTACTAACACTTCCTCCCCTTTCCATCAGTCACTTAAAGTCTACCTATTCCCCCATTTCTATCATATTAGAGCGCGAAACCGCAGCGGAGGTGCACGATGTGCTATCATTTCCTGTATATACCAACCTCGACCTGGACAAACTACCGCCCAAAAAAATTGACCTCACAGTTACGCTAGGCGGTGACGGAACCATCTTACGTGCATCCTCCTTTTTCGCAACATCTAAACTTGTTCCTCCAATCCTTGCCTTCAGTATGGGAACATTGGGTTTCCTCGGAGAATGGAAGTTTTCCGAATACAAAGGCGCTTTCAGGGAAGTATACATGTCGGGAGCTGGACCGGGGGACCGCGCATCTCTATTGGTGCGCCATGGACAAAGAATGGATGCAGAAAATGGCCCATCAGTGTCCTCCACGGCACTGCCCTCATCCGCAGATGGCTGGACTTCGGTCCGCGGGAAGTCCATGGGGGCATCGAGACCTGCAAAGATCCTTGTCCGTAGCCGTCTACGGGTGGGAGTATACACGCCAGACGGCCGCCCGGTCCACCGCGACGGCGCAACCATGGCCTCCCCCTCCGATGACGATGGCGGCGTGCACGCCATGAACGAAGTGGTCATCCACCGTGGCAAACAACCGCACCTTGCCATCGTCGAAGTCTACGTGGGCGGGCGCTTCCTCACCGAGGCTGTCGCGGACGGAATGATCATCTCCACTCCCACGGGCAGCACTGCATATAGTCTCAGCAGTGGCGGGAGCATCATCCACCCGCTCGTCCCTTCGTTGCTAGTCACACCCATCTGCCCGCGTAGTCTTAGCTTCCGCCCACTAGTCATCCCATCCAGCACGCCCGTGACGCTGAGGCTCAGCGAGAAGAACCGCGGGCGCGAGGTTGAGGTTAGTATTGACGGGGTGATGATGGCGCAGGGATTGAGGGTTGGGATGGAAGTGAGGGTGTGGGGAGAAGAGATTGAGAAGGAGAATGGGGAGTGGAAGGGGGGCATTCCGTGTGTGATGAGGAAAACTTTGGGAGATGGGAATGGCGGAAATGGCGGCGGCGATGCGGCCGATGGGTGGGTCGGGGGGTTGAATGGGTTGTTGAAGTTTAATTATCCTTTTGGGTCAGAGGCATGAGTTGAAGTAGATTCTCCTTTCCTATCCATCTATCTGCGCGGTAACGGTTGTTTTCTTTGATTCCCCTCATGCGATGTGGTATGTATTTTACCATTCAAGCGAAACCATGATGCGAAATTTGTCACGCTGGCTTTTTGCTTTCTTGAAACCTGAGAGCGCATAAAGTGAAGATCACTTTATGAAGCCCTTTTTTTTTTTTTTTCATTTATTCTCCCATGCTGAACTGTTCAGTTTTAGAACAAGACCTCCCTCTAGTGGCTCTTGCTGCATGTATACTTACATTTCCCGGATCACTTCCCTTTCCTTCCCCTCAGTCCCCTCTACATGAATCCACTTCATCCAAACCTGTTTCTTTGTATGTATATATGTATATACAAGCTCATGTACACAACCCCTGCAAAATAGCATTTATATGTGAAACAAGAAATTCAACTCTTAAAACTATTTCAAACAAAAATGCCTCGGCCATCCAACCAGGGTGATGGGTTTATTTATAGCTTGATACTGTTTCAGATGGACGATCGGGATGGTTGAATATCCGTGCAGGCGGGGACATCCTCCTTTTTCTTGGGAACCAAGAGTTGCTTAAATGCTATTACTAATGTATGACTATTTCTTTGATTTTCTCCTCTTCTTCTATTTCATTGTTTGTGTTACTGTGTTGGCACTGAAGGTTAGATAGAAGCGTGGACTCTCTCATCCACACAGGAGGGAATGAAAGACGAAGGAAATCGGCCTCAGGGTTGATAGCTCGCCACTGGCCTTTTCTTTTTCTTCCCCCCTCTTCCTACAAGCGATTTATTTGTATGCTATTGTCAATGCCACTACATCCCGTAGCGCCTGGTTGTCGAGGCTGAGTCTAGTCAAGCTTTGTCATACCCATTTTGTTCGGTGATCAGATCCTCCCGGAGACGGCATTTCGGTGGACACTTGGACGGAGCAGTGAGATAAAAACAGATGGGAAAACCTTGCCCTGACAGTATGAGAACTTGATAACGGGAGACAGAATAAACAAAGTTCTGGCTTTTGTTCGGGTCGTATGCTTAAGAGTTTGCAGCAGACCAGGAACAGGTATGTTTGTAAATATATACGATTTTGCTCGTATTTCCTTTTTCCCCACAAGAAAATGGGTGAATAGATAAATAGATAAAATAAATGGACGGTAAAATATTTCAGATAACTAGTTATTTAGTTTAAAAAAAAGGGACAAGGGAAGGCTTGGAGCCGCGGTGACGGGGATGGAGAAAATACATGCGAGTTACCCATGGTCGCCGCAGAAATAATAGGCGGGATGAAGTACCACTCCATACTTACAATGGGACCGAATAAAAACAACAAAGACCAATTTATAGACCACATAGATAGCCTCGTAACTGCGGGGGAAATAGAAAGAAAGATGATGATTTGATCCCTCGCCAAATCTATCCGCAGCGAGTGTTTGACCGTAGTTTTTAGTTCTCTACGCAGGAAAATAATTCTTGTGTGGTTGCAGTAGTTAGCCTCTTTACCCGTTTCACCTCTTCCAACCACCTGCACAGACACACTCTCTCCCTTCGCTTCCCCTCAGCCTGACCAGCAGATAAAGGCCGTCAAGGAGATATCTCAGCTTGGTGTGTCTTCTGGAGGGCTTGGGTCATTCGCCCTTTCTTCTTTCTCCTCTCCGTTTGCTATTTCCATTCCCTTGTCCCAGTTAACTACATAGCAGTAAGTGTACATCCCCCCCCCCCTCTCTGGCGTTCCGCCCGTAACCCACACGAGCATTCAACATCTTTCTCTCGACTTTACTGTTTAACTTATACTTCCTGCGGGTATCTCGGTGCGATATCTTCTGCTGTGATATTTAGATACATTTTGTGTCTTTTTTATGGCGATGTGTTCGTTTGCTGACCCTCAACTCTGCCTTTCAGCAAATCATAGCTAGTGTCCCCGGGTCCCCATAAACAAACCCATTCACTGTATCTACCATCAATACTACCGGCGTGGATTCCCTTATGTGTGCTCCTCTTGCCTGATCTAGAAATGGCGTCGTCTCAATCCAAGTAAGTACCCCCTATCTGCTGTCGCGAGTGGCTGGTCGGGTTGTTTTGGAGAATCATCCCACGAGTGAATCACCCCAGCAATGGCCCCTCGATTCGACACAATAATCTACAATCAGAAAATAGCGAACACGGCAGGCGTGCCTTCACTCTACCAGCAATTGATCAAATAACACCGTCTTCACTGCTAACAATAGGCCAGTGTGTATGGCCGGGACCAGTTCATGAATCCAGGGCCTGCCCCGCGCCCACCCGTCGACCGTCCCCGCGTTAACACTGGCGGATCTACCACTTCTTCTGTTGCTACGAGTTTTAGCCAGATGTCTCTAAACTCCCCTTCAACTCCAACGCCTACCCTCTCCGTCTTCCCGAATTCCAGCCAGCTTTCGTTGAGCCAAACTAAATCAAACCTGAGCAGCATGGGCGGTGTCAGCGTCATCAAAGAAGGTTATGTGCGCTGCAAGGAGGACAAGTTTCTGGCCAGCTGGAGCCAGCGCTATCTCATCCTTCGCGAATTTCGACTGGACTTTCTGAAGAACGAAACTGGAAAGGTGGTGTTATCGATCCAACTGAGCCATGTCATCAGGGTTTCACGATCGGAAGATTGTAAAATGGCCTTCGAGATTATCCGGATAGCAAATCCCAAGGATGCAAATATTCGCAATCCTTCTATTAATCGAGAACTAGCTACTAAATCCATAACGTGCGAGGTCAAGAACGACGATGAAATCTACGAATGGATCGAAAAAATTCATGAGAGATGTCCTGCAATGGGAGGCGTATCGAACCCAACAAACTTCAGTCATCGTGTTCATGTCGGCTTTGACCCGCGGACAGGTGCATTTACGGGACTTCCGGCAGAGTGGGAGAAACTCTTATCTACATCAGCAATCACCAAGGAGGACTACAAGAATAATCCACAGGCCGTGATCGAAGCTTTGGAATTCTATTCCGACATTAAAATGCGTGAACAGAATCCGGATTATTACGATGGCCTGCATGGTGGTGTTAAAAGCTCCAATATGATGCCAATGGGCAATTCGATTGCTGGCCCGAGGGCCAACCAACCATCAGGACTGCAACGCCTCGATAATCAGAGCCAACAAAGCGCCACAGATCGCTCTCAGAGTTCTTCACCTGCCCAATCTCAACGCAAGGCCTCAGATCCAGAGCGCCCATATAACCAGCAGTACACGTCAGACCGGTCGAAGGAAATGCCTGACACAGAGCAGCGACGTCGTATGGACGAAGAGGCCCGCCGCATTCGAGAGGTTCAGCGTCAGCGTGAAGAAGAGCAAAATCGTCGCGAACATGAGGCCTATAATGCTTCGCTACCCAAGAATCGCGTGCCAGTTGCCCAGCAGGAGCTTGGAGGCTATTCAGATCCAGATCGATATAACCCTTCGAGAGCACCACCTAAGGTTCCTGGTGCTGACCGCAGTCGACAACAAACACCAGGTTCATTGAAACAGATTACTGCTCAGCGTCCGGCTCCTTCACCGCCTACGGCTCAACAGAATGGAACACAGCCATCTTCACAAAGGTCAGGGGATGAAGCTGCCCAACACGGTTCTCTACGTTCTGCTCCACGTCAAGATGGATCCCGTCCACAACAGTCTTCGAGCGCTATTCGCTACAATGGTGGAGATGCGCGTGGCCAAACGCCAATTAAACGCCCAACACAAAACAATGGCGCTAGCCCTCAAGGCCCTGCTCCGAGTCGTCTCCCGGCTCCTGTACAGCCAGTTAAACCTCTTAACATTGCTAATAAGCAAACAGCTGCTAGCACGAAGAAGGCTGCAACTCCCGATGCGGTCCGTCAGGCTGAAGCTGCCCTGACGAAGAAACCCGCGGGGTCTCGGCATAAGGATGTGCGGATGTCGACCATGACAGAAAGTGAAGTGATGGAGAGACTCAAGCAGATCGTTTCGAGAACCAACCCTAAAGAGTCATATCATAAATATCGCAAAATTGGACAGGGAGCATCTGGGTCTGTATATGTGGCCCGCGTCAATGATAAGGCACCATCTTACGTCGCCCAAGAGGTCTACCAGAAAAATGGTTCTCGCAGCCAGGTTGCCATTAAGCAAATGGATCTGAGGAGCCAACCTCGTAAAGAGCTTATCGTGAACGAGATCATCGTGATGAAGGGTAGTTCACACCCCAACATTGTCAACTACCTTGAGTCTTTCCTGCAGGAGCAGGATAACGAGTTATGGGTTGTCATGGAGTTTATGGAAGGTGGAGCTCTTACGGATGTCATTGATAACAATCCGGTGATACAAGAGGACCAGATTGCTACTATTTGCTACGAGGTCAGTTGCATAACCCATTTGTCGGAGTTAATGTTCTAACATATTTCTCTCCCCTTAGACTTGCAAAGGCCTAGCACATCTCCATAGTCAGTCGATTATACATCGTGACATAAAGAGTGACAACGTGCTGTTAGATCGTTCTGGGAATGTGAAAATCAGTATGTATTTCTCCATATCGACACGCGATATACAAAATTTCAACCAAAGCTAACCACTACTCTTCCTTTCTCCCTTTCCAGCTGACTTCGGCTTCTGCGCCAAACTTACCGAATCGAAAAGCAAGAGAGCTACCATGGTGGGCACCCCCTACTGGATGGCGCCTGAAGTTGTGAAGCAGAAGGAATACGGCCCCCGGGTTGACATTTGGTCACTGGGCATCATGGCTATCGAGATGATCGAATCCGAGCCGCCATACCTCAACGAAGAGCCGCTCAAAGCGCTATACCTCATTGCCACAAACGGAACCCCACGCCTGAAGAAACCCGACAAACTCAGCAAGGAGTTGAAATCTTTCCTCAGTGTGTGTCTCTGCGTCGATGTACAGAGCCGTGCAACCTCCGATGAACTCTTGTCTCATGAATTCCTTCGATCTGGTTGTAACCTGGCTAGTCTTTCTGAGCTACTTCGGTTCAAGAAAAATCCGGGCCAGTAAGCAAAACAAATGGCCGGGAAAGGGAGTATTTTCTGTCTTTGCTTTATTTTCTCTTTTTTCGCTTTTTTACTGTTTTCCTTTCCTTGTTTTTTATTTCCGTAGACTCATCGAAGAAAGGAAGCACTTGCACAATGGGATCACAGCCTCCTCACTTTCTCTGTCTATTTTTCATAAACGACATTCTACGACAAGGACAACCTATGAAAACACAGGCACCAAACGTCACTAACGTACTATATCGATCACACGAGATCGAAAAATAACTCGCGCCTCATTCGGAAAATATTTTTCCATAAAATCTACAAACGCACAAAACACGATCTGACACGAACTTTCTAGCAGGGATTTCTATCTTCTTTTTCTTTCTCTTTTGCTTTCCTTCTCTTCCTTTTAAATGGAGCATGTGGGCGGAATCTCATTTCTACATTGCCAGATGAATGAAATTCAGAAATAATGGATTTTCGGATGGAGATTTTGAACCCTGCTTAGCAACTTTTTTCTTCACTTTTCTTTTCTTTTCTTTTCTTTTATCATCTCTTTCTTTTGCAGATTTATCTTGTCCGTTCCGTTTGTGTTCACCTTTTACTTCTTTTTCTCCTTGCTTAATCCTGAATCTTTAACCATCCCCTTTTTCCCCCAGTGTTTGATTGTCCGTACAGGTAATTGACAGTTGGTTTCGTATGGAGTGATCTTTTTTCCTTCCGCACTTTATCATCCACATTTTCCGTTCCAATTCGCTGCATTTCCCTCTACCGAACCCGACCTCACCCACTAACTATCAGAAAATGAAAAAAAAAAAAAAAAGCTCTTAATAGAGAAATAGAGAAGTCGTCCACCCCTTAACTTTTTCCGCAATCCCACTTCCTTCCTTTCTCATATAGTACAAGATACCATTTATTTGCGTATTTTATGACCTCTCCTCTCTTTTCCTTCACTCTCTCTCCCTCCTTCGAGGCTTCTCTCATTCAACTCAATTTCCTACCTAGCTAGCAGAAGCTTGATGCGAGAAAAAATTTTATTTTCGTTGCCTCTACCCACCTTTTCAAACGTTGTGTGTTTGGGTTAACTAATTCTATTTGCTAAGCCATTATTCCATATTCCATTTTTCTCAATTCTTTTCTCTGTCTCCCCCTTCGGTTTGCTGTGTATGCTCTTGTTTTATGTAGCTAGGTGTGTCTAATTTAATTTTATTAATGCGTATACTATGTTGTTCGCCTGCCTATTCCCGTTCTACGTCATGATCATTTCTATTTTTCTTTTATTCCTCATTGCTGTTTCATCGTCGTCTGGGCTGAGTTCTCCTTTTTTTTTTTTTTTGGTCTATGATTTGAGAAAAGAAAAGCTTGATGTTAAAGTGGCCCCAGACCTCTTCTTTTTTTCTTTTGACTTGTCGTAGTAACTAAGTTAAAACCAACATGTATCATCGGGGTCCGTTTTCACTTTGAAACATTTTGAAACATCACGCTTCAATCTCTTTCCTCTATGAGCTCTTCTTGACAATATGCCGTACCCTTTACCTAGTTCCGTAACTTCATGTTTTTAAACTCTGACATGGTTTATGCAGATTTAGAGTTGAGGAAGCTCGTGGGCGTTTCTACGGGCTTTCAGAGGTCTAAAAAAGCATAAAAATAAAAATTGGTGCAAAGATAATATTATTCAAGAAGTGAATGGATAAATAAATAACTAAATGGCAATATGGTCACAGACGCCTGAGAGCAGGGAAGAAAGAGAACAGACGAGAGAAGAGAGATAGATAAACATAATGAAGTTTGATTATGAGGATATTTATAGAGTATTTCCAATATTACTAGTAGTCATATGTCATTTTTGTAGCCAAAAAGTATGTAGTAGGGTTTTGGCTTGAGTCAAAACACGTTTTTGCCAATGTATAGAAAGGAAAGGAAAGAAGATGAGTATTTACTTCGTAATTAACAGCCATCCAATATCAACAAATTAGTTCATAGATTCATAACCGGAAGGGGAAAAAGGAAAAAATAAAAAAAAATCTGAAAAAACATCAAAGAAAATGAAAAACAACAATGCTCGCGCCCCCTCAATCCATCATCCCCCAACCGCCCCCGCCATGACCCCCGCAACCTGCCCAAAAAGCAACCCTCTCAAGATAGCCTCTCCTTCCTCCTTAGCCCAATGGCCCGCAGCGCTAAGTTTCGCTTTCCACGCTTCACGCTCATGTTCGTGCAAGTCTGCCCATTTGCGTGGATGCTGTGCTTTTTCTGCTCCTGCGTTGCTGGCCTTGTCGCTGTCGCCGTCGCCATATGTATGTGGGAGAGTTGTAACAGCGATCAGCGATGGGTCATCTGGGTGTTCGTGGATAACGATCTTCATATGGTCCAGTGCAGATTGGTCGGGCGTTTCAGGGAGTGGGGTGGCTTCCGGCACCGCTCGTGAAAGCGACGAAAGTAAATCGCGGAGGATCTGCGTCGGGGTTATTTGCATGACCGGTGTGGTTATTGTGGTTGTCACCGTTGTCGTCGTTGCGGAGATCGATAGCGGATCTGTCGGCGACCGCCATTTCTGGTATTGAGACGATAAACCGTTCTCAAAGAGATACGGACGAGCAATCATTGATCGGATCCTGGGGCTAAGCCAGTCATGAGCACCCAGCGCTGGTGGTACACCGCCTCGTATCTCCGTGAAGACTTGTAGGAAGAATGCGCCCAGCGCCACGACAATCAATGCCATAAAGCCGCTTAAGAGAGTCTGGAGAAGCTCCGAGGGCCCTGGTTGGACAAGCACGTAGCGCGGGTGGCGGGATTTGGGAGGGGAGGCAGTGACAGGGAGAGAGTGCACAACCACGGTGTTACCGACACTTATGGAGGCGAGTTTGACGTCCTGAGGTCGTACGTCTGCAGAAACTGGTTGGACGGGCGGGGTGAAAGTTGAGAAGGTAAGGCGCGTCATGGAGAAAGGATGCACATTACGTAGGGTGGCGTATGGACGGAATTTGCTAAAGGCGGGTTTACCTTTGCGTTTGCATTCGAGCGTGAGGATCTGGATTGAGTTGTCATTGCTCGATACTGCGACTATGAATTGTCTGGTGCCCATGGCCGATTCGGAGAGCGGGCACACATCCAGGCCTAGACCAATTTTCATCCCGCGCGGAAGCCTAGTTCGTCGGACAACGGTGCCTTCAGGAGCGAGACCGAGCGAGATTATTGCTAGTTCGCAGCCAGCTCGGTCTGGAAGGTTGAGTAGGATGAGAAAGGATGTTGGGGAGAGGAATCTCAGAGCTCGGATTTTGCCTCTCTTTTTGCTCCTCGCGAAATAATCTGGGAATGGCAGGGTATAGACTACTTTTGTTTTCGGAGTCTCGTTCGATCTCGTCGAAGCAGAAACTTTCAATGTATAGATAGATATACCGTCTGTAAATGCCACCTTGAATTTCCCATTGTCGCCCTCACTGGCTGGTAACATGTCCACATCTTCAACCTCATCTCTACCCTCCAGCCAAATCCTACCTACAATATCAGATTCCTTTGGAGCTGGTGACGTCGCATTGAACAAGACCATTTCTCCCTGAGGAGCCAAACCAGTAGCTACCACACCAATACGGGGAGCCTCCTCTCCTTTCCACGGCGAAAGTCGCAGTAATCTTTGGTACGTTTCCCGTTTGTCCTTAGGTTTATACTTTGGTTTAAACAGCGACGCCTGTGATAAAGGAGTTATCATCGGTTTGGTAGGCTGCGTGACATGTTTCTTCCCTCCCTTTTTTGATTTTGCCGGTGACGTAGGGGAGATGGCTGGTACTTGGCCGGGAGGATAATCCAGCTGAAAAGATCTGAGATGCTCATTATTGTCCCGTTGCTGCTCAGCAACGGAGCTGTTGATGCCGGCTAGAGCTATAATTGACTTGTCATTTGACTTCGATACCACTAGGGAGGTCACTGAGTCTTCATCTCGAGATAGTTCAATATCGGCTATTTCGGATATCTCGTTGCGTTGGGAAGTATTTAGCAAGGCCTACATATACGTATGCGAGATAGTGTTAGCCTGCCAGATGTTCTGTTCGAGTGGGAACACTGTTGAACGTGGGTTTGGGTTACTTGCGATTTTATTTCCGACGCCGCTACGCCCCTCCCCTCCGCCGCCGCCTACAAGAAGAAAGCCATTATTCCGAGGGTCGAAATCGACGCCGAACAGTGGACATGATAGGGTGATTTTGGCGGAGGAGATATCTGGGGCCATGTTCGAGAACTCGAAGTCCAGCGAGATTGTTGTATATTGACGGTAGGAACAAAGCGAGATCAGAAACTAAAACTGAGAACGAGAAATTGGACCATAGTATAATCAAAAACTTATGTATACAATCGGTTCTACATGAATAGCCTCCAGTTGTTTTCCTTTCGTCGTTTCTTGATCTTTTTTTGAGTTTGGTTGACGTCGTCAGATCACGGGAGGAAGGTCATCACGTGCCGATGAGTGATAGGGGCGAGATTGCGACGAAAAGAAAATCAAGAGAAACAAAGATTGCAGTTCATGTTGAAGGATATTTTGATTGTCTCTAGTCGAGCAGTATGGCCCATGTATAATATAGCCTCTACGAATGTGAGGCATCTATACGAGTGTCAATTCTAACTGTACTGTATCGTGTTTCCTTACTCCACATCCTGCGAAACAAACTCAGGTAGCCTTTTTTTGATATCCTCCCAGACTTCCTCACCATCTACCAATGACTTGACAGCTTCGCAGATCTCCTCCTCGCTGGCACGAACCTGTTTCGTGGTATCACGTTCTCGCAGTGTGAAGGTGTTGTCTTTCACCGACTGGAAGTCTACAGTTATACCAAAGGGCGTTCCAAGCTCGTCATTGCGGGCATATCGTTTGCCGATACTTGCGGACGAATCATCGACCTTGTTGGACACTCCAAGGCGGCGGAGCTTAAGCGTGAGACGATGTATGAGAGGCTGGAATGACGGGTGATTTGAGAGTGGGACCAGGAGGACCTTTGTTGGGGCGACGATTGGTGGGAAGGAGAGCACCTATTAATTTACAAATATTAGGTATAGCTCGAGTTATTTCTTGAATGTAGGGAAAAGTAGGGAAAACTTACACCACGAGCCTCGTCATTTGGTCTTGACCAATAGACGTGCTCCATCAGGCATGCAAGAATTCTGCCAATTCCGAAAGATGGTTCAATAACATTAGGAGTGTACTCCCGGATATTCTCAACTCGCGTTCGCTTCTCAATGTTGATAATGTCCTTGCCCAGCTCGACCTTACCAGAGCCAACACCTTCCACGTCTATTTCGATCTTGCCGTTTTGTTTAAGGTCGAGCGACAGTTTCTCCCGGAGATCTTGAGTCAGAGCGTTCACGGCAGCCTCAACAATCTTGCCATCCTTTTTGAAGCGAGGGCCAAACTTCTTTTTATCCAAGTCTATCTGCCATTCCTCAATCCGAAGTGGTTCAGCGCGAGTCTCCCGTACGAAGAGAGGAGCACCGGTCCTGTTTTTATGTACGGTTAAATCATAGGCACTTCGGTCGGCGCAGCCAACGCACTCAATCCAACCATAGGAAGTAAATAACTCTGCATCCCAGCAGTCTTGAGCATAGTGAGCCATTTCATTCATCATATGTTGGCGCATCCTGATTTTGGACTCATCGATTCCAATTTTTAACAGGAAGAGTTGGATGCGAGCCAGGAAGTAGCCCAGGGTCTCATTGTCGACAATCTTGTCGGCGACAGCTTTGCCGATGGTCATTTTCTCCACCTTGGTGCTGCCAGAAAGTTGGACCTCCCGGTTCAGGAACGACAGCTCCAAATCCTGCACTTCATGGAAACGGGGATGCTTCTTTCCGCCCTCTGGATCTACGAAATGTTCAATCTCAGCCATCAAAAACTCTCGTACTCGTAGAAGTCCAGACCGGGGAGAAATCTCATTCCGGAATGACTTTCCAATCGAAGCAGAGGCAAACGGCATTGACTGCTGGTTGAAATCCAAAAGCTTTTGGAACGTAAGGAATTGACCCTGCGCGGTTTCGGGTCTGAGGTACCCAGTCACACCACCACTTGGGCCAATTGAAGTCTGGAACATTAGGTTGAATGAGACCGGGGGAAGAACATCTCCACCAGTAACTGGATTCTTGATATCATATCTGGTAATCAGCTGCCCAAGCTCCTCACCGTTGTAGTTATCAATTTTGGCCAGAATTTCCTCGTATTCTGCGACCAGAGCGTCATCAAGCTTAACTGCCTTGGTCTCCTTTGGCTTTCTCTTCCGTTTGGCATCCTTCTCTTCATCAACCTCCACCTTTTGGCCGCGCGCCTCTTTATCGCCTTTCAGCCGTGACTCAAGCACCTCCTCTACCAAATGGTCAGCCCGAAAGATTTCACCGGTCTTGGGGTCCTTGCACATCCAATCCGCGAATTTGTCCACGTGCCCACTAGTTTTAAGCACTTCATGCGGAGTCAACATCGTACAGTCGACCTCCAACATATCTTCTTCCAGAACGAAATGTTTTCGCCAAAGGTCAACGACATTGGCCTGGAGGGCGCAACCGGGGGGCCCATAGTCATAAAGGCCAGATACCCCGCCATAGATTTCAAAGGAGGGGGTATAGAACAGGCGTCGGCGAAGGAGGGAATCTAAAGTAGGGCGGTCGAGGGGCTGCCCAGTTTTAGTAGTACTGGTAGCCATTTTGGCTTTATTTGGATTGGCTGCAACGTGGAATCGCAGAGGCGTTGGGGTGCAGCAGAACTGTCGTGTTTGGATGGTGAGGGGTCGTAAAACTCGTGAAAATGGTCGAAGAAGGGATTGACGCATACACGATTGCGTTTTTAGAAAACCAGGAAAAAGCAAAGGAGGAAAAAGCGAAAGGTTACCAGAAGCAGCGAATGGAAGGGAGGGACAATAAATAGGAGAGATGTAGAAGAAGGACAACAATGCTCTGATACTTTTGATAGTTAAAGGAGTTGTCAAAAGTTGATTGAGCTTCCAGTCATGCGTTTGATCGGCCAAACATTTATCCGGCCAAATTATCGCGGAACAAAAGAAATATTTCACGAGCTCCGCCTGTCGAAGCACCATCGCAATCCTGCTATCTGGGAGCAATTGGGATAGTCGGGTTCAGCTTGAGATACACAGAAATGCCCTCGAAAAGATCGAAGCTCCTCCCATCCGGAGGAATGGAATATAAACCCGCCAACAAGGAGAAAAGAAAAATTCTACACATCAAACGCAAGAAGGCCAAAGATTCACAGTCCCGCGCAGAACGATTCGCAAGGAAGAAAGAGGAGGCCAAGAACCCAAAGCTCAAAGCTGAGCGGCTACGACGGAATATACCCCTTACGCTCGAGAGGAAACGAATATGGGATGATGTTGGTAGCGATGTTGAAGACGGGCTCGGAGCAAGCTTCGATGTGGAGCGGGTAAAACGACTAAAGCTAGAAGAGGAGTCACGGCAAACGAAGATCGATGAAATGAATGCTACAAATGGCTCTGGAGAGCAGGCTGGCGAAAGTAAAGGTGCTGATGGAGATGATGAGGTGGACAGCATGATCGCTTCTGATAGCGACGAAGACGACACGGATGAGCAAGCCCAGGACCTCAAATCTACCCGCATGCGGAAATCAAACCTGCCATCCGCAACAGAGCGCGCAACAAGCCCTACTCAATCCAGCAGAAGCACAAACCTCGATCTTGCACCTGACGCCCTCGCTGCAAAATTCCCCTCCCTATTCACCAAAGGACCACCTCCGACCCCGAAAATCTTGATCACTACCTCCATCAACTCTACCTTGCATGCGCAAGCCCATCTCCTGACCGATTTATTCCCTAACAGCGTATATATTCGCCGCTCCGCCCATAAACATGCCCATAAATATTCCGTGAGAGAAATATCCAAATTTGCTTCGAACCGAAACTTCACAGCCGTTGTGGTTGTGGAAGAAGACCAAAAGCGCGTGTCAGGGATAACGATTGTTCACCTCCCCGTAGGCCCAACATTCCACTTCAGCGTCAGCAACTGGATAGAGGGCAAAAAACTACCTGGACATGGCAATTCGACAGGCCACTGGCCCGAGTTGATCCTGAATAATTTCCGAACCCCGCTTGGAATGCTTGCCGCACATCTGTTCCGGTCGCTCTTCCCGCCACAACCTGAGTTAGAAGGCCGGCAAGTGGTGACTCTACATAACCAGCGTGATTATATATTTGTAAGACGGCACAGATACGTGTTTCGTGAGAAACGTGAGACGGAGAAAAGTGTAGTGGGACCCGATGGGAAGGAGATGAAGGGAGTGGAGGGAGTGAGAACTGGCTTGCAAGAGCTCGGGCCGCGGTTTACGCTCAAGCTGAGGAGGATTGATAAAGGAATACAACGGGCCAGCGGACAGGAATGGGAGTGGAAGGGTGGGATGGAGAAACAGCGGACCAAATTCCAGTTATGATTTATCCCACCTACAATCGTACCGTTTTGTCCTCCTTTTTCCCATCTCCTCACCTCGTCCCCGCTCCCGCTGTTCTCCAAATTCTTCGTCTTCGGGCGCCTATTATATGAATTTTTTTTATTTTTAAAAAAACCCATTTATGGATTCCGACGATTCTAATAAATATAAACATAAAGAAATATTCCCAACTTTCTACTTTTCGCTTTGCCTTCTTTTCTATTTCACATTTGGAGCCTCAAATTCCCCTATCTCTTTCAGCTCTTGGTTACACATTCCTGTGCCAGAAATTAAGTGGATTTGGTTCATACCGCCTCTTTTATACCGCCAGAGTACAAATTTTAATGTTTGTCTTTTACACTGGCAATATATCCAGCTAAAATCGCCTGCAATCTCATTGTCTTTGATTGATCCTGACAGCAAAAGACAGGATATATTCGCCGTTTTTAAGGTTCCCTTAAGGTTCGGCCCACTTTCCTCGAATGCATTGAGACCCCTTTGGCCAGAGAAATTTCGGCACACATCCCGTACTTAGGCTTCCAAAAACATTGAGATAGAATGGATATAATCAGGGGAGGTCTCGCTCTCCTGGATATCGTGATCGCGAAGGAAGGAGCGGTACTCGAGTAATAAATTGGTTCTGTGCAAAACACCTTGCGGCGTATGAATATTGGGAAGTCAAAGAGATGACAGGTCGATGTGCGCCAGAATCCAGAGCTTTCAAGTTGTCCGGCAAGTGGTTCATATCAAAATACAATCAGCCGGCGGAATAACGCTTTGCACGTAGTTTCGATTCTGATAGCCGATTCAGGAACACACAAGATAAGATGCCTAAGAATTGAGGAGAATGGCCAAAAGATGATTATTGGTAGAGCGCAAACTCTCATTCGGTTCGAAGCACTTCGTAACTCCAGCCAAACAATCCTTCTGTGTATCGCAAATCTCGCACCTGGGCGATCTTCCCTGACATGCGCCTAACTGAACCCGAACATCCCTGATATTCCCTGTGAGATGGAGTGTTTTGGGAGGCATTTGGGGAAATTTTTCTCCTACGTCATTGGCACCGCGTTGTTTTCCCCGCTTCAACACTTGTGCCCGAAGTGTAACATCGTAATCCGGACAATGATGTAGAACGCATCCGAGACTTCGGGTGCTGTGTGGACCCAAGATTGTAGCTGGGATACAACCCTAGCATTGCTTGGGTTGCACATGGCCAATGTTTTGGTTGGAGATAGAGTGGGTTGGTGGTCTTTCGGCTAAAACATGGGCGGACATGATATTTGCGGGGCCGAGCTGTTGTACAGTACTATAAAAGGAAATATAAAACACCCTTTGCTACTTGCATAGATCCCCTTCTTAACTGCTATATATTCTAGTATGTAGAAGATGACATCACCGCAAGATCCCACCCCCTATCTCATAGCCCTCCAACGCGACGGCTTCGTCGTTATCCCGAATTTTCTCCCACCCTCCCAGCTCCAAGCACTGCGCACCGCCGCTTCACACGCCTGCGACCTCGGCCGCACCGGCAAATGGCCACACGTCCGCACAGTCCCAAAGCAATTCCCACCATGGCCCTCCAAACCCCCGCCCGCTGAAGAGGGCGGAATCTGGGGCGTGCAGCACCTCATGCACCCCGAAATGCCCGGCCGCGACGAATTCGCCAAGCTCTACTTCTCCCCGCGTGTGCTCGAGGTCGTAGAGGAGCTGGTCGGCGTGAAGAAGTCGGAGACGAGAGAGCAGGAACCGCTGACCATGGAGCTCCTCAATCTGCTCGTGGCGCCCACATACGTCCCATTCGCGCTGCGCTGGCACCGCGACGACATCCCCACCCCGCCCACTCTCAGCGCGGAAGACGAACTGGCGGCCCTGAAGCTGAAGTCCCCGCCGGACCGCCCGCAGTCGCACGCCCAGTACAATATCCCGCTCTATGACGATGCGTCGCTAATTGTTGTGCCGGGGTCGCATCGGCGGGCACGCACGCAGGCCGAGCGCGAGGCAGACCCCTATGAAGATAATCTTCCTGGCCAAATGGTCGTGAAGCTGCGTGCGGGTGATGCGGTTTTCTACGATAGCAATATTTGGCATAGAGGCGTGTATGGTGCGATGGATCCGGAGGCAAAGGGCGAGGATGGCCTGCCAAAAGGGTTGAGGTTGACGGTGCATGGAAGCGTGGGGTTAGCTGTTGATAACCGTGATGCTGCTGGAGGGGAAACGGATAAGGCGCCGAAGACGAATGTCAGAGCCCTGACTGTGTTACAGCATGGGGTTGGGTTTTGGGTTAATAGGGAGGATGCAGATTTTAATGGGTTGGAAAGGGAGGTGAAGGAGAGGGCAGAGAGAATGCGAAAGAGGCTTATTGAAATGGGAAGTGGGGATGGCCTTGGGTATGCTCTTGAGGGCTAGTGGAGGATGAACAGAGCTGAGTTGTTTTGGCTATGATCGTGATGTGTGGAATGCGAGTAATGCTTTGACCGGGCGACACTCGGCATTTTTTGGCTTGTTCTCTGAAAGGACGATTCGATGATGATTCCAATGACCATGGTCCAGTCCAATGGATGAAGGATTGTGTAAATGTTGCCCATATGTTTGAAGGTAGTCCTAAATTAGAAATGTATCGTGGTGCATTCACACGAGATATAATATAACAATTTCTTTTATATCAAAAAGCGGGAAAGGGGGTATACCAGTTCTCGGATATATAATTAACCACGTATATTCCAGATACGGAACAGCAGAAAAGGCTGTAAAATTGTAAACCTCCCTCCCTATTGTCTTGGGCCCTGAGCAGGGCTGAAGCCAGGCCATGTATAGAAACGAAATACAAAAAGTGAAGAAGAAAGAAGTGCGCCCCCAATGTTCGAGAACAGATATGCGCAGGCGAAATGTAGGATGAAAGAAAATCGTGGTGTTTTAATCATGAATCATTCTCATTAGTCAAGACCCGAATCAGGACCTGGTCTTCTCCCTGTGACCACTCTTACAAGCCCCATCGCACCCTCCACCGCACCCATCACAATCTCCATCTTCACCTTGTGACATAAATCCCTCACATCCTCCGGCGTCCATCCACCGTATTTTGTCAGCGGTCGCATACTCGCTGCCTCCAGTCCTTCCAACAACACGATCAACACCATTTTCCCTAGCGTACTCCCCTTCGCATCACTCTCGCACCACGTCCCAATCGGCACTCGAATATCATATGTCCTCACTTGCACAAACCCTGCAGCCGTCAGTGCGGCCATACGCAAATGTGACAGGTCGCGCGGGTACCCCGCCACATCAGCCGCGGAGCGGATGGCGGATATATATATGCTCATATACGAGTTGGCGGGGGCGTTGCGCGCGTTCAGTAATCCTGAGGTGTAATCCACATCGGCGATCTCGATGCGGCCATCTGGTTCCAGGTTCTTAAGGGCCTGGCTGTACAGAGCTGGCCAGTCGGCTATCGCACCGGAGAGGCCGCGAATGTGGATGAAGTCGAAGGGATGGTGGTAATTCCATTCGCCGCATTCAGCGTCATCAATTTGGAAGAAGACGTTGGGCGGCGCGATAGAGATGGGATCTGAGTCGAAGACAGAGATATCGATGGCGAGGATCTCGGTGTCGGGGTACATTTCACCCATACTAAGGGCCCAATCGCCGGTCCCTGTCCCGATATCTAGGATGCGGGAGACTGTTGGGGGTAAGTTGGTTTTTGTGAGTTGGCCATCGTAGATTATTAAGTAGATTTGGTGCTCGATTGATAGACGGGTTTGCTCGGCTTCATCATTCGGCATGAAATAGGTTTCATTACAGTAGCGTCGTTCATTTTCGAGTATATCTTCGATTATGTGTTCAGAAAGAGATTTGGAAGATCTAGATGCTTGTTTGGTGTGTAAGTGAGAATGCGTTGAGGCATTTTGTTTTTGTGGATGTGTAAAACCGGGGCGAGATGAGGACGTAAAATAGAACGAATATGTTCTTTAAAAGAAATATAGGAAGGTAAGACGAACGATAATGAATGTGAGTGACTAGGATCCGACTCTATTGATATGGTATTCGGTGTGTCACTTAGGGACTCCGGCTGAATGTAGTCTTGTGCCGTCGGGTCAGGCGCCGTCAAATGTGTCTCTGTGTTTCCCATCTCCGCATCCATATTGGGACCGACAGGATTTAATTTTCAAATGTGAACTTTCCTCAGCCATGCGCCCAAGAAACTGTGGAATGGGGAAGAACCCTCCGGAGTTATGTGGATGTATGGCGGATATCAAATAGGCGGAGCATCTATAACTTTTGAAGCCACCGATTAATATTGTTACTACACTCAGCTTGACTGACTTGTCTGTCTTTTTCAAATGGAAACGGTAACGGTATTGGACAAAAATCACGGGATAAGAGAATAGGAGAAGGGATATAAAGAGTTAAGGGCCAATGCAATTGTACTGGTTATTCTTTCCGCATGCCCTTGCGCACAAAAACTTGCATTTAAAGGGAGCGCAACCTGTGCCTCGAAACTTCGAGGATGCATGCAATGCATATAGAATAAAAGTGGCTTTGAGGAAGATAGAGCATATCCATTTCCTCATTCATGCATGTAGTAATGATAATCAAAGCGCAGCGCAAGTCAAATAACGGCGAAAGTGAAACAAACCGTAACAATGGGAAAGGAGTTAAAACATACCTCTATAAATTTGAGGAAGCCGTTCTTATGATGTACTCTTCCTCGGTAGGGTTCTCACAACTCGTCCTTCTCTCTTGGTTGGAGATACTCCAGCAACAGGGTTCAGGGACTTCAGATGAAAGAAAACAAGCCGCCCAGACAATATGTTTAATGAACGAGGGGAAGGGTCCCCCTTATCTAATAGCCGATGTTAATTTGTTAGTTAATGTAATTAGGTGGTTATTTTTAGGCTTGCGACGGAAAACGGTCGAGCAAGCGGGAGGCCCTGGACCGATTTCTTGGGACGGTAACAAGCGTTTCCAAAAGGAGCTCAGGGTGATGGGTGATTCACCTGTGCTATTTACACCGAAAGGAGCTTCTTTTCCAAGTCTCTTCGCGCAACTGCGTTGCGCTGTGCTGTTGAGTCGACCCCTTTGTGTAGCTTCTCCCTGCTACCACGCTGTTGATATGTGATGGCCTGTGGAAGCCTTGATGTTTGTCTCGTTCACTGTAAACCAGAGAAGCCAAGCAGATTATTAGCGTTTACCCTCCGCCCAAATCTCTAAGCTTGGACGCTTGCACTGACAGTGGTTTGTTTGGCGTGGATCAGAGAATCATAACTAGCTAGAATTGGGGGAACTGAAGAGGAAAAAAAGAGCATGATAATTCCGCCTCCGAAAACTTGGGCGAGACTTCGTGTTAAATGATTTCCCCTCTCAGAATCGTGTTCTCATATTTGTTTTTTTGCGTTTCTTATTCCATTTTTTCTTTTGTTTGGCTTATTTTTTGCTTTCTTTCCGTTTCTCCACACCCAAAAACATGGCCTGTCCGCGTCCACTGGCTGGATGCGTTCAAGTGGGGAGTGGAATTCTTGACCACTCCAATATCATCCCGGTCCTGGGAGTCAGTCAGTACATGGAGAAACTCAAGTCAAGCCGATGGAAAAAGCAACTAGCATTCAGACGCCGGATAAGCGTTTATCGGCGCTGCATGAAACATTTTTAACCTGACGACTTCCTTGTATCATGGCTTTAATAATCGAGGGAAAAAGTGCGTCAATAGAAAAGGAATAAAGCGTTTCGGGTTGACCTTGGAAAAATTACCGTTTGAACCCTGATTCCGCACTCCACGAGCTCATTCCATGGACCTGGTTCACTATTTCCGCCCAATGTGCGTCAGACCCAATTTCGTCTGCAAATCTCACCAGGCCATCAAGTTGATAATTGCTTCCAGGCTGCAAATTATCATTGGCTCAACAATAAACAACTTGGCCCTCAAGGGCATGGATAAAAATCAAGGCCATTGCAGGGCAGCACATCCACACGTCAGTCATTGTCCTCTTGACACTCTCTTTGCCCCTTTGCCGTTATCGCCCTGTACTTTTTTTTTTCTGTAGGTGACCATGGAACCCACTGAATGGAAGGTTTGGAGAGTGTGTGCATGCAGGAACCTGTTCTAGGCTGCTCCTGTCGTGGCATTCAATTTCATCTTGGACTGGCCTAAGAATGCAGCTTAGGGTGGCAAACATGCCTAAGGCCCTCTAAGAACTCACTAAATTCGTCTCCCTGCAGCGCGGAAACGGGAGCTGGAAGGGAAGAGTTTGGGAATAGTTCGCGCTTTGACAAATCCACCAGCTCAGACCCCGGCAGTATTTTATAATTCTGGTGCTTAGATGTAAACTTGTAACGAGGTTTTGGCGATTTTACTTTGGAGTTATGTCTTATCCCCGCCTGTCACATCCGTCACGAAATATCCGACTGCCGTTTCAACTCTTGGAAGAGGGGCAAGCCTGTTAAGTCGAGCATCCTATGTCAACATACGGATCTAAACTACGTCAAAAGTCAAGGTCGAGGTCACTTCCCGGCACATTTAAGACCTTGGTCTTGTGGGGCATAACGACCCAAAGAAGCACTGCGCAGACGGACCATTTTTGCACCGCTTCCGGAGACGGACGGGAGGATCGGATCGTGAGGTTTCCAAGGTTCAAATTAGATTTCAGACCAATTACCTGAAGCGAAGAAACAGCTTGAAGATCACACCCCAGCTGCTTGGACAATCCTCGACTACGTCGACTAAGACTAGGTCCGCTAGGATCACTCCGTGCCCCTTGATTCGGCGAATGGAGAGTGGCCATAGACGAGGATCTTCGAGGGAGCTGGGAATCTGGATGTCAGCAGCGGAAGAGCCCGGCAGTTCTGCTGCCGTGCCCTAACCCTGAGCCCTAACTGCCTATCCAGTCATCCAGAGTCTGTATACTCCGTACTTCCGCCTCCAACAAATACAGCAATGGAAAAACCAGCCAGATGGGACCTTGTCTACATATGAGCTAGGTCAACCGGGACAGGAGAATACGACCCAATTCTCTGTCTCCATCCGTATTTTTGGTATCCTTCACACGACTAGTGTCCTGTCGCCAGCCAGCAACCAGGCCGAATGTGGACTGGTTCCTCCCTCCTCCTAGCTGCTTCTCTCACCATTTTCTCGCCGCAGGTGCGTGGCACAAGGTGCTTGTTGGAGCAACGGGCCTGGATCGATTCAATCCAATAGCTTTCCAAGGCTCTGGCTTATCATTTCCTGCTACCAAAATTTCCTGACCCGTCTTTGGGTGGGAGTATGCATTATCATCAGTCCCCCGCCAAATATCTTCCCGTGCTTCCCGCCTCGTTCCCAGACTGTCGGGATACTCTGCCACGTCAAACAACGCTACCAATGTGTTGACCCTTTCTTTTTTTTTTTTGAAAAAAAAAAAGATCCCTGTCTGGTCTGGCCAGCTTGGACTGAGCGTAACTGTTCCAGCTGTGCTATCCAGAAATACTCTTTGTGTTTGACGAGGAAAATTTGTGATCGTTCCCCTCAGGATTGATTGTTATTAGTGTATCAATATTGCTTTGCCTTCCTTTCACAGGAAACTTGCGGACCAGCCGCAATTCCTACGGTAGCTGACAAAATGTCCCGTCCCGGACCATTCTGTCGGTTCCATGTTGCAGGCGGGATTGGAATTTACGAATAGGACGTCAGCATCGAAAATGGTCGAAATTCCTCGAAGGGAGATTATTACCTCTTTTGTCTGCCACCAATCCCTGGTTGTGGGGTGGTTGTTGGGGATTGGCGCTTGGGGCGACAGAGCATGGCATGATGCATGGGTGCTACGATAACGAGAACCACTGGCTCCAGTGGCTTGAGGTGCATTAACCCCCATGGGATTCGGTGAGTTCCAGGTCCGTGAACTGGCAGATTTTCCTTCCATGGTTTCAGATGGGATTTATTAGCTGCAATGCAACATGATGACGGGAGACAGAGTGAGAAAGGGAGAAAAGAAGAATGACAAACCGTTCCCGTCACTTGACAATTCAGTTTTCCTTTTTTAATTTTTAATTTTTATTTTGAAGCTACTCAGCACCACCACCTTCTATGACTCAAAACCTACAAAATAATCCAGCGGCGTTCTCTGGCTTTCAATCCGACCCAGAGCTGTGGGACCGGAAAAAGAAAAGAATGCATTATGAACGAAAAATGCCGGGAAGGGATCGAGCGTTTTCTATTTTGAGAGCTACTATGTAGTTCAATTCATTCTTACGCTCTTCCTGGGAACTTTCCCACGCTCTTGCTCATTTTTCTTTCGTTTCAAACTCATGCATCATTTTTGCATGATACATTGGGCCAGCCAGATGTTTGGGTCAGAGATTTCATATGATGTGATATTTCTGCACGTAAATAATGCGCTCTGATTTCTGGAGATCCTATTCATGCAGCTCTCCGCTTTCCTCGTTGGGACGGGAAAGCTCCATGGTATTGGGAAGGGTCTTAAAAACGGACATTGACCATATATCAAACATCGATTGCTTCTCGGCGTCGGGCGGAATGGAGTTAGGAACCCATTGGATACCAAAATCGATAACTCCGTTCTTAGATCCGAGGTACTTTACATTTCCAGCCGAACGCCTTCTCTTCATTTGGGCTGCTTACAAGCAGCTTCGTTGCCTGGACATTCCCGCCTCCGTAAAACATTCGGCAGCATACGCATATTATTCCGTGTATATTTTCCGAGCCACAGAGGGTATCTATCTGCCTCTTGTGTCGCTTATTCGGCGCGGTATTCGTCCCCTTTATGATCTTTATCAGATTGATGCCAATTCCACCTTAAAAATGACTGGGCGGCTGGAAAGGAATACATATGCACACCGACATGCAAAGATATCCACCTGCAATAATAACGCAGCAGGCGTCAATTTACTAGCTCCCAAGAGATGTATGTGCACACTGCGCGTCCCTCCACTTCAACCAAACAACGGGTAATCTCAAAAACCATTGGGATATCGATCGTCTGTGACACTGTTGATCCATAGCCACACAAGGCCAACTGTAATACATTCACCCAACACACTCACGACAGCAGAGAAGAAAAAGAAGTAAGGAGATTCCATTCTCCGTCTAAGTTTGAATACCCAATGGTGCTGCATGCGAGCTGCGGCCAAGAGATACTGTACTGGCACTGTTTTGTAGAGCTGTTGAGTTGTTAGTTAGGTGTCTTGTCTCCAATGCTAAGGCCCCAATGCCCTTTCGACTGAATTCGTTTTCTAGGACAAGCTATGAGGCGATTGGTCATACTTGTGGAGGGAGTGCAATCTTGGTATACATCCATTAGATAATTTTTTAAAAAACAAAGTATTGACATGTTGCATGTTGCCTCTAAGCCGTTGGATTTCTTTTGGTGTAGTATAAAGAAAATTTCCCATTTTTACATTCTTACAGCCTTGGATATTTGGCTCTGCGGACAGAGCAGCCATCATCCAAATCGTCACCATTCTGATATAGAGCTGATAGCCTAAGCATGCTGTCCTGAAGACCTAACTATACCCACAATTCCTCTTTGCGATCTAAATATCGCTCTGCCATTGCGTTCAAAGGAGCTCCTGAAAGCCGTATTACATAATCATACTCCTGGCCTCCGCATCGGAACTCCGCAAAACCTCTTGAAATAAAAAGATTTCAGGAGATAAATACAAGGAACGGACTCGAGCCAACAACGGAGCACAGCCATTTTGAGTGTACAGAATATCTTTTCTTCTCCTCCTCTTCGCCAGCCCCATTTTGGGCAAAGGGCGGCGCCGTATCCATCGCTGCCCCACCGGCCCACCAAACAGATGTTGACCCGTTCGCCGCTCTTCGTGGCATCAATCGGTAACCCTCCGCCCCGATGGCACAAGACCCTCCACTCAGCCGGCCACATCCTCCTCCGCGCGCTGGCCGAACACCTAGATGCTCCCTTGCAGCCGATGGCTCCATACTCTCTGCCTGCCAACCCACCCCCAAGAGACTATCCCGGCCCATTCACCTCCCCCACCCAGCTCCCCAGCACGCATACTCCATTGTTCCTCTGGCAGTCGCCGACATTAATGAACATATCCGGCCCGGCACTGGTAAGGGCGTATGAAAAATGGTGTGTGGAAAAGGGGGTGGTGGTTGGCGGTGTCGTCGGTGTAACAAACGCCGCCGCAGCAGCCGCGGGCACGGACACGGGCACGAGTACGAGTATACTCTGCGACGACCAAAGCCAAAGCCAAATCCAAGGCAAAAGCAAAAGCCAAGAAGCCGAAACAAAACGTGCAAAGGACTCCCACAAGCCCATCCCGCTAAACCTCATCCTCCTCCACGACGACCTCGAGCTGTCACCGGGGAAACTCTCTGTGCGCCGCGGCGGCGCATCCCTCTCTGCGCGCGGCCACAATGGTATCAAAAGCGTGGTGAATAGTCTTGTGAAAGCCGGTATGCTGTCACCGGCGCGCGGGGCGGGGAAGAAAAAGGGCGGTAGCAACGGCGGCGTTGTTGTTGGCAATGTAGGGGCTCTCGACCCAACCCGTTTCCAGCTCACACGGATTGGGGTGGGCATTGGGCGGCCTGCAAGTCGCGAGCCGGAGGAAGTGGCAGAGTATGTGCTGGGGCGCATGCCGGATCGGCAGATGGAGGTCACGGCAGGGTTGGTGGGGGAGTTAGTGAGGATTTTGGAGAAGGAGGCTGAGATGATGGATGGGGTATGAGGGTTCGACGGGGATGCGATGGCAAAGGCTGCATGGTATGTGCTGTACGATAATGACAGGTGTATAATTTCTGCATAGTTTTGGCTGGCTCCTATATTTGCTTTTGGTTTCATTCCTGTTTTTCTGAAGGGGATACCATTTTGTTTCTTTTATTGCCCAGATACTCCTGTTCTTTTTAGACCTACACTTTCTGTATACCTCGGTGTTGTTGCGCATTCATGAAAGCACCTAAAGGCGTTATTGGCAATGGATAAATTGGGGACATCAGGAAAATAGAATGTTTATTGAGCTACTAGTATATATTTCAGATGACTACTATGCAAATCGTGAAACTAAACATTTCGCCCAAAATGTATGTTTAGAAATGAAAACATCTGGTCCTCGATCTGCTGAAGAAGTTCATCGCCGCACACAAAGATAGCAGATAATCGGACTGCAGGAGGAAAAAGTTGAAGACAAGAAGCCAAAGCTAGGCCGTCAGAAATACTGTCGCAAAGATACATCCGACGGTAGATAGCTCGCCGTTGTCACCAGCAAGTAGTAACATGTCGTGCATATATAAATAAATATACATGACTGTTTGTATATTCGTCTGTATATATAGGCGTGTGTGTATTTACGCAACTAGCTGACAGAGAAAAGAGGTATCTAAAGCGGAGAAAGTAAGAGGGCAGAGAAACGGAGAGATAAAAAACGTATATGATATGAAAATAGAGAAAAAGAAGAAGAGAAAGAAGAAGAGGGAAAACAAATAGGGAGTGTGTGCGATGTAGAGAAAGAGAAAGATGAAATATTCCCGCACGCTAAAGATCATTCCAACACACGATATGAATCCATACACTTGATACACCATTTTATTTCTTCCCAAACTGCGTGCTCTCCCTCCTAACCCTCCCGAGGAGTGATCGCAAACCATTTCGCGACCGTTGGGTTGCGGATGTAGTCACTGGCGCAGAGGTAGCGTTGGTCGCGCTTGTTACAGCGACACCAGTTCCCATCGCTCTGTGGGACGGCGAGCGCGTGCTAGATGACAGTGGCAGGGCTGCTTCTGCTTGGGCGGATAGTTGTTCTGAGCTTTGTGTCACTGGTTCTGAAGGGGAGGTGGCGACAGTGGAGGCGGTCGCTCCTACACTCCCATCCGCAACTGGGGTTTGTATTTGAGACGACAGAGTTGTAGACCCAGCTGCAGCTGCCGCCATTGACACATGTGTAGTTTCATCTACGACTTCGACATCCTGATTCTGTGCTAGAGGGCTCGTGGTTGTCGCTGTTGTAGACGAAATCATTGGGCCAACCTGGGTCAGATCCGATGAGCCCTTCCGATCCGTTGTATCAAGTGTGGCTTGCCGAAGCAGCTCGCCAAGGCTAGATTCCTTCCCCTCAACCCGCCGGGTGAGATACACCTTTGGCGCCGGACGCTGACGCGCAAGGCTTTGTTTCCGAATCCGCTCCACCTCCTCCATATACGCGGTTTCATAGATGTTAATATCTGCGGCGCCGGGAGATTCACTTACAATGAGCACCTGACTCATTTCAGAGATTGGGAAGGCAGCGCTGCCATCGTCGTCAAGACCATTGGCTACTTCGGACTTAACTAGTGCCTCTGTGGCTGCATGAGGTGTAGCTGCAAGATTGAAATTGTTTGATGATCTCTCTTCGTCTTCTGATGTCAGGACACCCGTGAATGATGATGGACCGATGAAGAGGAACGAATGCTCTTCTTCTAGAGGATCGCGAGCATGGCCGCGTGTACCTTCAGAAAAGCTTTGTTTGCTTGGGGTGCTGGTGCGGGAGGTTTGAAGAAGCGGCGAAGACGGGGATTTGGTAGTTGAGCTGGCGGAGTGTTGACATGATCCCCCAAACGTACAAGCAAGACGCGAGGCACTGCCGCTTTTTTGCATGGTGGGCTGAATGTAAATTCCCTGTTCGATGACATGTCGCCCAGAGTCTGTAGAATCAGACTTTGAATTGATGATCCTAGGACTAGAGAGAACATTTGGGTCTGTTGTATTCACTGAGGAAACTTCAATGTCGGACGCTTCCATGGATAGCGGCGGTTGAACGAAGTGAGATTCGACATCTTGACCCAGAATACTTTGCATTGGGGCTGCGTTTTCTGGCTCGATGAGCCTTTTGAATTTCTGTACTGCTCTAACCTGTGGGGCTATGTTAGAACCCATTCAATTGCACAAATAATATTTCATGCTAGAGACAACCTACCACTGCAAGCACGTTGCCTATTTTGTTGGTAATGGCAGAGTTCACTTCTTCTTCGGTGGGGTCACCAATGAGATTGGCAGTGTTTTCCTCTGCAGAAAGGAGAGGGTCGGTACCGCCTTTTGTGACCCAGGGATGGTTCTTGGCCTTATCAGCAAGGGCATTTGCAATACGAATACCAAAAAGAAAGAAAGAAAGAAAGAGAGAGAGAGAAAGAGAGAACTGTCATACTCACTCTGAGCTCAGGCATCTTGATCCTTTTCGTAGGATCCTTTTGTAGAATATTTGTCATCAAATCTATGAAATCCTCATCTGTTTCATTTTCGTATTTAACCTCGTCATTCCTGATTGACTCGTAGAGCTCAAAAATGCTCTCTTTCTCGAATGGTATTCGCCCGTAGCGGAGGCAGTACAGCGTCACTCCCATGGACCAGATGTCAGCTGCTGTGCCGGATATATCTCCATGTTTCGCAACACACAACTCTGGTGGCAGAAAGGCAGGAGATCCTGCCGACTTCGCGGTATACATGTCAGAATCTTTCTGAAACATCTCAGACACGCCAAAATCGACAACTTTTAGCACGTCATCGTTAGTCAGGAGGCAGTTGTCTGGTTTGATGTCTCGGTGAACGATATTCTGTGCGTGCAGGTACTCCACTCCCAGGATCAAGTCCCGAAACCAGCAACGACAGCTTTCGTTTTGATAAGGGTCTGAGCATTCTCCCAGGCCGACCTTCATGATGACACCCTTTTTACACATCTCCATGACCATATATAACGAGTCCTCTGTAGGGTCGTCGAGAACTTCATACAAAGCCACGAGGTTAGGGTGATTTAGATTTTTCATGATTGCAATCTCCTCCTTAATAAAATATAGGGGGTTGCTGTTCGCTTCGTCTTCGTGGCCTGACGGGTGGCGGTGAAGAGGAGAATTCAACCCCATACCGGCGGGGATGGTGCCAGGGCGTCTGGCACCCCGAGGATTGCGCAAGATATGGGATTGAGCTCGCTTTCGCAATCGTGATTTAGAAAATTCTTTGACAGCCTTGAAAATCCCCAATCGTTACCATACGATTATCGATCAAATAAAAGATGAAGAAGACACTCACGTATTCATGGCCATATTGATCGATTGCAAGATGGACGGCCCCGAACGAGCCCCTTCCAATTTCCTGTTTTATGAGGTACTGATTGATGCGATGTTCAGCGGTGCCATCATCATGGCTATTCGTGTATTCGGAACGAGCGTTAAGGGTTTCCTTGTCCAGTTGGCGTGCTGTCAGAACGAGCAACAAAAACAGTTGTCAGGGTTAAGGGCCAGCGACAGGGTTAGGGTGGCGCACTTTTACTCGACGAGGAGCAGTAAGGCTTCTCGTATGGTGCCTTAGCGGACTGTCATAGGAGGCTGTGGTAGACCTTTATTTCAACGGAAAGCCGATATTAGCTCACAGTCAATACCAACAAAAAAATAAAATTAAATTAAGCTCAAATATCAGTAAGAAGTGAGCAGCATCAGCCGTAGACGCTGTGGTGATAGCTATATTGGTTCATATCTCATGCCACCATGGCTAGACTGGAGCTAGCTATGAAAAGGGTGCAGGAATGTCAACCAGCTTTCTGGACTCACACAGAGCTTTGGGCATTACAAGTACAGATGTATATAAATATGGATTGCAAAAGAAACATACCAGGTGCGTGATTCAGCAAGGGTCGTGGAGCAGTCGATTGCGGTATCTCCGTCCACCGTCCTTTGGCGCTCAGAAGCAGCCGAGGCTCGGTCCATTTAACAGGGCGGCTGGGGAGTGTGGCAGAGGACAAGCTGGTTCAGCGGATGAGGTCCAACTGGATAATAAAAAATATCGCAGAGTCTTTCAATGTCTGTCTAAGCGTGCGTGGTGAGTGACCAACTGTTCCCGTGTTTGGTTTGATCTCGCTCTTGATTATTGTGTCGAAGGGCAATAGAGCTAAGCGTAGTTCAACAGGGCTGAATGTGGGGCGCCGAGGGGCAGAGAGCCCCGATATTTCTCTGTTTTCTGCAGAACCAGGCTAAAAATCGAGACACGGAAATGGGAGCAGCAGCGAACCGCTCCTCATTGAAGCGAGAGGAGACGGACGTTTGAACAAATTAGAACAAAAAGCAATCGGCCTGGTTTGGAGGGGTCGGGAGACTAGGAGATCCACCAACAACAATTCAGATCGTCGAATCAATTGAGACTTGGAAGCATCGAGAACTGGATACGAGCCCGAGGAAAAGGCAATCCACCGTTATTGGTGACCACAGCAGCAGCAGGATTCCATGTGTATCCATACCATTGAGCGGCTTGTCTTCCTATCCCGTTGACTTTCAAGCGGGGTGGAAGGTTAGAGAGCACGCTAGCCGGCTTACTAAGTGGTTCTTGATGGCTTTCTTCCTTTGTCCCCTCTCACTGTGCAGATTATGGGAGACGGAGAATTCTACTCTTGCAGCTTTACAATTTGTGTGTGCGACGGTGGCCGAACGGTTGGTCCGACCATCTGGTAGCGCCTTGGTGTGGATTCAAAACCCTCAGGGATACACCTTACAAGGCTCCGACTGACAAGCTATCTTTTGATAACGGTAGTATCTATCCCAAGGCTTCTGACCCTTCCCCTTGGAGAAGCGGAGTGACCATCACGTTATATCGATGTGTGAACAGGCCATCGCCGGAATCCAGGAATCCAGGGAGCGCATCTATATAAACTTGGATTTCATGATGCTACATTTATATAGGAAGTAGTTACTTTCCGAACAACAAAACTCTGCAAAGGGAATCAGCCGTGGCCACAGCCCCAGTCCTAGCTATGGGATGCAGTCGAGGTGCCAAACGCAAATGACACGGACTTATCCACACGGCTACCATTTCGCTACACGCGATTATGACATGTGCTTCCCGGCCGCCAGTGGTTTTGATATGGGCTCCAATCACAAGAGGAATCCAGTGTGTGACATTGGCGATGGGAATTTCTTTTTAATAGAATAGAATTCTAGGCCTGGGTCGAGACTGCTGGGGATTGAAGGACCAATGACGTTTACAGTCATACTTGAGATGGCTATGGCGCTGCAATGGATTTTTAACCATGGCTTTGGATGCGTCAATTTCCCTCGATATTCCGCTAATGAAACAAACCCCAGAATCATCATATATCTTTCCGAACGGGATGATCTTTTGAAAATAGCCGTTCTACCGCCTGATGGCCGGTTTGGACCAGCCAAACCCCTTCCATCGATACCTCACTATGACAAGATCAGTTTTATCTGTCGGGGTCGGCAATGTTTGTGCTAGCCAACCGTTACATATGAGCCTGAAGTTGTGGGATGGTTAATCTTCTCATTGTGTGGTCGCTAGCTAACTATATCCATGGATCCATGGATAGGGGTAATAATCACGTGCGGTGGAGGGCCGCCTGGGCAGCTATAAGGGCCCAACAAACAGAAGTACTGTACATACATACCTACATACATACATACATACACTGTGTATGTCAGCAGCTCGGCTCAAAACGTCACGGGCCACATACAAGTCTTGGCCATTGGAGCTGACAGATTGCGTCTGTTGAGTTTCAACCCCACGGAGCCCAGTATCAGTCCAATGTACTGTTTTCATTCCCCGTGAAGATGATAGCAGGCGATGGCGACAATATCTCTCGGCCCTTTTTCTTTCACCATGTCTCTCCAGTTCGGAGCACGCTTAATTGGGTTGGGCTTCCCGAGAATTTGGGACGACCACCGACGGTCAAGAAAGCTGGTCTCGAAGTCGCTGCTTCTGCCCCGTGCTGCGGACAAGATCCTAGGTAGCAAGGACCAACTGCATTTCCTTCGCTAACGTCGAAACAGTACACAGTTTGCAGTTCATTCACCTCGTTTTGAAGTGCGTTCTCATCAGATACTGTACTTGCACCATTCTTCAACGCAGGGCTGTTGTGGGAGGTGCTAGGTGGTGGATTATCAAATTATTATAAGTGAAATATTGGTGAAAAGAAAAAGATGGAACAGAAAATGTAGTATGGAGTAAATGCCTGTGAGATGCCTACGGTAAACATGCACATCTCCAACACTATATCAGATATAAATACTATATTAAGTGGTATGGATATATTTTACAACTCCCAGTATAGTACGGATGTAATAGAATTTAAAAATGTATGCTCTTTAAAGTGGATAATATTCTGTGGCAATAATGGGTCTCTGCTGTGGATGTGGAAGCAGCCTCCTGGGGAATTTAGTTCCACGGAATACCCGTATGATGCCCACATCCTCCATCCTCAACCTCCTGGGGCGCACACGATATGTCCAAATACCAGCGGAATTAAATACAAAAGAATCCCCCAACTACCAAGTACATATTAGCGTCCTGCATCCTCCGATCCTCATAATCCACAGTACATCTTGTATTTGCCTTCTTTCCTAATATCTAGGCAATATCAAGCAATTGACATCTCCATCACGATCTCGTGACGATCATGGTTGTGTATTCTTTCTACATCTTCGACCGCCACGGTTCGTTTTATATGCCCTTATCGTATACTCTGTTCAACAACTTGCCGTGCTAACACCTAGATCCTCTCTACCCAATGCAGCGGAATGCATCTACAAGCGCCGCTGGCTCCCACGGCCGACCTCCACAACTTCAAGGTCCTCCCGACCCTCCTCAGAACCCACCTCCGCCAGCAATGGCATGCCCTCGTCCATACCCTCCCGCCAAAGCCTGACTGCAGAAGATGATGCTAAGCTGATATTCGGCACCGTATTCTCACTACGGAATATGGTGCGCAAGCTGGGAGGCGATGATGACAAGTATGCGAAAGAAAAAATGACTCCTGGGCATT
Organism: Histoplasma ohiense; assembly: GCA_017607445.1. Lineage (NCBI taxonomy): Eukaryota > Fungi > Ascomycota > Eurotiomycetes > Onygenales > Ajellomycetaceae > Histoplasma > Histoplasma ohiense. The sequence goes on along the minus strand of JAEVHH010000007.1, from coordinate 627,126 downwards.
TGGGCAATCAGGAATCATGCTGACCGGATCCGTCTCCATAGCTTCATCTGTTACCGAACAAGCCAATACAAGCTGCATTACTACGAAACACCCACGAATATCAAGTTTATCATGCTTACAGACGTCAAGTCTGGTAGCATGCGACCAGCGCTACAGCAGATATATGTCAATTTATATGTGGAATACGGTTCGTGCACCCTTGACCATCACCTCTTCCATTCTATAATATTATATATTTAGGCAAATATATATAATACACAACAGTAGTTACTGACTTAAAACCTGTTACCATTTTCCAGTTGTCAAAAACCCTCTATCCCCCATCGAACATCCAGGTGGCATCGGTGTCAATAACGAGCTATTCGAGGAGTCCCTACAACAGTTCGTGGTATGTGTATTCCATTTCGACCATTACTTGTTTTGAGACAAGTAGACTAACGTTGCGCAATCCTTTAGACTCAGGTATTAGCATAAATCTTCAAAAACCTCCAGAATATCCCTATATACCGTAGCTGGGGATATATATTTTCCGTTATATTCACGCCCTGGTGGACATTTACCTACCAGTTTCCGCCTCGCGGGTTTAGCTCTCCCCACGTTCTTGGGTGGAGGGGCAAACGTTTTTGCGAAGCGAAAACTATCTACAGCTTTCCGCTAGGAAGCAAAGATTCTTTATAAAGCTTGGCGCATTTCGTGCAACGCTCCGTGCGGAGGGGTAATTGACAGCACGCTATGTCGGATTCTGAGTCTCGCAGTACACTCAACAGGGCCGGGGAATCGCCGCCACACTGTACACCTATTTCTATAGACTGTGAACTTGGGATGAGGCCCTTCATAGCAGCCCTACCAACACGCGGCCGTCACTCTGTATGAGAACTTAGCCCCGAATCTCGCAAATTTCGTCCACCTGTGGCCAACGCGGAAGGGCGGCAAAGAGACAAAGTAATAGTGGAGATAAACCTTCCAACTCTTCTTCTTGTAAGCTTAAGACACCCGATCTCAATTGCGTGAGTTAAATGCTATATTCACTCTCGACTGGATGTGTATGGACATTTGCCAATCGCTTCACTTCTCAAGCTTACGTTGATTTACTAAGGGATTTTCCCATCTTTCTTCGCAACGCTGGTTTTTTACGTTTCGTTCACTCTTAAACGCATCCCTGATGTATGTACATGTACATTAGAGCCTAGATAGTAAACGGGTTACCTGCTTCTTAGCCATTATAACAGAAAATCCAAAAAGAAAGAAAAAATGAGAGGATAAGAAATCGTAATCCGATATAAAAAGCTAAACACAACCAGGTGTTTGATGACTACCGTCTTAGAAAAACAGAGGGAGCACAATTCATCGTACCACGGTTGTATATTAAACATTTGCACTATCTCCTCATTTTCCTTTTCTTTCTTCCCGCAAACTAGGAAATCTAGGGGATTATTCATTACACCGCATTACACATAATACATTTACGTCTAGGCTTGCGGGAGTTACTCCTACCCAGCCTCGAAATCATCCACGCTCTCCAGGAGCTCTGCATCGCTAGGTTCCCAAGGGTACCGTCGCTCCAACTGCCTAATCAACTGCACATGTCTCTCGCTCCTCGGCTCAATTCGAAAATCGAACTTGGTCGGATACGTCAGAATGCCCAGCCTCGGCCGGACATCGACCTCGATCTCCCTGCCATCTTCGCCCACCGCCTTGCGCATGTTGAAAGCAGCCAACAAACTGCGCGATGGTCAGGTAGAGGCTGGCGTCCGCAAGGAACCGGCCAGGGCATACCCTGCGGCCATAACCGAAGGCGTCCGCCGTGGGATCGGGCTCGTAGCGCGGCGCGAGGAAGCGGTCTGGATCAAACGCTTCCGGCCCGGCATAGACGTCCGGGTCGTGCAGGAACCACCAGAAGGCCGGGAGGAGGAGTGAGCCCTGCGGGATATGCAGGTCGTTGTGCACGACGTCCTCCGTCGTGGCCGTGTGCGGGAAGCCCATGGGCGCAATGGGCCACCATCTCACGGCCTCTTTGACCAGGGCGTCAATGAATGGCAGTTGGCTGCGGTCGTCGAAGTTTGGGAGGCGGTCCGTGCCGACGACGCGATCGATCTCCTCCTGCGCTTTACGCTGCACGTGGGGGAACTTGATCATGGCCAGTGTAAATATGGTGAGGGTGATTATCGTAGTATCCGCGGCAGCGCCGTATAAACTGGCTGCTGTCCAGATGATAGCCTGCTCATCTTCGTGCTCCAACTTAGCGTCCTCACCCCCCCTGAGTTGCTGGACCAGTTTTGATACGTATGAAGGCTGGTTGGTGTGGTCACCAGCCATTTGACGGCGGACAAATCGGTACGGGATGTACGCAGAGTCCAGGATGGACTTTTTCCACCTACGCGCTGTGTTCTTGAACGTGGCGCCAGGGAAATTCTCCGGAAGATAGCGGAGGGCGGGAATAATATCAACGGCCCAAGCCATGGGCACAGCCGCGAGGGAAAACTCCGTCATCATTTTATCAATCAGGTCAACCAAGGGATCAGGCCTATGCGGCTCGATGGTGTAGCCGTATGCCGTTTTCAAGACAGTAGCTGCAGCGGCACTGACCTTGATTTTAGTATACGCAAATCCCTGATCCCACCCCCTTTCCCCCCTTCGCTCCAGCCATTTCCCGGGCTCATTCAGCGCCCGCACAAGCTGTCGGCTCACCTCGATCTCCTGGACACTACGGAACTGCGCCGCGGACACCTTGGTACCAAGCTCCCGATGCAGATACTTGCGATAGCGACGGAAAGTGGGTGTGTAGCTCTGACAGAGGACAATAGACTCGTAGCCGCACAGCTTGTTTGCCATGACCATCGTGGGCCGTCCGGACGTCTTGCTCGACGTCTGCTCCAGCAGTTCATGCGCCGTTTTCCTGTCATGGATGACGACGAGCGTCAAGCCCAGAACCGTCACGGAACTGATGCCGCCATAGAGGTCCTTGTGCTTCAGCCAATGCTGGTATTCAGGCACGCCATCCGGTGGGAAATCTTTCAGGTTTCCCAGGATAGGATGCGGTTTGTGAGCCCGGGGGTAGCAGGTGGTTTATGCTTGTCCACCGGCCTATCGTTATTCCAGCTTTATTGTGTGGCTCCCAGTGTCCCTGATGTTTTGACTAGTCAAGTGTTATTCTGAGAGAGAAATTTTTGAGGGGTGAATGAAGTGCAACAAGCTAAAACTAAGAAGCATTTCAAACAGGAGGCCAAAGACACTGAAATCCACTTACAACAACTCTTAACAAAAAAAAATTAAAAAGAAAGAAAAAGATTTAAAACAAAAAGGGGAGAATTAAAGGGCAAAAAAGGTATCCAAGCGAAAACTGAAAGATATAGAAAGATAAAGAAACACTGTTGGGTATTACCTGGAACAACACTGACTGATAACACAGAGTGCTCCTTCTGATCCAAGTATATATCTATCCCTCGCTGGTAGCAAACCCAAAAAGCAAATAGGGAGGGATGAACGAAAAAAAAAAAAATAGAAAAATTATACTGATCAATAAATTCCCTCCGGTTCAATATTAAATCCATTCCAAAAAAAAAAAAAAAAAAAAAAAAAAAAAAAACAAAGAAAAAAAAATCAAAAACGATACGAAACGAAGGAGAAGAAACAGCCAAAATTCAGTTTCCATCCAAACATCCTCGCCTCCGCACCAACCAAACATTCAAACCCCTCCTCCCAACTACCCGCTTCAGCGTCGGCCACACTCCATCCTCGCCAAAATCCATATCATCCAGATTCAAATGGCGCGCATATGACCAAAGGAGGTGCAGTTGCAAGGAGTGCAGGCTTCCCCTATCCCTTTCCTCGTTCTCATTTGTCCTGTCTGCAACCGCATCCGCATCTGCAGCGGACGCAGAACCAGTACGGACAGCAACATATCTATCCAGAAATGTATTCGAGTTCGGCGCGATGAGGAGGGTTGGGTTGTCGTGTTGGATTGTGACTTTATTATTGTTATAATTATTGTTACTGTTCACCGCGCTATCATCATTACCCGCATTGGGATCCAGCTGTTGGTGCTGGTGGTTACGCTTGGCAGCAGGCTTGCGATCGCTATCGCATTTCGGGACAGATCGTTCGAGTCTCTCCATCATCTCCGGGCCAGGAATACCCATCAGGTCAATGGTGGAGATGCTGGAGAAAGTAAGATGTGGGACGCTAGTATTGCTCAGATCACCTAGCATCCAAGAAGGTGGGGGATAGGTTTTCCACCAGAAAGCGGTGACAGTGCCGCTGGGCATTCGTATCGGCATTGAGTTGTCTGGTTTAGAATTCATCCCCCCTGATCCCGGGGAGGAAGTCAGCGGCGCGGTTGAGTTGGCGAGGAGGGTGGGTAGGTGGAGTTGTGCTGGGATCACCCCGCCTTGGTGATAGATGCCCATGAGGATACCTAGGGCAGCATTGAAGAGGACCCAGGATGCTAGGAAGAAGCGGGAGCGAGGGGGACGAAAACAGGTTAGGAGAAGGGCAACGCAGGGGATGAGGAAGCGGGGTTCTTGGTGGGGGAAAATGGAGAGGAGAACTGTTGCTGAAAGGGCTGAGATGGCACGGAGGTTCCGGAGGGAGAAGAACGAGCGGAAACTTGAGGATATGAAGGAGTAGAGTAAGAGGAGGTAGATGGGACCAAGGAGTTGGGGTAGGTTGACAAGGAAGTGATTGTAGCGCGGATGGAGGCCATGGTTAGCGAGGTTTGAAACGTCGGAGTTGTAGAACAGGTTGTTGAGGGGTGTAATAATTGGGTTGTGGAAAACGTCGGAAAGGGATGTTACGGATGCGCTGTAGAAATTTGTGTCTGTGAAGATGGCGATGAAGCAAGATATGAGGCCGAAAACAATGACTGTTAGAAGCGAAAGCGGTCTGCATGTGTAAGGTCAGTGCATCAGGCCGACAGGAACTGGTTGTATTGCACGGACAAAAAAAAGGGGGCATTACATACTTGCGAAGGAAATGGGGGACCAATCGAAGGCCGGGTATCAAAACAAATGCTGGAAAAGTTATTCTATTAAAAACCCCCACGACAAGCAGGAAGGATAAGACCACACATGCGAAGATAGATGAATTTTGCTATGGGAGCAGGGTGTCAGCATTATTTGTTGCAATGAACGAATTGAGTGCATTTATATATTTATATATATATATATTTGCGTACCTTGTTTTCGAGAATGCGTTGTATCAAAACTAAGCTCCACACGACAAGCAACGTCTCCAACGAATTCGAGAAGGTATGTGTCTGGAAAGTCCAGGTAACATAGGAGGATGCCACCAGGACGACTGTCTGGCGACGGAGTCGTGAAGATGATGCCACCAACTCATGGATCGCCCAGTCCTCCATAACAAAGCTCAGAACAAACATGCTCCCGCGCAGGACATAGTATATCAGTTCCGGCGGAGTATTTCCAGTCCTATCTTCCGCCCATAGCCACTTCAGGAGCGTCATGGGTACGCCGTAGAAAAGCCATAGCGGGAAAACGCTCCGAATAGGACGGTCTGAGGTAAATTCCCAGGTTGGATTGGAAGGATAGTTGAAGATTTGACCTGCAAGAGTTCGATTGTTAGCGGCCTATTGTAGACTTTGTCTGATATTGTAAATTCAATCAATGGACGCTGGCGAAAAAAGGGGGAATCTGGTAGCGGAGACGACAGCAAGTGGCGGTTAAGACATTTTTATTTTGATCAATACAAGTTCTTGGCGCATTTGCAATCGCTTTGATGTCAAAATAAAACAAAGATGCCTTGCGTCAAATCCGAGAGATGAAGTGGAAGCCCACTAAAGGGGAGGTTCATACCAGCAAAAATCTCCGGGCCCTGGAAGTTCTCATCGGGGTGGAGATAGCTGGGTGAGAAGGCAAAGTAGATGCGAACCACGAGGAGAAGCAGGTATGTTCGTCTGAACATGGCGCAGGACAAATCAGGGGATCGGATAGTGCGACCATAGGAAATGATAGAGCATTGTACAGTACATGTACCTGGGAGGGTGCCCGGGTCAGCAAGACGAGCGAAGTTGGTGATGCGTTGCTGCGAAAGGGTGGGTTGTGTTGGGTGGGATATTTAGAAAATGTTGATGATCAACCGAGAGCGTTGATCAGGATTCGGTGGCCGAAAGACGGCATGGCATGACCACGCCCAGTCTTGGTTGGGGGATGCTGAACTGCTCATTAGTTGCTTATCTTCTCTACTGATCTGGACTAGATCAACATCGAATCGGGACAACAACTCCAGATCGAAGCGCACGGCCCAGATGGATGGCAGGAGATCAGGAGAACCGGCGGGGGTTCAACCAAACTCTTTAACTAACAATAGCGGACCCAGGCCTGGGCTCTAGGTGCTGTTGGGCAATGGACCGGGCACCTCATTGCTGCGAATACAACAGCCCCGGGTTTCATATGTTGGATGCTGAATGTGTATCTACAGTACGGGACAGTACAGGACGGTACAGAGAAACAGTGCTACAGAGCTCTGTGAACCATGGACAGCCAGCCAGCACAGGGCAAAGTTACCTTCGCCGGTAACCAGATACGTATTCTGTCACGTGAAGTCACTGGCGCCGTGGATGGATCCCGCCAAACCGCATCTGCCTGGCTTGTTGCTGTCAAAGATTATAGTCATAACTACTATCTTACCACCACTGTCGCCGCAACACTCTCTGCTCTACCTCTCCCAACCTGATTATCAATCGCGATACGGTATGTCCCGCTTCTTCTGTTTGCGTGCCTCTCATGGCAGCTCCCCTCTTTCTTGAGCATCTCCAGGCAAAACCAGCCGGTACTAAACTCCCTCTTGTGCACATATATAGAAGACCCGAATCCCCCTCATCCCAGAGGATCCTCTTTGCTCTCCGCCCTAGAAACCTATAACGCCCTCTCGAAACTCCCATAAGCTACCAACATGTCGCCTCCTGCCAAAGATGAAACCAATGCCACGAGTACTAGCAAAAATGAAGTGCGGCTAATCCCCTCCGATGAACCCCAAGGCGGCCCCGGGATTTCAGTTGGTATGCTACAATTCCCCCTTCCTCCGCATGTCTACTTGAAACCCGAAAAAAAAAAATGGTGCGCAAGGCTAATATATTATATCTTCCGCCGACTCTAGAACGTTCCATCATAGAACGCTCCATCCTAATCAAGAACATGCTTGAGGATGTCGGTGAGGGAAGCATGGAAGAAGAGATCCCAATTCCAAATGTATGGATATCCTCCCTGTTTGCGAAGCTTTACTCTGCTGCCCCACAGGTGCAACTAACACCCAACCCTTAGGTCAACAGAGCCGTCCTTGAAAAGGTTATCGCCTGGTGCACAAAGCATCAGGGCGACCCCCCAAGCACCGGCGACGAGGACAACGACTCCCGCAGGAAAACCACAGATATCGATGAATGGGATCAAAAATTCATGCAAGTCGACCAGGAGATGCTGTTCGAAATCATTCTGGTATTCCTTCCTCTCTGGCTTCCGAGCTACATCAAATATATTTCTTGGTGGCAAAGTGCTAAGCTTTCCCAGGCTGCCAACTACCTTGACATCAAGGCCCTGCTCGATATTGGTTGCAAGACCGTCGCAAACATGATCAAGGGCAAGTCTCCAGAAGATATCCGCAAGACCTTCAATATCCAAAACGACTTCACGCCGGAGGAAGAAGCTCAAATCCGCGCGGAGAACGAATGGGCTGAGGAGTATGTTTTCTTTTTTTTTTTTTTTTTCCCTCCACACCTCACTTTTTTTCTGTACATTCCTTTCCTATTTTTTGTCGTATACTAACAACTACCTACAGTCGTTGATTTTCATCCACTGTCATACGACATCATAATACGAAACCATAACGAACTTTCCTTCATCCTCCCTCCGATGCTCTCTTGGTGTGTACAGCCACGTATGCAACGTAGTCGCAACTGTCTACAATTCACACAGTTATCCGACACGATTGGGTTGAACCTGCGGAATTCGAGAAGGGAAATTGGCACTCCGGAAGTGGGGTCGGAAAAGGGGGTGAAATAATGAAATAGTTTTCAAATTTTCAATCAAAAAAATTCATATAAACGTCCTTTGCTGTTCCTTCCATTCCTCCTTGTTTTGTCGCACCCCCATAATTTCTTGTCTTCGGATACGACACGATTTCATTTCGATTCGATATGATACATATCGGTAAGGCGTTTTTCTCAGCTCATTGTGCTCTTTGTTCTCTTCTTTTTTATCTCATTCTTTCCAAATATCTCGTCCCCATTGCCATTACTATTTGCCGTTTTCATATCCTCTACCCGTTTCGTTTTTATTTTTGCTTTGTATGCCCCCAAGTCTTCAATTTCCCAGCTGTTTTTCACTTTACACTCAAACAAAAGGGGGGAAGGGAGACTCTTGTCAAATTTGCCAAATATGATGATACCATCAACTGAGGCATGCAAACATATATCCACGGAAACAAAAAATAATATGAGATATTTTTGTTTTTTCATTCTTTTTGGCTATGAAGTTCAGACAGCCAATATGTTGTCAGTCAGTGCAATTCATCAATTCAAGGTAGGTAATTTTGTCCCTTTCTTCTCTTTGTGTTTTCTTTCCTCATTATGTCCCTCTGAGTGATGGGTTAACTAATGCATGCTTGCTTGCTTGCTTGCTTCCCTGGCCTTTCCCTTTCCCATAAACAAGGAAACAAAAGCAATAAACGCTGTCCCCCGGCCAATCCCCCCCCCCCTTTGACTGCTCCCCGCGTACAGGGGGGAGGGGTCTTCCTACCGCTTTTTGAAGCCGGTTCAGGATAGTTTTTTTGTTCACTGTTCTTTGTATCATTTCCCCATCCTTACACCCTTTTACTACATGTAACCTAACCAGGACGTGGGAGATGACCACTAGGAATGCCTATCAAATATCGAATTATCAAAACGAGAAAGATAAAAGATAAACAAAAACCTGGATGATGAAAGAACAGGGCTCTTTTTTTTCCCCATTGTCAACCTCCCCGCCGCGGTCCGACCGATTCCCTAAATAAATAAACCTTTTCCAGATTGTGTTACTGGCTGCATAGAGCGAAAGATGCGCTGGAGAAGAGAAAGAAGGAAGGTAGCAAGGTAGCAAGGTAGCAAGCACATGGATCTACTGAGGGTAATCTACAGCGGTTTCATCGGAAGCCAAGCTTGTGTTTTTGTTTCCTGGCCCGCAACAATACGCAGTGCTCGCTTTCTCTTTGGAAATTCAGGGGAATGGAAGAAATGCAAGGCCAAGCTAGAAAAAGCTGAGAAAAGGATGGTTTGATTGGATGATGTTTTGTTCTCTTTTACTTTTACTTTTACCTTCATAAGGTGGGGGGAGAATGGCGAACGGGAAGAAAACAAGGAAGAGAATTAAAAAGAAAAGAAAAGAAACTTTCATTCGAGCTCGTCGTGGACATCAAAAGCAGAAGCAATCCTCCCCTTCCCTTCCCCTTTTGCATCCCCAAACATTGATCCCATTCTCCATAGTTCATCCAATAGAGATACCACGAAGTCTTGATGCGATTCCCTAGCTTCTGTTTCTGTCCGGATCCCATGGCAGTAACAGAAAGTAAAAAAAGAAGAAGAAATAAATAAAATAAAATAAAAGGGAAAAAGCAAAAGATCGAGGTCCGAACCACCCAACCAAATTTCTATTTTCACAGGTACACTCCCCCTGCTTCTCCCTCATTCATTCATTACTCTGATATTGTCGGAATCCCTACTCCGTCCACTTTATCCCTAGTTTTGAAATCACAGGGTATTATTGTCTCCTTCTCGAGTCAAAGTTTTTTTTATAAAAGTTTCGGAGCCCGTACGTAAGAATGTACCGAGATAGAGAAAATAAAAGAGTAAAAGGAATAAGATCAGGATTGACGGAGAAGAGGGCCTTGCGGGTTCATTTTGAGGTGGGGAAGGATCGTTGATTCTGCGATTAATCTAGATGCCGAGACGAGTCTTGCGCCAATGCCTCCGCTTGGCGTTATATCTATGTTGAGAGAAATGTGCCTGTCAGCCAAACGGTTCCAAATCATATATCATATATCTTGTGATACGATGCGGCCCTTTCGAGTCACTTTGTTTGGTTCAAGATATCCTCCTTTTTGCCAAGCATGTCTAGGTCTATAACGCCCTACAGTCGTTCGGGTATTATATCCCTTTCGAATCTTGCGTTCCCTAACCCGTTTCCAACTTTCGTTTTACGGAATCCCCCTGGCCGTACTCCCCCCCCTCCCCACGGTCAATCTCCAAAACCTTCTCCCCTCCCTCTGATCCAGGCTCCGCAAACGAAAAATAGAACGGGGAATGTTACCTGATGGTGTTTCCGGTCCGCAGACGAATCCATTGGGGAATGGGGCGGTTCTGCTTCTGGGCTTTGGCAAGCTTCTGCTTGGTACGGAACGATTTATGGCTCTGTTTTATTCAGACGATATCGAAGTCGGGGAAAAATTAGCCCTTGGCCCATGATTTTTATTCTTCTGGCATATATTGTTTTCCCCGCAAACGGACGGTCTGTGAAGGACTTACCGGCATCCTGGCGGTCTAGGGTACTGCAAATGCTCGAGACTGTGATGGAGCTGATAGTTATTGATGTCGGGAGGGGGAGGCGCAACGGGACACTGGCACAGCGAAGTTTTTGTGTGGGAAACTCGCTTACCGATCAGGTTTAGCGTGGTGGAAATAGGCAGCTTTGGGCCAAAGCGGTGAAATGCGGCATAATGATGTCAAACGTTCATCCCATTCATTGTCTTGCGGCGGGTTAAGTGTGCAACGGAACTGATGAAGTGGGCAGCTTGAAACACCTTTTGTCCCCCTCTGCTACATTGCACATCAAGCGCCCTTAACACGGGCTCACAACAGGGCTTGTTGACGAAGTACCAGATGATGCTGTTACCTGATATCCTTGTCTCTCCCTACTCCACATCTACCTAGGTTCCTAGGTTCAAGAATATGGATTCATCAATAGTACCTTCTTCTCTTGCCTTTTTCAATAGACATGTACATTGTCTATGCCTCTTCGAATTCCACCCACACACGCACACACAATCTTAAAGAGATCGGGTTTATCTCACGCTGAAGATCTTCGCCTAGGGCCGTTCTAGATACTAGTATCTACAACCTGTGCCTGGGGCAGCTTTGTAATATAGTGTTAGCTGGCAGTACATCTCAGGTCCAGAGAAACGAGAAGAAGAGAATCAAAGCCTCAAAAGGAGGAAAATCCGGTGGCGCAGAATGAATGAAAGAGAGAGAAAGGAAATAAGAGATGCAGAAACAAACGGAGCCAGAACACACCTACTTTTAAGAAAAAATACAGGAAAATCACAGCGGATGTCCAAATCCCCGGACAGGGCCCAGTTGGACATTTCTCAATTTCTCAAGTGCTACCCCACGATATTGGATGGGGGAATTTCGTTCATTTTATGCCTGCCACCTCAACATCCATTCTGGAGCGAACCATACATACTTCATTCCACAAAATAAATATCTTCCCCCGCTCACCCAGAGCAAAGAATTTATTTATAGGCGCTATATTTACAATAGAGCATGGACTCAAAGCACACCTTCACAAGTTGTAATTTGTGCAGATTGATCAAATTTTAACTCCGAAGGTTAATATATATATATATATATAGAGAGGGAGAGTAAACAATCGGGCAAGGACAATAGGTAAAGCCTAATAAGTAAACGATACAATAGCAAGCTCAACACCAATTTTTGACCAGCCACGCAAATAAAGACAACCCACTGCTCCCTGGTTGCCCTACCGAGCCTGAGGAGATCAAGGCGAAACTCGTCCTTCATACATCTATCTATCTATGATTTATTCAAACCGACTACTACAGATCATATATACAACTTCCACACCTGCTCTACACAACGACGGACTCTGTCCTGTCCATATATATATATATGCCCCTCGTACATGTATGTACATGTACATCTAGTGAGTTCTAAACCTAACTAAACCAATAATAATAATAAAAAATAAGGAAAGGAAAGGAATCGAGAACGAGAACGTCTAAAGGGGAAAATGTATTTACTTTTTTCCCTTGTTCTTGACGAGTTTCAGAATCAGAGTTACGTCTTTTTTTCTCTGCTTCCTTCTTTCATCAATGCGAGCGCTAACTCGAACTCTAACTCTAATAACACTCATTTAAACTTCCGGCACGAAAGTTTTTTTTTTTTTTTCCTTTTTTCTTTTCTTGGAAAAGAGGAGAGAGATACTATGTATATATCGCGCCTAGGTTCAAATACATATATATGGGTTGCCTCTTCATGCGTTCACGAGGACAAAGTGATGGAGAGGGTTGTTTGCTTGAGCTGGGAAGGGCTAGGTTGGTGGTGTTATTTTTGAGATATTTCTCTCTCTCTCTCTCTCTCTCTCTCTCTCTCTCTCTCTCTCTATTTCTCGGAGGCAAGCAGCCAGGTAAGGCAACAGGCAACAGGCAAACAGGCAGCAAGCAGTCGAAAACCTATTTACTATTTATTCTGTTCCTCAATTCTCTCCTTCACTTCTTCACATCTTCGTACAAACATGGACAGGCACAGGCACAATCGTTATGGCAATCCCGATTCCTCACCAGGCAAAATGCATTTTTAATGATGTCATTCGGCATTCGGCGGGGGAGGAGGAGGCGCCGAAGTGCGATCGATGTCAGCACCCGCCAAGCCGTGTATAGTTTGTATGCAGTACAAAGTACGGAGTAACTAGTGGGTAGCGCTGAAGCAGCCTGCTTAGAATGTGGCCTTTTGGTGTAGTTTAGTGGCCTATTATTCTGCTAGCAGTGGATGCTGCTGAAATTTTGAACTTAGCAAGCTGCTGTGTGTGGGCTTTTCTGAACAGTAACTTAAATAATCATGACCTGGAAAAGTACCGCGCGGAGATTGAGTTTTTCACATTTAAGGAATGGAAGGCTGAGCTGGGTTTTGACCAGATGGAAGCGTATCATAATCATTGCGCCTTTGATATCTGTGAGAATCAAATATATAGGGCTCAGTTCATTGTACATGTACATGTACTTGCTGTTTTGGAGGAAGTTCTGATATTCCTGCCTTGAGGTTTGCGGTCAAAAAACCTTGCCAGTATTGTTTCTCAGTTACTGGTGGACTCCCCTCCACCTCTCCGTTGTTTAAAATCATGTGCGGTGCTTTCCATGAAATGTTGATTAGCTCCTGTTTCTTGCATTCTGCCTCCCCCTTTCAACGTTGTAGACAGCTGTCAAATCCCATCCAAAATGCACCATCTAATATTTCAACTTCTCACCAACCAAGCCAAGAGTACTCTTTAAATTATGTATATAGAATAGCACCTGTTATTCTAAATCAGCAATATTGCAGATTGAATGAAATATGATTCTGAATCTGAATTTAAAATAAATTTCTTAGCAGATGCTTGAACTAAGTTTGTGTCTAATTTTTTTTTTTGGATGAAAATACTTTATGGTTGAGTATTGTGTAATCACAATTTCATTTGAGCAAATATCATAGATACTCTGGTAACAATCAATTTCATAAGAGGAAAAAAGTACAATCCATTGTGTACTAAGTACAGGAAGACAGAGGACATGAGCCTGGCCACAGAAAGGCAGAGTAGCTACTGTCTAAATGCTTCCCTGATTTTAAAAATTTGTTGAATGCATAAGGCGCACCATGGGCGAAAGACGAGGAGCTCTGGGAGCCGTGTAGGTGGGTCTGCGCCGATGGAATACGCTAAAAAACAAACAATGAGAGCCAGAAACCAACAGAACCAAGCAGCACCAGAGTTTTTAACGGCGTCGGAAAACTGAATGCAGAGCGCGCTTAAGATGAGTAGCAGTTGATAGTAAGGCCATACGTGAAAACACTATTTGGAGACATTGTCAGTGGACTGCTCCAGAGTAGATAAATGGTTCCACAGTCATGGACAAGCTCTTACTGCGGCGTATTTGGATCTCCAATGGAGATCCGTATAAATAGCTTTCCCGACAATGTTATCTCCGACGCAATCAATCGATTTTTCAAGGCTTCGCAGATAAAGCTCGTCACCGTGGATCGGCTCGAATTGATCGATGGGTGTAATCGGCGTCTGTTGGTTATAATAGTGGAGCATATAACGTTGGAAAAACAGGAGGACATCATCCGGGGACGCTGTTGGAGGGGGGAATTCGGGTTTGGGAGTTGGGACGCCTGCGCGGACAAGGGAAAGCATGTTGGCAGTTCCCAAACAGTTGGGCTTTGAAGCTAAATGTCAGTGAAGTAAACATTTAGATTGAAGAATACTCCGCTCATGTTGGGTTTGGTCGTCTGTGCTATTGGCAGGCCGATGGGTTATGCAGCGATATCTAGTTTAGTGGCAAGGAGAATGGAGTGGGGGAGCTGGTCACTCAAACACCCAAAGCTGGAAGGAGCTCAATTCCCACGCTCCAGATTTCTCCGACGAAGACCTGGAGAACTTGGAGGTATACTCGTCGACGGAAGGAGCAACGCGGAACCCAGTACTAGGTCACTTTCCTTTGACGAATCCGTAGAGGTAGCGTCTTGCCGGTGTAGCGAGCCAGTAAAGAAGTCATACAAGCGCATGGAATAATGGTACTATTAGTGCATTAGTAGAACCATTTTTGACATCAACTATTCGCCTTTGTAGGGCTCACATAGTGGTAAATTGATCTTCCCAGACGAGTGTGCATCGTCCACCCAATACCTTTATTGCCAACATACTCACAAAGTTCATCATCAGTGGCAAGGTAGAGCATGGCACCAGTCCCATGAAATGAAAACTCTAGGGATTGGATCTCCTGAGAGTTCACATCATGTCGGTAGGTTACTGCAAAGCATTCTCGAAAGTAGTTGAGTATTGCTTCATTCGAGTCATGAGGATGAGGACTTGGAGGCCACGGCCGATGAGGAGCAGAGCCAAATTGCAGTTTGTTTCGCGGCATCACAGTGACTGACTCCGGATGTCTAGTTACCCCGATCCAAATGTAGATATGGTTCGATGCAGATCACACGCGAGATTAAATAAAGGAAATGAGTTAGGTTGATTTACCCATCACCAAAAGAATTCCAACAAGGATTGGAACGAGACCAGTTTTCGGGAACAGGATAGAACATTCAAATCACGTATGTGTTGGGGGGATTGGATTGGGTGATTCGTACCCTCTATACCACCACGGCGCTGGTGGTGATTGAGCTCTTTTGCCCTAGTGGCCTAATAGTATGCACTACCAGGCTCTTGAAGCAACCTTGGAAGAGACATGACTAAGGTCAGGTGACATTGGTGAGATGTTTGGCTCAACGTGTAACATGATAATTATTTGCAACATCTTTCACATTTTCAGAAGTCTGAATGAATCAAAGATGTGGCCATAATGATTTCATTCTAGTTCAAGAATCTGCCAAAAGAATCATTTTGAATCTAGATTCAGAATCATACTTCATCCAATCTACAATATTTCTGGGTTAAAATATCTCTTAACCTGCGTCTACTCTCTTGTTATTCAGTCCGCTACATTTAGCTTTTGAGTTGTGACTTGGGGGTGATCAAGTCCGCTTCTAGCACTCTTTCTTATGACTTTTCTTTGATGGACTAGGCTGCTCTGGCTTCTTTAAAAGCTTCTAGCACTTTATTCAAAATAATTCACTGGTACTAACATCCAGTGGAACTCAATTTTCCTTTCCCTTCATTCCCTCTTAATGACCGTTCTTTTTCTTCCCTCATGAATCAACAAATAGATTCTGTTGGATCTAGTGCCGGTGGGATGGTTATGGGAATGAGGTATATTGTGCTTCCACTGATCATTGCCTCGCTTCTACTGTCAATTCTCAAAAGTGAGAGAATTTTAGGGAGTCAACCTCTTGTGCGGAGCAAGGGTATTAAAGGTGCAGTTGTAGTTGGAGGAGAGTTCTTTATTTCACCCGAGGACCTAAACAAAGCTCTCAGACGCTGGGCCGCAGAGTTACCTCGGGAGATCTATGTTGATATACTCAACGAGGGGTTGGCTGAGAGACACTTGGGCAAGAATTTTCCCGGATGAAAAGAGCACCAGAATACCGACATCTTTGGATAAAAGTTACAGACGCCCTTAAAAACGCCAAAAAAAAATTTTTTGAGAAAGCGGTGCGAAACGCACGACAGGCTGTGATAAATGCTTGGGGTGAGAGTGGTATCCAGTTCCTTGACTTTAATGTTGCACAGGGGTGGACGAAAGCTGCGGGTAGGCTTGCCCGTGCCTGCCCAGATTACACGCGCGCCGCAAGCTATATCGTGCATGCGGTGGTAAATCGGCTCAGGAATGTTCGTTCTGGAAGATCATTGTATCTAGAGCCTGGGCTGAAAGACCTTCAAGACGCGATTTCCTTAACACGCAACGCTTCTCCACCACAGCCAATCGCAAGTGATGAACTCTGTTCAATGGGGTTGCGACTTAACGCCATGGACTTGGTAGAGCCCCTCGGCTCGGTCTCCCTCGAAATCACAGATGGAGATATTGCAACTGAGAATGTGAGTTTTGAATGGGCTCCAAATGCTGATATGGCAGTTGTGGAAGAACTTAGTGACCACGATTCTTCTTCAATCTCTGGGGACATTCCCACCAACGTGGCTGCCGAAGGAGGGTTTCATCCCGTACTGGGTCGCGATTCAGCGAATTCGCCGAGACCAACCAATGATAGGGCAAGCCAAGAAGTGCTAACAGCATGCACTTCAAGTCACGGTACAGGCGGTGCTTCTACCAATATGAGTGACTCACAACCCAGAAAGAGACAGCATATAGATGGTCATTCAGTTCTAGGAAGTACGCAAGGTTTGATTGGCGATATTGAATCCAGGATTCAAAAACAGGCTGTAGCCGATGCTACCCCTGGCTCTGCCGCGTGTGATACTCCTGCAAGTCGTTCGAAGTTACTCCCAAACGCAAAGGCACAAAGAAATCAGCAAAGTACTCATGAAAAGGCAATTCATCCCAATAAACCGGAGGTTGAAGCTGGGTCGGGAGTTCAAAATCGGAATGTTGCAGGCACTACTCTTAGTTCGTCCACGAGTGGTACTCTTGCGAGCGGTCTTAAATTACGCTTTAAGTTCCACCCAGAAGGAAGGGAGCGGCCAAAACTCCAAAATACTCCCAAGAAAGCAGTTCTCCAGAAAAGACCCAGAGGTTGAAATTGGATCCAAGATCCACGATCAGAATGTTGGCCAAGACCCAGACAGCTCACCCAACAACAGCCACCCTACAACAACTATAGTTCTCGAAGACATCCTTCGTCGTCTTGGGCATGAACCCGTTCAGAAGCTCCAGGCATTGCAAGCCAACGGCCATCTTGTGCTGGACAACGTGTTTGATTGGTGTGAAGCAGTGGATCAGGACCAACCGCTGCTTCAGCTAGCGGAATTGGAGGCGACGATATTCTTGCACCACTGTGGCGGCGACAAAGAGATGTTTCAGAGCTTGCAATATGGACTATTGCAGCAGTTGATTGAGACAGATCCGGTACTATGGATATTGTACGTTTGCCTGCAGAACGGCAAGCAAGAACTTGTTGCGTTTCCACAACCAATGTCCATCCAGTCCATCCAGTCCATCCAGTCCATCCAGTCCATCCATGATGAAAATAGTACAACTCATTCTTGCCCTGCTAGCGTGAAAACTCGATGCATTATAAGTCAGGATTCACACACGCCAAGCCAAGTATTGTTCTGTTTTATGCAGGAGAAAAAGTTGCTGGTCAAAGTGTCATTTTTCAGCCAGCATTGCTACCCTTAACCGAGATATCTGGAACTACTTGTGTTGGTAGATTAACAACTTGTAAATCAACTTCAGTCTCTACGAGCCAGTCATGAGCCCGTGAAGTTGAATTTAATAGAAGACAACGCAATGCATGTTGCACCATTCAAGATCGCGACATCACTGCGAGGCCTTAGTCCTGGAGCTGACGCAGTTCTTCTCCAAAGGCCATATAATCTGTACAGATCCTACTGTTGTGGCTGAAGTCAACCTTCTTCTTGGCAATGATCGAGATTTGGCATGGGAATTCATTCTACAGTGGCGAGCGTTGGCAATTGAGCACATAAAACTTCATTTTTCAACCTGTGGCGATGGACAGAAAAGTCAGTTTACGGAAGTCAGGCATACAATCCGGAAAAAGAGGCCATTGAAAGCAAGGGATAGCAAGGCGTTGGCAGTTGATCGGAGGTTTGGAGGTTTGGAGGTTTGGGGGTTTATGGGGTGGCAGACGTTTGGATGGCGCGATATTGCAGGGACAGGGTGAATATGTATTTAAAGGTTTGATCATTAAGGTACTCCGTAAAGTAAATGCATGTAATTGCCGGTGCGAGGACCCTGAACAAGCAAAGCATTCAAGAAGGCTGCTCGCAAAGAGTCTGAATATCCTTTCCTTTATATATATATATATATATATATATTTAATACATATAAAGTAGAAAATAAATAAATAAATAAATAAAAATAAGATAAAAATAAACTAAAGATTAAAGATGGGGTTTAGGATCCGAGCTCGGGGGCCAGGGCTGACCCCCTTGCTTCTTTCTTGTTCGTCGTCTCTCTTCCTCTGTTCTGCTTTTCGGGACGGCCTCTATGTTTCACCGGCCTCCGTGTAGGCGCGTTCGGGCTGGCCGGGCCAGCTTGCTTCCAACAAGGGCACAGAACATGTTATGCAATTGGTGCTGGGGCTGCTGCTGCTGCTGCTGCTGATGATGATGATGACCGTACTGGCGGTGTAACTGCGACGACTTGCTCACAGCCCATCTGCCAAGCTGACTGGCTAGAGTGTGACAAGTCAAACAAAAAAAAAAAAATAAAAAAAAAATTCGCAATGACCTACTCCTACTCCGATGAAGGATTTGGTGGAAGAAGGGGTCAGTTGTCATTCTGGCTCAATGACTGATTTCTCGCTGGATGAAAGCATGATCATGATTGGCGGCGGTGCTTTTCTTGTTACCTGGTTTTGAAAACCTTTTTCCTTTTTTATTTTATTTTTTTAATTTTTTAATTTTATTTTTCCCCTTCTCTTCCTTCTCTGCAAAATGACGAGGAGCTTCATTGCATGGATGTGCGTAAGTCGAGAGAGACAAGCTTTTTGATCTTCCATGACAAACCCCAAACGGGTTAACTTCTGCTTTTCGTCCGCTTTTCTTCATTGCTGACGACAAGAGGCAATATCAATGGCAACAAGGGTAAATTGTTGATCTGCTTTTGTGAAAATTTTGTTTTATCTTGATGCTTTTTTTCTAAAAAAAAATAATATTTTTTTTCCCCCCGTGTCATATCCTCGGGCTTTATTATCTCCGGCAATCCGTGCACCCCCCATGAGACGTATTTTTGGCAAAATTAACTGCAGGGCTATATTTTTCGACGTGAGGGAACCAAAAAAAGAAGAAAAAAGAAAAAAAAAATTAGATGACTCACAAACCTTTTTTTTTCATCGGTGCCTGGAAAGCGAGAAAAAGCTAGGTTTGGTTTTTGAATAGCTTCCCTTGTCGGCGGAAGGAGCAGAAAGCCTGCCGATGTTGGGGAAAAAAATACGAATGGCCTGTTGACTGACTTGACGAGTTGGACAAAACCCGATGTGACGCGGCGGAGCGTCCGCTTTTTTTGATCCCCCATGCACCAGATACATTGTAATTTCGTTGCAGTCGGTGCATCGGTATCCCCATGGAGTGGACAGGGTTAGGGGGAATAAATTTAGTAGATTCCGAGAAAGTTTCGAAAATACCGAGTCGCTGACCAGGGGAGTCCCGAGGTCGTGAAACCATCTCTCTCTCTCTCTCTCACATTGCCATGTCGGGAAGACGGGTTCAGTGAGACTCCGTGTAGCGAAGTCACCTCTGCGTATTCCGTACTCCGTTCCATCATCATCATCATCATCATCATCGAGTTAATCTGACTGTTGACAACCTTGGAAGAAGCTCTTTCTTTGAGTTGATTATTGTGATGGATGAAATGGAATGGAAACAGCGATGCCCAATCATGTCAAGCCAACGGAGATAAAACGCAGTAGTATGCACCGACGAACGACAAGACAAGCATCAGGAGATTAACACTAGCCTGTAGTTTAGCGAGCCAGCGAAGTCCCGATGCGGCAATGACATCGTATTCGTGACGAACGTCACCGAGGCCGACGGTGGTGGAGTAGTTTCAAGTGACAAGACGATCAAGTGAAAGCTACGGAGCCAACCTGGCTGGGGACACAACCAGCGATCGACGCAGAATATCGCGGACTGACATCACTCCTAGGACGAGGTATTCCTTACGTGGAGCAGGAAACGGCGTAAGAAGCAATGAATTTAAATAAAATAAATATAGTTAGTTAGTTCTAGAAGAAATACATACATAAAAGGTACGGAGTACACAAGAGATACATGGAGTCCAAACACAAGCCACAAACGCAGTTCAGTCGCACAGATGTACTGCACAGATACTGCACAGATGTACTGGACAGATGCACACGGGATGCATATCTCTGCACATCCATCTGATATGCTCCGGCTACGGTCCAGTTTGTTGACTTCCAAGGTTGCCGATGAGCAATTTCGTGTCAAATCAATCGCGGAGGCCAGAACTGGCAAATCACAGCCGCGCATGACATAAGCGGTAACCGCAACGAGGCTAGCGCCGCAATGCACGGCCTGGATTAGACTCCGGAGCCGTGCGAAATAATATTGCACAATTACAGGCCGCGTATGGCGCGATACGTCATAGCGGCCACGGCTGCCATGACTGCCATGTGGAGCGCGTAATTTACGGCCTCGAGACGGGGGCGGCCGCTGGTGCAATCACCCGAGCAGCGTTATGCAAGATATGCACAACGCCAACAACCTCGGAAGTCTCGTGCGGTGGCCCTCCTAGGTACCAGGTACCCTCGCGCGCCGGCGATTCAGCAACGAGCCACAGGTCACAGGTACCAGGTACCAGATGAGCGTGGTGGGTCTTAGCCGAGGTGCCATTTGTGCGGCCAATAGGGGAGGGGGTCCCTTGGCGCAGGCTCGGCATCGGAAGACTGGAAGCCCGTCCCGTGGGTCCTCGCCCTTGGGCTTGGGGAGAGACAATGCCCAGTCCAACAAGATGACGATGAATGGGGATGATGGGGATGATGGGGGTGATGGGGGTGATGGGGGTGGTGAGGATGATGAATGGAGGTTATCAATGAACTCGGACAGGCGCAAAGCCAGAACGGGGGGCTGCAAACAGCGTACGCCGGGGACCCAGCGATGCCAGCGATGCCAGCGATGCCAGGAATGCCAGGAATGAATGCCAGGAATGAATGCCAGGATACGAGAACCAAGGTAGGGCAACGGGGGTCCCAGCAGGCAGCCGGAATAATGATTGGAGCCGCCCGAATCTTCGAGGGCCCCAGGGGACGGTGGAGAAAGCTTGGTTTCGACGATATTGGCTTTGTGGAGCCCAATTCTCCAGGAGACTCCAGGGATCTGGGCCTGCTTGTTCCAAATGGTTTTATTTTTCTTTTCCCTTTTTTCCTTTTTTTTAAAGCTATCTTCCTTGTTGCTTTGCTTTGCTTTTTTTTTTTTTTTTTTCGCCTCCTGCTGGCAAAGGGGGAAGAGCTGGTGTTGGAGAGCACAGTCAGAGGTCGTATTAAAAGCATCATCCGCATCGGCAAATATTCTTTTCCTTCTTTTTTTCTTTTTCTCTCTTTTTTCTTTTCCTTTTCTTCTTTCTTTTTGTTTTATTTGCAATTCATTGAAACATGCTTTCCGTGCTTCGCATGCCCTCTTGGTCCTCATTTTATAAATCTCTCCCCACCTCCCACCCCCACCAGGACGAGGAACAGCCACCATAAGCTTGACTTTCCTGTCTGGTGTCATACACAGTCATCGTGGGATAGATAACCCCCTTGCGTCTGGATAATCCGAAATTTATTCATTACAGCTATCGTTCCCGTGCGACTTGCTTCTTCTCTTTCTTGTTCTTCTTCTTCTTCGTGCTGTTTCGTTTCGTAGGCGCTGTCCTCCTTCCCGCTGCGATCCCCATATGGCTTCTTGGCCCAGGACTCATCTCCGGACATTATAGACATAGCGCCAAAGAGCCTCCTGGGACTACCCCGGAGTTTCCTGTCTGTCGTTCGTTCCCTCTGTGGGTTCAGGTGTTGGCTAGAATCGACTTTTTTTTTTTTCGTTCTTCCAGCTTGCCCTCTTCCTCCACCCGTCGTTGAAACACTGGCAGCTAAACCCTCTCCTCCGATCTTGCCTGGAATTGCATCTATCAAACCTACTCCTATCTTCCTGCCCATCTGTCCGTCTGCCAGTCCGTGCAGGCGAAGCTGAGCGCAACAATGGACGGGGACCCAGAAAAACAAAGCGCTGCCGTGGAGAAGTCGGCGGTCCCTGATACTGGCCTCGAGAGCTTACCCGCAGTGACTTCAGGCGAGAAATCCAGAGATGCCAACAACGAGATATCGGGCTCTGGTTCTGGCTCTGGTTCCGGCTCCGGCTCGACCGTGAGCAATAACGATGACCCTACAAATCTCAAAAAACTTGACTCGAAAGTGGTTGTTCCCCCGTCGAAGGAGGGAGATCTCGACGCTGCTCTCGCCCACCTTCCAGAACAGGAACGGACCATCCTCAAGGAACAGCTCGATATCCCCGTTGTCAAGGTTAACTACATCACTCTGTTTCGCTATGCCACGAAGGCTGATCTCCTGGTGCTCTTCGTGGCCGCCTTTGGTGCGATTGCTGGTGGCGCTATACTTCCTCTATTCACGGTACGTTTTTTTTTTTTCTGGATTTTTTTTTTTGATTTTCCATTTCTAAGTCTTTCTTTTATTTCACTCTATTTCACTTTTTCCAACTCTTGTCGCTCCTCCCTGCTAGAGTCAGGTTAAAGTAAGGTCTGGGTCTGGTTGTGCTAATTCTACCAAACTCTGTTTGAGGTAGATTATCTTCGGGGCCATGGCTGGCACGTTCAAATCGATTGTCCTACACACCATCACCATAGACGAGTTCAATTCTCAAGTTTCGAAGTTCGCTCTATACTTCGTCTACCTTGGGATCGGCATGTTCGTTCTTATCTATATCGGGACCGTTGGCTTCATCTATGTCGGCGAACAGATCTCACAGAAGATCAGAGAAAAGTATCTCGCCGCTATCTTGCGTCAGAACGTCGCGTTCTTCGACAAACTGGGTGCTGGCGAGATCACCACCCGCATCACCGCCGATACTAATCTGATCCAGGACGGCATATCGGAGAAAGTTGGCCTGACCATGACTGCCCTGGCGACGTTCGTCACCTCCTTCATCATTGGCTTCGTCAAGTTCTGGAAATTGACCCTTATTTGCTCATCGACCGTTGTCGCTCTCACCGTCCTGATGGGCTCGGCTTCCCGATTCATCATTGGATTTAGTAAGAAGTCGTTGCAGAGCTACGGTGAGGGTGGAACCGTGGCAGAGGAGGTCCTCAGTTCGATTCGGAACGCCACTGCTTTCGGAACTCAGGAGAAGCTTGCACGGCAATACAATACTCATCTCCTTGAGGCCCGGAAATGGGGAACTAAACTGCAGGTCGTGATCGGAACCATGGTTGGAGGCATGCTGGCCATCGTGTTCCTGAACTACGGCTTGGGTTTCTGGATGGGTTCGCGTTTCCTGGTCGACGGAGAGGCCAGCCTTCAAGACATCGTAACCATCTTGCTGGCCATTATCATTGGTTCCTTCAGCTTGGGTAATGTCACTCCACACGTCCAGGCTTTCACTTCGGCGATCAGTGCAGGTGCAAAGATCTTCAGTACCAT
This sequence comes from Histoplasma ohiense, assembly GCA_017607445.1. Classification (NCBI taxonomy): domain Eukaryota; kingdom Fungi; phylum Ascomycota; class Eurotiomycetes; order Onygenales; family Ajellomycetaceae; genus Histoplasma; species Histoplasma ohiense. Next base: position 603,410 of record JAEVHH010000007.1, on the reverse strand, counting down.
TGACCGCGTATCCCCGATCGATCCCACCTCCGACGAAGGCATGAAAATCGAGAATGTCGAAGGCGTCGTCGAATTCCGAAATATCAAACATATCTATCCCTCCCGGCCAGAGGTTGTTGTCATGGAGGATGTCAGTTTGCTGGTTCCCGCTGGTAAGACAACCGCGCTTGTCGGTCCATCTGGCTCCGGTAAAAGTACGGTTGTCGGCTTGATGGAACGATTCTACAATCCCGTTAATGGCGCTGTTTTCCTGGACGGTCATGATTTGAAAACCCTCAACACGCGTTGGCTTAGACAGCAGATCTCCCTGGTTAGCCAGGAGCCAACGCTTTTTGGTACCACCATCTACATGAACATCAAGCAGGGCCTGATAGGTTCCAGTTTCGAGCAGGAATCGGAAGACAAAATCAGAGAACGCATCGAGAATGCTGCGAGGATGGCCAACGCTCACGATTTTATCTTGGGACTTCCAGAAGGCTATGAGACCAATGTTGGGGAACGAGGTTTCCTGCTCTCCGGTGGCCAGAAACAACGTATCGCGATTGCTCGCGCGGTGGTTAGTGATCCGAAGATTCTTCTGCTGGATGAGGCCACTTCTGCCTTGGATACGAAGTCAGAAGGAGTCGTCCAGGCTGCGTTGGATGCTGCGGCAGTAGGAAGAACCACAATCGTCATAGCCCATCGCCTGTCTACGATCAAAAATGCTCACAACATCGTTGTTATCGTGGGTGGACGAATTGTCGAGCAAGGCACTCATGACGAATTGGTCGACCGTGATGGCGCTTATCTCAGGCTCGTCGAGGCACAGCGAATTAATGAAAAACGAGAAGCCATCGGCTTAGAAGAGGATGAGGAAGATGAGGAGGATGATCTCATGAAATCCAAAGAGTATACGCTTAATCGTCAGGCTTCCGGCCCCTCTCAGAACGTGGCTCCTGGCACGTATCGCGGGACTGGCGCAGATGATGAGGAACTGAAGCTGACCACCACCAACAAATCGATTTCGAGCTTAGCCCTTTCCAAGCGGACTCCAGAAACCCATCAGAAATATGGCCTGTTTACCCTTATCCGATTCATCCTTTCCTTCAACAAACCAGAAGCCCTATTAATGTTCTCCGGATTCCTCGTTTCCATAATCTGTGGTGGCGGGCAGCCCACGATGGCAGTATTTTACGCCAAAGCGATCGCTACACTTTCCCTCCCCGAACAACTCTACGATAAACTGAAAAGCGATGCGAGTTTCTGGTCGCTCATGTTTCTCATGCTTGCACTCGTGACATTACTTTCATACTCTGTTCAGGGAAGTATTTTTGCCATTTGTTCTGAGCGGCTAATTCACCGCGCACGGCTCGAGGCTTTCCGCGCAATGCTTCGACAGGATATTGTCTTTTTCGATCATGAGGACAATAGCACCGGCGCTCTGACCTCATTCCTGTCCACTGAGACGAAGCATCTTTCTGGAGTCAGCGGAGTAACTCTTGGCACCATTCTCCTCGTCTCGACCACCCTCGCGGCAGCATGCATCGTAGCGTTGGTCATCGGCTGGAAACTTGCTCTCGTCTGCATCACAACCATCCCTATTCTTCTCGGTTGTGGATACTACCGATTTTACATACTGTCTGTTTTCCAGACTCGGTCCCAAAAGGCCTACCAGAAGTCGGCCAGCTACGCATGCGAAGCAACCTCGGCAATTCGAACAGTGGCGTCTTTAACTAGAGAGGCAGATGTTGGTTCGAGCTACCACAACCAATTAGCTACCCAAGCTAAGGCGAACGTGATTTCTGTTCTCAAATCATCCTTGCTGTATGCGGCGTCGCAGTCCATGATGATGTTCTGCATTGCGCTTGGGTTCTGGTACGGCAGCACTCTTCTTGGCAAGGCGGAGTACAGCATGTTTCAATTCTTTGTTGTTTTCATGGAGATTACGTTTGGCGCACAGTCTGCAGGAACCGTTTTCTCTTTCGCACCCGACATGGGCAAGGCCAAGTCTGCCGCCTTAGAATTCAAGAGGCTCTTCGAGAGAAAGCCAGTTATCGACACTTGGTCGACGGATGGTGAGATGTTGGAGACTGTTGAGGGCACCATCGAGTTCCGTGATGTGCATTTCAGATATCCCACCCGGCCCGAACAGCCTATCCTTCGCGGCCTAAACCTGACCGTGAAGCCCGGCCAGTATGTCGCGTTGGTGGGCGCTAGCGGCTGTGGCAAGAGTACCACAATTGCCCTCCTCGAACGTTTTTACGACCCGCTAGCCGGCGGCGTGTATATGGATGGAAAGGAAATTACGAGGTTGAATGTCAACTCGTATCGAAGTTTCTTGTCCCTCGTTAGCCAGGAACCCACGCTCTATCAAGGATCGATCCGCGATAATATCCTTCTTGGCGTCGATGTTGACGACGTGCCCGAGGAACAAATCATCCAGGCTTGTAAATCTGCCAATATCTATGATTTCATCATATCTCTCCCGTAAGTGTTGTTGCTAGATCAAAACACCTCCAGAGATTTTACCACTCTCCCTTAACTCCGACTCCCATGCTGACAATAAAAAAAAAAAAAAACAAACACAGTGACGGCTTCTCCACCATCGTCGGCAGCAAAGGCAGCATGTTATCCGGCGGCCAAAAGCAGCGCATCGCCATCGCCCGCGCCCTCATCCGCGATCCCAAAGTCCTCCTCCTCGACGAAGCCACCTCAGCCCTCGACTCAGAGTCCGAGAAGGTCGTGCAGGCCGCGCTGGACGCAGCAGCGAAGGGCCGCACCACCATCGCCGTCGCCCACCGTCTCAGCACTATCCAGAAGGCCGATGTTATCTACGTCATCGACCAGGGACGCGTTGTGGAAAGCGGCACGCATAATGAGCTGTTGGGGAATAAGGGGCGGTATTTCGAGTTGGTTAGTTTGCAGAGTTTGGGGAAGACCCATTAAACCTTTTTTGGAGGGGAATGAAGTGGGTAGGGTATTTTAGATGGGATGTGCGGAAAACGCCCTTGGAGCGCCGTCATCCTTTTCACTTTATTTTACTATTTTTCTTACGGTGCATAATTTTGCATGGTTCCCCTTTTTCCCTGGGAGAAAGGTATTCCTTCCCCTCCCCTCGTCTCAACCATTTTCAATTGAGTTACTTGTTTTTTTCATCATCTTACCATTCACATTTTTGTGTTTTCTTTCTTTTCTCCCCTTTGTTTTACTGCTGAAGCTTACGCCAGATATATCCCTCCCAGTGGCCAGTGGCCGGCCATTCATCATACATATATGACTACCCGTTATAGGGAGAATATGTGATTTTCATTTATTTTATTTCATTTTATTTCATTTGTTGCAACTACTATATATATACTATATACCCCTTCATACCATCCATACATGCCTTCTCCACTCCCCCCGCACACTTGTTTCATCCATTGCATACCAGGCCAACAAAACCTCTCCACTATATTCTGCTTTCCTTGCTTGATTTAGCGATGTGTTTTATTATTATTACTATTTTTTTTTTTTTTTAATTTATTCCCTTGTGATTTATGGTATTTGGTTTTCCTCTTGTTTTCTTTCTTTTCTACTTTTTATTTTTAATGATGGTGATGGTGGGCTTTTATTTCTCCCCCCCCCACTTTTAAATCTCCTTACCAGATACTCCTAATATGTTTAGCGAGCTAGCTACCTGATTGATGTATGTATATAGAAATGGGTCTGAAAAAAGCGTTTCGTATATATATTAAATATATATGTATTTGTTATTTGTTTTCTTTTGATTGAATCTTGGTCTTGACGTGATGTAGCGTTGCCGAATAGCAATCTTCACTGGTACTCTGGTACTCTCACTCCATGTAGAATTTTTTAGCCAGGAACTACTAATTTTGTTCCTGGTTCTGGGATTAGTAAGTAAGTATCCTACAGTCTTCGAACCCAACCCTCACAATAACCTGGTTATATGCGGAGGCGCAGTCACTCAGCCACCAACGCCACTGCATAATAACCAGGTTATTGCTGGTGTGTGTTCAATTTCATGTTCATACGTACAGGATACTTGTATTTAGTAAGAGAAACACTATTGAATTCAGGTAAATGTGACTTTGCACACAGAAAGTTATATAACCACTAGTTAATGGGAATGCGGTGACTTCCACATTCCCCCTCCCTCTCCCTGCTTTGTTTTTTTTTTTTTTTTTTTTTTTTTTTTTTTTTTTTTTTTTTTTCCCTAGCTAGCTTTCCAGAGCCGAGCAATATATGTTGGGAGTATTCGACCTGGTCAGTAACTACTGTGAATTTGGCACGAGTCCAACCAAGGAATAACAAGGTTAAGAGATTGAGTTTGGAGATTTTAGGGTTATTTTTTCTTTCTGCTTGTACTGTACCTGGGTACGCAACTGTAACTTGCAGGCTTTGCTAGCCCTTTGCTGGCCTGTGCCATACTTAGGTTAACTTCGGAGTTTTGAATCATGGGATTCTGCATTGTAAGGGGGTGTTGGTCAGGTTCCCGAGTGGTAGTGGTGGTGGTGGTGGTGGCGAATTGGTATGATAAATTGATTAATTGGTGGGCTGGGGAAAGCGGGAAAGCGGGAAAGCGGGAGTTTAAACACAAAGCAGAAAAGGGTTCGCGGACTTGTTGGTAATGAATATAACTAGGGAATGAGAGGTGTGGGAATGGCTACCGGAGAAGTAAGAAGTAGCTCTATCATCCAGAAGTCGTAACTGTAGTAGTAGTTAATGATGATAAATGATGTCACAGGGGAAGGGGTTCTTTGCCAAGGTACGGGTGGACCCGAGGCAGAAAGGAACTCTCCAAGGGCCCACGGTGCTTGGGAAGGGTGGAGCCCGAACACTCTAGGTGCTTAAGGGTTTAGCTGTCCCAGGCTAGATAGAAGGCATACAATACAGATAAGGGGTCAGGGCGGGCTCTGGTAATGGTTGGCCTTCCTCCAGGAATCAGGCTCGCATCGGCCAGTTAAATCTAAAGGGGAGCCGCGGAGGGTTCGATTCCCTGTTATCCAGTACTGGTGGGCGTGTTTCGTCTTCTCCCCTTCTCACAAAAAAGCAGACGCTGGCTGGATAAAAATGATGTCACAGCTGCCGCTAAGGGGACGTTTAGAACATGTTCCCCGCGCTTCAAGCGGCTGCTGGATTGTTCCATCCAGGGGCCTGCCTCCGACTATTAGTCCATTATCATTTCCTATGTATTCAGCACGACGCTGTAAACAACCTCCTGCGAAACTGCGAAACTGCGAAACTTCGTGTAACCGCCGCAGCTAGTCTCCAAACATCTCCTTCCAACAGGCATCTATACTGACTAGTATATATGCCAGCAAAGAGTGCTGATGAAACCCACTATCTCCTTGACTGGGGGGCGAGGCATATTTAGGATGCATTTTCTGCCAGCGATTTCACTTGACGATGCTTTACTGGCCCGTATTGCCAGGTTCGGGATAGTTGCTGGTGAAATCAAGGCGGTTACTTGAAGACAAGAACGACATAACCCCGGTTCAACCGCAGTTTCAGTCGAGTGGTGATCGAGAGGCATAGTCCCGAGTTACTGGAGAGACCAGAATTGAGTGGGTAGCAGCTCATCACCCCTGCAGGCTCCTTGCCATCATCAAGTCTCATGCGCACTGCGGACTGCGGACTGCGGACTGTGGACTGTGGACTGGGCTATTGGCTGAGGCTGAGGCTGAGGCTGTTGGCATGCCCTGTTTACGTAGTGCGCAGGTCTGCCCAGGTGGTTTCGCATTATGGAGTCCTACAAACCAAAATATGCGAGCATAAATACGGATCTATAAATGGAGGAAAGCGAAGAAAATACCAGTACTCCGTACGGAGTATTCCTTCAGAGTTTGCCTTGTGGTGGTTAAGCGCCGCGGGTCTAATTTTAGCGTACCACCAACGAGGCTCTTCCCCAGCCTCGTCGCTATCTTGATATAATGGCACATTTCCCATCTTCGAAATGCACCCCAGGATTCCCGGGCCTGCATCGCTCGTTTTGCCTTTTGCTTTCCTTTCGTTCTCTGTAGATCCTATTTTCTTCTACTAGTATTCTTCGCTTTATGGCGCCATAGGACACGCAGTTTTCAATGTCTCATCCCCATACCACGCCTGAATATCGGCTTGCCCGTTCAGACTCGAAAAACCCAGCAACGACATGCTGGGGCCTGAGGGCTGACGGGCAGAAGTGCCGTCGGACTGTGGCATCAGCCAAATCATCACCTTCTGCTCGGGCATCAAAAGGAGCGATTCCGGGCACCAGAGGAATTGGCAATGCCTCCAAGGTTGTATTTTGCTGGCAGCACAAGGACCAGGAGGTTCATGTCCCCCAGGCCTTAACGGAATCGCCTAAGCACCCTGCTTCAAGTCTGAAAACACGATCCAGTATTGAAACTTTGGTAGAGAGAGTTGGATTGCTGGATGTTGGCGATCAACCCCGCGCCGCTTCGGCGGGGAAGGTGTTTGACACAGCTTCTGCACACGGAAAGCCTGCCAAAAACTCCCTTGGCTCGAGGCTGCCCCCAGACGGGCATGGCCTCCAGCGCCGTGGAACAAGAAGGCATTCGATGGATTCTCCAGGGGACGTGATGTTCCAAGTGGATAATGCATCCATAAGTCCCGCAGAGCCAAGACCCGGTTTATTCCAGTCTTCAACGAAATCAAGGAGAAAGTCCAACGTTGGAGGAAAGCTTGTTCGTTTTATTATGGGAATGGGTAAAGATGAAGATATCGTCATTTCGAGAGTGCGACATCCTCTCACGCCTTCAGACTACAAATCACGAACTTCCAATCCATCTGCTCGACCGCCAGCTGTTCATACCCCGCCTCAATCCACAGATACCATTCATGATGGGAGGCATTACCGCCCGTCCCGCGTATCTGATGGTCATGGATTTTCGCCCCTCGCAGTGCCTCAACCGGCAACTCCGGAGCGCCGACCTCGAACCAGCCCACAATATCTATCACCTTCACCAGGTATATTGCATCAGCCACAGCCGAAAACCAGTCCTTCCTCTACTCTGTCAGATACAGAAGCACTTCTATCTTGGATACCCAAGTACCTCTCTCCGATTACCATATCCACCCTTCTAAAAGAGCTATGCGAACCAATATCCAACGCAGAAGAACCAGGATATATATATATGTGCTGGGTAACATCACAAGCCCAAGCCACCTCCCCACCACCAGCGGAGATCGCTTCCTCACTCCTCCTCTCATCACCCAGTGCCGGCATTAGAAGAAGAAACACAGGCGAAATCATGCGTTCCGTTGGCGTTTCTCCAAACAAAGTACATGTCCCGCAGCAAAACAGCGCCACAGACACCATCACCCTGAAGATCGGCCGCGCGGCCAACGTCCACCGCCGAATGAATCAGTGGAAGGAGCAGTGCGGGCACAACCTCACTCTTATGCGGTATTATCCGCATGTAGCTTCGTCGCCATCCGTGCATCCGGGGGCACCGATACCGCCTCGGAAGGTACCTCATGCGCATAAAGTAGAGCGGTTGGTGCATCTGGAGCTGGCGGATAGAAGGGTCAAGCTGCAGGAACCTTGCAGTCGCTGTGGAAGGAAGCATAAGGAATGGTTTGAGATTAAGGCCGATAGGGAACAGCTAAGGACGGTCGATGCATGCGTGAGGAGGTGGGTGGAGTGGAGTGAGCAGGTGAAGAGGAAAATGGGCTGATTTGTGGGTTGGTTTTTTTACGACTGAGAGTGGAATTTTGGGTAATTATTATCCCCCCTTTTTTGTTTACAAAAAAAGAGAAGGAACAAAAATCAAGTGGCATTATTATTTCGTTATTTGCGTGCTTAGACAGATGCTGATACGAGATTTTCCTAGAGGACATTAGTCAGATAGTCCCTCTGGTAGGATGGATTTTAAGTGGTTAATTTCCCTTTGAAAGCTGGGCCATTTGAGCCTGCTACGTGATGACCTACGAAAATTCTGCTTATAAGGCTAAAGAAGGCCTTACTCCTTTTGAGTATAAAATATGAAGTGTCCTTTTGAGGCATTATTGGACGGTCATGACCAATATTATTAATTTGACTACTCAACAGACGAGAACTGCAAGCTTGCGAGAAAAGGCAAAGCGTCTGGAAATGCGGCAAGCATATTGGTTTTACATGTACGACATGGCGAATGAACGGTGTGGGAAACTTTGAATTCTTAGAGAATTTCAAGTGAATTCCTTACACATTACTCCTAGCGAAACAGCCATGGAAACTCCTTGGCCAAAGGGCGTCGCCAACCATTTTCTTACCCGCCTTCCTATAGAAGCGGATTTATATAACGTGCGGACTCGAACGGGTTTAGAACTGTACGCCTAGCTTCTAACCCACGCATCGTTTATGGCAGAGCTGGCCGACACATACTGGAGTCAATGATATGTTAGAGGAGGACGCAAAGCCAAAAATGAGAGCGTATAAGATGGAAAGCGCCTTGGTGATGATTGCGGAGAAGGACGGTGGGGCGAGGGGGGGGGGAGGGGGAGGAAGCATCTGTGGTCAGAATTGATGCTGGGAGCCACAAGATTACAGTCACTGCCGTGCAAAGCACAAGCGCGGCAATCATGCTGTTGAAGCGGCCTAGCTTGTCGGCGATGTATCCAGGCACTGATCCGCCAATGCAGGACCCCGCATTCATTATCGCAATGAGCTGACATGACTTTTCCTGCGTCATTGCGCTGGTGGACAGAGCAAAGGAAGTAAGATAGGTGATCGGAACGAAAAGAGCCCATTCCATGAAATATATCCCCAACGCAAGCGACGGGTGCTCCTGGTCGCGGAAGATGTTTATTAGGCTGGGCAGAACCGTCTGTCCAGGTTTTTTGTGGGAACCCCGCGCGAAACCAGGATAACCCGAGACCACTCAGATCTTTTGAATGTAACAATGCACTCAGATGTAGAAACTAATGACCGCGGAACCGCGGGGCAGGTAACTCGCAACCATACCGCTGGACCAGGAGATCGCGATGAACCCAATGATTCTTGTCGCCCACGTAAATCCAACCCTATAGAACAGCTTCTGTAGAGCTAGCGGGAAGACGATACCACCGAGCGAACCCCGCCGCCGCTGCAATGCCGGAATGCCGGTGACAGTTGCCCGCTTTGGCAGGAAGAAGTGTCAGGGAAGATAGCATTCGTATAATGGGGCCGGGTCGCGGAGGGTTAAACTTGTTTTTCTCATTTTGTTTTCGGAACGAATTTCTTCGGAGCTACCTACAGATGCTCCTGCGAAAAGTTTTGACTTGCGCTAATACTTTAAGCTGAAATGCTGATACCGGCATTAAGTGTTGTGTTGCATCTCTTAATGAAAAGGAGAGGGAGTCCCAGGGGGCTTATAGAGGCCAACACCCCTAGCCTACCCACTAGCTCAGTCTCTAAATTCCAGGTGGTGTGGCCTGGAGATACAATACACTAGTAAGGATATTTCAAGGTAAATTCTTAGCAGGAGACAAAACTTTTCGCAGCGGCATCTGTATACCTCTGGGAGTTAGCGGTTCAGCCTATATATAGTCCTATATCATAATTATGTGCCATGGAAAACGTCATTCCTTGTGAGGAGGACGAGGAGGGTGGGGGGAAATCGCGTAAATAGTGGTTGGTGGTTGGTAGCTTATCAATCGCCTGCTCTGGCTTGCGCCGTTACGAAACAGTAACCTCAGTTCTGCACATTCAGTCGGGATTCTTTCTGTCTTAGATATATCCTAGAGAAAGTAGTTAGTTCTTACGAGTTAGGATTTATACATACATATATATATATATATATTACATCAACCACGCAGTGTATTGTTTTAGCAACACCAAAGGAAGAGCCCATCTCAGCAAAAATACGCACGAACCTGGATGGTTAATTGTCTGGTTAGCCAGCATCCTGAACATGAACTGAGAATCCCACCCTCACTCCATGTTCTCTCGTATTTGAATGTGGGGAATAGCAGCACTGGAAAAGTTATAATTACTAATAACCCCTGCAATGCCCCTTCGGCTGGTGAGGGAACTCCGTCCATATATGAGGATAGCTGCCACCAACTTGGACCGATACATGAAAGGGCAGAAAAGGGAACCGAAAAAATAAAATAAAATAAAATAAAATAAAAATAACTGCAGCCAGCAAACAGCAGACAGAAAATGGAAGGACGCTGCCAATGCGGTCTAATCCGCTTCACCACCCCTCTGTCCCGCCCTCTAAAAATCTACATCTGCCACTGCACCGAATGCCGTCACCAATCCGCCTCCGCCTACGGGGTAACGGCCATCTTCCCGAGTTTCGAAATCCCGGATCCAGAACCCACTGCCTCCCATACCCCCGCCACTAACTACGACCCTGCAACTTCCCCGGCCATCGGCACCCACACGCGCCAGACGCTTTCCGACAACACTCTGGAATGTCTATTTTGCAAGCAGTGCGGGGTACGCTTGGTGCATCGCGTGCGCGGGGCGGATTATTTAAGTGTCAAGGCTGGGTGTCTCGAGGGGCTGGACAAGGAGATGATGGCGGGTGCCATACATATCTGGTGCAAGGAGGCGGTTGTAGAGATCCCGGAGGGCGTGGAACGGTGGGAGGAGGAGCCTGATCGGGAATCGTTGGACTGAGACCGCTCGCTGGTCGATTGTTTACGCATAAATGGCAGGGGGTGGCCGTTGAGAGATGGGTGATTGATTGATAATAGTTCTTCCATTTGTTTTGTGTTTCCGGTCGCATTCTGTTTTATTTCTTCTTTTCCGCAACGTCGTCCCGCTAAAATTAGCTCCGGCCAACCGTGGTTGAGGCTCAAGCCCCCGCCCACTCTAACCTTATTCCCAGCCCCAATTACGACACCGTTGACAGCTTCCTTCTCGCAGCTGTCAGTCTCCAGCCGTTGATGGGAGCAGCTCCGGAATGGCCTTCCACATCCCATCCTGTGCTATTTCTGGCCTCGATTAGCGTCGCATAGTAGATCTCCACAAGTATCGTATCTAGCCCCAAAAAACCTCACAAAGGAATATTCCGTGTCAACAAAAAAAATAAAAATAAAAATCCCGCGATCCCCTCAGTTGTGCGCGGTTGCGCCGTTGCGCGAAGAACAACTACTTCTATCCTGGACACGATAGCTACCAACAGCTAAAAGATGTCCCCCCAACCAGCCATGGAAACTATCCCAGAGTCTCCCACCAAAGACGATGCCGCTGTCCAGGCTACCAACGGCATCGAGGCCACCAACATAACTACCTCCAAAATCACATTCCCCCTGAAAAATGCCTTCTCCAAACCCAAGCAGCCCACCTTCAGCACCACCGGTTTCAGATCGCGATTCAAAGCCCTCCTCACCACCATAGACACCCTGATATCCATGATCCATGCCTTCTTGCACATACATCACGCGGATCTCCTCTCAGCGTACCTCAAAGCCCTCATCGAAAACTTCGCATACTTCTTCTCCATCCACCCCCACCTAACAACCCTCGTCACATGCCTGCTCCTCTGCACATGTCTGCCGGTACTCATCTTCCTCGTCTTCGCGCTGTCGACGATGCTCTTCTTCGCTTTCCTGGCACTGCTGGGTGCCACAGCGCTGAGTATGCTGGTCATCGCTGGTGCGCTGGTAATGCTTTGCCCCGTGATGTTTGTGGGGATTGTGGTGGCGGGGATGATCTGGTCCGGGTGTTGGATGGTGTGGTATGCGGTGCTGTGCGCGGCGCTGCTCTTCAAGTGGCTTCGTGAGAGTAGCTTGGAGACAAATGACAATGGCCGCGAGAATCGGGTCGGGCTGGCCAAGTGACATGGCGCATTGGGGGAGATGAGAGGGGGTGGTGCGGGGAGAAGGAGCGGAAATAGGAGGTGGAGTTACGGGGGATGGGGGATGGGGGATGGGGGAGCCCCTGACTGGTTGAGAGTTGAGAGCGGGATGGATTGTTGTTATCGTAATGTAAATTGTAAATTGTAAATAGATAACCCGATTGTTTTTTTTTTTTTTTTTTTTTTTTCCGCGTTTCCTCGATTTAACGAATGCATGCATTACTACGGGAAATTGGCAAACATTGGGAAATGACATATGTTTAAGCTTATAGCTGCCATTTGGAATTACTAGAAATTATAGAAATTATATTCCTTTTATGATGTATATATATAAATATTGTTTGAATCCCGAGCAACAAACTTCCTACTCGTTGGTACAAAAACGAATAAGCCAAATCAAATATTGAATAAGCAAGCCCTCAAAACGCAAGACAACATGATGTATTACCGTACGTGTATACTAATACTAATATCCAACCTATATAGAAAGTCATACTGGCAGAGATAAGGCAAACAGAACGATGTTGTAACTTGCATCTCTCAGGAAGGGCAAAAAAAAAAAAAAAAAAAAAAAAAAAAAAGGCCCACAGGCACGGATCACAAAATACGAGAGGAATGACTCCGAAATTGCCAGCTCTATCTCAATTGCGTTTAGTAAAATGGATGCCCACAAAAACGAGGGGCGCGGGCTGGATAAAATCATAACATCAAGCGGCCATTGAGCGGCGAAGTTTGTGAAAAAGTTAAAGCTCAAAGAAATGAACAACGGTCACTAAGTTCCCAAGAGGGAAAAGCCGCTCTGCTCTTTCTTGAGAAATACTAACCGGCATCAGAAGAGATGAAAATATCTCGAATAATCCATATCTTCGGCCGGGCAACGGGGCAAATACCATAATATACCTTTTCAAATACGGGGCGTGGTAGAGAGACTCAAGGATGACAGCAAAGAATGAATGGGGAATCTTCATGTAAAGCACTCAATACCCTCCTCTTCCCTCTAAGAGCCGGACTCTCAAGCTCCATTCTTCAATCGAGTGTTTCCATCACGAGCTCTGGAAGTTGTAGTTCAAGCGATTTTCTATTACCGCTGGCTAAAGTGATGAGCGCGGTGACGATGATTTGTCCGCAAATCTTCTGGTGCTCGATAAATTTGTCTTTTAGTCGGAGTTCTTCCTGTAAGTTAAGAAGTTCATCGACACACTCATGGTATTTGGCATGGCAGTTCTTGTTGGCGAAGAGGCGGCGTTCAAGTTTCTCTTCCCGCTCGGCATGTTCGCGTGTTGAAATCTCAGCCGCAGTCAATCTAGCTGCTAATTCCGATTCAGTAGCCTCCAGCTGTTCTATCTTCTCCATCAACTTGAGCCTGTCGATTCTATTATCCTTAACCTGAACCTTGAGGTGCTTGTATCGTTTTTGTAATTCCTCTTTATCTTGCGCCAGATCGTGATACTCCTGGAACTGTTTCAAGCAGCTCTCCTCCATGCCTTTGTTCTCCTCACGAAGAAGGTCAATCTCCTGGCAACGGGACTTGAGCTCTTCTCTCACTTTCGTAAGCTGGGATTCATAAGTTCCCATTGCCTGCCGCATCTCTTCGAGCTGAGCGTTTCGGTGATTTTTGACAGCGATTTCAAAGTTATTATACTTCTCCAGTCGCAGTTGATTAGCCTCCTCAAGTTTAGTAAAGAACCTCTCACGCCAGGCATTGCTGGAAAGTTCCAAGTTAGCTATATCTTCGCGAGCACTTTCCAGCTGCTCCATGCACTTGTCTCTCTCGTCGACAACAGCTCTTAGTTTTGCATTCTCGCCTATTAATGCTGCGATCTGACTCGCATGCGCTTGCTGCGTCAGCACAAGAGGGGAGTCAACTGGGCTAGCTGTGTTAGCTGCACAGAGGAGGACCATGCCTCCTCGTTCTATGTCGTCATCTTGGGTAGCTGGGTTGTTGTAGCGGGGTTGGATTACAGGGCTGGTTGAAACCTCAACGGGAGAAGAGGGGTCGTCTGTGATGGAAACCTCTTCCGCAATGCTAGAGGCTTCGTATACCTGAGTCAAAAATTTAGAAGATGAATCATTTGCATGTCTGAAAATGTCCGATGAAGTAAGCGGGTTTGAGGGGCAATGCGAAGCGCCAGGTGAGGAGGCTTCATACACCAATTCCGCAGCTGCCTTGCGATTCGAAGGCCTTTGGGTGCGCCAGCTCCGGGATGATAAGCGGGTTATTCGAGTTTTTATTTTGCCAACCGTGGAACTAGCTCGGATATGGTCGGATGCTTGGAACGATGATGAGGTTCGTTTGTATGATGGTAACTAAGTCTATGAGTGCATGAGTCAACATTTCTGGAGCAGGAGGACTCACCTTCAGTCTACTTGCTACTGCGGAAAGGGTTTGCAAAATGTACATAGCGAGGTAACTAGCCAACGACGAATATATGATGGACAGGGTAGGGTACTTTCCAAATTACAGATGGCGCGGATAAGATAATGAAAAACTTCCGAGGGCTTAAAGTACCATTAGCAGGCAGGCTAATAGGTTTGATGGGAATTAAAAAACAACGTAATATAGAACGTCGTTTCAAAGCTTCGACCAATATATAATATGGAAATGCGAGATACCTTATTATCACAAACGCATCCCGGGTTCCACGAGTTCCAAAGTTGGAAGAAAATCATCGACAAATTTTCCCAGTTATATACATGGGCCAGAAATGAGGAAACAGAAAGGAAAGACATGATCAAAGGAAAATGCCTTTATATTCATTAACATAACATAACGATGTGAGAACAGACAATTTGCGCAAGGAATAAACACGGTCCAAGCGCTCGTGAATACGGAGGTTCTGACAAGCAAACAGAGCTGGGAATCTCCCGGGCAGTTTCGCGGTACGCGCATGCACATAGTACTGGTCAGTGAGTGAGGTATTAACCGTTTCTCCTCGAACTGCTTGAGTTTGTACAAGCCGGATATGCGCTGAGCTTCGGCAGGCTCGCAGCAGGGCCATGAGATAATCGAATCCACGAAAGCTATTGGCACAGGCAGGCGATCGACAAATACCGGGAGAGCATCCAAGCAGGGATGGAGGAGGGCAATAAACTTAAAAGATATAGGCAAAAGCCGTTGTTGGTCCTATTATACCCCGATTGCCTGCAGTAAAACACTTCAAGCTCATGCTTGTTCTCGAAAGGGTTTGATACATTGTAGAGGACGACTGCTAGTAACCTGCCTTTGCGGGCAAATACTAGCCGGGAACATAGCCAACAGAAAGGTAATACGTGAAGCCAAGGTGAAGCTGAAGTTGTTGTTGTTGAAGCTGGTAGGAAGATCCAACCACGGATGGAAGCTGCCTGTGGGGAGCCGCAACACGTGACGCTGCTCCGACCACAGTGTCCTGAGTGCCTTAGCGCGGCCCGATCGGGACATCAGCGCACTCAAAGCCTCAACCCTGGAACTTCCTCCTCGTCCTCCTCGTCGTCCACATCCTCGCTCTCCCAACAGCTCTGCTCCTGTCTCTCTCCTCCCTCTCTGCCTCTCTCTGCCTCTCTGCCCGTCATCCCCCTTCCTTTCTTTCTCTTCTTCCCATCTCCTTCTTTCTTTTTTTTTCTTTTGTTGCTGTTGTTTTCTGCTTTGGTTTCATAATCTGGCCTCCTGGTCCTCTTTTTCCCGCTCCTTTCATCCTCCTTACTCTTAATTCGAGGGTCAAACGAGCACAAAATCGTCACAATGAGTGGCCGTGAGTACCCCCTGCTACCTATACCGGAATATGCCACGATTGCAGTTCATTCTGTCTCGGATTACTAATTAATACCAATCACAACAGTACGCTTCCTCGACCTGATCAAGCCCTTCACACCCCTCCTCCCGGAGGTGGCATCCCCCGAAACCAAGGTGCCCTTCAACCAGAAGTTGATGTGGACAGGCGTACGTTGTTTTATCCTGCCGTTGCGTGCGATTGCATGGGTCTCTCCGCGTACTAATTCGATGGCGCATAGTTAACTCTGCTTATATTCTTGGTGATGAGCCAAATGCCGCTCTATGGCATTGTTTCATCAGATACCTCCGATCCGCTCTATTGGCTCCGCATGATGCTGGCCAGTAACCGTGGTACTCTGATGGAGTTGGGTATTACTCCCATTATCTCCTCCGGCATGGTTTTCCAAGTATGACTTTTTTTTTTTTTTTTAATTGAAAGGCTGTCTGGTCCTCTCGTATCTTGACATTTTTGCTGACAACAACTTGCTTAGCTTCTTGCCGGAACCCACCTGATCGATGTTAACCTTGACCTCAAAACCGATCGCGAACTCTACCAGACCGCCCAGAAACTTTTCGCAATCATCCTGTCCTTTGGACAGGCATGTGTGTATGTCCTTACCGGTCTTTACGGCCAACCCAGTGACCTTGGTGCTGGTGTCTGTGTTCTATTGATCGTTCAGTTGGTTGTTGCTGGTCTTGTTGTCATCCTGCTGGATGAGCTTCTTCAGAAGGGATATGGTCTTGGAAGCGGTATTTCACTTTTCATCGCAACCAACATTTGCGAGTCGATTATCTGGAAGGCGTTTTCCCCTACCACCATAAACACTGGACGTGGTCCGGAATTTGAAGGAGCCGTCATCGCACTGTTTCACTTGCTGCTCACCTGGTCAGACAAGCAGCGTGCCCTCCATGAAGCATTCTACCGCCAGAATCTGCCCAATATCATGAACCTCCTTGCGACTCTCCTTGTTTTCGCAACCGTCATCTACCTCCAAGGTTTCCGCGTTGAGATCCCTGTAAAATCTTCCCGCCAGCGTGGCATGCGCGGCTCTTACCCCATTCGCCTCTTCTACACCTCAAACATGCCAATTATGCTTCAGTCCGCCCTTTGCTCCAACATTTTCCTGATCAGCCAGATGCTCTACTCTCGTTTCTCGGATAACCTTCTTGTCAAGCTCCTCGGCGTCTGGGAACCACGTGAGGGTGGATCGGCTCAACTCTATGCTTCCTCTGGAATTGCCTACTATATGTCTCCCCCGCTTAACTTCAAGGAGGCTCTCTTGGATCCCATCCACACCGCTGTATACATCAGTTTCATGCTGGTTGCTTGTGCTTTATTCTCCAAGACCTGGATTGAAGTTTCTGGCTCCGCTCCCCGCGATGTCGCCAAGCAGCTGAAGGACCAGGGACTTGTAATGGCCGGACATCGTGAGCAGAGCATGTACAAGGAACTCAAGCGTGTAATCCCTACTGCAGCTGCCTTCGGTGGTGCCTGTATTGGAGCCTTGTCTGTGGCTAGTGATTTGCTTGGAGCCCTTGGAAGCGGAACTGGTATCTTGTTGGCTGTCACGTAGGTCTTTTGAATTTCTTTTTTCTACTCATCGCATTCCCGGTTTTCACTAATGTTTTTATAGTATCATCTACGGATATTTCGAAATAGCAGCTCGAGAAGGCGACTTCGGTGCTGGCCTGAAAGGCTTAGTGCCCGGAAACTAAACGAGTCTCGTTTTGTGACGATTCGGGGAGTTAATTTTCCCGCCCTGTCTTAATATATGCTCATTATCTTTATTTTATTTTTTGTTTTCGCTTCAGTTGCATGGCTGGGATACATACTCTTTTCTTGTGACTTATCACATCTGTTAAACCTTTGAGCAGGGTATTCAGAAAAGCCTAGGTGATGGGGAGTCAGGCGATGTTTGGAATTCTTCCCCGGAATGTGTTTAGGTATATATACCTAAGCAGAAAAGAAAACCAGAATGCCGTATTTAAATTTTTTTTTTTTTTTTTTTTCCTTTTCGCCGAACTTCTTGGATCCCCATTGTTTTTCTTCGCATATCTCTTATTTACATATTTGCCACGTCCATTTTCTTGAGGTAACATGGATGTACTGGCTCGGTGGGAGAAAAATCACAAAAATATTAGAGCGGCCTCATTTTTTTGCGAAACGAGAGGAGGGAGAGAAAAAACTAAAGAAAAAGGAAAACCCCCAAGTGTATATATACTTCGAAATGCCTGCTCTCTACCTATTTAACTGCGAGTATCATGATATTTCACAACCCGAGCGCCTTTCTCAAATCGTGACTTGAAAAGAGAATATGACGACATATATTGTTTTTTTTAAACCAAAATATCCTGCCTCACGGCCGTAAGTCAAAATCAAACCAAACCTATCCAGAAAGCAATTCAACAATAAACCACAAAATTTTTCCGAAACAATATATATCTCTATATTTATCTATAAAGAGGGCTTTCCCCCGCAACCATCCCCTCCATCTCTTCGATTTCATGTCCTATAATCCCCATTGATAGTCACATACTCATGACTAAAATCGCAAAACCAATACAACCCCTCCTCCCCCCCAAGCCCCTTCTCCCCCTTCTGCCCGCCACCAAGATCAACCACAATCTCCAAATCCTCATCCTGCAAGATCCTCGCCGCCCGCTCTTCATCCACCGCCTCCGGCTCCCCATTAACAAGCAACTTCAATTCCGCACTACCATCAACGGGCCTAAAGCTCACACTCGTCCGCTCAGGAACCACCGTCCCCTCCGCAATCCCCTGTGCATAGCCGATCGCGCACAGGATGCGCCCCCAATTCGCATCCTTGCCGTACAGCGCCGTCTTGACCAGCGGCGACCGCGCGATCGTCGACGCAATCACCTTCGCGTCAGCGTGCGATGGCGAATTGCACACGCGCACCGTGATGAATTTCGTCGCGCCCTCGCCGTCGCGCACGACCAGTTGCGCGAGCGATTGCGCGAAGCTGGTCAGGATGGTTTGCATGGCGGCGTAATCTGGGGAGGATGTGGTGGTGATTGCCTCGCCGCCTGCGGCGCCGTTGGCGAGGAGGGCGATGGTGTCGTTGGTGCTTGTATCGCCATCTATGGAGATGGCGTTGAAGGAGCGGGAAACGGCATGGGTCAGGAGGGCTTTCAGGGCGGAGGGACTGATGGGGACGTCGGTGCAGAGGATACCGAGGAGGGTGGCCATGTTCGGGTGGATCATGCCGGCGCCTTTGGTCATGCCTGCTAAGCAGTACTGGCGGTTTGGGGAGGAGGGGAGGGTGAAAGTGCGTGACAGGAGCTTGGGGAAGGTGTCTGTTGTGCAGATTGCGCGAGCGGTGGTAAGCCAGGTTGAGTGTGTTGAAGCCAGATTCGAATGGGCGGTTGGAATGGCATCGAGGATTTTCTTGATTGGGAGGCTGGGAAGTTGATATGTAAGTTTCTTGCGATACAGGCAATATAAATATCAGCTACAACGGCGTAGAGAGATTGGGCTTACCGTTGGCCAATAACTCCGGTGCTCATGACGAGAGTGCTGGTGTCCTGGGGTCCAGTTGGCGGTGTGCCGTTGCACTCGTCAACTTTGGCGCTCATCATTTTGGCATCTTCTAGTCCTCCCTTCCCTGTGACGGCATTGGCACAGCCAGAGTTAATCACCACTCCCCGTATGCCCGCACCCTGCCTCTTTTCCAGTACCTGCTTGCTCACCTGAACAGGGGCCGCTTGAAATTTGTTTGTCGTAAAAACCGCAGCTGCTGAACATGGCGTTTCAGAGCATATCAGGGCAACATCGGGAAACTGTGTGTTTGACTCCTTAACGCCGGCATGCGCGCCAGCAACCAAGAAGCCTTTAGGGTATGTCCCCGAACTAGGAATAAATTTTCGCTTGGATGCCGGTATGGACACATCATTTGGAATGGAGTAATATCTGGCCTGGCCAAGGCTGCTTTTGGGCAAACGCACGAAGCCAGCCACGACACAGAAGGACTTCGGATTTCTCATGGTTCTGCTATTCGGCTTGGTGCACAACCAGTGAGATTTGCACCTAAAACAGTGTATGCAACTGTTTTAGAAAATATATAAGTGATTCAATATGCTAAATGCTGCAATTCCCAAGAGGCCAAGCTCAATATGCACCTTGAAACTCGCCAATTGTAACAATAACAGAACGTAGAACACAAGCGCAGGACGTGTGAGGGTTCCGGCAACCTGAGCCCTCAATGGACGCTCTGACGCTCGAAAACAACGGAAACACCGCGAGTCGATCCAATTGACATACCGGCTCTTGAATTCCTTTCCCGCTATGACTCATATATGTTGGAGTCGAACTTTTGCGACTTGCGATACTCGGAAACTTGCTGGCGTCGAAGGGCTCTGGTTGGTTGGAATTGATTGAGTTGAGCTGGTCACGTGGTTGGCTGAAGCTTTCCGCTTTTGTTTCCAATCAATCAATCAATCAAATAATCAACACTCAGCTTCTGACCTTCTTACCAGCTTAACGTGCTTACTTTTACTCTCTGTGGCCATGTGAATACCTACTTGCCTTTTTCTTCTTCCCATGGCCTCTGGCTACAATGAAACGCAAGCAACCAGGTTCTTCAAAAGGGGACAGCTCACTTGACTCCACGCCGCGAAAGCGAAGGACCACCGATCCTAAATCGACCCTGAAAGACGAAGCCACTGCTGACATACCAGAGACACCTTCGAGAAAACCTCCTCCCACGAGCAATGGATTCAAGGCCAAACTTACCCGTCATCTGAATACTCCAACCAAAGATTCCCCGACTTCAAAGGCGCAATCCGGACCGTTATTCGCAACACCCACAAAAGCTACTGGGAAAAAATCCGTGCATCCTTCTCCTTCCATAACAAGAAATGCTGATCGCTCAGCGAAGCGAAAAAGTGCGCGCGTACTTCTAGAACAAAATGATGAGGACGATTGGGACGGAGCAGATAAATTAGCGCAAGCGATCTTGGAATCAGGGGATGATGACGAGGCTGAGAAAATCAAAGAGCGAGGAGCGAATAAAGCAAATAATGCTGGAAAAGCTGAACCTACGCCGAAGCGCCGCGCTGGGCGCCCCAAGGGCGCGAAGAATCGGCGATCCCCTACACCTGAGGGAGATCTCCCACCGCATGAACGGTACTTCTTTCAAAATCGACCGGGACCAGTACAAACTTCTAATAATACGCTTGCGAAGCTATCCCTTTTGGATCATGAGGAGTATTTTGAGCGGATGAGCAAATTTGTGGATCCACACCAAAAGGAAAAAGATTTTTTACTTGAACTTCATGAACACTCCTTTCCACAATGGGCATTTGAGCTGAGCGAGGGATTTAATATATGCATATATGGATATGGTTCAAAAAGGCGGCTCGTTAATCGATTTGCAGAGTGGCTGTCCCAACGGCACAGTGATCAACCAACGATTGTAATTGTGAATGGCTATGTATCTAGCACGACGATACGGTCCATTCTTTCGACGGTAATCAGAGCAATCCTCGGGCCTGATACACCGTCAAAACTTGGCACGCAACCCTCAGAGGTATTGGAGCTACTCCAATCCATCCTACATAATAATCCACTGCAGCACCCTATAATGGTCTTTATAAATTCCATCGATGCACCACCCCTCCGGCGTCCTTCTCACCATGCCCTGTTAGCGCGTCTTGCTAGTATACCTCTGATCAATATGCTAGCCACAGCTGACACACCCAATTTCCCTTTGCTGTGGGATGTAAGCCATCGTGATCAATTCAATTTTGTATTCCACGACTGCACAACCTTCGCACCGTATGATGTGGAATTAAACGTCGTTGACGAGGTAAACAGCCTTCTCGGACACCAGGTACGCCGAATCGGCGGTAAAGACGGAGTCAACTTCGTCCTGAAAAGTCTTCCAGAAAACACGCGGAAACTCTATCGCTTATTGGTGACGGAGATCCTCACACTACTAGGAGAGCACCAGCTTTCTGACGACGAGGAGAATGGTGATGGAGGCATGAAGAAAGATGGTGACGCCAACCACGGCGAGAAAGTAGCCGTCGAATGGCGAACGTTGTTTCACAAAGCCTCGGAGGAATTCATATCCTCTTCAGAGATGATGTTCCGTACGCAATTGAAGGAATTCTATGATCATCAAATGATTGTGTCACGGACTGATGCCAGCGGAGTGGAAATGCTTGGAATCCCACTATCCAGAGAAGAGATGGAAGGAGTTCTGGAAGATTTAATCATTGACTGAATATGATAATCGTACACAACGTATTTTTTTATTTTATTTTATTTTATTTTTTATAACTTCCCATAGCAGAAATCATATCCACAAGCACACGATACCCTGTTATATCTAGAGAACGTGGTCGAAAATATATATTATACATAGGATTGACGAAGACAACAGCGCACATACTGTTGTCTATTTTCATTCAGTAGCTAAACCCTCAAGCAGGATCTTGCAATCTTGGGCTATTATTTTCAGTAGTTCTTAAAACTGCGCAAACGCAGCCAACATCATCATGGTCCCAAAACTAACTTTGAACGGGACGTTCTCGGTCAGAAACCGTTGCAAATTCGCAGATCTGACACGCTCCCGCAACCAGCGCGTGGGGACAACGTTGTAGCCCTTGGAAGCTGCCCACTAATAAAAGTCAGTGATCACACATGAGATTCATAAGTCAATCCTAGATTAGAACTGGGGAGTTTAAATTTTTTTTTTAAATAAAAATAAAATAAAATAAAATAAAATAAACTAATAAAATAGTCATAATCCTACCTCAACCCCCAACACCGTGAGCCCCAGCGCAAACACCAGCGCCCTCGAAAATATCCTCAACCCAAAGCCCGCAAGCAATCCCAGCACGCTTCCCAGACTAAGCTGCCGGACGGTATTCTCGTTGATTCCTCCGCCACTGCGGATCCCGCGCTTCGCTTTGGACACAGGGCTGGTACTGTAGTGTGAATGGCTAGTGGTGGCGAAAGGGCCTGCGAAGTCGCAAAGAATGGGCTCTCGTTTCGGGAGGGCGAGGGAGAGGGATAGGCCGAGGGGGGCGGCGAAGAGGAAAGGTCGGGCGGCGGGGGTGAGGAAGCGGGTGAGGAACGGGGCGGCCATTTTTTTATTTTTGTTTTTGTCTTTTTCCCCCCCGCTAGTTAAGCTGTGTGTATGTGTTCAAGAATGGGATGTTGGGTGTTCGATGCAACGGTCCCAGGATTGCCGAAGCGGGACTGTTGATTGGCGCAGAGGAAAGGGTGCTGATGTCATCGGCGAGGGCGGAGGTGGATTTAGGCTTTTTTAGACTCGGCTGAATAACGGCAGCCTTACTAGATATGGCTTAGACGGATTAAGTCTCCAACAAACATATTTCTGGGGAACTTGGTCAACATTTCACTGAAAGACAAGGAACCTTTCAATCTCAGAGTATTTAGATATCTAGAGTGAACACTAAACTGCCCATTCATGTTTGTCCTTCAAATTGCCAACGAGTATTTCAACACCACAGGGCTTTCTTGTACTGTGCAAGTCACACTCCGTACTTTTCTTGTAAATCCGAATTCTATCCACATGTTTTCCGACCCGATTGAAGCCTGAAAGCAATTTCCTCATCTGCTCACTTCACCAATCAGCAAACAATATCAGCCATCTCCGAAACCAGAAGCCGTCCCCTCTAATTGGGTCCACGTAGTATGTCCGTTCCATTCCAATAGCATGCATTCCTTGAAGTCTGTCTTCAACCCATCGATAGACCACAACACAAAATCCCATTCAAACATCTAACTATAAACCCTCCTTCTTTCATTCCCAATCCTTTTCAGTGAAGGATAGTATTCATTAGCCCCATCCCACATATACGGCGGCTTCAACATCCACACATATCCCAAACCCTAACATAAACGTCTTGTACAGATCACAAATGATATGACCAGCAGCCATGTAATCCAGCGGGATTGTAAAGACCTGCTTCCAACCTTTGCCACCATACCTGTTTCATGGATGGCTGATCTAAGACCCTGATTTGGAGCAAACATATGGATGAATATAGTGGTAGTGGTGGGAGCCAAATTTAGTGGAGGCGCAAGAGTTGGGGTAGTGGCAAGTAGCTACCTGCAATGTCTGAAGTAATATATCTATCCTGGCCAGAACGTTCGACCATGTTGCCTGATTGTAGTGGGTGTTGGGCATGCATGCGACTGGTTTCGCAGAATCTCATAATCGGAGTACTAGCGGCGGGATATGGATTAGGAATATTGAAGTGACGTATCCCGAGAGGTAGTGGTTGGAGCTAGCCGCAAATGGTGATCGTCGAGTGGTCACAGTGAGAGCTTTGTACCATTCTCGACAATTCTTCACATCCGTAATGAAAACAGAGGCAAGAAATTGGTCAGCTGTGTTGGAACGCTGATTTTCACATCTCGTGGTTACCAGAACTGAGAACCGACCCGATAGGTGGAACTAATAGAGAGAGAATGGAATTTGGCCCCCTGGTGGATCCAGGCACGGGACCCACTTCGATTGCACAGGTCGCCAATATCAAAAACAACGCCTGCAATGCTGGAGAGTGGGAAGATTGCCAGACAGGGCAATCCACTATTCTGTTCTATCTCCTAACATTGATTCTCTCGGAATAATGCCTTCGTCATAAGAGTTTCCAGCTAACCCCGGGAGAAGCGACCAATAACCAATAAGCAAACAAGCATGTTTGCAGACAAGTGCATGGACCCGCGCTTGGATCAACCTATCTCTCCCCAGATAGCGGCAAGTCGCAACGGCGACAGGGCGCATGCCTTTCCATATTCTGCTGAAAAAAGCTTAATCGCACGGCATTGTTCTGGTTCTTGTGTGCAGTGCTAGGATGTGAACGCAAAAGGGTCCGTCCGTCCGAGCCAGGCCAAGAGAGAGAGAGAAAGTTGTAATCGATTTTATCGGCGTCAGAATGCACAATTGATAGAGAGCCGGAGATGAAGCCCACTGGGTTTGACGAAATTGAAGATGCGACCAAACAGGGTCAATTCAAGAGTCTTAGGCTAAGCTGCATCCCTATATAATCCCGAAGATTATCGGCCGAAAAGGACGGTGTCAGAAGGTGTTGCATAAGACAGAGAGGTATTAGCGCGAATAGTCCGCCGTTTTTAGTCTTGCTTTTCTTTTTCTGAAGCCCGACCAAAAGGTGAAACTGTTGAAGAGAGAATCTGGACAATCTGGTTCCAGCAGCGCGGGATCTGTAATGAACTCACAGCAGCGGTTTATAATAATTAATTGGCGTAAAGCGGGACAACAACAAGCTCCTAATTTTTCTACATGGGCACCCTGCGTTTGAAGATGCGAAACTGGTTATAACTAACCTTTATCACCGCGTATATTTAATCACCGTCAGCCTTTGCCGGTTAGCGTGGCCGGAGATAGCCGTGGGCGTGGTGGTTTAGCCGGCCTGATCTCCGAAGCCCTAACTCATTGTCCTCTACAAGAAACGAAAGAAACATCCTCGAGTTGCCAACTTGCCAGCTCATTTTGGCCGTAGGAGTTTGGTTGGAAGGGGGGGGGTTTGAAGTCTTCCCCAGAGCATGTCACGGCGCTATCCCATGAGCAATAAATACTATAATAATAAACTGAACAGTACATTTGGCGCACATTCGGTTCCTGGTAGCTAAATATATACACTCTCCTTCTTGCCCGCTCTCGCTTTCCGCGCGCCTTTCCTTTTACAATGGCTGACTCACAAACTCGGCACCGTTCACCGAGTCATTTTTGGGGCATTTTTGGCCCTTGACCTACCTCTACTTTTTTCAAATCAACTTGAATCCTCAGCGGCTTTTTGGCTCAAACAGAAATCTTCGCTTTATATTCCTCGGGCGTTCCCAGAGTGTCAGAATCCATCTTTCTCAACGCATCCGGCCCACCCCTTTGTCCTAAAAAAAAAAAAAAAAAGAGAGAGAAAAAAAGAAAAAAAAATCCTGCCCCTCACCCCGCCCCAAATGGCACCAGAAATATCCACCGGCAACGATGCTGTCGCCTCCGCCTCATCTTCCTCACCTGTCGACTTCAAAGTCAAGGCTGGTCTGGCCCAGATGCTGAAGGGGGGTGTCATCATGGACGTCGTCAATGCGGAGCAGGTATAATTTCGACCTTTTTTTTTCTTCCTAAGTAGCATCCATCTCCTTCCAGCGCAACTACCGTTATCAATTTACGATCTACTATCACAATTCCCCCTATGCATAATCAGGCTGACAAAGCGATGTTGATTAAACCATGATAATAGGCCCGCATTGCCGAGGAAGCAGGTGCATGCGCCGTCATGGCCCTCGAGCGGGTGCCCGCAGATATCCGTGCTGAAGGCGGAGTGTCGCGCATGTCCGACCCATCGATGATAAAGGAGATCATGGAAGCCGTGACGATACCCGTCATGGCTAAGGCGCGGATAGGGCATTTCGTCGAATGCCAGGTACGTTCTGTTCCTCCGCCCCTTGACAATGAATAATAAGAGTGCGTATCTCTAACAAAAGACGAAAACCCTGCGAAAAATCCAGATCCTCGAAGCCGTCGGCGTCGACTACATCGACGAGTCCGAAGTCCTCACCCCAGCCGACCACCTCTACCACGTCACCAAGCACAACTTCAGAGTGCCCTTCGTCTGTGGCTGCCGGAACCTGGGCGAAGCCCTCCGCCGCATCTCCGAAGGCGCTGCGATGATCCGTACAAAGGGCGAGGCAGGCACAGGCGACGTCGTCGAGGCCGTCTCCCACATGCGCACCGTGAACAGTCAGATCGCCAAGGCGCGCTCCATCCTCCTCTCCTACCCCAACGGCAGTGTTGAGGCTGAAGCGGAGCTGCGTGCCTTCGCGCGCGAGCTGGAGTGTCCCTACGAGCTGCTGCTGGAGACGGCGGAGAAGGGTCGGTTGCCTGTTGTGAACTTTGCGGCTGGAGGCGTTGCGACGCCCGCGGACGCCGCGCTGATGATGCAGTTGGGCTGTGACGGCGTGTTTGTCGGGTCAGGGATTTTCAAATCTGGCGATCCGCGGAAGCGGGCTAAAGCGATTGTCCAGGCTGTGACGCACTTTAAGGATGCGAAGGCGCTGGCGGAGTTGAGCCAAGGGCTGGGTGAGGCGATGGTGGGCATTAGTGTGCGGGAGATGAGAGACACGGAGAAGTTGGCGACAAGAGGATGGTGAAAAAAAAAAAAGGGGGGGAAGGGGGGGAAGGGGGGAATTGAAAAATAGAAAATACTCGATGAGTGTGTAGGGGTTTTTGATACCAATGATGGATGTGTTGGTGATGTCTTGATTGCTATTTCAACTGTGTACTGTACTTTGCGCGCTCGCGTGGGCGTAAGCCGGTGCAATCTACTGTTATTCGGTGGCTGTGTATGTTCGTGTACATATACCTCTATATACCTATATGTATCAAGGTTTACGAATTAAAATATAGATTGCTGGGAGGGAAGGCCCAATTTTTCCACGCGGGTTTTGGTTGATTGCACAAGAAACCCTAACCAGTCTCGAAACTTGTACCACTAGGGATGATTCTTAGAATACTTCTATCGTGCATCTCTTTCTCTCCCTAGTTCAACTGGGGGAAAATTCTTTGTCGGAATCACACCGTTACTTAGCCTGTTGCTACAAATCATCTCATAAACATAACCGAGGGAATAAAATATAAGTAAATATGTATATTATTATTATTACTATTATTATTAGGCAAAACAGCCACAAATATGCATATAATGCATTTACATGACCAACTTTTCCTGCTCCGGCCCCGATTCAGAAATTTGAACTTTTCGAATTTTAAAAAATTTTGGCCAAGGCCCTATTTAGACCAAACTCAGCTCGCATACGCGAATCCCTTCCCCCTGCATGTCACCCAATAATCTTTCACAACACGATTAGTTCCCCTCGCACCCCTCAGCGAGAGTATAGATGATAAGAATCTTTCTCGCTCCGCCTTCTCCGGCACCCGTCCTTCCCCTCCCCGCTCACCTGGTGTAGTTGAACTATCCATTCCCGCCAGCGCGGCCCCAAAATGCACACGTGCCGCACCCTGGTAGTGGAATATGAACTTCTTGATAACCTCACACAGGTGGTCAAGGTCCGAGCGTGCGCAGTGACCTGATATGTGATGCATAAGTATATTTCCAAGTGATGCGAGGCAGGTGTCGAAGAAATGCTGCCCATGTTGGGGAATTGTACCGTTAGCTGCCGCGGCAGCTGGGTGTCCCGTGATAGAACCACCCGTCCCTGGTTGGAGCTCAACTGGCAGATCTGTGAGGGAGAATAGGGTGGACCAGAATACGGAAGCAGACCGGAGAGGGAGAGGGTCGTGGCGTTTCAGCACTGCCAGTGTGAAGGTGAGGATCGTGGGAACGACGACACTGTGCTGGGGTGTAGGCGCGTGGATAAGGTTAAAAAATGCTGTTTTGTACTTGGGCAACATCAAGTTGAGAAAATCAATGCAGCTATGCGCGACCTCCGGATCGTATTGATCCGGCTGGGCGCTCACGAAGTTCATGAGTTCATAGGCGTGGATTATTAGTTCAGTGGCTTCATCTTGGACTGCTGAGGGATGAGCAGAGTGAGAAGCTAGAAAAGCGGAGGCCGTTCCCATAATTGTCGGGAACCGAGGTGAGTTAACACTAGCAGCCTTGATGAAACGGATAGTGATTTGAGGTGGTAGGACATATGGGCCCGGCGTGCGTTCTGTATATCCCGCCTTGAGAATATCGTATGTAGCTTCGATTATGTCACCTTCAGTAGGGAATGTGCCTATCAAGAGCTCCAGAATCTGAATCACGTAAGCCTGTGGTGTTTTGCCGAGTTCATCGCTGGTCCAGAAAGTATCTGTGCTTTCACTTGCTGCCTCCGTATCTAGGTCGATCACGGCGTCATCAGGAGCCCGAAACCCCTTGCCTATGCTTGCTGTGCAACGCATTACCCCGATCCCCTTTTCAAGCGCGTCATCATACTGGCCTGATTGGGCTTCTACTCTGGCTTGTTCTGCTAACTGATGAAGGGGAATTAGTAGTTTCACCAGGCATGTTGCCCGGGCCGTATTTGAAATGGCCGCTTGTACAACTGCAGCAATGCCTTCGGATACTCGCTCAAGGGTAGTGACATTAACGGAGGAATTGGAGCGAAGCTGATCCAGTTTACTTATAAAATCATCGATGTACATTGGGAGTGCTTGGCGGCAGTTCTGACAGAGGAATGAAATGGATTTGGACGCAGCTTGGTCGCATGACGGAGCATCAAGGGAATTGAACAGAAAGTTGAGGACTCGTGGAAGCAGGTCGTGGTTGCGTTCAAAGTATGATGTGTACCTTGCAATCATGTCAGATAGGGTCTGACGAGGCTTCATAGGAATGGAAATTCGGTTAAAACAAATGCCATCGAATATTTCGGAATGAAAAATCGTGTGAAGTAGCTTGTCCACTTTCGAACTATCCGCAACAGAGTCAGCCAAGAAACCAAGACAAAATATTGCTACTTCAAACCCGTCCCATATGTTGGTGTTCATCAAGCTAGTTGCTCGCTCAACGAGCTTTTCAATAAGGTCAAATCCTAGAAGGGAATAGGTGGCGAGCAAGAAGTCTGCGAAGTCACGTCTGAATCCATTGAAGTTTCTCACGTCGTCGTCGTCCCACCCCTTCAGTATTGACGAATCAGGATACCGGAGCTTGTCATAACAGTCAGCGACGACTTGTGCAAACTCCCCTTTTACACGATTTGGGAAAACGTCCACACCGCGCTGCATGATATAATCGTTAATATCATCCGCTGCCTCAGTCCAATACTCCAGAAGAAGTGAACTCGCTTTATCGTCAACTTCTGCGAACCCTGGTCCGCAGAAAAGGGTATGAAGCAAGAAAAGAATCCTTCGTTGTTGTTCATTTAATTCGCCAGTGAAGAGTTGGGTATGGACCGTCGTTGCATATCGCAGTAATAAATCCAAGAATCGCATAGAGTCCTCATCATAATCCCCGTTTAATAGAGCCAAGGCATACTTTTCCCCGAAATTTCCTGAGAGGAATTGCAGGATTCCAGTCAGGTGTTCAATCCCCAGTAGTTTTGCATAGCTACTAAGAATTTCGGCAAGAAGTTCCATTGCCATCTCTGCAAGTTCAGGCACCGCTAAAAACTGAACTGAATAATTCAAAGGTACGGCGACTACTTTTGGAAGATCGTCTAGAGAGACGCGGTCTCCTCGGATTGCAATAAGCCATGCCTATAACAAAAACTTAGCGGTGACAGTAAAGTTCACGCAGGGGTTAAAATTCTCACATTGAAAGATTTCATGGCTTCAATAGCTAATTTATTTAAGTGATCCGAGAATTGCGGTTGATTTGCGGCTCCATGTAAATTGGATATTCGTTCCAAAACGAACTCTATCAGATATATTGCATCCCTGATATTGGGACCTAAACGAGCTCTGAGATCCCTGCATATTTAGTCAGAAAAAGGCCGCGTCGAAGTAATAAAGACCGCAAATTGCCAAGAACTCACTGGCTCAGGGAATACCGTGATGACTCTTCAGCTAGGGTAGTAGAAAAGGACAAAAGCGGGAGCATCCGTTCATAACTGAGCGAAGGCAGAGCGAGCTTTTCGAAACTTTCCTGCTCGCACTGATCTTCCGGGAGGTACTTTCCACTAGCCATGGAAATAGCAACATGTCGTATGCAATGAGTCCAGGGAGCTTCAGGCTTGAAAAAGAAGGTAGTCAACGTTGACATAAATTTCCTCATGGCTACTGCCGCTTCGTTCCTTGAGACCATCGTGATGAAGTTGTTAATCAGATGCTCCAAAAGCCCTTTGGCTTTTTCTTCCCCAAGATGTTCCCTAGGATAATTATTAGCAAAGTCTTGAACGAAACGGAAGAAAGGAGAAAACACCAATGGCATAGATCCTTACCAGTCCTGATGGATTTTAACGGTCAAGGTGAGGGCACCAAAGAATCTCGCATTGGCGTCACCACTGGCCAAAAGCCCATCTGCAATGGCCCACCCCGCCTCCGACTTTTGGATTGCCTGCAACCTCTCCTGGATAGATCTGGCAATTCCAGCATTCCCAGGAGCATTGAGGACATGTATAAGCTAGGCAAACGTCAGTCATGACTGACCATGTGATTGGAATACGGACTGATAATCATACCTGGAGTGACTCGTCAAGAAGCGATGGGATCTCCTTTTGAGCCGAAGGAATTCCAGCCATCATCCCTTTCTTCGATCGATATTAATCACGTTGGAGATTAGGGGCTTTGGTGTGTTCCTGGTCACATGTATTGATATGATATGTTTATTTATGGCCTTAAACTAGGCCACAAAACAGGGTAAAATGGCCAGGTCAGCAGAGCAATGGCATGGAGGATACGGATAAGAATCAATAAGTAAGAAGTGCGCTGGCGAAAAGTTCATTCGAGATGAACCTGAACATGAAGCAAGTTCTAGCTCGAGGGCAAAAACAGAGAATAAATGATGATTTGCTGTCAAATGACAAACTCATGAACATGAGTAGCCCTACAAATACCAGAGATTGAAATATCTCATTTCCAGACTAATCAGCATAAATAGTCCTGAAACCAGCAGTATTAGCGGAGAGATAGATCATAGCCGAGTTGTAGTTAACGATGGTTTGTCACGCAAGCACAAATCTTGAATGGGTATCTCTAATAACATAAACTGTTAGCTCATATGCGGACCCCAGGATACGTAAAGGACTTGTTAACCCCATACAATGAGTTTCTCTTTGTACAGCACCTGTGGCGGCGACGAAAGAAACGTTGCGCGATGTGGGTTGAAATCCTGTCCCGGGGTTGCTTAGCTAAGCTCCACCGCCCACTGTTTACGAACTAGCTAACTATCGCAGAAGGGGGAACTTTGGGAAATTTCACCATCCCCGCCCCCACCACCTTCTCCCTCACCCCCGCTAGATCCCCGGCGCATCCTTTGGAGCGCCACAATATATATGAATGCTTTTTCTCCGCAATTCTTGCCGTCTTGCTTCTACCATTACGACTTCCGTACGACCTCTACTCCCACCACTGAGCCGCCTGATTAGCCCAACAACCGGATCAACATTTTTTTCCACTGCATTTCGTTCTGGAGATATGGGTCCCATCGATACGTCACAGCGCCTAGCCCGCTTGAGGGAGTTGATGCAGGAGAGGAAAGTCGATGTCTACAGTATGGAATGATATAACTAACCCTCAGCAAGAACCTATTGTTGGATGCTTACTTTTATACAGTCGTGCCTTCAGAGGATAGTCATCAGTCCGAATACATTGCACATTGCGATGGCCGCCGCGGTTAGCTACCTGTCCCCTTGACGATATAAATTCCATCACCACTCCAGCAAGTTACGCTCTAAGACTTTAGCTTTAGCTTATCATTGTTATTATATACAGAATTCATTTCAGGCTTTACTGGCTCGGCGGGATGCGCCATTGTGTCGATGACCAAAGCAGCACTGTCTACAGATGGACGATACTTCAATCAGGCCGCGAAGCAGCTAGATAGCAACTGGATTCTTCTGAAGAGAGGTTTCGAGAATATGCCTACTTGGCAGGAATGGTATGGACAAATGAATGCAACCTGTCATAATGCAAGCGTGTATTGAAGTTTGACTCATAGGACTGCGGAACAAGCTGAGGGAGGCAAGGTCGTTGGCGTCGATCCATCACTCATCACTGCCTGTAAGCTCATTTTATTCTCATTTAAAAAAAATTTTCCCCAAGAATATAATTGACCCAATCTAGCCGATGCGCGCAACCTTTCAGAAACAATAAAAAAGTGTGGCGGTTCCTTGCTCAGCGTTCAGGAGAATTTAGTCGACCTTGTTTGGGGTATGGAGCGTCCAGCTCGACCCAGCGAAAAAGTGGCTCTCCATCCTATCGAATTTGCGGGAAAGTCATTCGAGGAAAAGATCAGTGACTTACGAAAGGAGCTCCAAAAGAAGAAATGCGCGGGATTCGTCATCTGTACGTTTACAACCCGTTTGTCAACGTTCCTTGGTTTCTGACTTCGTTGTTTTAGCGATGCTTGATGAAATTGCCTGGCTGTTTAACCTTCGAGGAAATGAGTACGGATAACCCTTGCCCGCCTGCCAACGTGAATTTAACTCCTGGCACTAACAATCACTTCTAGCATTCCATACAACCCAGTGTTCTTTGCTTATGCTATTATTACACAATCAACCGCGGATCTATACATCGATGAAGAGAAGCTACCAGCTGAAGTGAAGAACTATCTGGGTGATAAAGTTTCCTTAAAGCCATACACTTCTATTTTCGAAGACGCCAAAGCATTGGGCGAATCTGCTCAAAGTAAAGGCGATGGTGAAGCTTCAACAAAGCCGCCCGAGAAGTTTCTCATCTCAACGAGGGCGTCATGGTCGCTTAGTCTTGCCCTGGGCGGTGAGAAGAATGTGGAAGAAGTCCGAAGTCCAATCACGGATGCCAAGGCCATCAAAAATGAAGCTGAGTTGGAAGGAATGAGAGCTTGCCACATTCGCGACGGCGCAGCGTTATCAGAATACTTCGCGTGGCTCGAAAATGAATTGGTCAACAAGAAGACGGTTCTTAACGAGGTAGATGCTTCCGATAAGCTCGAACAAATCCGATCAAAGCATCAGCATTTCGTTGGGCTTTCTTTTGATACCATTTCATCTACCGGTCCAAATGCTGCAGTCATCCATTACAAGGCCGAACGTAATAACTGCTCTATTATCGACCCAAAAGCCGTGTATCTATGCGACTCAGGTGCGCAGTACTTGGATGGCACTACCGATACAACCCGCACTCTTCATTTCGGTGAACCAACGGAGATGGAAAAGAAGGCCTACACGCTTGTTCTGAAGGGTTTGATCAGTATTGATACTGCTGTATTCCCCAAAGGAACAACCGGATTCGCTCTGGATGCTTTTGCACGGCAATACCTGTGGAAAGAGGGCCTAGATTACCTACATGGGACAGGTCATGGTGTGGGGTCGTATTTGGTATGATGCTCTTCTTTTCGCTAATCCTTTTTCTTCAAGCGCTAACATGTCCCAAGAATGTCCACGAAGGTCCAATCGGGCTAGGCACTCGGGTTCAGTATTCGGAAGTTGCCATTGCCCCAGGAAACGTGATATCTGATGGTATGCTTGCTGCGATTGTTAAGTATTATCGCCTTGCGGAGTGCTAACAAATCATGTAGAACCTGGTTACTATGAAGACGGAGTGTTTGGTATTCGCATCGAAAGTCCGTTTTTCCCCCATCTGCTAATAAATCTGCCATTCTTACTGACACCTATCATAGACATTATTATGGCCAAGGAGGTAAAAACAACGCATAAGTTCGGAGAGAAACCCTGGTTAGGCTTCGAACATGTTACGATGACACCCTTATGTCAGAAATTGATCAACCCAAGCTTGCTCAGTGACGCAGAGAAGAAATGGGTGAATGATTATCACACTGAAATTTGGGAGAAGACTAGCAAATACTTTGAGAACGATGAGCTGACTAGAAACTGGCTTAAGAGGGAAACTCAACCTATATGAGTGAATTGACGGGTCTGTGCATGGAATGTTAAATAGATCGAATTCTTTATTCATACAAGCAACCACCATGGGTATCAGTGGTTTTGGTGTATACAAATATGTCAATGTTGTCCATCCATGTGTAACTTTACTATTCTCGTGGTATTCCCAATTTGTACGATCAGTTCTGTGAACTGTTTGTATATAGAAGCACCGCGCAGCAGTTGAGACTGTATATAATTATTCCTTTTTGAGGTTTCCAGCAGACCCAGGTCGAATAATGAATATCAGGGTAGTCTTTCCGGTACAATTTATGATAAATAATGGTCCTTGGTTATAGAATTTCAACCGAAGCTTGACACTATATCTTGAGTGCGAATGGTATATTTGTCGCAGCGCAATAAGGAGCTGGTGTAGTTCAAACTAGCGCTTATATCCACAACCTTGGAACCCCCTGACCTCACATGACATCGCTCCAACAACTTGCACAACACAAACCACACGAGAACCGTTAGATATCCTCACTCGACCGTCAGGTAAAACCTCAGAATTAGGTCGCGACACCTCCCCGACCAACATGATTTCATTTCCCAAAACCCAGTCCCGGAAGGCCTAAACCGATATTCCTCTTCGATCTAGCATGAGCAGAACCGGCCTCCCCAGCGGCGGACCGTCGTCAGGCCGCTCCGAACGAGACTACGGACTTTACAGAGGGGACAATGCCTCACTGAAAACCGTGTCAAGCGCCGGATACTCTTCCTCCCGGGAGCGTCGCGCTGGTGGCTACGGCGGGTTCTATGAAAACGGTTCCGCGGCTTCATCAGCCTCTTTCCAGAGCTCCGAACAACAATTCCGCCCCTCTTCCCGCCCGCGGCGGTATGATACTGAAACGGGAACCGCGGGGAGTATTGGTGGTGGTAGAGACGAAACGAGATACGGTGATCGTGGGAAGAGTCAGGATAGGAATAGGTCCGATGCTACCTCTGGAAGGAGTGGACCGCAACCGATCGACGGTATGTTTCGTTATACTCCTGAAGGGATTCGGGTGGTGTTCACAAGTCGTTTTCCAGAGTTTGTGAAGCCCGTTAACGCTGCTCGTGAGCTGACTTGGGCTTTTGTGTAATAGATGTCCTCCGAATGATACAACAGGATTGGGAGTTTATGGCCACCGATGACTGCATACCCGTTCAAATTGGCTTGCAGTTGATGGACTCAAGTACTCTGGGCAAGGCGGATCGAGAGCCCGATTTCATACGCACATATAAGCAAATACAAAAATCTTTGAAATCGATTGTCAATGGTTTGTTGGATCTTATGCCCGCGCCCCAAACATGCTTTACCTGTGCAATTACTAAAAATATTCTGTTTTAGAACATCACCAAGGCTTCAATAGTTCTATTGGAACTTATCATACTATCCAGTCAAGTATCCAAAGTTCGCAAAACCGCCTTCGAATACTAAAAGGGACCCTGGCTGAAGCTAAAGCGGGGTTACTTACAACGAAGCCAGAGTTGAAAGGACTTGCGACGGCTTCTCAGAATTACGATGATATACTACAATTATTCAGCCAGATCGAAAATATCCAATCATTACCGGAAAAGCTAGAAGCACGTGTATCGGAAAAGAGATTTATTGCTGCGGTAGAAATCCTCAAAGATGCGCTGCGGCTTGTGAATAAGCCGGAGTTTGACGGAATCGGAGGTCTTCGAGATTTGCGAACATATTTCAGCAACCAGGAATTATCGTTGACAGATATCCTGATCGAAGAGCTACACGATCATTTGTATCTTAAATCTCCGTATTGCCAGGACCGCTGGAAGCCGACAACTGGTGACGAAGCCAAAGGTGGACCAAAGCCACCAGGACTAGGTAATGTGACACACTGGGATAGACCAGTTTACCATTTTCTAGCCAACCTGGATATGAAAACACCCGTCGCGGAAGATGCCTCGCGTAATCCGGAGACTGATACTTTCCATTATATACGCGTGGTCATCGAGGCGTTAAACAAAATGGGCAATCTTGAACTTGCTGTCGATCGGATCGAACAACGACTCCCGGTTGAGCTTTTCGCTATTGTCGATAAGACAGGCTCCGAAGTCGCAGCCCGCTATCCTGACCATAGACGAAGTCAACAGCCACGAGACAGCACGGTTCGTTGCATGCCTAACGAACTGGGTGGAGACAGGGGATATGTTCTGTCAGAATTTATGTGGAATCTCTATGCGAAATTCGAGGCTATTGCTGAAGGCCACCGCATCGTACATGATGTCGTTGCGGGAATTGTGGAGCGGGAAAACATTCGGAAGTCTGGGTCGCTCACAGGTGGTTTCAAGGAGTTGTGGAAACTGTACCAAAGCGAGGTGAGTTAATTTCTTTTTTTCCCAATTCCCTATTGTAGTGAGATGTATTTTAACTTTCAATTGCTAGATTCGGTCCCTTTTGCACGATTACCTAGCTACAGATGGAGAAGTCAGCTATCGGGCTCAATCTAATATCTCTGATGATAAATACACACAGACATCTAACAAAAGAGATAGAACGAAGGTATGTAGCTTTATGATTATATGTTCCTTTGGAGATGCTAACAAGTAAATAATACAGAAATTGTTCAAACTCTCCGAAGTAGATGAGAAATCATCAGATATGAAAGCTGAACAGAACGAGCTAGAGGAGATCCTGAGATCATCAGTGCCCGGCCTTGTGTCGAAATCCCGCCAAAAAACATCTACCACCGACTCATCCAGATCAAGGCAAGAAAATTCTGGGACCGGACACAAGCTCCTGATCGAACCCAGCGTTTTTAATATGAGTCTACTTCTTCCTCCATCCCTCTCTTTCATTCAACGATTGAAAGACATTGTCCCTCTCACTTCGGATATCGTCATGAGCACCCTTACTTCCTTCCTCGATGACTTCCTGATCAATGTTTTCCAGCCACAGCTGGATGAAGCTGTAACAGACCTCTGCGCGATGACTTTTATTGCACTAGATGCATTTACCGAGGATCCGCAGTGGACAAGGGTTTCACGACGGCCCATTTTTAAAGTATGTATCTTGATACTCTGATCTATACATCTTTTGAGCTCGATCTGACCCTTTTTCAGGGAACAATTGCGTTCATGGAACTTGTCAAAACGTTTTGCAAAATGCTCAACAGAATTCCTCATGATCAGGCTTTCACACAGTTAGTTATACACCAGATTGTAACTTATTATGATAAATGTTATGGCATGTACAAAGGTACTACTGATATACTTCAATATATTTTAAACTTTGAAAAAAGCTAACAAAAAAGTATATCTAGCACTGGTTGCGCGTGTCTCTGCCCAACATACCGAAGGGCTGCACTCGAAAGCTGCTGCTGCATACGCTGAATCTGGGGAAATTCGAGAAACCATAGAAGAGCTGTGGGAATGCACCGATGACAAGCAACGACAGAAATTGATAGCTAAAGTGCTTACCCTTTCTCTGGCACGAGGTTTCTAGCTAAGTATGTTACTGATATAACTTCCTTAGGAAATCGATCTCCTTATAAAATACACGAACGAAACGCCTCTAGAGTCGTATGACATCGTTTCGGACCCCAAAACCGTGTTCTCGCTATCTCTCCTTTACAACAGCATGGTATGTATTGAATAAGTTCCACGAATTCTCAAGAAACACTTCTAACGAAATATAAACAGCAATGGCTTGTCAACAGCCTCTCGCGACTTCGCCATATAACAACCCACGAAACAGACTCGAACCGTCTCCAATCTACTGGTCGAATCCCCCTCAGACGACGCTGGACGCTCCTCTCCTCCATGAATCACAATCGCGACAGCTCTAGCATCCCGAATAACCTCCCCATGACCGAAGACTCCGTTGTTATCTTCGATACCACCTTGCAATCTCTTCAGGATCTCGCCCTAACGGCTTTACTAACCCTACACATCGACATCCGCTGTGGCGCTATCCACATGGTCACCCGCAGCCTCTCAAGCAACACATCCCCTTCCGCCCTCCCAGCCACCCCACCATCCTCCTCAAAAGCTACAGAGTTGCCACACGTCTTATTAGCCCCGCCATCTTCCGCCTCGCCCGCAATCATCGAACTGAACAACCACCTGATCACCTTTGACGCCAACGCCGCCATGTACCTCGGCCCAAACGAATGCCGCTTCATAACCTCCGGCCTCGCACAGCTGATCGACCGCGCCTTTATCTCTGCAACGCGCTTCATAGGCGCGATGAACCACAACGGTGCCCTCCGCCTCCAACTCGACGTGCTAGTCCTGCAACAGAATCTGAAAAACATCATCGTACATCCTTCACCACCACCGCCATCCTCATCCTCATCCTCGCACACCACCAAAGAAACCGCTGCCAAAAGGCCCTCTTCGCAACCGGAGCCAGGACTAGAAGAGGAAATCGTCGCCCTCCCCCGCTCCGCCAAGTTCCTCGACTGGTTCCTCGATGGCGCGGAGAAAGCGCTCGAGAATGCGCAGGCCGAGCAGGAAGAGTTCAAGACGCACGGGACCGAGAAGGCGCTGCAGGCGGGCAATGGGGAGCCGTTTACGTATGAGGAGATGAGGGTGTTGGTGGAATTGTGCTATTCAGCGATTCTGAAGGGACCTGCGGGCCGGGAGAGTAGTCGAGAGGACTTATTGGCAGCGAAGAGGGCCTGTGGAGATGCGTTGTTGAGGTTGAGTGAGTTTATGTGGGATTCGTAGTGTGTGGGAAAGGGAGTATGGAATGGCGAAGGAATATCAGTTGCGTGTGTGTATGTGTGTATGTCTGTTTTGGCGATTTCATTTCCTTTTTTTTTTTTTTTTTTCTCAGAGCTTGCTTCACTTTTCTATTGTTACCTTACCTACCCCATCTTCCGCCGCCGATGGGGATGGCATATTTATTATATACTCTGGCATGTAGCAAAACACATCGATCGCTCTGTCTCACTTCCACAACACTCCAATTCCCATCTATTACTAATGCGTAGGACCCCCAACTCTCATCATGGATGACCCTATCTCCTCCCTCAACACCGGCTGTACCTAGATAGTAAGTAATATATCTCCCGGCCGTAATACGCTGCGGCCCCCCTCCAGCAAACTCCATCGACCGATTTTCCTAAATGCCCAACCAGTCCGTTCTGGAACGAAATAAACCCGCAGACCAGAATCGCCACCTGCAAGCCACACATATACACGTGCATATACATACATACATCCATCCATGCATGCATATATAAACAAATGGCCAAATACCACACACCATACAGACAAATGAATAAATAAAACAGATGGGTAGGTAGGTAGGTCAGTAGACCAAGTAGATCCATACCAACAACACCGCTAAAAACTTACCTAGCCTTGTACGTTAACTGTAGTTTCTGTAAATTTCAAATATCATCAATTTGCTTTAACTATTTATATGTAATTCATTCTTTCCTTCCCCAAGTGAAGTAAGTAGGAAAAAAGCAAATAGTGACGCGATAGGAGAAAACAGAAAGGGGAGAATAACATTATGCACGCAGAGCAGCAGGCAGCAAAGTCCAAAGATAAAGAAATAAATCAAGGATGAGCTAGATATAATATAGTTACTGGATCAGTTCACCAAATTTAGCACGAAGACGGAGAGAAAAGCGGGGGAAGGGGATTCCTTTGGTTTTTTAGAACCGGGAAGAATAATTGGTGCACGCAAGGGAGGCGAAAGGGGGGACCAAAGGGAGGTAGACATTCATGTCAACTGGAAGAAGGAAAAGAAAAGTAAAAAAGGGGGTGGGGGAGGTGGGGAAAAAAGAAACGAATTCATTTTTAAATACAAACCCTTCAAATTAAAATAGATAATTTAAAAAAATAAAAGGACACGTAAAATCATAGCAAATAAATCAAATAAAATTCAGCAATTAAAAAGAAATGATAAACATGTAAAAATATAAAACAAAAGTATAAAATCAACTCGTTGCCAGCCAGTGTTTCGACAAACATAACAGAAGTGAGATAAGAACATAGAAATAAGAGAATAGAAAGGGATAAAGGGTTTGTTCATGGCTGGGAAAATATAAAGAAATAGAAATAGAAAGGGGGATAGATAGGGTGGCCCTGCGAAACATGGGCAAGAGGAAGCTGTGTTATAAAAAAGCAGCAGAACGACATTCCAGAGAAAACAGAACTCACAAATAATAGTAATAGTAATAGTAAAATAACAAAAACAATAAAAACAGCAGAAACAATAGAAAAAATTAAAAATAAAAACAAACACCCCGTACGAAAAGTTGAGACAAAAGGTTATGTAGGAAAGAAATAAAAACTGCAAACCACAAAAGACGGCGTGGGAGAGGAACAGGATGAAAACTGAAAAATAAAATGAAACCCAGACCCAACAACCCAATATAAAAAGTTATTTTATTTTTCAACATCTTTCGCCTCCTACTCCTGCCCAATCCCCACTTGTCCGACCTGCTGCACCTGCTGTTGCTGCTGCTGCTGCTGCTGCTGCTGCTCCCCACCCCCATCAACATCCAACAGCCCCAAATCCTTCTCATCGTCCTCGTAATCATCAAACTCCAGCCCGGCATCTCTACACCGCTGAATCCATTTCCTCGCCACTTCGCTGCGCCGATTTACCTCGCTCTTCAGCTTCGTGTTCTGCGCGCTGATCTCCGCCAGCGCGTGGTTGGTGGTCATGTTGGCCGTGTCCCAGCGCGCAGCCATGTCTTTGGCCTCATCTTGTAGCTTGTTGATGTAATGGATGGCGCGCTGCAGGATGGAGCCCTTGGCTTTCTCGCAGCCGGGGACCATCTTGGCGATCTCGTTGATGCCTTCGTTGATTGCTTCGCGGCGGCGGCGTTCGACTGGATTATTGTTCAGGTTAGAAGGTGATGGGGTATTTATTCGGCAATGAAGAATGGTCATCTCTCACCCTCTTTATGGTTATTTTTGCGAATGGTATGCCACTCTGCAGACCCGACCGTTGGTTTTGGGTTGATATTCTGAGCCTCGCGCGCCGCATAGACGGCGGCAGCGGTCGAGTGGCCATGCACGTTGGTCATGGGAACTTGGTTAACATCCTCGGGGAACGTGAGACCGTGGGTCATCGCGGCGTTGTTCTCGAAGCTTGGATCTGGCGGAGGGTATTTGGACTGTGGGCTGTGTGCGGCCAAAGCAGCCTTGGCTGTCATGGCGTTGTCGTCAGACACCCCATTCTGATTTCCTACATGCTGTAAGAGCTGTTGATCGATTTGGCTGAGCTCAGTTGTGTTGGCGGGCAGGCCATGGGTGTCGTATCCTGATGGACGCACAATGTTAGTTACTTGCCATGTAGCTATTTGAATGTGGCAAGATGGTTGAGGGTGTGTCTGCATGCGAACGAACCATGGAGATTCCCGTTGGAGCTTTGCCCATGGGCAGAGCGTGTCATACGCTGTCCGTCGCCAGCGTCCATAATTTCACGCTTTCTCTTATTGGAGCCCGTCGTTCCGTCTGTGGGATTCATTTGTTGGTCGGACATAGTTCGTTGGAGCTAATTCTTCCGGCGTATCTACATCAATTTACAGGTATGTTAGCAGCATTGTCGCACGAAATGGGAAACAACGCTATGGTACAAGTGATAGAAACATTTCCAGCTCGGGGAAACAGCTCCAATTGGGTCACGTCAAAAAAGGGGAGTCGATCCATCTCCAACGGGCAGCACCAAATACTGGAGATTGAAAGGGTTTTGTGCAAGGAAAGCACCCGACCGACATGGGTGCCAAAATGGAGGCGGCGGGGTGCTCCGATTCAATTTCGAGCTAGACGATCCGCAAACAGGATAGGTTGCAAATCCCCTTACACACCCCCACTGAGGCAGTGCTGCAGAAGACTCATTGTCCTCTGAGACCGAGGAAACACAGCAGGGCCAGGAGAGGAAATAGTGGCCGGAGCACCCATTCGCACTGACCGTGCTGTGTCACCAGCCGTGGTAAAACAGCTGTGGCAACAGAACGACGAATGAAATATCCCAGGGAGAGCCCGGAAATGTGATAAGTTGGTAGAAGAGTGATATCCAGGCGTAATGTGCAACCCGTTCGATGGAGGGGTGATAAGAGGAAAGAAGGACAACGAAAATAAAGGAAGGGACGGGGGAAAGCCCACCACACTGAGATGGCAAATCTGGATAGATGGGCAACGTAAAACCCGTACTTTTCGAGGACTTGGATCCTTTTATATTCTGAACAGGTGACAGCCGTAGGTTAGCTGGAGGCCGGCTTGATAGACGCGTTTGAGGCGGGGGGAGGTAATAGTGATCGCGAATCGAGTACAGAGCAAGCAAGGCCCGGCAATCTCTCAGAAGGGCCAGGCCATCGCACACAAGAAAAACACCGCGCGATCAGAACGGGCGACGCTATTCAAGGGTCACGGGAAGGGGGAAATAATGATGCTCTTGATAGTTGGGGAGGGTAGCGGGGGATGAGGAGGTCAGGAGAAGACATGATAAGAGAAATTTGGGCAATTGATGCGAGAAAAACTCGCGAACAGGAAACAGA
This sequence comes from Histoplasma ohiense, assembly GCA_017607445.1. NCBI lineage: Eukaryota > Fungi > Ascomycota > Eurotiomycetes > Onygenales > Ajellomycetaceae > Histoplasma > Histoplasma ohiense. The sequence continues at coordinate 560,897 of JAEVHH010000007.1, read as the reverse complement.
AGAAAACGATTTTGAACTTGACGAAGCAGACGACGTTGGACGCAGGGGATGCCTGGGATGCCGGAGATGAAGCAGATGAGGTTCTTGAAGCCGCGAATCGCGATCTGTTTGACTTACCCGCTGGCGGTTTTATCAGGTGACAACAGGTCACCTGCTCTCTGGGGAGTGGATTCGATATAGATAGGGAGATGGAATTTGGTATTGGTCTGCAAAAAGCAGGAAAGAAAATGAATAAAAACGGTGTGCTTGGGGATGACGAGAATAGAGAGCAGCGGCGAGAAATCAGGCGCAAGAACCGGGGGAGATGGCGGAATGGACGGTGGTATATAAGCTCTGTTCTGCTATACAGACACTCGCAGTCCGCTTGCTGCTGGAGGAAGAGAAGAGGACTCACGTGGCGAGGGCGGAGGAGGAGGAGCCTCGCTTATTAAGACAGGCCAGCTACGGTGGGCGGAGTAGGCACAACACGCAGTAATACAGCAGCAAAGAACAGGACAAATAGTTGCAGTGTCTCTTCTTATCTCATTTCTGACCCGCTTTCTATGTCCACCACCCCCGCGTTAGATTGGCAGATATCACCACCGCCTTCATCAACATCGATATCATCTTATCAACTTTCCACTTCCTTTCTCCACCTCCTCGGCGGATCATGTGCCCCAATCCCGTGGGCTGCCGTGTGGCTGGCTGACCAATCAGCCGTCCACTCGTCCCTCCCGCGTCTGATTGGCTCTGCACCGCCCTCGGATCACGCGCCCTGCCTAGCCTCTTTGGGCCACTCCGCTAACCCTCTTTTGAATGCGTTGGGTGTGCATTCGAGGCCCGTGCGCCCGGGGCAGCTGCACGTGAACGCGGCTTGCCCTAATTGATTCCGCATCGATCCTCCAGCCCCGTCCCCATTTTGGCAGTTGTAGAGGCCGAGGAAAGGAACTTGAAAGGAATACTACGAGTACTTGCATCCCGCCGCCGGCTATGAATAGACATGCATCCATACCTATCTACCTACACACCTTCCAGTTTCCAGTGCTAGTAGTGCCTGGGTGTGCAACAAGCGTGCCGAGTTTCCACTTAGTCTCTGCCCCGCCTGATGGTCTCTCGTCTTCAATGCTGCGGCGCTCTTCCCCTAACCCCCTCCCTCCAAGATTCTATTATTCTTCTACTTACGATGCTGCTCTGCATATCTCCACCCTCTTGCCAGCTTCCACGGGGGGGGGGGTGACCACCTCCAGAGCAGTCTCCCCGTGATTGCGGATAACCCTGCTGTCCAGTCCATCATACATCTACTTCAGCTTCTCTCCCACCACATACACAGCACAGCACCCCACTTGCTTGCCTTGCACGCGCTGCATACATGGAAAACATGGCTGTATCCGCCTCACCCTTCTGAAAACAAGATCAAGCAGATATATGGGGAGCACAGGCACAAGAAGGAGAGATAGGAGATAGTTGGGTAGAATGAGGGAATTGAACGAACAGGATCAAGAGCATCATTCCCCTCTACTTCCCCACCTTTCCCACTAGCATCACAACATAGTAATGTTTTAAAACGCCTCTTCTATGCCATGATATCCAATCAGGACTTCCTGCTCCACTTACGCGTTTTGTGCTTGTGATTGCGGTGGTGAGCTTGGCTTCTGTTTTGCTGAAGGGAGGTCACGGTTCAAAGAGTAACTACTATTCGTGATAGAGGATTGCGCAAGGCTGCTATGGCCCCCCAAAAAAAGAAACAAAGGAGTTCAAAAATGTTAGTTGAGGATTGGGATATAAAATCAGGTATATAAATGAATATGAAATAGAAGATGATGGTGGCAGCCCTGACCCATGCCTTTATTATTATTGAGAGACCTGCGTCTGTTAAGATAGTCCCAATCAACCAATCTTCCACCTCCATCAGTTGGGAAAACAAAAATAGAGAAAACAGAACAAGAAGTGTCGGGAGAATGGGGTTATGTTATCTGGATTAGTTATTAATTGTATTTTTAATATCGGAACCGCCCGTTCCAGCGAGTGAAAACAAGCATCGCAACCGATTATCATATTACCATCCCTTGCCATGAAGGGGTGAAGTGTATCATTATCAAACCAGCAGCCTCGGGCCATTGCGTGATGAGGTGGAAAGTATGAGACAGATCAGAAAATTAGAATTCCCCATACTGTCACACCCCTCATCTTTGTTATCTATGTAGTAGCATCCATAGCTGTACGTATGTACGCACACATTGTATACACGCCACAAACGTTCATCCTCGTCCTTCATCATCACCATCATCATGCCTGGCACCCCCCATCCGAAACACCCACCTCGGCTCCGCCTCCGTATCAACAAAACAGACCCCTTCCTCAGCACGGCCCAGCATCTCCCACACAACAATCTCCGCCTCGTCGCCCGGCCCTACTCGCTTCCCTCTACCTACCCGCCGAACGCCTACAACACAGCTAGTCCCCGCATACCTTGCCACTCCATCCCCATATCCTCCAATTCTAAACCCACCCTCTTCAACCCCCACTCGATTCGCAAAGACGATAATAACATCCTCGTCCCCCTCCTCTCCCTTTCCCTCCCACCCCGTCTCCCTAACCCCCCCACCCCCCACCAACGGCCAAAACCGTGTCAGCCAATACCTAAACGTCTCCAAATCCGGCCGCCGCGCCAACGCCAACGCCTCTTCCTCTTCCTCCCCCTCCCCCATACCCCCCATACCACCCATCTCCTCACTCTTCAACGTGGTTAGCCAAGCCATGGGCAGCAGGACGAGCCGCGCGCCGCTCTCGAGCACATGCGTGGCGAACTCGTACTCGGTCCACGGCGCGAGGAATTTGTACGGGTTGATGTCCATGCAGATGCCGATGGCGGTGCGGGTTGTGGCTGGGCTTGTATTCGGGCCAGGTATGGATGGGAGCTGGAGATGGAGGAAGCCCGGTCCGCTGAGACCCTCGGCGGCCCAGCATTCGTCGGTGTAGTATAGGAAGCGCTTTTGGTAGTTGTAGAGGGTTGAGCCGGTTGGGGAGACAAGGAGGGTGGAGTTGAAGCGGGATGGGGCAGTTGGGGGGGCAGGGGTGGTAGTGGTGGGATTGGTTTTGGGGATATTGTTGGGATTGTTATTTGTGGGTGAGCTGGTAATGGTGTTGTTTTCTCCGTCCGTAGAGGTGGTTTTCATCACGGAGTGTGTCGTTGCACGTTTAGCTCCGGTGTTATTTTCCTTCCTATCACCATTACCATGAGGATCTTCTGGCGGTCCATCATGCATTCCATTTTCAGCCGCCATCTGGACATCACCTTTCATCGGCGGTGATGGCGGCAGTGATGTCGATGCCGATACCGATGTCGACGTAACTTCTGATTCTAAATTTGACGTAGTTCTTGCCTCCGCAAGCTCAGGATAACCCACGCACACAACGCAGCCGAGACGGCGCGCGGTGGATCGAGCCCATTGAGCTGTTGGCCCTGATCCTGTGGGCTCAAGATATGGCCGGATGGCCTGAAGGGACGGGAAATTGTAGCCTGGGCGGAAGAGTTAGCAGGTCATAATAATTATTCATATTTCGTGGTTAAAGGGGGAAAAGGGGGAAGGGGGGAATATTATTAATGGACGCGATTGTAGTGCCAAAAAGAGTGATAGTCAATACCCATGTGGGTGGATGGATTCACAATCATCGAACAAGTGGAGCGGATATGTGATATGAATGAATAGGGAGAGAGGCCCGGACGGGACCAAAAACAAACCCCCCTCCCAACCACCCATACGCCCCAAGACAAATAAATTCAAAAAACACTCTCAATCAAACAAAACGAAAATGAATAGATAAAATCAATAAAAAAGAAACCTATTACAGCTCACCCACCCGTAAACGCCATCTCTGGCAAAACCAAGACATCCAACAATCGTGCCGCAGCACCAGAGCCCACACGACTACCAACAGGACTACCACCACCACCACCACCACCACCACCACCACCACCACTACTACTACTACTACCCTTCCATCCATCCCGTTCAGCTTCGTGCTTTAATCCCATCAACCTCTTCTCCAAATCATCTACCAGCGCATTTGCACGGCGGATATTGCCCTGCACATCGCCCAGCCGCGGCGACAGCTGGAGGATGGCGATTCGCATTGTGAGAATTCGTGTGATGCGCCGATGGAATATATGTGTGTATACTCTGCTGTTAAAATTAAAGGGGAAAGCAAGTGGAGAATGGCAACTAGGGCGAGTGTGCATGTACAGGTACATTTACGATGGTGGTAATGTCTTTCTGGCGGGATCGAAAGGTCATGTGACCGAGTTACATCTCAAGGGGCTAGTGGATGAACGAACGACAGAAGAGGAGGAGTGGAACAGATTTGAAAAGAATGAACTGAGATAGATGAACAGGAAGAGATGTTGAACAGGCTGGTGACTCTGTAATTGAAATGGCAAAAGCCATCATATCATGTTTATGTGGAGCACAGTAAGCTCCTATTACATAGGTTAACGCTCAATTTCATCAAGAGAAAAGATAGATCAAAAATCATATTTCTCCATTCCCTCTTAAATTTAAATTGATAAATGGAACCCGTCCAGATTACTCATGCCCAACTAACGCAAGTGAAGATAACCCCCAAGAAAAACATACGTACAGTCCATGAATACCGATCAAAGCGAACCTCCCACCAAAAACGCCAAGAGCCAGCAAGAAACAAAATAGAATCCAAATATCGGAGGATATATAAAAAATCTCGATCGCTGTCAAGACTCGCATGCATAATATTCCCATAATTGACACAATTATCGTGGCTATCGTTGAAAAAAAAATAAAAAATAAAAATAAAAAAATAAAAAAAATAAAAAAATAAAAAAAATCACGCGTTTTCTTCCCGCTTCTGCCGTTTGTGCTTCCGTTTTTGCAATTTTCCACTTGACAACCTGACGCTGCTCGGGCTACTCCCGCCACCAGGCGATGGTGACGATGCGATGGGCAGCGACGCAAAACCCTTCGCGCCCGTTTGGCGGATCCTCTGTTCCGTGCGGGACAAAGTACGGCCAAGCCCCAGCGGCACTGTTGGCGCAAGAGCGACATCATATCCATTAACAAGGATGTGACCGCCCTTCGTTTCCATAGAGCCGTCGGGCCCGATACTGGACCGACTGAAGCGTGGGGTGGAGACGGGGGACATCGACATCGACATCGACATCGACACGGAGTTCCGAAGTTCTGGGACATCGTGCCATAAAGCTTTTCCATGAGCGAGGGTATTGGCTGCCATGCGCGCCGCGGAGAAGAGGAGTTCGTCCTCGTTGATTGTCGATTCGGTGAGAGAACGGGATGCCAGTGGCAACGGTTGTGGCTGTGGTTGCTGTGAGGATCTCAAGTCGGAATGAGGACGGTCAAAATTGAGGAGTTCTTCGACGGTGAGCATTCCTTCTGATATCCGCCTGCTAGCTCCATACTGCTCCTTGGCAGTTTCATCCTCGTCGTCAGTGAATCCATTTTTCCGCTTCGCAATATCTTGTTCTATCAACTCTCTCCTTGCAGCGTCTTGGCGTGCAGTCTCGCGCTCCGCAGCCTCTCTCTTTCCGATTTCTAACTTTGCAGCACGAAGTTCTTCCTCTTGTTGTCTCGCCATTTCGCGTAGCGCAGCCTCACGCTCAGCCGCCTTTGCTCTTTCTTCCTCCAGACGTCTCGCACGTAGCATTTCTTCCTCCTTCTTAGCCTTTTCAAGCCGTTCGAGCCTGGCAGCTTCTTCCGCCGCAGCTCGTCTTCGATCACGCTCCCGCTCGATTTCCCGCCGAGCTGCTTCTCTTTTCTCTGCCTCCCGCCTCTTCGATTCCATCTCCTCGGCATTTCTCTTCTTCTCTGCCTCCTCTCTTTCGGCAGCTTCTCGTTCAGCTGCCTTCCGCGCTTCGATATCCTCATTTGATTTTCTGAGAGTATCGGAGGAACTTGTAAATTCAAACTTTGGTGCCGGTGCTTTGAAAGCTACAAGACAGGTCAGCTCGTCGATATATAGTGAACATCGACAATGAAGGTCAGACAACAAAGGTCAAATTGTCCTACTAAACTATAACATACCTGGTGATTGCGCCGATGATGGGAAGGGTGACGATGAGAATATACTCGAAGTAGGAGTTGGATTGGCTATTGGTTGGTCCTGCTTCAGAGTTGACGCTGCCGGAGTCGTAGAGAACATCGACGAGACGCCGTCAGCCTTGTTGGTTTGGTAATCAGCCCCAATTTTGCTAGGCTGGCCGAATAACCCCGAGCTCACAAAGGGTGCTGGTGGTGTAACTAAATGTCCATCAGCATCGGATACCGAATCGTATGGGGCGTTATACAGCATACTACCTTTATCAAAGATACTAGGCTGCTTGTCTGATTGGGAACTTGGGAAAGGCCTAAATAAGGGCTCACGAGGTGTTGCACTGGCAGTGGACTGTTCAGGAGCCATTGTCGTTTCTTCCGGTTTGGGTGGAGGCGTGAACGGTGATGAAGTCGATTGTGAAAATATTTTTGGGGGGCTAGGGCTCGTTGGTTTGAGGGCTGGGCTTATGGGAGCAGATGTCCCAGTTTGAGACTGCTGGTTACCTTTCTGCATGCCGAAATTTGAACCAAAACTGGATCCCAGAGAAGATCCTAGGCTGGCGCCAAATGTGGAGGAGAAAGTTGGTGGATTTGGTTGAGGTGTGGATTGCGAAGGCGGAAATGGGCTTCTAGAAGGCTGACCAAAGCTTCCAAAGGCGCTGGCGGGTTGTGCTGTCGAAGGTGGCGCATCGACTTGCAGCTGTTGAGAGCTGAAAGTAGACTATAAACCAAATACCTCGTTAGCAAGCGTTACAAGCGGTCGAAGATCGAATCAAGACAAAAAAAATCGAGAATCCAGCATTGCGACATATGCAAGGGAATATTACCGATGCCATAATTCCCATAGACGGTGATTGGGCTTGAGGTGTGAAAGGCTGAGCGCTGGGAGATAGCTGTCCTGGCTTGGGGAGCAACGTTTGATGCGTAGATGGAACACTAGGCGAGAAACGATCCCCTGCGGCCACTTGAGCCAACTCATTCGTGGCGGACACTGGTTTCGCAGCGCTGGGGAATGAAGAAAACGTAGGCTTGAAAGTTCCGATAGTTCCTTTATCCGACTGCCAGCTTGTTGCATCATGCGTTTGAATTTCATCTTCATGATCACTGACAAACAGTCCATCTGACTCCATATTCTGTTTCGGATTTTGTTCCAATGTCAATTCGGATGGTAAAAGGGATTGATCGATCATCCCGTGCCTGGAAGCTTGCAAAACGTTCATCCCAAGGATAAGCGCCACTAGAGTCCTTCCACAACGCTTAGATTCGACGTACTCGTATGAAAATGTTTGTTGGGAGGATGGCTGGAAGGCTATTTTATATCCAATCATTGATGATTAAAGTAAGTCAGATTCACGTTCCTACAAGATCGATGAAATTGTTGGCGGATAAAATCACGCACCGACAGAATCAAGCGGAAATTGGCCCCAATTTAGATACATCTGCCCGTCAGCATTCGTCGCAAACTGGAGCCCTTGTTCCTCGCAAAAATCAATGGTTTGATTGTTATCGTCAAACGCTAGTGTTCCAGTAAGCTCGTCAATAGTCCACTCTTGGTTCTTGTGTTGTTGGGAAATAGGGTGTCGACAATACGCTTTCCATATCGATCGGATCGTCGTTTGCCGGACCTGGTTAAAGTATATTTCTGCAATACACGCTAAGAGATATGGGACGCTAGAAGACTGAATAAGGCGGAAGAAACGCGCATAGAGGCCTTGGGCAATTGCGTTCGGCCTTTTCGCATCCAAGGTGCCTTGGTATTCCCATGCATTCCCAGCTGCAGCAAACAATTCAAGTGCAACCTGAACCCGAGGTGACCGTAACAATTCCCGAGGCCAGTTTTGTACTCGAGCTTCGAGATCGGGCCGCTGGTCGTGTATGGAGAACACAATGTAATAGGCTCGAAACTCGTCCTCGTTGGGAAACTTGATCAAATTTCGGTTGTCATCGTAGTAGTATAGGAGGGATAATAAGGTATTATTTAGCTGCTCTCGTTCTTGGTGGTGATCAAAGGGTTCCGAGTTTTCAGGACTGGACAGGAGATGGAGAGCTATGATGTGGAACCTGGCAATTCGTTCAAGACACTTCACTGCAATTGAGACATCTTGGGCTTGAGTAAGTTGTTGAATAGATAAATCATTGCGAATTGAGCGTGTGCGATCCCAGAGAAATTTGTGAGTGGTAGCTAGAGTTTCGTCATCTTCTACAACATACCGTAGAAGATAATTCATCGTTTGAAGGAGGGTCTTTGGAGTTCTGATGTCTGAAGGTAACTGCTCATCATAGCCAGCAGCAGATCTTCTGAATCTCTTAAGCATTTTGGCCTCAACTGTATGAGACACTCCAGATTCCTGATCGGTAAACTATAGTCAACCAGGTCAGCGTCTGATAAAACTTGATGGGAGACGATGAAGAGCGTATAAAACCTTTTCACTCTTATCAACCATCTTTTGAACAATGCGTTCCACTCGTTCGAATTCGGGACACATTTCTGTACAAGTGCCTGTTGGAGTAATTGCACTTGTCAGGGATATTGCTTGATTCGGGTCAGCCATTTGTCCGGACTTCACGGCTTCTGTGCGCTGCCTAGCACGGTCAAGTTTCAACTAGAAAGCCCATGATCGATTAGCCGTGGACACCCCAATTGGAGAAGCCAAATCATCAAAGCAAGAAATTACCTGCTCATAGCGAGTATTATAATCTTGCGGCTTTCCGGATTTTGCGCTTCCACCTGAGAATTTGGCACTTTGCCTCCGTGGATCTCTTGAGCGGTCAGTGAAGGACCCATTCGTATTCGTGATTGAGCCGAATGGAGACGAAGGCCGTGATGACTGTCCACTCGAAGTCCCCGATCGCGAGCCGAATACCGGAGGAGCCTTTATACCATTTTCTTGGCCGCCCTTGGACCGAGATCCATTATCTAGGTATCTCCTTTCAGCCCCTAAACCATTACAAACTTAGCACTGAATGTGACTCGTCTAGCTTGCTATTGTCATTACCTCGAAATGGCCCTGCATTTGACCTGCCTGATGCACCGGTCGGATGCGCAGAAGTACCTGATATATCGCCCCGCCTCCCGCGTCCGCCTCGAGGCCCACCGCGGCTGAGAGCACGAGTTTTAGCACCTCGTGCACTATCATCAGTGCTAGGTGCAGGCTGCGATCCTCCAGAGCTGCCTCTCCATACGCGACCGCGAGAAGATGATGGGCCAGTGGTGCCTCGTTTGGAACCAGCAGGGCCTGACAGCAAGGAGCCCCTCCACGTAACTGACATCCCGTACACTCTCGTCAAGGCCAAGATATCTGTTGTGTCATACGTTTAGATCATGATATGGAGAAGAGAAATAAGAAAAGTCGCATTAGGGGCAGCAGGGGGAATCGATCAGGAGGTGTGTGAGGGGCGGGGTTTCAAAGCCCTTAGGTCGAATCGGTAGAGGAAACGAATCGCCCTGAATTGCTGGTATCTCAAAAATTTGGATTGAAATTTAGGTCGAATATGACCAAAGAAGACGGAATTGGTCTTGAGACGTACTTCAGGTAATTCTTCTCGGTAAAAAGCGGTTTCACGCCGCGGAACCGCTATTTGCACAGGAGACGATATCGACCCATCCCACCCTGGCAAAAGAAAAGGGGGAAAAATACGCGATCCCCTCTTAAGTCTGCTATCCCCAGCAACCTCAAAATCTATATTTTTGGTCGTATGGTCCCTTCAATAATTAACGGGCGGGAATAGCAGCAGCGGAGAAGGGAGAAAACCGACACCAGGCTCCGCGGCCAAGACCTAAAAACTACAAACATCGTAAGGAAAGTAAAGAAAGGTTAGCCTATGAGATCGTGAGAACAAGCACTTTGATCAAAGCAATTTGAGCCTCGGGGGAATGAAAATGACGCGGAGTTTGGAATTAAATATAGAACGTATGGAGCGAGGTGGAAGGTAGGAGAAGGCTCCAAAATGCGAATGAAGCAGCACAAAGCAGGTACTCAACAGCAAGATACGTTATACCTGTGGTATGCGAACGTTATTACGCTGGCGTTCGAGGATGGAAAGGAACTCACGCGGAGGGATAAGTCGGAGGTTTATGTCCGCAAAAACGTCGCAAGCCAGAAAAGAGGCCGGGTGGACGCTTGTGGAGAATCAGTAATGTACATTTATTTGTGACATGTAAAGCGGATTCCCTGTTGCTTTTGTAGGCCGGACAGCAGCAGCCTCCGCGACGGCCGTGAATGTTGGGATGAAGATATGGGGAAGCGTTTTGGAATCCAACGCTAGGCTATTCTAAGCAATTCAGAGAATGCCAGGTACAGGATTCCACTTAACGTCGATACCCGTGGGATTGTAGTCCCTTAATCAACCCCGTACCATTTCAGGTGCAAGTCAAGGCGTATATGTACCAGATGTATCAACAAGGGAAGCCACATCTCCGAGTGAGTGTACGAAAAGCTTCCATTTTGCCGTTTTTTTTTTTTTTTTGGTGGTTGTTTGCAGCGTGTTTGGCGCTTAATCTACGGCTAAATCGGCTAATTTCGATTATCTCTCTTTATATTATAGAAAAACCAACTTTTTTCCTGAAAAAAATACTGTAATGTGACCTCATGTGATATCATGTGAACCCCATCAAATCCATGAACTGCTCTCTGCGGCCTGTACAGTTCTGATATTAATCTTCATTCTTTTCTTTACAGACATTCTCTACTATATTTACATTCTTTATACTCTTCTCTACATTTGTTACAATCTATATATGTTTGTTAATATACTTAATGCATCTCTGCTCAGTGTGTGGGGATTCTCATCCTCTCAGTGTGTTTGAATGATCTCAATTCAATGCATTATTCTGTACATACTCTACATACTGTCAAGCTCAGTATTGCATATGTGAGGCACATTCAGTTCAAATCTCTCATCTGTCATTGAGAGATGTAGTCACTTCTGTGCTCAACTCACAGCAAGTTGAGCTGTTACACTGTGATGTGTACTGTAAAAATCATCTGTCTCATCTGTTTTATACTGCTATTCATGTCTTCAAGATCTGCATCAACTGCTGAGCTCTCAATTATGAACATATTTGTGATGTCAAACACTGTTGTTTGACAGCTGCTGCTGCAGTTTCTGCAGCAGATGAGTCTGCTGACTATATATATATAGATTCACTGATTCAGCTGACTCTCAATGATCTTGACACTCAAATCAGCTCAACTATCTCTGAATCAGTTGTTAATTCTTCAATCACTCACAGCTGTCAGTCTGTTCTCTGCAGCTTCTGCTTCTACACTCATCATCATCAATCATTTAATTTTGACTGAATGAATGTCTACTGCTCTGTCTGCAGAGCTAAGTATTGAATTGATGAATGTATATATAAATTGTCAAAGACTCTTTCAGTGTTTTTCATATGCTGTGTAAGAAATGCTGTGAGACTGTCATCTGTCAGAGAATCTTTATCAGAGCTACATGAACTGTTTAATGATGATACAGTCAATACAAAGTATTTTCACAGATATATTCAGAACTACAACTCTGCTCTGATATTTATATCTCTTAAGTACAAACAGAATTCACATCTTGATCATCTGACTACTGACAATCTGATATCATTTCAAATACAGAGAAAACTCTATCATCTGTAAGAATTATTAGAGTCTAAGTCAGATGAGAATGTCTGTTTTGCATAAATGTGAATCCACAATCCACAGTTTGATGTGAGTATTGTAAATGATATGAACTCTGTCATATATTCTAGTATATTTAATCATATTCATACTGTGTTGTTTACTGTTTGTTTATTTGCTTTTTGTGAGGTGTAGTGACAGTGTGAAGAGTAACAGTAGAAGATAGTTTATAGCGTAGCGGAGATAATAGTAATATATTGTAAAGCAATATAGTATAGTAGTGTAACATAGCATAGTGTAGTGTAGTGTAGCTAATCACTAAGGAAGAAAAGAAAGAGAAAGAAGATGTGTGAAATACATACATCAATATATATATATACATATAGAAATAGTGGTAGCGAGAGTATAATGGAAAGAGATAAGAATAAGCAAAGATAATAAGAAAATAATAAACAAGTGCATTACAATTGCCTCTCTTTTTTATAAGAGCTGCCCTCAGCAATTGTATAGATTGCTTGCTAGTAGATAATTGCATTCTCATATTGTAAGTTCCACTTGTTGATAGTAGTATATCAATCACATCCTCTAGATAGCTTGTATATGTGTTGTTATTGATTTTCTAATGAGATGGAATTGGTGGATTCTTTGATTGCTAGAGGTTGTGTGCAGAGAAGCAAAAAGAATTTCTTTTCTCTTGAAGATTTCTCTTCTCTTTTAACTTGATCATCATCAAAGCTCTTTGCCCTTCTGCTGTGATTTTCTTATTAATAAAGATTTTTAAATTTTTGTTGATTCTCTCTCTTCCTCTCCTCTTTTTTTGAAATGGGCTTCTTTGAATATCTCAATTTTAAGTAAGTTGTTTTCTTGCTGATGCTTATTGTGTATTATTGCTGATGTTCCTTGTCAGTGATGTTATTAGTGTGGTCACATGTGCCACTAGCTTGTTTCTGTATAGCACCATTCACTGTTTGCTTGTTATATTGCTCTAGATTTAGCTCTAATCATGTGATGCACAACAGTTGAATTCTGTGTGAATGTTGTGTCTCTAGATTTGAGGATGTCAATTTTTAATGTGTGTTGAGATCAAATGCTCAGAAGCATTGTGAGACTTGTGTCTCTGCAGAGAAATTCTGCAAATTCATGAGTAATCCTCTTTAATTCTTATTTTCTTTTTCTTTTTCTTCAAATTTGCTTTTGAATAGATAGTAGTGCTCTTAGCAATGTTAATATACTGATAATGATGCTAGATGTGTGATACACCTCTTCTGAGATGCATCATGTGTGGGTGAGTGTTTATTTTTGTGGAGGTGGCAGCTGAAGAGAATATGACCAGTCACAAAAGTTGTCTTCATTGTTTAGTTAAACAATTGAATGCATCTTATCTGATGATGCTGTCTGCTCAGAGCAGAGCAGAGATGAATGCTCTGTGGTCTCAGTGCTGAGCAGCAGCTGAGCCTGCAGAGGTGCAGATTTTGAAGACTGTGATTGTATCTGATTCTTTCAGAGTGAAAGCATTAGAGAAAGAGAAGGGTGTGAAGGAGAAGATTTTGAGAGTGATGAGCTTCAGAGACTCTGTGATGAAGAAATTGATTGAGAAGAGATTGATGGAGAAGAAGTTGACTGAAGAGCTGATGAAGAAGATTGTGAAGATATCAGTGACTGCAGCAGTGTCTGTGATGCCTGCTTTCTTTATCAATTTATCACTGATGTTGATGGAGCAGAGAGAGAGGGTGCTTCAGACAGTGGAGAAGTGAGAGAAGAAAATGAAGAAAAATGTCTTTCTTCATTGAATGTGTCAAAGAATAAGTAGATTGATGAGAGAGAAGAAATGTGAGAAGATAAATATCTTGTGAAATAGATATTTATCTATACTCCTGCACCCAAAATGGGTGCCAATAATATATGAGTACCAGAAGGAGTATTGAGTGAGGGTGGCAGAGAGAAGAGATGAGAGAAATGATGAAAAAGAGAAGAGAAAGTGAGAGATGAAGAATATTGAGATGAGAGTGAATGAACTGAAGATCTTTAGACTTTTCTTAGAGCCTGTTTTCTTTGTCTTTTTCTTGCTTATATATTTTATCTTTTGTATTTATTATACCCAAATTGAATTTTTTTGTTTTCCTTTTTTCCTTTTTCCCTGATAAAATCCTTCTAAAAAGAATGCATTTGATTGAAGTTTGAATGAGATTTGCACTTCTAGCATTTTTCAATTTAAGATTTGCACTTCTGATATCTTTCAACTTGAAGTTCACACTTTTGATGTTTGAGAGTATGTTGATTTTGTATTTGTTGTTCATTTTCTTATTTGAGGAAGATTTTGAATGTCTGAGTGTTCAATATGTTTTCTTCCAATTCCCATGTATCACCACTAGGATCCCAATCTGTCCATCTCACAAGATATTTCAGAGGTTTGTTTTTTCATTGTTGTTTTTCAAGAATTTCTTCAACTTGATATTCTTCTTTGTCATTGATAAGTTCCAGTTCTGGTTCTGATAGAGCTCCATTTCTGTGGTTGTATGGCTTCAATAAAGATACATGAAATACAGAATGAATGCTTCTATATGAAGATGACAGTTCTAGTTTGTACACTTGTTTTTCAATGATATTCAGAATCTTGAAGAGTCCAACATATTTATGATTGAGTTTGCAAACTGAGTGCAGCAATCAGAGATTTTTTGCATTGAGTATAACATAGTCATCTATTTTAAATTGTTGAAGCTTATGTTTTGCATCATAATAGATTTTCTGTGCTTGTTGCATCTTTTGTAGATTCTCAATGAGCTTATGATGTGTTTCCTCAATATGTTTCGCGCGGCTAGCAGCATGTATGGTGACTGGTTGTGGTGGTTTGCTGACATTAATTTTCAAATCAGATTGATATCCCATTAAGGCTTCCGCGGGTGTCATTTCAGTAGAGGCATGTTGAGAGATATTGTAAACAAACTGTGCCAGCAGTAGCCAGCATGCCCAGTCATCTTGATGATAGTTGGTAAAGCATCAGAGATAATGCTCCAAGATTTGATTTTGTTGTTCCATTTGACCATCTGTTTGAGGGTGAAAGGCTGTTGAAAGTTTCCAGCATGCGCCTAGCATATAACAAAAGATGGACCAATAATGGCTTGTAAACAGTGAACTTCAATCAGATATATGGTTTTTGAATACTCTGTAAATTGTATAGAACTTGATATAAACAATTTCTGCTAGTTCATCAGCTGTAATGTTTTTGATGCAAGGAATATAGATTGTAAACTTGATATATATATCCACAATCACTAAAATTGCATTGTAGATTTGATGGAGGAATGTAGAGGCTGATAAGCCTGTAATAAAATCCATAGTAATGAATTCAAAAGAGTTTGATGATAAGAGAATTGTACTCAATTCTCCATATTGTCTGTGCTGTTTTGACTTTACTCTTTGACAAGTATCACAAGTGAATATATAATCTTTGATATCTCTGACTAGTCTATGTCAATAGTATTTGTTCTGAATGCTGTCTATGAACTTTTTTATACCAAAGTGACCCCTCTGCAGATCATCATGATTTGCACTGATAATTTCATCAATGAATGTCTTTTGTTGAGGGACATACACACAACCATCAGCACACAATATATCATTCTCAGAAATTGTTCATAGCATATTTTCAGTGACAGTCATATCCTTCTCTTTTATCTTCTTTCTTTGCTCAGCAGCAAAAGAATCAATCTTCTGTGCTTTACTCAGAAATGAGATGAAGGATTCAGACATTTCTGTATATACTGAGTCCCCAAGAATAGTCTTATTGACTGCAATCCAGGGCATATATTGCTCAACACACATTGAAGGAGAAGAGTTTACACAAGAGATAGAAGACATCAACATATGAAGTGCTTTTCACTCATTAAAAGAAGCATTTTACTTATTAGAGATCTGTGCACAGACTATATCAGAAGAAATATCATTTTGAAAAGAAGTATCAGCTTTTCAGTCTAGTCTAACTCCATGTTTCAGCTTCTGTTGCAGAGTAGATAACATAGTTTGATCATTATAGATCTCACTGTAGTCTGCATGATGACTGAGCCCATCAGCTGAATTCTTTGATTCAGAGTGGTGCAGTAATACAAAATCATAAGTAGATAAAGCTTTCATTCATCTGATCTGACATCTGTTCAGTTTCTTAGTCATCATAAAGTACTGCAGATTGGCATGATCAGATCAGACTTGAATTGAATACTGACTTCTCTTCAGATAGTGTCTTTAATTCTTAAATGCTGCTACAATAGCCAAGAGTTCTTTATCATGAGTATCATAACACATTTCCACATCAATCAACTTTCTTGATCAGAAGGCAACTGAATGCCAGTGTCCATCATTCTACAACTGTGACAGAATAGCAGTGACTGCAAAAGTGAATGCATCAGATTCAATCTGAATATACTGAGCTGAGTCAAAATGAGCTAATAGAGGAGCACATATAAAGCACAATTTGAGCTCATTGAAAGTGCTTTGAGCATCTTCTGTCCACATAAAAATGACTTTTCTTTCCCTCTTCTTGCTCTCTTTTGTAAGTTCAAATAATGGGGCTGCAATAGAGGAGAAAGACTTAATAAATCACTGATAGAAATTAACAAAGCTCAAGAAGGATTGAACCTCTTTAATTGATTTAGATGTAGATCATTCCACAATAGTGGAGACTCTGTCTGACTTCATCTTGACATCATTTGTATCTATAACAAACCCCAGAAATGAGATCTTGTCCACTTCAAATTCACACTTAGAGAGTTTTGCAAATAGATTCACACACTTGAGATGTTCTAGTATCTTAGTAACATGCACTTTATATTCCTGCTTTGAATTGGAGAATATGAGAATGTCATCCAAATAGACAACACAACATATATCCAACAAATCAGACAAGGCATTGTTAATGTATGCTTGGAATGTTGCTGAAGCATTAGCTAGTTCAAATGGCATAACTATATATTCAAAATGTCCATATCTCATTCTAAAGACTGTCTTTCAACAGTCTTTTGCCACTATAAGTATGTGGTGATAGACATCTCAAAGGTCCAGCTTAGTGAACACCTTGACTTTAGAAAGTCTATCAAGTAATTCACTTATTAGAGATAGAGAGTATTGATTCTTGATGATGATTCAATTTAATCCTCAATAGTCTACACAAAGATGAAGTCCATCATCTTTTTTGAGGATAAAAAGAATCAGTGCATCAGCTGGGCTACTGGACAGTTGTATCCACTCTTTATCTAATGCATTTTTTAAATATTCTCTTAGAGTGGCTAACTCAGTTTCAGAGAGATTGTATATTGATATAAATGAAGATTGTGCATTAGGCTCAAGATCTATACAGTGTTCCATCTCTTCTGATCTTTTCATATTTATAGCAGCTTCTTCTGAGAAGATATGTGTGTATGGCATGATATAATTGGATAGATCAGTCAGCAAGTCTGAATACACAGCTGAGAATATATGTGAAGCATGCTTTGAGTCTTTTGAACATTCTGTAGATAATACTACAAGCATTTCTACTCTAGCTTCTGTGAGAACTTCAGCTAAGACATCTTGTTCAGAAATAATTTGAGACTGTTGTTCATCTTCAGAGCTTCTAAAGAAGAATTGTCCATCTGACCAATCTATAAGAGGATTTGTTTGTCTTAATCAAGGAAATTCTAATACAAGACTGTAGTCCTTCATTTTCATTGCATGGAAGGAATGAGATGTCTGCTGTGCATTATTTTTGTGATCAGTGACAGTAGTTGCAATGTTATACTCTTCAAAGAAGTGCATTATGCATTCATCAATCAACTTGATCATTTTGATTTTGCAGTGAGCAGCTTCTAGATTGTGATTCTTTGCTTAAAATTCATCAACACAGTTCACTTCTGATCCAGAGTCTACTAGTGCAAGCACTTTTTGCAGATTCTTAGATGTAGCAAGTTCCACTGTGACAGTGAAGCTTAAGGTGTTTTTGCATCAACTTTCTATGCTTATGACTGTCATTGCAAGCTGGATGATGTGTCTTAAATGTTTTTTGAGTCCTTCAAGTTCATCATGTCTTTCATATCAGGTTTTGAGTCAGACTTGGTGTTTTTGGATTTGTCTTTGAATCATTTGAAACACAAATCAATGGTATGTCCTGGTTGCTTGCAATAACAGCAATATTTTGATTGAGTGAAGTCATCAAACTTTGTAGTGTCATTCCATCTGCATTTGTTTTGTGATCTATTATCAGCATTATTTCTGTTGTTAAAGCTTTGAGTGGGGTTTTTGAAATTTGACTTCTCTTTAAGCTTTTTCCATCTCTCTGGCAGATTCGATTCTGCCATTGCAAGTTTATGTAGAGTGGCATCATAGCTTAACTCTTCCAATTTGGTTGCATATTTGTCAAATTCTCAGTGAATGGAAGATAGAACTTTCATATAGAGGTGTGATTTCTGATGGTATTCACTATAAGAATACCACAGACATTCTTCAATTGATTGTAAGTGTGAAGCAAATTGTTGAACTGTCTGATCTTCTTGTTGCTCTGTTTTCCAGTACTGTCTATTGACATCTTGAAAACTTCTATCTGAATCAGTGACTTGACATTGCATCCAACTAACAAATTCTTCCCATGGTGGCAAAGTTCACATATCATGTGTATGTTGATACCAACATTGTTGCATCTCAACATTGAAATGAGTAACAGCTTCAATGATCTTTCAATGGTTGTGTTCATTGTAGTAATCAAGATCACTGACATGAAAAGTGATAGCAGCTGTAACAAAGTTTTCAAATTCTTTCATGCTTTGATTTCAGAACTTTTCCACATCTCTTCAAGAAGAATGACCACTCATGCTGGAATCTCAAAGTTCTAATTGCCAAAGTGGTACCCAACTACATCTCCCACTGACAGTAGTCACAGCACTTTCCACTAAGATGTTGAGTGCTTGTAGTGTGGCTTTCAATGGTCTGAGAATACTGGTGGTGTTATCACAGTTACCATTCACACTAGTTGCATCTCTACTGTGATTCAGATGCACTTCTAGCATATTTCAGATGACTGAAATTGTTCCATTCAATTCTTGTAGTAAAGTGTCACACCACTGTTGAAGTTCTCACAATTCTTTCTCAGTCTATAATTTTTTGATTCTTCTGATCACAGCTATCTTCTTGATCTCAATTGCACTGAGATCTTCAGAAGAGATATCCTCTTCTGAACTATACTCAGAGTCTGATTCCATAGAGAAAGATGATGCTTGTTGCACACTTTCAGTGGCAGAAGTGCATGTTTCATGATTTTCTTTCATGATGTTTGTTGCTTCAGATTCAGTGGTAGCATGAGTACAGTGAATGCTGCAGATAGAGGCCATGACTATCACTCAACAGATTATCTCTCAAAGATTGAGTGATTAGAAACTGTGAGATGTAGTGACAGTGTGAAGAGTAACAGTAGAAGATAGTTTATAGCATAGCAGAGATAATAGTAATATATTGTAAAGCAATATAGTATAGTAGTGTAACATAGCATAGTGTAGTGTAGTGTAGCTAATCACTAAGAAAGAAAAGAAAGAGAAAGAAGATGTGCGAAATACATACATCGATATATATATATACATATAGAAATAGTGGTAGCGAGAGTATAATGGAAAGAGGTAAGAATAAGCGAAGATAATAAGGAAATAATAAACAAGTGCATTACACTTTTCTACATTCTTCTGTTATATTGTTGACTGTTAATATTTCTAAGATTAACTCTTTTATTCAACTTTATCAGTCTGTATGAGAGATACTACAGAGTAGTTCTGCTGTATATATTGATTTGAACTCTGTTCTACAGCTGAAGACAGGCAATGATCACTGCTGTGAGAATCTGTCTACTGTCTCAGAGATTGCAGTTGTTATACAGAACACTTTCAGCAGCATTCATCATTTTTATATCATTTTTCTGACACTACAACAGCTCAGTGCTGATTTGAGTCTCATATATATTGACTCTCACAGTTCATTATATCTTCCACTGCATTACATTCTACTTTTTCCTTTCAGAGATCACAGCTGATATATTGATATGAATGTGTTTGTGAATCTCTCATCTACTCACAACAGCTCTGATGATGATGTTGATGATGATATTGTTGATGATGAAGATGAGTATGACAGTCATAGTCTGACTCTGTATATATGATATATATATCATCTTTTTCAATGAGATGATATTGATGCTTCTCTTTTTCAAGTTGAATGTCTGTTTCAGCAGTATTTAGTTGATGTCTATATCAACATTGATGAACAATGACTGAACTGAGTCTGCATTCATCAACTAGAAATCTGTGCTGATCAATATGATGATCTATGTGATGCTATACAGACAGATGATACAGATCACAAGCAGCTTGACCACTGTGTGATATTATCTGCTTCTCATACAAGCAGTGAACATTTTATGCATAAACTGTTTCAGAATTCTATAGTGATTGTCTCCAACTATAAGTGTTCAACTCTTTTCATTACATTTACAGTTAACTCTGAGTGAAAGAAGATTATCTGTGAGTTGCTCTCTGATCAGACTGCAGTGAATCACTCAGATTTGATTGTATATATTTTTACAATGAAGATTTTTCATTTTCTTAATGTTCTCAAATCTGAGCAGCTGTTTGAGCTGATGTTGATCAGAGTATGAACAATTGAATATCAAAAATATAAACTGTCTCATATGCATCTGTTGATCTGACTAGAGAACTCTGAGTGATTTTTGCAGTTCAAGATGATTGATGAGATTATATCTGCAGAGCTGTCAAACACTGCTGAGAACACAGACAGATTGAGTGAATTAATCTGTAAATTCATAATTCATGATTCATATAATACTGATGTGATGAGTCTCTGTCACAAGAATGACAGATGTATGAAATATTTCTTCAAGACTTTTCAAGATGTTACAGCTGTTGAAGAGAATGACTATTCTCTGTACAGACAGCAGTATGATCTGTCTATCTTCTTCAAATATACTGTCAACAACAGTGAGATTGTAATTGATAATTGATGAGTTGTTTCATACAATCTCTATCTCATCTGTATATATAAAGCTCATATAAACATTGAGGTCTGCATCTCTGTTGAAGTCATTAAATATATCAATAAATATGTTTACAAGGGCCTGAACTGCATCACTCTCTGTATCATTGACTTCAATGATGAGATTGATATTCAACTGCACAGATGTTATATCAGCTCAACTGAGACTGTATGATGTATATTTGCATTTCATATACATCAGAAGTTTTCATCAGTTGAGATATTGTCTATTCATCTACTGAATCATCAGATGATTTACTTTTCTGAATCTGAATATGAAGATTATGAATATATGACTGAACATTTGATAAATAACATGTCTAAGTTCATAGCATTCTTTGTCTACAACTATTTGCATTCAGATGCTCAGTATCTCTACCAAGAATTTCCTCATCATTTGATTTGAAACAAATGTAATCAGAGATGGAAGAATCATGTGAAGAGAAGGTCAGTTGATTGTCTGCTTCATCTCAGTTCATATAATGATGAGATGTTCTTCTTACAGCTGCTTCTTATTAACATACATAATTTCTCAAGCTTTGAGATTCTTTGAACAGTGGATGATGTTTGTCACTCTATATTTTATACAGCATATCAGATGTTTGATCTTCTGCATGATGATAATGAGTGAATCATTACATTTGAATCTGCTGTTGTATTTACAACTGCTCACTGCATGCAGTCAGTATTCATCACTGTATTGATTCATGAAAATATTGTAGATTCATCTGCTCTCTGAGCACATTTTCATCATACTCTCTGTAATAATCTTCCACATTGACTGCATCAGATGAATTCAAATCATATGAGCAATGCTTCTGCAGAATATTCATATTATAACTATAATCTGTTTCTTATTCAGCAGCTTCTGTATGAGTTTAGCAGAACACTTGAAGACTTCAATCTGTCTACATACAGCTCTGTATGAGATAATCTTATTGAAAATCAGCTACTTTTTGAGAAGCAGAACTATAATCTTATAGAGGAAATCATCACTGCAGACACTCTGCAGATGCAGTTGAATGATGATCAATATCATACATATGATTCAATTCTGACTGCAATAGAATTACAGCTGTCTCACTATTTTATACAGAGTTCAGATGACACTGACAAAACATTTCTTTACAGAGCTCTCTATAATCATCTATATACAGATGAAAAGACTATTCTTTGTGTGACTTCTTCTGACATTGCAGCTGTTCTTTTATCATATGACAGAACAGCTCACTCATATTTTGTCATCTCAATTGAATTAGATGCAGATTCTGTGTTCAAGATTATCATTCAGAGTGAACTAGATCATCTGCTGCAGACTGTAGATTTGATTATTTGAGATAAGATCTTCATACAGCATTATTATTGTATGAAGATTGTTGACTATCTTCTTCAAGATTTATGTTCATCAGATGAGCTTTTTGATAGTATCTCTGTTATATTTGATAATGATTTTACACAGACTCTGTCTATTGTGCTGCATGACAGTCATGCTGTAGTTGTTGCAGCTTGCCTGCAGCATTCATATATATAGCAGCAGTTAACTGTACTGTACTTGACAAGGAATATAAGACTGACTGTTGATAATGATAATGTGATGTTTGTGAATTGACTTGATCAAATATCATATAATTCAGACTGCATTGACTGTATTGATCTTTCACTCTATATTCATTGAGCTGCTGACATCAGTGTGCTATATGAGAGAGTGTTTTCTACAGCTGAATTTAGAACTGCAGCAGTCTGCTCTGATTACTTCAAAAATCATATCATTCTTACTGTATTAAATCAGAATGTGTTCTGCATTAATGAACAGATTATAATGATTATATCAGAGGATGTTCATACATTCTATACTGCAGATGTGGCTCATACAGATGATCTGACTCTGAGTCATGAGAAGTTCTCTCATAAATATCTGACTGTTATTAACTGTTCAGCTCTGTCATCATTCATACTGAAATTGAAAATGAGTATTTCTATCATACTTCTGCATAATCTTCAGCCATCTGAAGGGCTCTGCAATGGCACAAGAATGATTGTTCAGTGAATGACAATTCATTTACTTAAGATGAAGATTATATTCAGTATATATAAAAGTTCAGTTCATATATTGCCACAGATTGATCTACATACTCAATCTGTTGAGATTTCATTCAGCATGACTCATCATCAGTTTTCAGTCCATTCATATTTTGCAATGACAATCAACAAATTTCAGAGACAGTCTCTTTCTACAGTTGATATTGATCTCAGAAACTCTATATTCTCACATAATCAGCTGTATATTGCACTCTTTTGAACTATGAATGTCAGTCAGTTGACTGTTCTGCTGGATGAGAATGATGAGAGATGTATATTAAATGAGATATATTCAGAGATTCTACAGTTTCTCAATTAATTCTTCTGCTACTATTGTTTTTTCTTCTTTGTCTACAGAATGCCATCTTCAGATGTTAAAATAGAGGTGTTTGAATATATAAAAAAAACTGTCATTGCAAAAATTGACACTAACTATTAAAAAAAAAGAAAAAAGTAATAACACTTCATTGAGCTCATCTCACATCTTATATGATTCATACAGCTCATTCATATCATTCTCTATTTTTCAAGTTTTTTAATCAGAGCTGTAATATCTATAGAGACACTCTGTTGACTGAGCTGAATCATCTGCAACAGACTCATAATCTCATTCCACTCTCTACACAACTGTTTTATCTCTTTCTTTATATTACAGAGTCAGTACATCTCCATTCACAGCTGCAATAACTTCAGCTTCATAATCTCACTGTCATTTATCTTATCATTCTTTTCTTCATTCTTCAGAGTCACAAATGACATCTGTTTTTTTTTTATCAGATCAAACAGCTCAACTGTCTGACTCAGCTTTATACTGACAGCTCACTTCTTCTTCTTTTCTTTCTTCTTCTCATTCTCTTCTGCAGCTGCAGAGTCAGTGAACTGCTGATTCTCTGTTATTTTCATATCAGCATATATGTTTTTCATATATGTTTTGCTAATGTATTTGTATGCTATATAGAGACAATTCATTACTTATTGAGCTGTAAGCTGCAGTATTTGCTTAGCAAATTGTAGTGACAATTCACACAGATCTTCTTCAACATATCAGAGATCACAATACACTTAATAAACAGATTATGATTCTTTTTGTATGAGCTGTATGATGAGTTGACTTTGATGTTATAGCTGTGGGCAAGTGCTGATTCTACATTTGTTGTTCTTTTTAGCTGAGATTTGAAATTCTTTTTGTACAGCACTATATCTCTTTTGAATCTCATCTCTTGCAGTTGTGCAACAATTCTGCTGTCATCTCTGATAATTTATTCTATCAGCAGCTGTAGTCTACATTCTGATGTTCATATATTGACAGACTGCTGACATGGCTGCTGAGAAACAGATGCAGATGAGCTGACAGGCTGCTGAGACTGCTGAGACTGCTGAGACTGCTGAGAGTGAAGTAGAAGTAGATTGACAGACAGTATGAGCTGCTGAGCTTGCTCTGTACTATTGTTAACTGTAATTTCATCATTTCTGAGCTGTTTCTCTTCATCTTTTGACAGTTCTCTACTTACATTCAGCCATTTTGGCTGCTTTGATTGTATTACAGACATTTCAGAGATTGATAGATGTAAATTGTTGTATTTCAATTTCTTGCTATTTGATTGTAATTACTACATTCTCTATATGAGCTGTCTGACATTTAATTACACCTCACTTAGTGCTTCTACATTAACTCTACAACACTACTACAGTGTTATTCATCTTTTTCATCTATGTGATTGTTCTCTATTGATGGCTGTAGATTACATGGAATTCACATATATGAGTCATGTGCAGCTGTTGGATATCTCATTACGTTCGCCCGAGGGATTAAACGGCGCGTTTTCAAGCTGGATAAGCGAGCGCAAGCGAGCGATTGCGGCTTGTCTACATATAATTGAAATTGAAGCAGATATTCTCAAGCTCAAAAAGACAACGAGAACGCTGAATTGTTGTAGAAAATGATATGTTATGTAGAAAATGACATGTAGAAAATGACATTAACGTGAAGAAGAAATTTCAACAAATGCACCACGTCTAGCAAGATAGCAAGATAGCAACATAGCAACATAGTGCTCCACGTTTTCTTGTCCCCGTATCTGAGTCACAATATCAACAGCCACATCACGAAAGGGGCAGATATAATTCTAAAATCGGCCTCCCCCAAATAATCATAAAGACCAAAAAACTACGTAGTAGTAAATCACAGCCCAAAGCCAACAAATCAGGCCCAGGCACCAACCAAACTCATGCCAAGAGCACCGAGGAAAACAAGGAAACAAGCAGTAACGCGCCTTTTGCTACGCAGCGTGCGCCAGCTCGCATCGCTCAAGAAGTCCTCGGCTAGTAACTCAACCAGTGATGCGAAAAGAAGCAGACCGGATGAGATAGCGTTCATGACGCCGACCATTATCAGGCCGACTTCTGAGTTCGGATCGTAGAGGGTATGTGTTGCCAGGCCGATTGCTTGGCCCAGGGGTGTTCTGTGGAGATAATTAGAACGCATTTTCGAAAATTGCAGATTGATGGAAGGGAATTCATTATATTTGGTTGGGAGCGGGGGGGAAAACATACGTGCAGCCATATGCAAGAGCCATAAGCCATGGTTGCGATTTCTTATGGCTCCAGTCAATCGCCGCTATGCGCGAGCCGAGCGCCAGGCCCTCGAAAGTTTCTGCAATTTCATTAGTCTCGTTTCGGATCCTCCCAAAAATCAATCCGGTCTTGTTTCGAAGGGGTATGGGGAAGAAAGGGATACGGAGGGAAGGAGGCAGGGGGAGGGGGAGACATACGATGAAATGCAATAGCGATTAACAAAATCATGAAATCGCTCCCGACCGACACCGCCAACGCCATCCCAATAAAAACACTGTGAAACAAAATCCCCATCTCCAACAACATACACTGCAGCACAGCCTTCTTATGCCGCTGCTCCGGCGTCAGCTGAATCGAGGATTCGTCATCATCACTCAGCACCTTGTTGTCATCCGTAACGGTCTTGCCATTCTCCATCATCGGTGGTTCTCCTCGATCCACCGTCTGCATCCGTTCCATCTCTACAAGATCTGCATTAAGATGCGCTAACTCACGACCAAGACTACTCGAATTGCCACTTAGCGGCCGCTCACGGCGCATCAAGGCATTCACACCGGTCGTATCGGTCCTCAGCTTCTCCAGACGACTGTCCTGTTCAGAATCGCTGCGAGCAGCACAACTCCCACGCCCATCCTCCATGCCGCCCTTGGTGTAAATCTCCGTATTCCCTGCATTGCCACAACAATGCCTCCCAGGACTGAATACCATCTCCACAACCGTCACCAGGAACAAGGCGGCCATCGCGATCGCGCCTGGGATGGGTTGGTAGTCATGTGTCCAGAAACGGGACAGGCAGGGGTCATTCAACGAGCCGAAGGCGGTAGGTAATAGATGGACAAAGGCTGTTGCGATCAGGACGCCTGTGCCGAAGTGGCGGACGAGAAAGAGGAACCAGGACGGGATGCGGAGGAAGCTAAATTTGATGGACATGAGTGGGAATGAGCAGGCCAAGGAGGAGATGAACAGGATGATTAGCAGGCTCCCGACGTGGAGGGGCGTGTTGTATTCGCTCTCGGTAGCGGGGTTGTTGGAGCAGGTTCCGCGGCGCTGGAGGCCGCGGGTGGGCAGCTTATTGGCCAGCTTTGATTTCACGGTCGATGCTTGGAGTAGATTAACTTTTGTTTGTTCATGTGAAAGGAATAAATCAAATGAAAGGAGTAAATGACAAAAGACATATATATTCAGACACGAGGGAGAAATGAGTCGCTTCTCCGCCAATCTGGGGCGTTTTTTGAAACACAGATGTCTCAGCACCTACCATAGGAAAGTACAGCACTTCCAAAGGAAAAAGATAAAGTTGCAAATAATAAGACCAACGCAATTCGCCAGATCCAAGCTCGATTCTGACGGGATCGTTGGTATATCCCGATAGGCCAACTGGTAGCATGGCCTTTTCCCGGGAGGAGAGCACGGGTGAGAGAGTAGGTGTCTGCAGTTATCATGTTAGCGGGAACATTTCTACCGTTCTCAGCTTAATTCAAGAAAAGTTTGCACACACACACACACACACGCATATTATATATATATATATAATATGCGTGTGTGCATACAAATCAAAAAATACCTTCTTTATTCGAAAAAGGACAACCTGACTCCGCACCCCGCTCTGAGCGCACGGGGGGACGATGATTCTCGGACGGCGGTCTCCCCATTAAACTATCGGGATTCTGAGTAGAATCGCAACGCAAATGCGAATCCCGATTCCTGTATGATCGGGAATTTACAGTTCCATTGAGGTCCTCGCAAGTGGTCAGATCTGCCGTCAACGATGGTGGATTCTGGTTCCATTGTGGATGACCTGGGGATTCATCCGTTCGCGATGGGCAGTTCATGACTGGCGATGTCGACGACGACGACGACGGGTAGAAGAAGAGAAGGTGCTGTTTAAGTGCGGTTTGTGGGGGTTCTGTGCATTACTCGATGGGAGGGTATCGAAAAAAAATATATATATGATATGTATGGTGGTTGGGGACGAAGGTGGCCCCGTTGTGTTTTAAAGGTGTTCCATTCCCCGCCGGCAGAAGCCGGGTGCAGATTACCCCCAAAAGCTTGGACTGCGGTCGGCGTATGTCAGGAAAGTCATTACTAATAAGCCATGCCAAAAACCCGCCTTCTACTGCTAATAATAGCGGGAATGGTGGCTTTTTCCCAGGTTTTGAAAGTCCATCCAAGCGCAAAGATATATTTTCTACAACGCGCACCGGGCCACACTGCCGCAACTGGTGCAAATGTTGATACATAACGTGTTCTGATCTAAATTTAGTTGAAAATCCACATCAAAGCGGGGGCCCTCTACCGTTGGGTCTTTTGCCGCCGCTTCCTTTTTTTGGCCTGCAAACATCCAATTCCTGTGGTTCAAGGTGCGTCTATTATCCGCACAGCCTATACTTTGGTTGGCTGGAATAAGCGGGGCTGAGCCCCTGTGGTTAGTTCCATGGCTGTACTGAGTATACGAGGTCATGATTGGATGGAGATTATCCGGAAAAGCGGGGCAACCGCTGCAGACATGTGTTGCGGGAAAAAAAAAAAAAAAAAATCCAATTCTAGAGTAGCCGAGATAACGGTACTCTGTACGGAGTATATAAGTCCTGCTTGTCGGCAGCCTGTTTATCACGTGGTATTTTGTGGGCACGTGATCCAATTCATGTCTTATCGGGCTCGGTTGCAGCTTTAATTACAAAGTCATGTGCTCAGGGCAATCATCGCCAGAGGGTCTGAGAAGGAACGGTTCATATAGATACTTCAAATTTCTCAACTTTGACTTTCAATTACACAATAGTCATATATCTATGAGATTTGTGAACCACCTTAGGTTGTAGCTAAAGAGAAGAAGAATATAAATATATATTTTTTTATATTTTATATTAAAAAAATCAATATTTAATATAGATATATCTTGTTGAAAACGATCACTTTATTTCTTATTAAAATCAAGCAAATAGCAAATTGTTCCTGTGTACAAAAAAAAATTGGGTTGACTTTAAGGTGATACTTCATATCTATAAACCCCGTCATATGGACTGTCAATACCGAAGAAAAGGGGACGAAATCACGGTCAACCCTTAACCATTTAAGGATTTGCCCAAAGGAGTTCGCACAGGGCAAGCTAGGAAGACCCTCCCTCCGCCCAAGCTCAACGGCTACCTTCCGGTGAATCTGGATCGTGGGCAGATGTAAACATGGAGGCACACGTCCCCCTAGTCGTGGCCCCTATCTGCCAAGCATTCAGCCTTGGAGAGGGCATTCGAAGTTTCCATCACTTCCTTACTTACCTTTTCAGCGAAGTAGGCACCGATGGATTTGTTTCTTATAAGTTTCTCTTTCAACGAAACTCCTATCTGCTACTAAGTTACTATCTTTATTCGGCAGCGGCAGAGTTTTCTTGAGCTAACTTGTAAGATTTCTCCCCATGGGAGGGGGGTAGCACCTTGGCTTCTAACCAGATGATGGTAGATATCAATGCAACACAGGGCCTACAGTACTTTTTTTTGAAGCCTTTGTTAATGATGAATATACTCCCACGGCCATCCCCTTTGGGTACATGCCCAATCGATATTATTTCTTTCTTTTATACTGTCTCTGCTATATGCAAGATATTTGAAATGTCTCATCATCGAAAAGGAACACCCAACGACGGCCGTTAGACCTGGACCTCAAAGGGGCGTTCCATATTTTCAACCCTGTAAAGTCCATTACCTGGTGTGAATCATGCATATACATATACAGTACGTACATATATATATCGCGAGGAATAGGTGGCGGCTACCTTGAGGATTGATCCTTTTGGCGTAGCGCTAAAGCCTTCCACAAGGTTGCATGTTTTACACCTGTTTCCTAATAAGAATATCTAAACTAACTAACTAGTTCTAATATGAAAGATCTCTAAACTGGAACTATTACAATGAGAAGAGCGTGTGAACTTTTGTTGATGGGGAATGCAATACAGGGAAAATGGTATTTCCAGCCTAGAAATTGACCGGAACAGACAATGGAATTGGGGTTTAAAGTACCATTGACTGATATTTAACCAAGAAGATTCAACACAGAAGGAGAAAGAGAAGCAATAATAACTGTATCTGAGCTCTGAAGATAGCTGGAGCACAGCCCCATAGGCCATGAACCTGTGATCTATTCCGAGACTTTAAGACCCAGGACCTCTAGAGGCGCACGCGCCGTGGTTACAACTTACCCGTTCTGGGAAATGAATGGAAAGCTTGGAAAGGACGGCTAATACTCGTGGCAATTTCCAGAGTGTTCTTTTCTGCTGCTCTATGTTTCTATTTATTTGATCACAAATGCCTACATAGTACGGTTGAGGATTCGCAACGAAGCGTGAATGAATTCCACACCGGTTCTACAGGAACTGCAGCCATCAAGACAACAGAGTTGAACTAGTGGAATGACACACTCAAAATATGCGGGCCACTTACGGAGTAGTTAACTAATTGATATATTCTTACATAAAATTCTCTATTTGTGGCTAACTCGTTAACCATGAAAATGGATCATATTACCAATAATGCTTTACGAAACCTATGCATGTTCGTTTTTGGTGGTGATTGCGTGAAAATGATCTGCTGAGTTATGGTAACAAAATTTGCTTTTGTAGTGCTCGTGAGAAGGTCTTGTTCTGTTGGAATTGAGAAACTCCACCAAAATGTCATCCCTTCTCCCCAATCTCTAGAACAGTTGCCAATCCTAATGGCCTAGTTACGATAAATGTCAAAGTTGTGCCAAGAAAATTCGAATCCGGATAACCCTTCAAAAAAAAAGGATAACTAGATCATATTTGAAATAGTTCAGTGTCTAAACACATTGGGTGGGTCGACCCTCTGCAGCCTAACTACAATCCCCATCCAGCACCTATCAAATGGGGTTGTTCGGGGCATAATTATTCGACCTTGATCAGCTACGATACACACCTCACCTGGGTATGGTCGCCTTTATGAGAAAGAACAGTGCATTTTATGTTTGTCTTGTTTGTCTTGCAAAGTCACTTCTCATACTAGATTAGTTGCTGAGGTACAAAGTGATCCAGAGAGTGCTTGTCGCGTCTAGCATTCACCGCTTTTCCATTCTCGGGATACTGCCGCTGCGGAGCATTGCACCGGAAAACTTTTTGTTGCTTTCTTCAATTTTTCTTTTCCTTCTTCTCCCCCCTTTCCGCCCCCTCCCCGAAGAGGGGCGAATTGCCGGTTGAGGGCCCATTAATACCACTTCAACATCAATCAACATGAAATACATTTTGGTTTCTGGAGGTATGTTTTTTTTAACCTTGTAGTTATTGTGTGCTTTTTGGCGAATGGCGCGTCGCTGACCCAATCGCGTTTAGGCGTCATCTCCGGAGTTGGCAAGGGCATCATTGCCTCCAGCACTGGGCTTCTCCTAAAGACCCGTGGTCTGAAAGTGACCAGTATTAAGATAGACCCGTATATGAATGTTGATGCTGGGACTATGAGCCCTACCGAGTTGGTGTTCCCCCATATGAACCACACTCTCGTCCCCCGCAAAATCCTAAAAGGAGAGCAATAAAGGACTGACTGGCAGCCAGGCATGGGGAGGTGTACGTCTTAGATGACGGTGGGGAGGTTGACTTGGATTTGGGAAACTATGAGCGCTATCTAAATATTTCTCTAAGCCACGAACACAATATTACCACTGGCAAAATCTACCTACATGTTATTGAGCGTGAACGCCGTGGTGACTATCTTGGCAAAACGGTCCAAATCGTACCGCATCTGACGGATGCCATCCAAGACTGGATTGAACGTGTGGCTAAAATTCCCGTTGATGAATCCGGGCAAGAGCCGGACGTGTGCATTGTCGAGGTAATTTTCTCTCTAGAGACCTCCATATTTCTCTCAAATTTTCGGCATTTTAACGTCCTTTTTTTTTTTTTTTTTTTGTAAATCACAGCTCGGAGGCACGATCGGAGACGTTGAGTCAGGTGTCTTTTTTGAAGCCATGCGTCAGCTACAGAGACGAGCCGGAAAGGGAAATTTTCTACAGATCCATGTTTCTTACGTTCCCGTAATACCTCCCGGTGATGGCGAGCAGAAGACGAAGCCAACCCAGCGGGCGATCAGCGATGTCCGGAGTGCAGGTCTCAGTCCAGACTTGGTATATCCTACTCTTTTTATTCCCCCCACACGCTTCCGTATTTTAGCTGATTGTTATAAACCTCTCCTAGATTGCTTGCCGCTGCGAGAGACCTCTCGAGGACCAAACAATTGTCAAAATCGCCAATGCATGTCAAGTTGATCGAGATCAGGTCCTCACAGTCCACAATGTTTCAACAACCTATCATGTTCCCGTGCTTCTTGAGAACCAAGGTGTTCTTTCGACCATAAACCGTGTCCTTCAGCTTGAGAGCATCAATATACCTAAAAATCTTCTGCAACAAGGTATCGCTACATGGACTTCATGGAAATCCCTAGCAACAGCTCAGGATCACATACAGGAGACTGTGTCCATTGCTCTTGTTGGCAAATACACATCCCTCCACGACTCCTATATGAGTGTGAGCAAATCGTTGGAACATGCGGCTATGCACTGTAAACGGAAAATCAACCTTGTCTGGGTTGATGCATCCCACTTGGAAGAGACGACGCAGGAGAGCTCCCCTGCAGAATTCCATAAAGCATGGCATGTCGTCTGTATGGCAAACGGCATCCTAGTCCCTGGAGGCTTCGGCCATCGGGGAACGGAGGGAATGATCAAAGCTGCCAAGTGGGCGCGCACCAACAACATTCCCTACCTGGGTATTTGCTTAGGGATGCAACTAGCCGTCATCGAATTTGCTCGTAACGTCTGTGGTCTAGACGCAAATAGCGAGGAATTTGACGAGCACCACTCAACCCCGGCAATCGTTTACATGCCTGAAATCAACAAGGAAAAGATGGGTGGGACAATGCGATTGGGCAAGCGACCCACCATCTTCCAGCCTGACACAGAATGGTCCCGTCTTCGAAAGTTATACGGCGACACCCCCGCCATCTGGGAGCGGCACCGTCATCGCTACGAGGTCAATCCCAAGATGGTGGAGGCGCTGGAGAAGGCCGGGCTGACATTTGTCGGCAAGGATGAGAAAGGCGAGCGGATGGAAATCATCGAACTCAAGGAGCATAAATGGTATGTTGGCGTGCAGTTTCACCCAGAATATCTCTCTCGCGTGCTTGCGCCTAGCAAGACGTTCCTCGGTTTCTTTGCTGCCGCTGCAGGTTGTCTTGAAGAGATCACCGAGTCGTACAAGGATCGCCATGACCTTAGCCTCCAGGAAATGGACCCTGGTTTGATTCCAGTGCGGTAGTTGAATTCGGACAAGGGGTTGAATGGGTGGAAGAAGTAAAATAATGAAACATATACTTTTGATTGATTAATTGGGGCGCAGGGCTGGCGGCAGGGTAGCTCTTTTATACTCGTCGTTATATTGTTCCAACATGCACATGTTAAAACGTATACAATATAGAAATAAATATCTTCACGCATATAAAACCCACAGGACTAATGGGAATTTATGATTGGAAATGGAAACACAGATTTCACCCCATCCCCCCCCCCCCCGTACATTATAATTTCTTAACTTTTTTTACTCACTCTTTCTTGTAGTTACCATAATTGCCCCCGGGACGGAAAGTTTTCGAAGTTATACTTAACAACGTATACTCGGGGCCCACTTTCAAAGTCCAACGGCTCAAACATAACATGCGGAGTGATCTCTTCACAAGGCCTAGAGCCCGAATAGGACGCTCGAAATTCAGGTAGGAATATTGAGTTTTTCGTATTACGTTTATCCAGCTAACTAAACTAAATAAGTTGGAGCATGCCCTTTAATCTCGTGGATTATTGTAGGGGACAAAAGAATAAGATAAGATGCGTCAAAAGTCAGGTTATTTCGTTTGGGCACATAATCCAAGGGGAAAAAAAAATAAAAAAAATAAAAAAAAGTAACGTAGACAGGGGATAACCAGCTTTTATTCGCGTTTTGTCAGGACGGACTGAGGGGACAAGTGAGGGAGAGGGAAGAGGGCAAGAACGGTTTGCGATTTTCTGACAATAGCTTTCATAAACGGCAGGAAGAGAAAGGCAAGATGTTATTAACCGATAGCCAGTCAAGGCCTGATGCAGATAAAAATTCACAATCCAGAGCAAGGACAAGACTGCAGCGACATAACCAATACGGTTCGATCGCATGAACCGGACAAATATAAATGTGTGTTCCCCTGATGTGTTGAACCTGTTGCTTGCTTTCTTATTTCGGGACATAGGTTGGAGTGACGATATCTCCGTAGCTGGAACTTATGAGTTCCATGTGGGGTTAAGAGAAATTCCGTGATTTGGTGGTGGTTTAGTGAAGGGGAATGGAGGTGGGGGTGTTGCGGGAACGCATGAACGTTATAGTAAAGAAACCATACATATAACGCCAGAACGGAAAACAAGGAAATTGGATAAGAAATGAAAAACAGGGCCCCGTTGCCTTTCTTGGCAATGTTTTCCTTTTTGCTAACGATAAAGCAGAGTGCCGCCCAAAAATTCGTCCGTAATTATTACCATCTGATGGAGGAAATGTTGCAGGAAGTATGGCAGGAAAAAATGAAAATGAAAAGAAGAAATCAGGACAAAGATGACAAAAGATAAGACCGAGTATAGATCAAAAGGCATCATTTGGTGAGGGTAAATCACGAATAACTCAGGGAGAAGTAGTTATGGCACGCGGGTTCAGGTGAAAAATTACTTTGAACTCTTCCACCCATCCCTCACAATGACGCTATGGAACATCATCGCGGCTTAGGTATCATCACGAAATGTTGGAAATATAGGAGTCCTATCCATTGGAAGCTGTGAGCGTGCTCCCTGAAGAGGGAGTGGTGCATGGGATGGAGTTGGCATCATGGGAGACATGAAGTGTTGAGGAATCACCCCAGAATTACCGTTTCCATAGTCAACTTGGCTAAAAATGGGGTGTTGGAATGAGGGCGTGGGCCAGGGGCCATAATTCCCAGCTGTTTGGTTCTCTGGGACGGAGCTTCTTGGATTCATATATTGGCCTTCGATAGGGGACTGAGGCAATCCCTGGAGGTAATTGACATTAGACGTAGTCGGCCTGTCATCAATTGAGATGGGACTTCCCATCGGAGTGAATTTTTCGTAGTCGGATTTTATGCCCATAGGGGAGAGAGGGTTGGGTGTGGCCGATTCAAAAGGAGCCGATATTGTGGTTGAAAAAAGCGTATTCCTGTTCTCGCCGAGGTCAAAGGTAGGAACGACCCGGTTGTGCATTGGCAAAACATGGGGTGTCATTTTCACGCTGCTTTGCTGCTCATTTAGACTCGCTAGCTCTGGTAAATAGCTTTGTTGTTGCTCAGAGTCAGACGCAGTTTCCGAGTCCTCCCTAATGCCACGATTCATCTTTTCTCTTTTGACAACATAAACCAAAGTATCGGCATCTGAAGTAAACATGGGAATTATATTAGATTATAGAAATACAAAAAGAGAGAGGCACTTCACGAACCGATTTCTCCCCGCTCATAACGCTCTTCCTCCTCCCTAACGCGGTATATTTCATCCAGAATAGATGCCTTTTCAGGAGGCCTACATTGTTTTTGCGCTTCTTCACCAGCGGCTTTGAGTTTCCGGGCCGTGATACCGTGCGATTTGTTCAAATTGCGAAATATATGAATAAGAAGTTTCACACGCGCTATGATCCATAAGTGTTTGTTTGACATTTAGAGAGAGATGGATGGGGGTTAAGGAAGAACTTCTTACGAATTTTCTTTAGATGGTCAGGTTCTTTATGAATCACATCGGTAGGCCACCACTCTGGCTTAGTTTTCTCAGGATCCCTGATCTCTCCTGGGCCCGCTTTTCCTCCATTGTATGGATGCTTTGCCTGCTTCCGAGGCTCAATGAGCTTGATATAAGCCTTTGCAACTTGGCGACAGTTGATCTGCTGAAAGGCTCTGAAGGCTTCTGCATAATAAGCCAGCATTTTTTCCTCGTCTCCAATGGGCAAGCCAATATTGTTCACAGGCTGGTCTTCAAATTCGTCATCTTCTTCCTCAGATACTGCATTTACTGTAAACTCCAATCGCTGGCGCTTCTGTGCAGGCATGTTTTTGTAGGAAGATAGATATCGGGGTCGCCTAGCTCTTGGATTGCGTGTTGGGTTTGTACTCGATTGGCCTGTTATCCCCTTAATAATTGTTTTGCACAAAAGATATATTAGGTTTACAAACCTGGAAACATTGATTGGGAAGCATGCTGGAAAAACCGCTCTTCGAAGTCCTGAAGAAATATTTCGCTCTTATGATCAAGCATAGATGGAGAAAGCTCATAGCGGACATTCCCAGACACATCAAGATATGCCAGCGCATAGTGACGGTATGGGATATGGATCGCAGAGCGAGATTCAACCGTGAATACATCCTACACCAGGTTAGCTCCTTGGTAGTATTACAGACACAGGGACATATCCACATACGGACGAGGACTCCCAAGATTGAATCCCTTCCATCGATTCATGATTGCGAGGTTTCAGGTGAGGCCCTGAAGGAACGTTGGCTACAGGTCTGGCAACCATGGTGCTGAAATTGGGTGTAGTTTATAATATTTTATTTTATCTGATAATCGGCTTGTAGATCATGTAAATGCCGTAAGAGCTGATGATACAGTCCGACGCCTCTTAAAACGTGAGGCGCGATTTCCGGGGTAATATCCGATCTCCGTTGACAATACGTGTATTCTCCAAAGAGACGACTTGAAGGAGAAAGGAAAGAGACGTGAGAAATCTATTGGAACCTAAAAGATTGTTGGATGGATAATGGGTAATCGAGGAGACCTCCAAGAAAGGATGTAAAGAACGAATTCAATCAGAATGAGAATATATCGTGACAGGATTTGCCCTCCGACATATGTAGCCCTGATTCAGTTGTTGGGTACCTTTGGTCAGGTAGCAGTGCTGGTGATGTTGGTGACAAAATCAATGCATAGGAGGTAGGGCAACGGGCATTTAAATACCACATTCATTTCCAGCAGGATGAAGTAGTTGGGTGAACAGCCTTGATGATCTACTAGCAAGGCAGTGGCGGCTGTTCAAAACGAGCAGTGATATCCAAGAAACAGCGATTTAAATCCATTGCACACAAGTGTGCGACCTGGCTGTAACGGCAAGCAGCTTCATGTCCCCCGGCTCAACTACCCCTCCACCTGCAGCGTGATCCAACAATTCCGGTTCATTGCGAGGCCAAGCTCCCCGAGTGGCTTGTCAATGCTTGAGTGGGGCCTACCGACTAGGGCTAAAACTAATGGGGGGCCGATCAGGGTGCTCAGGTAGCAAGGATGATTCGTGAGCTGCCGCCAAGAGACGGATCATGCAACAAGGACCGTGCGGAAGCTTTCAGGAGTCTCGAGCGCACATCCGAAGTAAGAAGCCAGGGGCTTGAAGGGAAGTGGAAAGGAGGATTCTGGAGGATACAGAAGCCCCGAGTTTTGGAAACGCCACTGTCAGTGACATCTCCATTCGACAAACATACACCAGAGCGGATTCTCGTGTCAATCCTAATAGTATTATTATTATTGTTATCATCCTTCTTCTTTCGTTCAAACACTGGGATGCCGTTGGGTCTTCCAACAATTTTAATCTTCTATTTCGTATATCCTTTCGACACTTCGTTCCCCAATGATTCTGAAGCTCATTGAATAGTGATTCCGAAGGCTTGGCTCAATAGACCGCGTTCTACAAATTGGGATCCCTGGTGCCAATACCAAGTGAAGAACACGAGCCCACTTTGGAAAACATGGATCAGATCGAGACGCTCAAGGGCGAGGATAATCTAGATCCTTGGTCCAACCGCTATATCCGCCTCTAATTTCGTCTCTTCTTCGGGATGTCCCGCCTTCTATTTTGGCTCAAAATCTCCAAGTTCAGGCCATGAGAGCGAAACCTTGAGTCCTTTTGGCACATTATTGGTGCAACCAGAATCTGCAAGGTTCGATCGCGGGATCTGGGGTTGTGGGGCCGGTGTCGAATCGTGGAACTAAAATCTCTCGAGAGTCGAGTGGCACCAACTAAAAAAGCAGTGAACCAGGCCTAGCGGCTCGTTTCTCAGAAGGAAGCGACTCCCGCAAACGGGGAAGTATCAATGGGTCGGCTAAATAGAGAAAGTTACGGCCCGCCTGAAATTCCGCTGTGCATCTTCAAATACGCAGCTCTGGCGTGCACGCCGTCGTAATAGAGCATGTTTCATTTCGCCTGTGGAAACGCAAGATCTCAAGTTTCTCCTGGCGCTGTCTGGACGGGCCGTCGCGGGCGACAGATAGGCTAGTTCAAGCTTGAAATGCTCCTGTCCATATCAATCAGGTTTATACGCTTCCCGACAATCCGGGTCAATAATGTGCTGTCATCAAGCGTTTTAGAATCATACCAGGATGTAGCATGGTCGATGTAGTTTGGTTGGAAAAAAATCATCTATGAGTGAGGTGGCAATTGTAAACATCGTTCCTGCACGCTGTTGCAGGATAGCTCCTGATTCGGTGCCCATTACATGCAAAGAAACCCGCGATATCCAGCCCTGGCTGTTATAGCCAGATAAATGTTGCCGTTCAGGGGAAATCGTCCTGTTGCTGGACGTGGGGGGCTGAGGTGGAGCTTGAGGGTTTCCTAATCGGGCAATCTGGAACAACAGGGTTTGATACCTCAACGACAACTCTTCAACAACATCAAAGGTCTATGCAGACCAGCCAACGCCTAGCCTCCTCCGAATAAGCTATCCTGTGGAATCGCCGTCTTCTATCATTGCCATCGGAAGCATGGAATGGTCTCTCCGCCACTCCGCGGGAATAACCCCCATCCGCTCACCGACAAGGGTTCTGGAATGGCTCAGTCAGCCTTGGACATCCGAACCCCATTCGTGAAAGTCAACGCAGACTTGAATCAGAGCCCTGGAAGATGAAGATCTTGGATCCTAATCCTAAGCCTCTGGAGTGAACTTCCGGGCCAGCCTCAACGTCACATTCCACAGCTTTTGCCTCCCTGGACTGCCTCCCTGAATCGATTTAGATTGCAGGATGAACCCTCCTGTCTTGTGCTGTTTTCATACTTGGAAGTTTCTTAAATGGATAATGCCCTTGTTCCAGTAACTAGTCGATTTGCTAGGCCATTGAGGCATCTCGATGCAGACTACATAGGATACGGTGGAAGTTGAACGGCGGCGAAATGCCATGGGCTTTTGAATCCGTGACTGATGGCGGAGGTCAAACGGATTGCAGCATTGTGCGAGATGGCATCCCATCTCGCATGAAACAAAATTTCTTGATCGGATGGGGACCTTAGCATGAGCATGTTGTGGGTCAAAGCCCTCGAAAGGGTGAAGTCCCGTTCACCTCCCGCATATCCAGGGAACCCCTGGAAAGAGTGCTTCACTTCTCAGTCCTTTGAATAACCGTTCTGCTCGAATTAAAGATCCTGTTTCATCACTTCCTTTATATTAGTTCATGTGACGCTTTCTCCTACAAGGAAATTTGTATGATGTGGGGACTGAATCGCTATGCGACTCATTACAGCATCCGAATCAAAAATCTGAGACGACCTAATAGACTGCCGTTGAAACTGTTGCAACTGCGGGCCAAGCCGGACGTAGTCCACATGCATATCAAAGATGCAGCCCGTTTGCTGCCGGGTTGCTGATTGAAAAAATTACGTTGAAACAGGGAGCAGTACCATGTGTATTCGATGCTCATCGTTTCAGTGCGGTCAATGCTTTTCTTCTTTCTGAGATACAATTGGTGAAATACAAATCTTGTTGCGTAGTGCCTACGTCCTCAACAAAGGTGGCAACAAAAAGTCCGCCAGAGGGATGCAGGAAACACACAATGCCGCTGCAACAACGATATTGGTTAAAAATATTCTAAAACAGACGGTCATAATACTTAATATAGTATAGCTAAGTCTTTCGCCGCGCTGGTCAATGAAGTGAGTTCGTGGAAAACTTGGATATCAGACAGCGAGAGATTTCGGAAGGCCATGCTTTTGTTTTTTGCGATGGGTTCACTGGCCACGTTAAAATTGAAGATTTATGGGCTTCAGTGTGGCCTTTGCACAGGTGATGCAAAGTACTTGTTGACATCTACGACATCTTTGGCGCTGCTGGTGGAGGGTGCCCATATGTGAGAATTACCGCTCATACTCTTAAGAATTGGGCCCAGATCGTTGACGGAATCCCTCCTTTATTTCATTTATCGAGGGGAGTCATAACTCGGTTTCAGGATTCGAAACACCTTCCTTTGATAGTGAGGAAGCATTTGTCACAAGCCGCTCGTTTACTCGTTTACACATGATCTATTTCATTAGAAGTATCAATTATGATGAGAACGATTTCTCTCGAAACTGCCACTTGTTAATGTCGCATTAACATCATGGTCCTCACTGTGGTCTAGTCCCTTCCCTGAAGATTTCTTTTTCCGAATTTTTACTCCCTCCAATGAGCCCAATCCCTACAGAGTCCATCCAGCTGGATCGGCATGTGGGCAAAAACCATGGTGCATTCCAGCTTATGAATGTGGACTGTCTCGCCACTCCAAAAATTGCCCATGTCAACGCTGGTGATGGAGCAGGCAAACCACGGCAGTTGGAATGGCGGGACGGGGTTCAACTGCAGAGAAGAAAGTGAGTAGCATCGTCAGATTGTTGTAAACTTATAAATATTAATATCTATCTATTATTTCAACAGCATGGTCTTCAGGTGGTATTAGAGGTTTTTGCATTTCTAGCAGCCTTGTTCTGCAATCATTTGAGATTTCTTCAAGGTTTGAGGCGTATACAATCAACGCTATCCAAACCCTTACGTATTTGCCCTTGAGGTAAGCTAATTGGCAGGAATTTTGGGCCGAACGAATGGTGATTTGCAGCGGCAATGTCAAGACTGATCATTCGGCGATCTGGTAGGTGTCAGAATGCTAGCAATCTTGATATTGAATTGATATATTCAGGTTATATCATCATTGACGGAAACCGGATTATCCCTTGAGAGCGGCAACCCAACGCATGCTCCTGGTTGGGTCGTTTCTCCGTTTCTTTACTTTTATTTCTTCTTTCTGCTCCTCTTGCTTTTTCCGTTGGATGCCATTTCCGAGCCACTGAGGTCAGTCTACGGCGCAGAAACAATAGATTCGAATTTTGATTGGCTGGACTCTCGGCTTTTATGTCACCCTTTTTCCACATGTTATCATTTTCATATGTTGATCAGTCAGTGGTTTCTTCTTGCATCGGTAGCAATGTGCTCCAAGAAGCAGCTAAATGAGGATTTTGATTGATTGAGCTAAGGACGTTTGTCTTTCGATTGAAATGCAAAACTGGTACTTGAATGTGAAATTTTAAGTTTGTCACTGATCTCGTTCCGACTCATGTCGGTCTGTCTTCATTCGAAGGGGTCAATCGAGGGCTCTCTGCGAGAGGGAGCAAGCTTGCCTCCCTGATACATTCAAAGTACATGGTAAGTATTGGATGATTTCTCTAGACTTCTTCTTGTTCTCAACTGCAGTTAGAGAGTCATTTATAACAATAATAGAAACGTTATTACAGTGCCCCTTTCAATATTTCGCTTTACGAAAACATCTTTTTTGGAGGGGAAGCTTCTTTTCAACCCGCTCCGCTGTGTTAATCGAGGGATTGTCGCATCTCCTTCAAAGTTGCAATTCTATTGCTAAAGAAACAAAGCGGTCATCATTTGTGACGGCGAGCTGACACTTGACTCCTACCGTTCATGCTTTGATTCAAACAACCATAAGTTCCGAACCACATCGTGTCCTCGAAGTTATAGGAAATTTGATTACAACTTCCCATATCCTCTCACAAATACCCCATAGAGGCGGGTACATTTAGCGCGCGCTTTGGAATATTCGTCGGCATCTGGATTCATTCGCACGCGATTAGTGAACAGTATCGCTTTATCCGTCGAGGGCATCGAGCGTAGTTGATGGGGGAGAAGGAGAAGAATCCGTGAGTCGCGATCTTGAGGAATCTTCATTCTCCTTCCATTATTATTATTATTATTAGTATTATTGATCAATATCGCATGTTGTGATTACATGCTAGTGACCGATTGCAGGGCACGGTAGCTGGCAATTAGGAAGAAGGATTCTCATATCGGCTGTCGGTGTGCTGTCTGCCGCGTCCCGTGCTATCTTCAATGTCAGGCTTGCGACCTGGTGGCCCCTGCACGTTGAAAAATGGTGGGGAGCATGCGTTATTGTTTCTCGTTGCTCTCTTTGGACGGATGATCATAAATGGTGGAATGCGATGCGCACGGATGGGGAAGTGCGGCTTGCCAAATTGGATGGATTAAAAGCCGAAGTCACAACGCCGCATCCCACGCATGAGGGCTATTGAACTCGTAAATGAGAAAGGGCCAGTAACCCACTCTTCCGCAATGTCTAAAACATAGGTTGGCTTGGGGATCTGAATGCTCGATGGAGAATTAGCAAACTGTCATCCGGCTAGCCTAGCTGTAGCCTAACCCTAATCCTATTCATAGTACTCCGTACGGAAACATCTGAACCTAGTTCTCCTGATCCTGCCCCCGGCTGTCAAACATTTTGGTTTCCATGACCGAATCTGCCACCACAGATGGGATTTCTCAAACCACTAGGGCAACGCCATTGGACGCCTCATAACGCCCCCGGAACGTCCATACCAAAGTCTTCAGACATCAACGCCCATGCAGTCACTCAGCCCCGCTATGTCAAGCATGATAATTATGTGAATAATTATCCAGTTCAACATCACCGCTAGCCTCCCCTCAGACCCAAATTGAATAGCGCAGAACTTTACTGGCTGGGCAAGGGTGGATCCCTCTCTTAGCTTATCAAAAGCCATGGCTTCTTCGCGAAGAGATTTCAGAACAGCTTGGACAGAAAACCTCTTGCCCCAAGGGCTGACTTTATTTTTGAGACATATGGCACACACCAAATCCCCGCAGCTGGGCCCCGTTACCTGATCCCCGTCTAGCTCAGTTTGAATGCCAACTCAAACTCGAGTAATAAGCATACTCAGGGGTTGCTACCCCTGTCCCTGCCCGTCCTGTTGGTTCTTGGGATTGATCAAGGGTCCAGGGATGTTTAACGGATGGATGACAGACAGGGGTTGGTTACAGGGGGAGACGGGGCATTCTGAAATTCTGAGCCAGCGTAGATGCGGCCACTTGTCCGGAGCTCATGAGCTATTCCTCTTAAGTCGCAGAAGGAGCTCCGGGCCAACATTAGGGGATGTTCGACTGCGTTGGGCCACAAGGACTACCTACAGGCTGCACAAAGAACCCCCAAACGCGCCACTTTAGCTTCCCGCCACTTACACTTACCTATGATAGTTAAGAAGTTAAAGCACAAGCCAAGCGCAAGGCGTCCAAGAGTCCAAAAATAAGGTCCCGACCCACGCTGGTCGCGGAACGGGTTATCATTGCTCTGAGGCAAAAGCAATGCGCCTCGGGGTTGTGAACTTCCCCTTACCGTTCCTGGGGTTAAGCCACCACCAGATCGTGAGCCCACTGTTTTCAATACGGACTGTCTAAGATGTCACTTACGCTGCCTAAAGATAAATGGATTGATGCTGTGATGGAGCCAGCCTCAGCTTACCCGCTGACTCGGCGCGGAGTGGGCAAACCCAGCGAGAATTGAATGGGGTATAGTGTGGGGGAGAGAACAGACTTCCTTGGTTCAAAATGTTTTTATGCATGCCATCAAAACTTACAGACCAAAGACGCGTCACTGCTGGTACATCTGGCGTTAACGTTTGAATGATGGGCAATCTGTTCGAGGCCGGAGGAATCCATACGTTTTACTCTGGGGCCCAGCCAATAGTGTTTCTTACTACTACCGTCTCGGGACGGGAAGCGGGAGGCAGGCAAGAAACCCTCCGCGACATGGGCTTGAAGGGCGGGTTCTGCGGCCCCACGCAAATTGCTCTTCCGCCTCAGCTTCGGAATCATTATCGACGGTGGGGTGGGCCATGTCAAGAAGGATCGAGGAGGAACTCCTCGGGCAGATATGAGAAGGTATGGAGGGGCAACAGGGGCAAGGAGTGAAAGAAAAAGCAAAATGATGTAGGCTTGCCCTCTTATGCTGCGTTTGCAGGGAAGGCCGTCGCATCTTATCCCCAAGCCCCTTAATTTTCGCACTTTCATCAGGACTATTTCCACGCAAAGAGAAAAGAACGTAAAACATCCCAGTCAATAATTCGCCTCAATATAGTAATCCGGCTCTTTAGATGTCTACTATTGCTCCTTTCCCAGCATTTTGGGTTTCTTTCAGCATACCGACAAGCTGGTCAATCCGGCTTCCCCGATGCACTAAAGAATGAAAATCGAATCACAAAAATTCCAGCAAAAAAAAAGGGGGAGGAAGAGAGGCCATCGATAGTAGGAGAAAAATGAAGAAAGAAGCAGCGCTCCAAAACCCAAGCAAAATCTCCAAACAAGTTACGAGAAGAGGGTCAAGGGCTACAAGAAAACAAAATATTGAACATTATGTCGGATAATGTGTGCAAGTACAAGATTTCCTTCGCCGCTTCCCCTTCCTTCTTTATCTATCGCTGTACAACCCCTCATCCACGCGCACGGCGACACAGCAGTGAATCTCGAAGAGAACAGAAGCCAAAAACCAGAAACAGGATCCGCAACGCCATTCGTTCCTTGTTTACGAAGGAAGTGTCGGCGTACTTGTATTAGTATCACTACCGGCACTGACGCTAGTTTCCAGGAGCCCAGCCTCTTTCACAAGCTCGTAAAACTGGCCACGGCGCTGAATAAGCGCGGCTGGGGTATCGAATTCAGCAACAGATCCATGGTCCAAAACGACGATCCGATCACTATCCAGGATAGTGTTTATGCGATGCGCGATGGTGATGATGGTTCGGTCACGGAAAATGTTGCTTCGCAGCATCTGCTGTAGCAGTGCGTCTGTTTCCACGTCGACAGCGGCCTGTAAGGAAACGAATGAATGATGAGGAATCAAAATCTCAAAGTTGGCTGGACAGAAAAAGAAAAATAGAAGAAGCAAAGGAAAAGCACGGAGGACTATTGGGTGCTTTCTACTGGGGTAAAGGAAATCGTGGCTCACAGTGGCTTCGTCTAGCACCAAAATGTTACTTGGCGTTAAGAGGGCCCGGGCTAGCGAAATAAGTTGTCGCTGGCCT
Source organism: Histoplasma ohiense (assembly GCA_017607445.1). Classification (NCBI taxonomy): domain Eukaryota; kingdom Fungi; phylum Ascomycota; class Eurotiomycetes; order Onygenales; family Ajellomycetaceae; genus Histoplasma; species Histoplasma ohiense. Next base: position 516,339 of record JAEVHH010000007.1, on the reverse strand, counting down.
TGGCTTAGATTCGAACCTAATAATGCAAACACGTTATCAGATTAAAAAATTATAATGATAAGATATCTAACTAGCCGGGTGACTCAAAAAACTGACCTCCTTCATAGATTTGTGCATCAAGTTGTCCAGGTAAACTGGAAATGTGGTCCTTTAACCGTGCATGTCCTGATCGACAGTGGTGGTCAGCGTGGAACTAAAGCTTGGGCATCCAAAGCTGAGAGAAGACTCACCGAGAACACTCCAGAGCTCGGTGTCATCATGGGCGTGGCGCGGGTCGAGGTTGTCTCGAACGGTTCCTTCGAACATGGCCGCATCTTGGGGAATGATTGCCAAGCGACCCCGCAAATCGAATAGGCCAATAGAACTGATGTCCAAGCCGTCGACACTGTCACAGGGGAAGTCAGCAAACAAAGGTCCCAGAAATTGGACCACCCTCCCAACGAAGAGACTCACCTGATACTGCCTGATGTGCCTTCAATGATGCGGAACAACGCCAAAGTCAATGAGCTTTTACCTGCACCTGTCCGACCAACGACACCGATTTTTTCGTGAGGCTGAATTTGAAGATTTATATTCTTCAAGACTAGATCTAGGCCCTCCCGGTATCGGGTACTGTAATCTTTGAACTGTACACCACCCTGGGACGGCCACCCAATCTGCGGCCGCTTCTTAAAAATGACATCAGGTGCTTCGCTGGGTAGGTTTGCATACTCGAGCACTCTCTCGACCGATACGATGTTCGTTTCCACTTCGACTGTTTGTCGCACAATCCAATTTAGGGACTGGGTGATCTGGAGCGCGTACGACATCGAAAGGCCGACCATTCCAGCAGACAATTTGGCTCCAGTTGCCACAGACAGAATCGGGAATGAGGCTGCTGCAAGGATAATCACAGAGCCAATGAACTCTAGACGCACAGCGAGCCACCTGTTCGCACTAATGGAAGGGTAGTATGCTCGAAGGTTAGCGTCCATCCGATACTCATTCTCCTTTGAGAATCTTTCCTGCTGCCTATATGCGCGAATCGTAGAGATGCCGCCGAGGGTTTCCTGGAAGTGAGCGTAGATGGGACTCTTGCTGACACTATCTAATCTTTTAAGTTCGCGTGAAGTTCTCAAATAATACTTTTGGAATCCAAAATAAACTGCTCCCAAAGGAAGAATCATAACAAGGAAGAGTGGAGTGGACACGCTAATGACGACCATTGTAAATCCTGCTCTGGCAGCATTGACGAATAACTAGTTTTTCCATCTTAGTATTGAGTACTTAACAAGCATAAATTGTTAGGGGGGAAATTCTACCATATTGAATGTGCGGGAGAGAACTTCATCAACTCGATATATATCGCTAAATTGAGAAGAGTTAGCAACGAAACAAAGATGAAGTGGCCAGCATCGAGGGAAAAGACAAACCTCGAGAAGCGATTAAGAATTCTGCCAGAAGGTGTGGTTTCAAAAAAGTTCATGGGAGACCTGAATATAGCATATGCCATTCTCTCGTGTAACTTACGAGATGCCTTGATAATGCCGTTAGTGAAACATCCCATATACCAGTATAAACGCATAAATCGTCGATAAACATACCTCAATGGAGCAAAATATCCAAAGAATCAAAGTCTGCAGGACAACAAGAGCAGAAGACCCAAATCCAAACGCAAAATAAATGCCGATAAATTTCCCAACCTGCGGATTCCTTCCTGATTTTTTATTTACATCTGACCACCTCTCTAGCCAGAAGCTGCCAGCAACCTGCGCTGTTTGTGCCAATAGAAGTGCCGTTAAATAACTCGCCACAGCATAGAGGTTGCTCGTCTTCGCATACTCGCCGTAGACACTCCATTTAACTTTTCCTTGCTCGGAAGTTTCCTTCGTCTGCTTAGATTTGAGAGCGCCTTCCTCGTCCGCGACTTTGCGTGGGCCTTGCCAGCTCGCCGTGCTTGCGCGTCCTAGAGTTACAGTGCTCTCCCGCCGCATGGCACGTCCATTCTGCGCAGGCGCAAGAGGTCCCAATCGCTCCTGGGCTTCTTCTATTTCTGAGAGATCAGATTCATCCTCATTGTCAGCGATTGCTAATGTCTCGGGACTTTTCACGCTTTCGTCTTCCCTAGAGCTATCGTTTGAGCCGGAATCATCTTCAGTTGTAGTGGTGCGGATAATATTTGCAGTCTCCCCTTTCATGGCTAGGAGCTGCTCGTATGTTCCCTTCTCAATGATAGTCCCATTCCGCAATAACGCGATAAAGTTCGCTTCTTTCAGCACAGTTATAGCATTAGTTGCGAGGATCTTTGTTTTGCCAGCCAGAACGCCATTCCGACCCAGGACTCGGTTAATAATATGCCTCCCTACATGTTGATCAACAGCGGATAGGCAATCATCCAAAAGGTATATGTCCGCACGGGCATACACAGCCCTTGCCAACGTTAGACGGGCTTTTTGGCCACCAGAGAGAGAAATACCACGTTCACCAACCTCAGTCTGGTCGCCATCTGGAAGAGTCTTGAAGTCGTCGAGCAAGGCGCATGCTTCTACAGTAACCTCGTAGAAATGGGGATCCCAGCGATGACCAAAGACAATATTTTCCCTGACACTAGCGTTCATAACCCAAGCTTGTTGTGCGACATACGCAATGCGCCCTCGGACAATCACTTCTCCATTGATCTTCCAGAGATCTCCTAACATTGCTTGTAGGAAAGATGACTTTCCAGCACCTACACGACCGACTATACAACTCAGCTCTCCTTTCCTGGCGCTGAACTCAATATTCTCCAGGGCGTTTCGACCTTCATGTTTGTTCCATGTAAAGGATGCATCCCGGATTCGTACGGATTCATCTCCAGTGTGAGAAACAGCCTCCTCAAATGTAACCGCATTTTCCTGCAATTCTTCCCCCGTGAAGTATGTCGTGAGGCGAGACACTGCGACTGAAGCCTCGATGATGGACGTGATGACCATGGGGAGAATAGACAGAGGAAACGTTAGTAGATTGAAAAGGGTCAACGCCGGGAAAACAATCTCCGTCGTCAAAGGTTTTTCATTCGTCAAAACAAACACGGCGAAAGTGGAGCAAGAGACTAGGAATGGTGTCGATGACCAGGTAAAGTTCGCAACGGACTGTGTGGCGCCAATTTTTCTGAGTGTATTTAACTCCAGGTCATTGCGAACGTGGTTTAGCTTGTTCATAAAGGCGGTATTCCAGGCATAAAGCTTGATAGTTTTCATGTTGTTCAGAATTTCGGTCATTAGCCTGGTTCGCTGGTCCTTATTTTTCATTTGCTTGATTTGAAGGTTTTTCATTATCCTCGCAATCAGCCCATTCAGTGGAACCATCAATATCATCACTCCAACACCGGCAAGCATACTCAACCCAAGAAGCTGGTATAGAGATATCATACAGAGGGTAATTTGAAACGGCGCAGACCACAGTTGCATTCCAAACTGAGCCAGGTCAGAAAGTCGTTGCTGGTCAACGGCCATATGGTTGACGATATCACCAGTGGTTTTTGAAGCGCGGCCCTCATTCGAAAGTTTCAGGGACTTTGTGTAGATCATGGAGGTCAGAGAAGACTTAACACGCATTCCAGTTTCAAATGCTCTCTGGAAATACTGATGAAGGCAAGCCGTCTGGCTTACTGAAACAAGGAACATGGCAAGAGCAATTGCAACGCCCCGAACAACTGGTTGCGGCGTGTCAGACCGAAATGAATCAATGAATGTGATAAGGAGCCGTAGAAGCTGAGGTTGGATAAAAGCCAAAATGTCACTCCCACATTTGATCACAGCCCCCCGGAAATATGGTGCGCTAAACGCTCTGAATAAAGCAAACCAGAGCGACGGTTTTTTCTTTTTCAGCTCACGAGCCCACGCTTTCTCCAATTCGCTACCGGTGACACATGTGGTATCTCTGCGACGCAGATTCCACAGATCATCTTGGGTGAGAAAATTGTTGTAGCCAAACTTCATCAAAGGCGTCATCCAAGAGAAAGTCAAAACGGAAAAGATATCAGCATATTCGTACGGGCACTCATCCTCGTCTCCCAGCGCATCATATGCGCTTTGTTGCTTCTCGACAAAATATTCCAACACAAACTCGGTTATGACAAGGCCAAGGCCGACGGCGAACGTGATAAAATAAGGCAATTGATGTCGGTATAATTGCCGGGAAACGAGGGATCGGAGTTTAACGGCGTAGACGATCATCAAAAATAGCCAGTAGAATAAAACGACGCCGTTCGGTTGTCGGCTCCTCCAATGCTCATAGTACTGTACAGCATATATAACGCCCAAAGATGCGAGAATGAGGATATTTGTCCAGAACCTAAAGTCTCCAAACCATATCTTGGGGGAAGTCTCCACCTGAAGTGAAGCTTGGAGCATGGTCACCAAGATGAGAGCCCATATGACAGCCTATAACCGTATTAGATCCCCCCCCAAAAAAAAAAAAAGCAAGGAAGGAAGGAAGAAAGAGAACACCTTGACGAGGAGGTCACGGAACAGCTTACCAACTTCGCGTAGAAATGCCAATTCTTCTGTACGGGCTGAGCGGTCCTCTTCGTAAATAAGAACCAGATAGCACCAGCGCCCATAACCAGACCCCAAACGGCTACCAGAGATACCCAGACATCTAGAAAACAAGGTGTGAAGTCGAACCTCGTGCCGCTTATCGGACCCCATCCTTCACTATCGCCGCAGAAAGCTTGCCGGCGGACGACAGCTGAAAGCAATGAGGAGCTGACATTGGAAGATCGTGAAGCGGATAAGACCACTTGAGGGATTCCATTCAGAGCCATATTCGGGCCAATGAAGCGTGGGCCGTAAAATGGGAAGATCCAGCAGCAGCGGGTGCTATGACACCCGGAGAGGTGGTGAGAGGGACACAGACAGCGGGTTGTCGTGGAATTTGTTTCTTCTTTGCCGGTGATGATAACGAATTTAAACGGCACCAGAACCGCGGGAGAAGCTTGGACCCCATGGAAAACGCCGGCTTACTAAAGCACCTGGCAGCCACGGCGCAACTAGACTGCAAGGGGACTAGTGCCTGTCATCGTTCTATTTCTATTTTCTCCGAGCTGCTTCGACATGCGCGGAGTAGATGCGTTTGCTTGTGCAAGCAGAGATTTCAGGATCCAGCTATGTTTAAATGGAGAGATGAGCTGTAGCTATTTTACAAGGTCAATATTGGTGCTTCCAGTCGTGCACAGGTCGTCGTGTCACCTCGTGTTTCGTGTGGCAGATCCACGCATCAAAGTGCAGCCTGGAGAGAATCGATTTGTCATCGTGCGCATTGCTAATCACAGTGACACTCGTCCAAGGCGGGAATTCGGGTAGGTCATACAAAAGTCCGCTACGTCCCGCTACGCCCGAGCATTCATTTTTCTACTGGCGGTGCCTGGTGCCCTGAAACATGAATACATAGCACTATAAAAAACAAGGGGTTCCCTGTTGCCATTGGCACTCCGTTGCATCCAACCCGCCACCCAGCAATGACTCAGGATAAGATGACTGTTCGGTTCTCATTTTGACTCTTTTTTGATGCACCTAAGATGAAGGCTTCGCTTGGCGGTCATGGCAGAGAGTACGATGTTACTAACTACATACAGACTAGCGCGTCCTTGCACTTTCTCTTTTGAAGAACATCTATAAAAACCTCCCAATGCAAAAGGAGAGTGTCAGTCTGATACTAGTATATATTTAAATTTTCGACAAACAGAAGAAGGAGAGCACTGTCGCCATGGCGCTGGACGTCCGTACGGGACAAGAGTTTTTGAAGCGACCGCTATACGGTGAGTATAGCCTCATTTGTACCAAGTTCGTCTTGTCGCGGGGAAGCTAACAGAATGCACCCTGTGTGTTTATGCGCAGTATTCGATCTCCCAGCACAGCTACTTGCTTCCCTATCACTAAAGGCTACTGGCGCGCAATCTCCCGTTCCCCCAAATTTAGACGACGGCCATAAAACGCTAGACCAAGCGGAGCGGTCAGATGGAGCGACGGGCGTTACGACATGTTCATTATGCCATGTATCCTTCCAGGACGTCCATGAACAGAGGGACCATGTAAAGTCAGACCACCACAGATACAACTTGAAATCGCGATTGCGAGGAACGCCCGTGTTAAATGAGGTCGAATTCAATAAGGCGATTGGAGAGTTGGATGAATCGATATCGGGGTCTGAGTCGTCATCGGACGAAGAAGAGGGGGTAGAAGAAGGAGAAAAACCACCTGATACCACGCTTACGGCGCTCCTTAAGAAACAGGCCAAAATATCATCTACGGCAGAAGCGGAGGAGATAATAGCGAAACAAACAAGAAACCCTGGGAAGCATCCGTTGCTATGGTTTTCAAGCTCTTTGCTTCCACAAGCAACCTCCTTGGGCATCTATCGAGCGCTTTTCACCAACACAGAGCAAGAAGAAACCGACCATTTATTAGAATCTCTGAGGAATAAGCAATACAAGGCATCGCTGTATCAGCCAAACAAAACCTCCCATGCCAGTGATACAACCAGCAAACTCCAACAGCCCAGTCCCTACGTGTTCCTGTGTATGATCGGCGGCGGGCATTTTGCGGCGATGATAGTGGCCTTATCGCCAGAGATAATAAAGAAACCCGGTGGAATTGAGGAGCGGCAGGCAAGGGTACTCGCTCATAAAACATTTCATCGATACACAACAAGGCGGAAACAGGGTGGCTCCCAATCCGCCGCTGATGCGGCACATGGAGCTGCGCATTCCGCAGGTGCGTCGATCCGAAGATACAACGAGGCTGCTTTGCAAACTGAAATCAGACAATTGCTGGGAAGCTGGAAGGAAATGATCGACCAAGCACAACTGCTCTTCGTAAGGGCGACGGGAAACATGAATCGGAGAATTTTATTTGGACCGTACGATGGACAGGTGCTCAGGTCTTTGGATTCCAGACTTCGTGGATTCCCGTTCACAACCCGGCGAGCCACGCAGGGAGAACTTATGAGAGCATTCACCGAACTTACTCGTGTAAAAGTTAGTCACATTGATGAAGCGGCGCTTGCACTAGAGGCCGAAAAGCCGAGTGAAACAATGTCCAAATCATCCAAATCATCCAAATCATCCAAACCATCTTCACAGCAGTTACAACAGCAACAGCAAAAACTATCCCAAGAGGATGAGACAATGATATTACACTCTTCCCAAATCCAAGCTCTAATCCGCCGATCAAAAGTCCCCGCGCTAATATCCTACATCACAAACAACTCCATCCCTCCATCCTTCACATTTCACCAATCTTCTTCCCCGCAAATGTACCACTCGCCAACACCTCTTCATCTCGCCGCAAGCTCCAACTCTCCCGCAATCGTCCTAGCTCTCCTCACAAGATGCAACTCAGACCCCACCATCTTAAACGGAGAGGGCAAGCCACCCTTCGACCTAGCGGGCGACAGGCCCACACGCGACACCTTCCGCGTCGCCCGCCACGAGCTTGGCGAATCGAAATGGGACTGGGACGCCGCCCACGTCCCACCACCGCTATCCAAGACAGAAGCGGCGAACAGAACAGAGCGCGAGATGCAGGCGGCTGCAGATGCAGAGGCTAGCAGGCGGAAAGCTGAGGCAGAGCGTTTGAAACGAGAGGATGCTGAAAGGGCTCTGGGGAATCGGAAGAAGGCGGGCGGGCAGCGCTTGCTGGAGAAGACCGGTGCAGAGAAGCGGGAGGAGGAGATGAGAGGGATGACGCCGGAGATGCGGACGAGGCTTGAGCGGGAGCGGCGGGCGAGGGCTGCGGAGGAACGGATTCGAAGAATGCAAGCCGGTGGTGGGTTGTAAAGTTTGTAGATTTATTTTAATACCACCTCCCAGTTCGTAACATAGCCATGATCCCTGCTACGGGAGCTACTATTTACTCTCTTTCATGGTATCTAGTAGATTATCTGGAAAGATTATAGGAACTATCTCCAACGCCATTGTCTAGCGGAACTTCCATGTCAACCTTCCATCCTCTTCCAGATAACTCTATACCGGAAAGTTTGCATGATATATAACACGGACCAATGATTCAAAAAATCTAATCCTGACAGATAAGGCTTCTGTCCCATGAATATATCAGCCCATACCAGATGACGCAGAGCGAATTTGCCCGCATACGAAGCAGATCACCCTCCAAGCTCCACCAAATAGTCACCAGGGACAGATACATGAGCGACACATAAAATAGAAACTTGATGAATCCTTTTAACGATACCATTAACCACCCACACAGGTCAAGTCTTATTTTTGCCAGTAGAGTTGGACTGAGAAAGAACATCATCATCATCCACTACAACCAGCATGTATGTCCCCTGCTGGCATCGTCCCTCTGATCAAGCAGCGGTTGGGTGGACTGTACATACTATGCATACAGCCCCGCTTTGCTACTGGCTAGACAAAGTCCTTTGACGATGCAAGCGGTTTATGGGGTCTGTTTACTTCGCTACCCCTCCAGCCAGCTCTATTTTGGGGGGAGAGGGTGTTATAGATTCTGCCTCCCACCCAGAGGTAGAATCCCTTTTTTTGGAGTTGGATGTTATTCAAGGAGTCATTTCAGAATCGAAAATAGTCAGCTAGTCATCTGAGTGCCATATTCTGAATCTTACCTCCTTTTGTCCTATATGGGAGTGCTCTGTGATAAAATTAAAGTAGCAAGTAACCATCGAACTGGAAAGCTTGTCTATTTATATATAATTAACCCCTAGTTATATATGAAGGTGTCCAAAAAGTTAAAGCTCGCAGAGGGATCTAAAACGGGTTGACACCAACAAACAAAAGATACAAGGCACCATACCACCAAGGGTGTGTGGATTTCAAATATGAAATAAAACCCAAGACCAAGGAAGGGCTTGGTGGGAATATCTCGCAGTGGTGAAGTGCGAGATAGCATTCATTCCCTAGCACGCTCTCATGACAGTGATCCTGCCCACCTTTCTCTCCTGGTCTTCAACAACTCCATCCTGTGTTAGAAAATGATGGTCACACCTCCAAAGCGTGCATTTGTCATTTTATTTTTACAGAACGGAAGGCATATCATTCTAGCTATTCTTTTCAGACATCTGCCCCTTTTCTATTTCTATCATAACTTGTTATTTTCTTATATCAGTCGCTCTGCCCCGGATCGCTTCCTCAGTGTGAACGAACGCGGGTGTCAATCACACTCCAGCTTCCCAGCCCCTAGCAACAATAATGACTCCATCTATCGCGTCGGGTAGATCTCCGTCCTCTCCCGACTCGACCTCTCTGGTTGGATATCTCCATGTGTGGAATGATGGGCATCCTGCCGGCCGTACGTTTGAAGTCCTCACTATCCCCAAACGACTTCTCATGATAGTGCCATAAGTGACAGACAATTCCTCCACCTAATCTAACCAAGGCCATGTTTTGCAAGCAGAGATTGACATTCACGCAGATGAGGAACTCATAATCGGTCGCAATCCTAGAAAATGGTAGGCTGGAGACGAATGATCCACAAAAAATAGATCCCCCCCCGGCCCCATACTGGTTGCTGAATATAACTGATCGATCATCCCCATCCCTACCTGGGCTTAAATATAGTAACGCGCCGATCTTTGGCGATATGTCAATCTCCGGCAAACACCTGCGGATCTACACTATCATCTTCGACAATGGGAATCCGGGCGAGGTTGGCCCGTTGGTGTATGCGCAGAACCTGTCTCGGTATGGAAGTGTGTGGAAATCGGTAATAACCAAGAGAGAAGATGCTGCGGTGCTGCTAAGTGACGGGGATACGGTGGAACTGAGCCCGTTCACTTCCCTCACGTTTCGTGCAAGGGAGGCACCACAGATGGTGGCCTTTAGTGAGGCTCAAAGAAAGGAGATGAAGGTTTTTGCTTCCCTTCCCCTTTTTCTACCCGCCACCCTTAATTTGCCACCCCTGGATGGTCATATGGCTCGTAACAACCAATGGAGAGAACTAATGAAAGAAAAAAAAAACATAAAATAAAATATAGCGGTTCAAAGACAGATACATAATATCGAATAGGCTGCTGGGGTGTGGTGCGTATGGAAAAGTCTACATGGCTGTGAGCATAAAATACAGGAAGCAACTTGCCTGCAAAATCATTGACATTGGCGGCTTGAAAAAGCGGCTCTACTTCATTAAATTGCGGAAGCATACTGGATTGCGCGCCCCACGTCCTGCAGCTGAGGTTGATGTCGAAGAGGAGATGGAGAAAGTCAAATACTGGGCTGATAGGAGACGTGAGACCTTGGGCATCGAGGCGAAACTTGAAATTTATCAGCGGGAAGTGGATATCTTGAAAGATCTTGACCACGTATGCACACTTCCCATTGATTCCTGGCAATTGCTTTGGCAATCCCACAGATCAAAACTGATCAGGCAAATAGCCGAATATCGTAAAACTGGAGCAAGTGATCATGGGTGAGAACACGGTGTATGTTTGAACTTCTTCTAAGGCTGTGAAGGTGAGAGAGAAGGGTGTGTGATGCTGACTTCCTAAAACAAAAAACAGTTATATCTTCCAGGAACTGGTTACCGCAGGAGACCTATTTTCGTTTCTCGAGTACAAAAAATTTAACCTCTCTGATTCGGAGGCGGCGGTAATAGTGCGCCAAGTCGCAGCCGCCATAAGCTATCTTCACGGTAAAAACATTGTGCATCGTGACATCAAACCTGATAACGTCTTGATGACATCGCTTTCGGACGGTGCGCGTGTTGTCCTCACAGATTTTGGCTGTGCACGGCGCCTTGAGAAGGAGAGTAGCCGGATGAAGACTTCGATCGGGACACTTGAATATACTGCACCGTGAGTGTATATCGATGCCCCTGGCATACGTGATATATGAAGTGTGAGAAATCATTAATTTTTACTTACATACATCCCCCCGCAAACCAGTGAGGTACCTCAATCAGAACCCCCCTGCAAAGGAAAAGGATACACAAAGGCCGTGGATATGTGGTCGTTAGGCTGTCTCACAGTCGTCCTCCTAACGGGCGGGTCACCCTTCACCGATCCCGATACGGGCCAGTATTCCCAAAAGATGGCCCGAAACTGCGACCTCAGCAGCCTCGAGCAGGAAAAAGAGTGGCAACGCGTCGGACTACGCGCGAAGGGTTTCGTCCGCAAACTCCTCGTCCTCGACGAAAATGTGCGCATGACGGCCGACCAAGCCGTTTCACACAAGTGGTTCACAAACCCAGCGTATAAACGGGAGTTTGAGGACTTGTCGAGGCGAGCCGCGATGCAATGGAGGCCAAAAGAGCGCCAGGTCATATCCAAGGGGGATATCGATGATCACGCAAGCAGGAACAGCCTCACGTTTTGGAAAAAGTCGGACGACACGCCGCTGGAATGGCCGTATAAACCGTATCCGTACCAGGTTCATGAAATTCTTTACTCGCGGCAGTACCCAGCGAAAGAGCAGGGGAGGGAGGTGTTGCAGTGTGTAGATATAAAAAAAGAACGGAGGATTTATCCCTGTGGTGATATCCGGCCACAGGCGCCGCAGCGTGTCGGTTCAATTACATTTTCGCAGATGGAAATGGCTGATACCCATCGTATCTCAACGCCAACTTCCTCATCTTCGGAGATGGGAGAAGAAGATGAAAATGAAGTTGAGGGCGGGGCCGGGACTGGGGTAGGGGAAGTGGGTGCAAATGCAAAAGAAGCGCAAGCGATGGACTCTACAACGTCGAAGAAAAGCAGCTCCAATCCGCCAAGTCGCAATTACGATGATAACAGCACTGGCACCGTGGAAGAAATGAACGGATTGCGCCTGCGCATGCCTTTCAGCCCAAATGCATGGATCGAAGAACCCAAACAACCCTCCGAGCCTGAGCAGCAGCAGCAGCAGCAGCAGCAGAAACACAAGCAGAGACAATACCACCAGCTACCGGAACCCATCTCAGTCCTAACTCGCGGCGCAAAGACGACGGAGTCACAACCACGCCCACCCCTTCCACAGTCGGCGCATACACCGTACTTCCAGCCATTGAAAACGGGACCCAACGGCTTCACGCCCACCCGCATGCCTATACCCATCACTCACAGCCATCCAAACGACAACCGGAGACCAGTGGCCAGGGGCATGAAACCCCCAGATCAGAAGGTGCGCACTTTCGTGAGTCTCGCGCGAGAAATCCGCTTCAGCGAGATTTCTTCTGGGGGAAGCGGGAAGGTTACCACTCCTGCTCTGGATGGGAATAACAGTGGAGGTGGCGATGGTGATGGTGATGAGTGTGATGATGATTATTATAAGAAAAACCAACCCTCTTCGTCACCTCCGCGGCCGCGGCAGCGTAGTCCGAGGAAGCGCAATGGGGCCAAACGAAGCATATATGACTTCCTAGAGGACAGCGGAGGCGGAGGCGGAGGAGCAGGGGAAGGAGAAGAGGACGAAGTGTACGAGGAGATCGATGATCGGATTTCCGGGAAGAAGAAAAGGGTTGTGTATGGGGAGTGGTGACGGAAGACGGGCGGCTCGGTAACCGCTCTGAATGGTGGGTTCCAAGTACTTCTTTTTCTTTTTCTTTTCTTTTCTTTTTTTTTTTCGACCTCTTTTTTTATTTTCTTATTTTCTTATGGTTTGTTCACATATTAGATATCATTACTTAGGATGTTCTGGGAGGATTGGGGGATGGAGAAGGATAGGTGTTTCTGTAATCGATCTGGCAGCTGGGAGAATTTGATGTCATGGGCAATGGACAACGGTGTGGATTGTGGGGGATGGATGACGACGGGTAAACAACCTGTGGGGGGGCTGTCGAGAGTTTTTGTTTTTGTTTTTGTTTTTTGTTTTTTGTTTTTTGTTTTTTTTTCTTTGCTTGTATGATGTTTTTTTGCCTCTTTTCATGCGCGTCTATGTCTATTTCTCATTTCACCTTGCGTCGTTTTTCGTGATTTGACATACCTAATATAATATAATGAAAGGAGAAGGGGGGGGCCGCCACATGTCGTGAAGGGGGAATCTGCCAAAAGAAACAAATGGCGACTTACGTACTGTACGGGGTTTTATACAATGATTATAATGGTAGTTCAATTAGTTAGCGAGGAAGACATCCTATAATACATTATAATAGATGATCAGATTATGTATGGTACACGCAAGAGAGAGAGAGAGAGAATGGGGGGTGTGGTTTAAATACAAATGAAAGAAAAACAGCGACGAAAATTTGCCAGTAAAAACCATAACAGATTGATGAAGTGGAGGAAGGGGGGAGGGAGCGCGTTCATGGGGAAAAGCCAACCTTACCTTTTCTTATTCATTCATCCATCCATTCATTTGTTTTTCACAATCATTCATGTTGACCCTTTAGACTATCATCCATAACGCCGACTTGGGCCCTGGAATATCAACAGACGTCCCACATGTCTACCCAAGGTGAAGAAAAACGGAAACGGGGTCCCGGAAGCACATCTCATCTTTCCACCACACCGCGTCCTCCACGGCGTGAAGAGAAGGAAGAAACAGGAAGACAGACAGACGTCTAGCCACCGGGGCCCCAGCTGCAAAAGGAAGAACGGAGACGGGCGAAGGACACCCGGTCCTCTCAGCCAGTTCATGCACACACCCCGGGGCCCCTTCTCAACTGCACAGGCTGAGCTAGACCTCGTTTCCGTGTCAATTTCTCTCCGCATGCTAACCAGCTCGACCACCGTTTCCCCCCCTTTCGCGCCATGCACAATCAGAATCAGAGAAGGGTGTATGCGCACACGTTAACTCACACCCGGGGGGAGGGCCTAGAAAAAAAAAAATCAACCAGGTTTTTTTCAACGGCCAAGAATGGATGGTTCCTTTACGGGGGGTATGTTTTTGTAGGCCCACATGATACATTTGGTATGTAGGTAGGCAGGAGACAGGAGACAGGAGACAAGTTGCACGCGATGTGGGTGCCCATGTCCGACATTGGATGCGGGGGATATAGACATGGACATGGGCATGGACCTGGACCTGTACTGCGCATATACGTGTTTATCAGCTCCTCGATGGAAGAAGAGGTGGGGGATAACAAAAACCCTGAGGGGCAGCACAGGCCCGGGGAACTCCAGGTTCCTAGGTAGCTAGGTCGGCCCAGGCCAGCTGCCACTGCATATAGCAACACTGCGCAAAATGCAGGCTGGCCGGTTTCCCATTTTGCCTGCAGCTGAGGGTGAACCCCGCATGTTTTATGTAGTTTCGTGGCGAAAATGGGGAGAGAGGGGTCTGGCCAATGGCGCATGCAGGCGGGACAGGCGTAATCGGGCTGAAGCTTGGTTTCGGAATTTTGCTGCTCCGGCTGCTGGTGATGCAATAGTTGCTTTTGGTGGCCCCGTTTCTGGCCTTGTTCTTTGACTTGATAAGGTGGTTTGCTACAGATGAAGATGAAGATGAGTGTAGGTAGAGCTTTTCAACGTGTACAGACGGACGTCAGTAGCGCCTTCAATCAAATCTCCAAGAAAAAAAGGAAAAGGAAAAAATTGGCCATGGGTGGGGCCACCTGTATGGCGCCAAGTTAAAAGAAAGAATATGAGAGCAAAAAGATCTCTCGCTCTCTCCACTTTTCTCATCCACTTTTCCCAGATCGGCTCCTCTCAGGGGGGTTGTCTTTGGTGCCGCATCAGCATTTCCATCGATGCAAGCAATCTCGAAGAAGAGAAGAAGAGAAGAAGACCAAATGATTGGCCAGGCCGACACGTGGTGGCGCCAACGCGAAAGGAACACGAACCCGTCGCGCCAACCACGCAACACGCAGCCACGCGACGCCACAGACGCGAAACAAACGCGCCACTTCAGGGGGTTTGGATTCTTGAGAGATCAATTTGTGTTGTATTTCTAACTAATTTTAATTTCAAGCTGATGTTGTTGTGGTTGGTGTCGTGTCCATCTCGTCTTCTCGTTGGCGATAGAGGGCTGGCGGGTGAAGGTGGCTGGCGCTTAGCAGGTTTAATTAGATTAGTCAATGCGAGGCCCTTCTCCCCCCAAAAAAAAAAAAAGGAGTTGAGAGGCTTGGTCTGGAATGGTGGACGGACGGATAGGATAGGGGGAGAATGTGCAGCCAGGGATGGGAAGGATGGAAAAGGCATTTTTTCAAGAGCTCTGGGCATTGCAATGTTCAAGATGCCCAACCGGGGGGTTCTAGAATTGGAACGATGCTTGAGTTGAGTTGATCTATCAATTCTCAGGCTGGATTGGTGTCCAGCAAGAAGAAGAAGAAGAAGAAGAAGGCCAGCTAGGCAGGTCTCGAATGACAGATGAGTATCCCTCCGTTCATGAGAGGGTTGATGGTTGTCATCAGTAAGTGCTAAACTGTAGTTTTTTATCCACACGTAATGTTATTTAAATAGATAGATATATATATATATATATAGATCAGAGGAGTAACCCAGCCATAATCTGTCTTAATACTGAATATTATTGCCCGCCAGTTCAAGCATGATGGGGCCGCATGTTATCAGATCGGGTAAATCTGGGCTATTCCATCAGCAGGTTTTCGAATTCTTCAGGATGGAACGGATCCACTTGGTGCGGACCCCTTTTTTTTTTTTGCAGTAGCGGGAGAGGGGGAAAAAAAAATTGAAATAAAAGAAAATTCCAGATCAAATAATAACTTTAACTAATGAACCTCACGCATTCTCTCGCTGCGGATGGGAGTTCATATCCAGCAAATTGCGAATATGAGCCTGGCATTACATCGAACGTTGATTAATTTAGTGACGGTGGCCGGGAAGCCAGACAGGAAGGAATCTTGCCAATTGGCCACTAATAGACTGGCCATCTGGGCGTGATCATTGAATGCTTCTCCTCGTAACAAGGATACTCAGGGGGACAAGAGAATGGAGCAGAGTGAAAGATGAGAAAGATGTGATGTGCCTGAGCAGAAGAACGGCAGAGAAGCAGCCAAACGCGGGAAAGCCTGAAACTTCCGGTTGCGTGTGTGGGTGGATTATGACAAGAAAAAAGAAACAGTCTTGAAGGGTTTGGTTCCTGGAATGTCCCTCCTGCAGCGGACTCTACTTTTTGTGTCACAGAGTAAGGGGTAGATAGATAGAGAGAGACATGCAGCTGAGAAATTCAACCAGCCATTCATTGTCATTGCCCCGCTCTGCAGCGAGCGACACCAAACATGATACGAAGAAAGACGAACTCTTTATTCTTCCTTCTCCGTGTTGTTTTGCTGAAATTGATCGCTGTGAGCCGGTCCTCCTTCCTGTGGGTGCTTGCTGTGGTGAACGTCAACCTTGCCCTATCCCCAATCATTGCAAAGAAGCGACCAGGCTGTATAGCAATCGATTGATTTGGAGAAATTCATCAAATCAATGATTCCCAGGTGATTAAACGCCTGAAACATTTTTCCTGGCCATTCCTGCTACAAACAAGGTCTTTCGTGACCTTGTCCGGCTCAAGGGAGAGATATACGAACACACACCTGGGTCACCATGGAGGCTGATGATCATCAAGCACCTTGGGATTGCGATAAAATCGGCTTATGCCACGCAAGGTGATCTCTTGACTTCCACCCAAAGCCATGCGATGCCATCTCAACATTTTCGCGTTCAATGCATCCAGTTGCTTGGTTGATACATTCTGCTTCATCTAGTTATCATTGCAAAATCATTCCACCAGGACATCAAACTCGGCAACATTCCTTGTGGACAATGGCTGTTTGAAGGTCATTCATTGATTTTGCAAACGGTGCAATTTCCCCCCCCTGGATACTGATATGGAAACTGCTCGTACATGCTCCGGGCGTCCAGAAAATAATTTACAATATAATTTATTAAATTTTCATTGTAATTGAGACTCTGAAGACTTTCTTGCTGTGCTACAGGGTGAGAAGTGGCTGACTGCCGGCCGGAATGGGTCTTGTATGATCACTCCTTCCGGCATGGTAACGATATATGCATTACTCCGTATGAAAAGAAGTGTCTGCTTTCTGTTTATGATTTCAACTTTCCAGGAAATTTCAAGGGAGCCAAGCATTAGGTCTTACTGCGAGATTGGACGTAGATTTGGTGGTGGACAAGGGGAGGGGTGAAGAATGCATAACTATACACACACACACACACACACACACACACACACACATATATATATATATATATATATATATATCTCCCTCTCTTGAGGAATAGGTGGCTACCCTAATGATTGATCCTTTTTGGCGTAGTGGTAAAGCCTCCCGCAGAAGACTGCATGTTTTACAGAAGGTCCGTTAATTCCACCCATGATTGCCTCGCGGTAACATGACACAAAAGTACAGCATAATAACCATAAAGCCAGAGAGACAAGAGAAAGAAAACACAATGAAATTCCTGAATGCTGTCACTCAAAAAGGTTAGTGGCAGACTTGCTTCCGAGATTTATATCTATCATCGCGTACATTCTCTGACCACAAGCCATTGGTGTTTCTAGTGTGAGATGTGGTCCAGGAGGTCAGCAATATATCACATCCCAACCCGAAGTGCCTTTTGGCCTCCACGGTGCAGAGATGCTCGTTTTCACTACTAGTAGTTATGGCAGCCAGTTATTATATCATCGAAGATGATGCTGTTTGTCACCAAAATTGGTTTGCAATCTAGTTATGCTCATAAGTGATAAGCATTTAACTCCATCATTGCCATTGAACCCTTTGTGTAGAGTTTCAACCTAGTATTAGATATTGTTGGAGAGTGACTAGTCAAGTTTCAACCCGGGCACAGCGTCCTGCGGATAACGGTTCAAGCCAGAGGAAAAGCAAAAGGAAACGGCCCACCCAGCCGGAATCTACCACACTGCTGGGAACTGGATCCGAACAGGGCACGGCAAAGTCAAAGCAAAAGTCAAACCAAGGCCCGCGAACGGCGGTTCTTGATTCTCGCAGCAAAACTGGGTTTCTTCTCCCTTCATTCTCCTTTGCCGCAGAGTGCGGAACCACAGGAGAGAACGGCGTCCTGTTAGCGTGGAAGAATCCTCGCCGTGCCCCCGTTGGGCCCTGCCTGGAGCCGGTTAGCCCGCCGCCACCGCCCCTGGCCCGGCGATTTGCGTGACCACTGTGCCCCCACTGTCCTGCCCACTGTCCTGCCCACTGTCCTGCTGCAGTCCTGCCCCTGGCCCTTTCCCCCTGCACCCTGCCCAACGGTCCTCCGGCTGCTCCCACCCCCCAAGGGTCTCGACGGCTGTCGTTTCTGTCGTTTTTCCTTTTTCTTCCCACTTTCCCGTCTGACTAACCCGCCAACCATCCTGCTCATCCATCCACGCCCTTTTCTTCCCTCCAATCCAACCCTCCACCAACTCCTTCTCGCCCGCTCCCCTCCACACCCAGCTGTCGCACTGCCTTCTGCCATCGTCCGTCTGAAGCGCATAGCCAACTTCCATCGTTGCACCCTATTTCTCCTGCCCGTTTCACCCCGTTTCCATCCGGAATCTGACCCGGCGCAACCGCCAGTGCGTGGCTGCCTGTTTTTGTTTTGTCGCTCGTCCTAATAAATATACCCACAACCACAACAAGCCTCGTCGAACGAGCCCTTTTTATTAAATAAACAAAAAAAATATTACAGAAGCACTCCCTAGTGCAATTCAATCAAATATTCTCCTATCAAATTGCAAAAGAAAAAAAAAAAAAATTCCACGCGCCTCAACCTCACCATGCTCCTCCCCTCAGCCCTCTCCTGCGACTCGCGCCAACACAACAATAATCACAACAACCACAACCAATACCAATACCACCCTCAACATCCCCCACGTCCGCGCTCCCTTTTCCCCACTACTCCTCCCTCCGCCCACCCCTCCGATGGCCTCAGCTTCATCACCAGCAACAGTCTCCTGGGCACCTGTCGCACCCTGCAGTCCCTCCTGAACTCCTCGCCTGTCCCTTCGCCCTCTCCGTCGTCGCGGCGCGGCGCCGCAAAACTGTCATCTCCGCAACTGCAACTACATCAGCAGCAGCGTCTCCAGAGCCCGCTACATGTCGTGCGCCCGTCGCAGCAGCAACAACAACAACAGCAGCAGCTGTGTTCTGAAGCCTCGCGGGTGCGGCCGCAGAAGGTCGTGAAGAAGAAGAAGAAGCATGTGGTGGCGGCGGCGGCGGCGGCGCGGAGGGCTAATAAGCGGCGGAGGGATGTTTATGAGGATGGGGAGGGGGAGGAGGGTGCTGGTGCTGGTGCTGGTGCTGGTGCTGGTGCTGGTGCTGGTGCTGGTGGTGCTGTTGGAGGGAATGATGGGGATGCGTGGAGGTTTGGGTTTTCGACGCCAAAAAGACGGCGGCGCATGCTATCTGAGGAGGAGGATGAGGACTTACCACTGGGTCTGAGGAGGGCGGATTTTAGAGCATTGGAGGCATTGCGGGAAGAGGAGGAGAAGGGAGATTCGGGTGTGGGTGTGGGTGTGGATGTGGGTGTGGATGAGAGTGAGAGCCATGGGCCAGTGTCGACACGATTGCGATCGCGATCGCGGTCGCTGACGCAGGTGCAATCGCTCTCGCCAGAAGCAAGTAGACGAAAGTGCGCCTGCGCCGTGGATGATGGGGGGTGTGGGTGCCATGCACGGATCGAGCGACTGTGCGCTGCTGCTGACGATGACGATGACGGTGACGATATCTCAGCTTTCCCCTCTCCTTCCACAACCACAACACCTGCTAGTGGTACTGCTACGTCTATACATACAACTACAGCCAGCACAACACTTACAGCTCCTCACACGCACCCGCACCCGCACCCTCCCCTCCCCTCCACCGACTGGACAAGCGCCGACGACAAACGGCTCGTGGCTCTTGTGCTGGAGAAGCTGAAGCTGTCGAAGCGCGACTGGAACGAGTGCGCGCGCCGCATGGGCAAGGATCACGATAGCGTGGGCCGGCGGTGGCGCGCGCTGGTGGGCGAGGGTAATGTCGGCTTGCGGCGCGGTAGGGGCCGGATGGTGAGGAGGGGGATTCATGAGGGGTGGAGGTGTTGAGTGTGATTTTCGTTTGGGTGGACCATTTTTTTTTTGACTTTCGTGATATGTTTTATTAATTTACCTTTTGACTTCTTGATCTTTTTCTCCCTTCCCATTTTTATCTTATTTTGATTCCTACAGTTATCTATTGTTGCTCCCACCGCCGCCGCTGTTTTATTTGGCCAACTGAGCCAACTGTTCGTTGCCCGTCGATGCCTTCTGAAACGGGCAATCTTCGGCGGCTTGGAATCTCTCTGTGTGATTTCCTTTTTAGTTTTTGGTAGCGCTTTCATTCCCAATGATGCCATGCAACCACGCATGGCAAGGGCGGACCAGCAATACTGTTATTGTATATATAAGGAGGAGGAAAGTCCTGGAGACAATTATTTTTTCAACATGCCCTGCCTGATCCCAGAGTCATTGCCGCAGACCAATATCCTGCGTATTTTTTAACCAGTTCCACACCCCGATTGATATATTCCCTCCCCCCAGTCCACACAATCCCTCCGCGGCCATGTCCAAAGCAATTGAAGCCTCAATAACGGCCTTCAAGGGCATAAAAAATGGACCAACGAAATTTACTGAATTTGTCACTGAAGGATCTCGCATAATCCCACCAAGCAAAAAAGGACCACAACACCCCTCTCCGTATCGACGCCGGGAAGTACGATCCCGCTACGAAAATGCTTAACGTTGTGTTGAAAGGTCAACTCGAATCCTAAGAGCAAAGGACTCGAAGACTGGTTGAAGAAGTTTTCCACCCACGCAAAGTTGGCCACGGCCAAGTTCAATACCATCGCATCCGACAAGCAAGCCGAGTACCATACATAGTATGTTAGAAGAACTGGAGACCAAGGGCAAACAGAATCTCATGGACATGAAAACTGCCGATGACGAAGAAGCAAACTCAAAGCAGGAGCAAGACCACAACGGGTAACTCTGGGATGATATTTTCAATCCCTTGTCCTCCATTTTCCATGCGAGAGGTTCGACTCTTACGAAGCCATATCATCACTTGATTCGTTTTCATTTCCCGTTAGAAGCGCTTAGAGCCCAGTTAGCGGAGTATCTTATTGTGGTCCTGATATTGGTTTTTGGGCTGCGTGGCGGTGGATTTCTATCCGAGTTCAGTTTCCCAGGAGTGAGTAGTTATTATTTCAGTCCTTGCAGAGAACCACAATTACAGTTGTATTTTTTATCTCAGTGCTTGCAAATGACCACAATTACCAGTTCATGACACGAGCTTCCCAATCAATAAATGAAGAAGAATCGATACATTTTTATTTTTATTTTTATCTTTTTTAAAAAGAAGGAAAAATTCGGCGCTCGGGATATTATGATATAATAATAGACAATATCTTCCTTCAGTGTTGCTAGTTGTACAGGTATCTACAGATAACAACAATTATTGCTCCCATCCCTAGAAGGAAAAAAAAAAAAAAAAAAAAAAAAAAAGAGAAGAGAAGAGAAGAAGATTCCCCCTCCAACCCTCCCTTTTATAAAAAAAACAATAACTAATAAACAAAGCTAAGCTCTAGGTCTGTTGTGCTAATCCTTCCTTGGCTCATTCACTCAAGAGCTCATCCACGTGACCTTGAAAACTGAAGGGGCAAGTGTAGAACGGCTCAATGATCAAGTCGTCGACCTCTTGATATTAATCTTTGGGATAAATTATGGGGCCGAAGTCCTGCGCGCTGTTTGTGTGCTCTTTTAAAAGGCTCAGCCTGAAAACTATCCTTCGTAACGGATCTTCACTACATACCTTCGCAGCAACCCGCGGAGTTCACCAGAAGATAGTCTCTCAATCAGCCATGCCGCAACACCTGTCTTCAAGCAGTAAGTTCTGCTGTAAAGTCTATGGTGATTTCCCCCGTTTTCCCTTCTTTGTTTTTTAACACGATATAGCAGCATTTGCCTACACAGCCGGTCGATGGCTTCACCTGGCAAACTACAACGCGACGCGCGGTACCTTGAATTTAATTTGGATTGCCTATATGAAAGAGTGCTCTCTCTCTGCCCGTCCGCGACTTCAATCAAAAGCTGTCAGAAGCTGGAGGGAGGGTTCAGTAGGGCATTCGTCATCACGACCAACAATGGAAGACAGGTTGTTGCCAAATTTCCCACATCTGTTGCTGGTCCAGCCAGATATGTGACGAACTCTGAGGTGGCAACAATTACTTACTGTGAGAAAGAGAATTTCATAACTGTAGTAGTTAGTTGGGTGATGCGTGCTAACCTCTGTCTTCAGTGCGACGACATACTAAAGTCCCAATTCCAGCCATTCTTGATTGGTGTGATGATCCAACGAACCCAATCGGGTCGGCGTACATTATCATGGAACACGCTGGTGGTGTCCAACTGCAGGAAGTATGGGCGGATGTACCTGTGCATGTGAAAGTGAAAATTGTGGGAGCAATTTGCTTCAGTATTCTGCCAATATCGCAACTTGACTTTCCAGCATATGGCAGTTTGTATTTTGCTGACACAGCATTCCTTGATGCTGATTCTATGCAGAGAATTGATACTGATGATCAATTTTGTATTGGACCTCATTGTAGAAGCACTTACTGGGATTGCAATGTTGGAGAACAAAGATACTATGCATTCAAGAAACCGAATAGGGGACCCTGTGAGATGATGTCTGTTTCCCATAAATGGCTTTTCGCTCACTAACTTGGCTTCCCATCAGGGCCCGACTTCTCCTCATATGCCTCTGCGTTGATCGATGTTGGTTTTTCAAGGCTGCCACCAGCTGATCATCCCACCCTCCAGCTGCCGCAAGCATCCTATCAGGGGTCCCTGAACAAACATTTGGAGCTGCTGAATGTTGCTCAGGCCTTGTTTCCCAAGCTGATACAGCACCCCAAAATCCAGTCCAATGCGACACCGACCCTCTTCCATCCAGACTTACATATGAGAAATATTTTTGTGTCCAAAGATGACCCAACCACTGTGACTGGGTTCATTGATTGGCAGTGCACCAGTGTTGAGCCGTCATTCTATTACGCGGACGACGTGCCTGATTTTGCCATGCTTCCTACAGAGGAAACACCGGAGAATGCGACAGAAAGTTTGTGCAGCCAAGCATATGAGGGGGGGTGGGCGCTTCTGGCTCCAAGGCTAGGCGCGACCAGGAAGATCGATGAATCGCTCCTCCGCCCGTTCCGCTACTGCCATCGCACATGGAGAGATGGTTTCGTTCCATTCACCTATGAACTGATGCGGTTAAGAGACAGGTGGAAAGAGCTCGGGTTCACCGACGACGACGACTGTCCCATCCCTCCGTTGAGTGAGGAAGATATGCGCCTCTACGAGAAACAACTGGATGTCTATGAAAAGATACTGCAGATCAAGCGGGATGTGATTGCGACGCTGGGTGTGGAGGAAGATGGCTGGGTGTCTGCGGATCGTTGGGAGGGAGTAAGGCAAGCCCATCGAGATATCTATGAAACCGTAATGGCGAGCATGGAGGATGATCAGGACAGGGAGGAATTGAAAACGTTCTGGCCGTTCGACGACTATCATGTAGGGCAATAGGGCCGAGGTCTCTTGTGTCTACACTAAACTATATGGCTGGAAAAATATTGGGAAAAAATTTTTTTTTTCACTTCATGTCCCGAGCTCTGATATGCTTGGAAATGGCAGGCAGGCTGAATTTGTGATATGTGTGGGTTGCTTAACTGAAGGCCATGGCGTATCTCACGATTCCCTCTCTCGGCTTACCGGGCACAACGGTGTTCCTTGTTTGTTCCTGTTCATGGGGTTTACAGAATTGGTGCATCGTACTAGTATCCAATCTCTTGCATCGCCAAATTCGGAGACTCGCATATATTCGCGCGTGCGCAAGTCTGATAGCTAAGGGACACGATAGAGCCCCCGCAGGGCCAGCAGGCGCTGTACGGAAGCATCGCAAGACCCAGCCCGGAGAATTATTCATATGGGAAGGTTTTTTTTGCTGGGGTGGAGAAACAAGATGACAAAAAATATCCACCTCCTCGATCTATTGTGTGTTAGTGTTCAATAGCTAGAGCTCGGGACTACGAAAGGAGGGTATTGCTATTAGGCGCAGCTTAAGCCAGATGGGCAAAGGAAGAACTCTGAGTGTGGGGGATGATGAAGATGAGGAGAGACCCGGAACTTCCTCCATCTTAAAAAGGGGATGTACGGAGTTAGGATCTTCATTTTGGGCTGCAGGCCAGGCAGGAATTTTGGGATGTAAGGTGGTAGTAGACCAGATGGACCCTTACCAATCCTTCAAATAAGTCCCCACCTTTCTCCAGAATTTTCTATCCCCATTTTAGCCATTTATTTCAAACATCCTCTTCACGAGATTGCTGCCACTTATGTATGTTGGTCGGTTCTGGGAATTAAACGGGCAGAAATTGTGGGCGCCGCTGGGCTTCCTATTGCGGACTAGTGTTCCGCAGGTCCTACGCCCCACACATGGATCCATTACCATGTTCAACCTCTCTTCCATGCTAATGCAACGACGTCCCACAGAAATGGGCCGTGCGGACAACCACTACAACAGGTTCAAAATGCGCGTCCCCATTCTCGGGATGGAAATAACCAGCAGTTACTTGCTTCCATGGGCCGTTTCGTTGGTGAATGGGATTCCCCCCCCTTTTCCTTGCCACGTGCTATCCACTTCCGATTTGTGAAAAGTTGACGAACCACCAAGGGCTCCCCATTTCCCATGGGCACCGGGCAAATGAATGGGTCAATGGTGTGCGATTCTGTCAGTCACGCATATGGAGTTGGGCTGTTCTTGTGAACTGGGGTGACAAGCAAAAAAGGCGGCAACTGCATGTATTTACTTTGTGGAAAGGGGCAAATCGGCTTCAATGTCAAATTCCGGAGGGGTGGATGGTTATCGACTGCATCGACGCCCCCGGTTAATGCTTCCTGAGCCTCTCGGGCTCATTTTACGCTGTGGGTGAATGGGATCCTTGCTCAGAGAAGGAGGGAATTCGGCCCAGCCGTCAACCGGGCATTCCCTCGAAGCTTGCAAAGTCACGGCCACGGTCACGGCCGTGGGTACTAATGAATGGACCTGTCCATATGCCTAGGTATATATATGAAGATGATTTATTCTCCCCACCCCTTTGCCTCCTTTTACTTTATTTTTTTCCTCCCATCATCTTTTGCCTCTCCAGATCGGATTCTAGGGGGTCTGTTGCCCTCGAGCACTACAGGCTATCCGTACCTTATGTATCTATTGCCTATATCGAGTTTATGCTGACGTGGGAGAGATGTTTATTCCACGCTGTCCGTGGATACTATTCTATCATTCTACTATTAACGACGGGCCGTACGATATTTTATATTTTACTACATTTTATTATATTTTACTATATTTTATCATGTTCTACATGGCACCTCATATTTCCTTACCAACCGGGATCCCCTACCTGGCAACTACGCCATCAGCTGAGACTAGAAGTTCCGCGGCACGCCAAAAATCCACAGACTGTGGCTTCATCTGTGGGAGTGGAAATCCCTTTTACCGTGTTGTGTGATATGTGTGATATGGGTTGCAAGCCCTTGATTGTGATTGCAGATATTCGAAATGCGTTAGTGGAGAAGGGGGCCCTGGATGAAAAATGATCCAGAAGAAAGCTGTACCCGAAATGCCTGAAAATGCTATAGGATGGCTGCGACCGAAATGTTATTGTGCGACAGGGATATCGTCACCGATTTTTGGGCCAATGACTGGCGGGAGACGGCCCATAGGAGTTCGGCAGACCAAACACATCCCAAGGTACTTGGATATATGGAGATCGACCTGTATATCTGTGGGTGGCGCCGTGGAAAACCTGACAGCTCCTTCTACTTTATACCTTTTAACGCGGTCCTACATTTATTGTTTGAGGAAAGTCATCAAACGTGAACTGAAACATTCCGTTTTGCTGGGGTTTGGATATTTCGTCGTTTAAGCTCAACAAAACCGGCCGGAGTGCGTTGGGAAGAGACGGCAAGAGACTTCCATTCCTTATAGGCTAGATGTTGCTGAGGTAGGGTGGAATTTAGGGGTTGGAATGGTATAGATTATAACCATCGCAACTGCTGTGATGGGGAATCTAGGCATTCAAGGGTTGGAAACCCAGCGATCTCCTCCTTCCCCTCCCTCCCAAACGGCAGAAAAGGTCTTCAGGTTCCAGCTCAGATTCGGATGAATCAACGAGTGGCATAGGGGTGGAAGATTTTCGGGTCGGAGGCCCGTACCCGCGAGTATTGCTGACCCTGCGCTTCTTCAATGCAATCCTCTACTCCAGCATGCCGACCAACCTCAATCTCTACCAGTTTGATGTGTGCCGTTGATGTGTGAAGCGTCTGGTGGACTGACGATCATACAGTGACCTTCTCGTTTCAACACCACGTTCTCGTTCTCATTATACTAATAAATTTTTTTTTTTAGAAATCGAGGCAACGAGAACGGGGTCATGCTCACCTTAGCTACCAATCAATTGGGAAATCAATTAAATGGTCCCTTGGCTTTTACAACAAACATCCTTGTTGATGCTCATGACGACTTTTTGAGAAGTATATTCCTCCCTTTCTCTCATTTCTTTTTGGTCTTTTTTTCTCCTTATATGCTTTTATGTCCCTTTGCTAATGTTTTCCTATGTCAGTCAGCGATAACCAACTGGCATTACCTTCCTGTTTTGTTGTCATTCACATTCCAAGATTGGATTGTCAATGCAACGGAAGTTGTACCTAAAATCTCCCTCATGGAACTGAATGACCGAATTCTATTGATAGGTTTCTTTGTCTCGTTCCATTACTAGAACTTTCGATTTTGTGATGAAGTTATATACATCCTGCCGTGTTAGGGGAGTTCCTTAAAATTTTTCTGTCGCACATGCTAACGACCGATTCTTCCCATGTGATGTCTCCTGGCATAACACTTCACAGGCTTTCGATGCTAAAAGTATGGCGATTGATAATGTATCGCAATGTACTCCAGCATTTCAGGACCAGGGTCAACTAACTGCAAATGGCGACTTCATGTGCGGAAACGAATGCCTTCCATATCGCATGCCGTTGTACTTCAACTGAAATGTCATAAAATGGAATCCTAGAATGTCGCACATTCATGGACAGCTGCTTGAGTTTATGCCATAATACGTGGCTTGTCAAAGAGTTTCAATGTGGAAGAGAAATGTCAAGTGTGGCGGGCGTGTATCCTTTCGGACCGTCAACATGGGATGGGATGGAATCTGAATCGCTGGTTCGTTACATATATCAATGTTATCCAAACCAAAACTGCGAATCACGATCTGATTTTTGCCGTATCGGTACGTATATTTCAACATCTCTTTGCCTGCTTTTTTTGTTCTTACTCAGAATTACGTCTACTAACGATGGCTTACAGGGGTAGGTTGATGATATCTTCGGCGGACTCCTCGGTGTGATGTTCAATATTACTACGGATAGAAATCGTACACCAAATCGCCTCAAGGATCGATATGGTTGCAATATGCGCACAATGATTTGCGGCATCCGCGGGGAGATCAGCACCTTGCCGAATAAAATGCAGATCGGCGAAATATCATGCCCACCAAAATCGAATCTTCCACCTCTGGGAACGCAGGGCTTCATTTCCGTCAATCACGTCATCCAACAGGTTACAATATTCGCCAAAGACAAAATAATTTCGACAATTAACTCCTAGGCAGGCTATCTGATAGTCAATGTCGTGAACCAAATCCCTGTCTTTACTTTATTCCGATTCATCTCTCCTAGAAAGCAACGAAATGAAGAAGAAGCAAACCTTCCCTCCTGTGTCGCTTTTGCCGTTTCGGCTCTATTTCTCCCCTTTCACCTTTCGGGCCAGAAAACAATTTACAGAACAATTTCATTGGGTCGTTATAATGACGTCTTTAAACCAATCTTCAGGGTTTACTAGGCAGAGTTTCCGACACAGAAATGCCAAATTATGAAATGAGAAAGTGATCTACAGAAACTTGGAGCAGAGGCCTGTTGTTCTGGCTGACCAAATAGAGGGTGAGAGTCTATCTATTGCGCCTAGGTCCATAAAAAGCTCTGGAACCTAATATAACCCTAACTTAACCCTGACCTAACTTAGGATACCCAATTGACTGGCCCGTCGACCGTTCCTACTTACGGAGACCCTCACCTCCGCCGCTGATTACACCGCTGGCGTAAACGATTACGTTGCAGGGTTGCCAGTTAGGCAGGTGGAGAGACCATTAGGTCCTAAAGAAAGAAGGAACTTCCGTGCACCGACCGCTGATTCGTCGGATTGTAGGCTTACCTGTGTCCCTACCACTGTGCCCTTGCATGACTGGAACGGCCACCAGAACGCAAAGTGGTGTTGACATCAAATGCGAGGCCGTGGAGCGGTTGTTATTATCGACTCCCACCAACAATTCCACCAGGAAATATTACCATTGAGGTATTACTGATTCGCGTAACAGGAGCCAGGGGCCATGAGCAGATTGGTCCTGAGAATCTGTTCAGTTTGCGTATTGTACTGCACATCACATCAGGCAATCCGCTGTCGACAATATTTTCCATCATCCACACTCTAACCACTTGAAGGTTCTGCCGCTTGTTTATTCGAGGGTCATGTGGCAAGAACTTCGCGTTCCTGCCACGCTACATTGCTCTCTGTCGTTTCTTTGGCACAAATATTACAAGAAAACATTACATAACGCACGGTTTCGCGATGTCCGCTGGAATAATTGTTAAACAGAAACGCCTATGGATCGTCTCCATACCTTTCAACCCGCTTGACACTATCTGAGCTGCTCTCATTAGCATTACTAGTGTTCGGCTCGGCTCGCACCGAAAGGGGCGTCAAGGGGTTGGTCTTGTTTACCGGCGTCGGGAAAATACCTAGATTCGTTTTAAGATGGCTGCAATATCGTCTAACTCCCATAACATCTACTATCTAACTTAATCATGGTGGCAGCTTCAGTTAACGGAAATAACACCGGCGGACCCTCCATGGGGTACTCTGGAACTACCAACGATTATGATTAAACCGGGAAACCATGAAGGCTGCTTTGACCCAGGCGATACACGGTCCGATCAATAAATGCATAGCCCATGAGCATGACTTAGTCTGCCTGACACCACTAGCTTCTACCTCATTTCTGGATGAACTGGAGCGAAATATAACAATTGCCTGTCCCGCGGCCATGTTCCGCCTTATCCTTTTGTGCGGGACAAATGACAGGAGGTGTTAGTCACCCCCAAAGTATCGGACTGATAAACACATGAAATGGATGAATATCTTAAGCTGCGTTAATTCGTTGGTGCATCGATAAAAACCCTATCATATAGCCATTCCACAACAAGATATATATATTCAACTATCAGTCTGACACTTGGGTCTAGCAACTGATGGGGCATGGTTGTTAGCCGGGTTCACCGCGATGGACACTATTTTTTCGGCACGTTCTGGGTGGGAATATTTCCTGCGTAATTTGCGCCTGATTTGTTTCCTTGACGAACCTGAAGCTCGATTTTCTTTCCAGCCAGAATAGTCCCAAAGGAAATGGCTACCGTCTATCGTCTCTAGAAGTTTATCTTTGCTTATATTTCCCCATCAGATCCAATTTTCGTCGCATTCTACGGGATAAATTCATGGCCTTATTAACTTTTTTTATGGGGAAAAGTTGTTTTTTAATATCAGAAAAGCAAAGCTGGCCGAGGCCCCCTAAACAACATATGATTGAACTACTCGAAACCGCCACTAGTCTTATGGCAATGCCTGGCTCGAGGAACAGCCTGCACAGCGATATACAGCAAATTTTTTGAACTACCAGACATGACCGCCTAGCATGGTGAAATAGGGTTAATTTTACCTCGTCTTATCCCGCGAAAAATCGTATTTTAAAACGGCATTGTCGGTGAAAGGTTCTGCATGTTCCTGCAAGTTCCAAGCACGAAAGTTCTTGAACATAACTAGGCCCATTAAGACATCGGTCGCATCCAGAGCTCAAATAAACAAGCACCAATGCCGATTCGGCTACCTCGATCGCGACCATAATACCAGCATCTAAAAAGGGGGGCATAGTCCAAAGCGAAAGCTCAGACCTTCCGATTCACTTTCAAAATGCGGAAGTGCTACTGTTAGCCTTCAACATATCCAGCAAGATTTACTGTCTGCGAGAAGCGTTGATCTCAGAACCTGGCACGGTGAAGAGCCATTTAGTGAAGGCCTTGAGAGCAACATATCATTGATTACACCACTATTCCATTTGAGTGAGCGTCTGGATGATTTCTACCGTCACATCTGGGATAATGGGTCGTCTACGATGCGCATCTGGTCGGACGGGGATGGCTCAATTGTCGGAATATCCGAGAAGCGAATGTCCGTCCCCCAAGCACGGCGTAATAAGCGTTAGCCAAAACGTCAGATATCACAACACCACGTGCAATCTCGAGCCTACAGCATATCGGACAAAGTCACCTCAGCTTCTGATGACCTTATCATCGTTTTTATAACCGGGATCCTGCAGAGCGATCACAGAGATACATCTGCTAAGATATTGTAAATAATTTCTACTTGCGTTTAGTTGATGTGGATGTTAAATATGTTTTCTTGGTAACTGTTATTGAAAGCTTCGGCAATTTCTCCGGACGGCGTCGATAGCAAGTGATAATCAAGAAAGAACATAAGACGACAGACGGCCATCATCTCAGCCCACAACCGATTGGCTACGGCACTATGTTGCGGTGCTATAACGATGTCTTCTCGCACGCTCCATGCGGCCGTTCCGGTCCTGGGTAGTGCCTATTTATGTTCTCTAAGCTGCCAGAAGAGCTTGTAATGATGGCAGATGGACAATTCCTCCCAGAGAGTATGTCCAACCAAGGCTCTTGCAAATGGCGTATATCGCCAAACTAAATCAGTTCCTCTCCATCAAACATCTCTTACTACACTGGAACCACACCAGGAAATCTCCGATACAAACGTTTGAGTGGGCGGATGACGGTTCCAAACCTACCCTCTTGAAGGTGTGACAAACCATTGTCATACCAACCGGTCCCAGTGCGATCCGATACGTATAGGCATCGATTTGATTGCAAAGAAGTGGCTAAAACAGCTAAGAAGATAGCTCCCGGAATGTTTTAAGGAAAAGGCGGCTGCGCTAGAGGCGCCATATAACGAAGGCCCTGGTAAAATAAGGAATTGGAGGCTATGCCTAAGCGATTCGTCAAGGAAATCAATGCATACTATCTTTTCGAACGGAATAAGACGACAGAGATATCCCAACCCTGTCCGGCGGCGTCGTGCCCGAGTCGTAGCAGGGAAACGTCCAGCTAAAGGTCGCTGCCTCGGTCCTACGCCTGTTGTGCCTTTTCCTGCCGCTACTGCTGCTGGTCTGTCTGCAGATCTTGTTTCAATTCTCGAGCGATCTGAAGCCTCCCAGCAGGAAACAATAAGAAATACACTGTCTACACAACAATGGTAATGCTTTTTAATAACACTAGATACTGATATGAGAGTAGAGACTATTTATGAGATCTGTTACTATCAGAAATCCAGGAATCTCATTTTCTTCAAGATCATATTTATGCATCTTATTCAGAAGATTGATGAGAGAAAGCATCACTTCCAGCTTTCTGTTCTTGATACTCTTCAAGTCACAGTGAAAACAACTTTGCTAAACCCAGTCGTGATAATTAGACAGCCCTATATTACAAACATCGGCGTGCCAGGTAAACCGGTGCCATTCGACGCAGCAAGTCGAGGTGGTTTCCAAGTTCACTCCGACTGTTACCTCACAGGAATTTTTAATTTTCTGCGATGATATCAGCTCAGGTTGTGTTCTCCGGAATTCAGGGATATGCTCTAGTTGGTCGAACTCTTTACTTAAAATATACAAATTTAAGATACTCAACAGAGGGGATCTACTTTTGATAGAGAGAGTTGCAGAGACAGTGATCGGTCCCATTTTGTTGAATGCATAAACAAATTGCACGACGGGGCCAACCTATGGGCTGGAGGCCGTAGGCCGTACACAGCAAACATGGCTACTCACCATCCACAAAGTCAGGGTGGTTTCAAGGTTGCCATGGTGCGATGTGCCACCGTAGCTCGGTGCGGTGCGCGACGTTGTATGCGCCGCAAAAGTGACCACAATTAGCGCTGTCATCACTTTTTGGCCAAGTCGAAAGAAGAGTCGGGGCAAGATCGATATCACCATGGCCTGGAGCCTAGTTTTGCGGTATTCAAGGCCCAATCATCCATAGGAACACGAGTTATATATTTAAACCACACTTTTCCAGCCCTAGATCGATGCAACATTTATCTCATCTTTCACAGGGCGTCTTTTGGCTCTTGGTCTATATCCAGTTGCATCCTCTGCAGGTGGGGCATTAAGCCTCTTGATAACCGAAGATGGAGAAGCTTTACTGGCGGCTTCGTCCTGGCTTAGTTAGTCGATATTAATTTGTCCGTGGCCAGTAGTATATTGAGGGCGACCTCCACATACAATCATTACTTGGCGTTGTGGACTTGCAAGAAGCTACAAATGATTTTTAATAACATTGGTTTCTACCAGCTGGTTGCAGATCTACACGGGAGGCATAATTTACTCGGCGCTATTTTCAGCCCTTTATTTACAAGTATTAGATGTCAAACATCTACAATCATGTGGCTGGACCAGAGGCTGTCAGACATAGCCATATCCGTGGAGGCTCCAGGGATATATTCCACAGCTATTGTCAACACATCGATTTGGATATATTAGTACGGCCTCTTTTCCAGAAAGCCTAAAACAGTGACGCTGGGCCTTCCTGACGACAGTTCCAGGATATTTTGATTACTGATGATATTGTTTTAAACACAATGACGATTAACAGCCCGCAGAGTCCTTGCCTCTCTGTGACACATTTTTGGATATCAGGGACCTAAATAAATGAGAATCTTGTGCCTTGCAAAGCGCAAATATCTGTGGCTGAAAAGCACCAACGCTGCACGCACATACATACATTCCTGGTCTAAGTTTTTCTTCAAATCAGTTCTTAAAGTGATATCCATGCTCTCTTGGGATGAGATGACAACAAAGTACAGCCAATGAATGCCCTTCAAAGCATCTCACCAATCCTATGTCGAGATTTTCTTTTGCAACTTTTATTCTACTTTTGCGAGGATTATTTTTTCTTTTTCTGCCCTGCCTGCCACTGTCGAAGAGAACTTTGACAAATCCATCAATATCAGTATATTTTCAAATATTACTATCGTCTGCTATTGCTCCTGGAAACTGAGTGAGTACCGACGAGCCTTTTTGCCGCAAGATAAAACCATGGCATATCACCGCACACTTATTTGGAATGCGAAGGACGGTATACATTAAGTTCGGAAAGATTATCATGTTGTGGGGGACGTTCCGCTGCCAGCGCTTTCAGTTTACGAAAGGACTCTCTAAAACCAGGTGAGAGGGCCCCGAGACAAAGACCAAGGAAAATTAGGAAAAATACGAATGGACAAACACATTGAATATATATACACTAAACCTATTAGAAAAATAGCAAGTATAGCGGAAGACCGGCAGACAAGAGTTGGGATCGAAGTGGAATCATATGGCGGAAAGCCTTTGACCACGCTCATGCCGAGTCGTTAACCTCGATCATAAGGGAGAGAAGGGTTTCATCATCAATGGAGCGTCAAAGCTATTGCTGCTTCGCATTGAACCATTTATTCCGCGTTGAAACGAGAGCTCAGTGGCCATCACCCAGCCCCCGCCCATTCTGCCAACTGGACGAGATCGAGTCTTGTACAGTACATTCCACCATACCTGTGTATTACGGAGAACCCCCATTTCTCTCCTCTGCTTCATTTTCGTCCTCTTGATAGATATTCAAGCAGAATTAATTACACTTCGAATGGCTCTGTGACACAGTCCCAAAGACATCTCATAAAAGGGAGCAGAGCTCCTAGGTCCAGCTCATGCTCGCTCTCACTAAGTATTCGAAGAAGCACAAGAAGACACCTGCATCCTCACCCAGACAACGAATGAGCCTCTGCTCTTCCACTGGCTAGAGTGCCGTTGCTACCAGTTACTCAATTTATAGTCGTTACGAGCCTGAGGGGGGTGGTTAAAAAGCCTGTTTCAGAAGAACGATGTCGAGTTATTCTGATATCTTGCCATATGCTAGCCATACATTTGCGCATGAGAGAAGGCTGACACTCCCTGTAAGTTATATTGGTCTATATTAAACTTCCTTTAGCATAACTACTACTAGCTATCTGCCTGATTTCAACTCACTTCGAGAGTGAACGAATGGGGCCATATCCTGCTTTATCTCAGGTGAGAATTCATTGTGCCATTCGAGCGCTCGTCCCTTCAAGCATAAGAGAAGAACATGCAGGATCACCCTTTCTCCCTTTCTTGGGTGGCTATAACTCGGGGCAACTTGTGGATGCCACGACATCTACTTCTTCACGTCCACTGGTCCAAGGCCGCAAGGTTCTAGTCCTGGGATGACGGCGTTGCAATTTTGCAGCCTTGGGAAGTTGGGGTTGATCGCCCGCAGCGCGATCACCCACAACCATTTATCCTCCAGCAAAACAAGCGTAGATGAGCAAAGACGCCCCAGCACTCCAACGGCACGCTGGCTAGATAGAACAAAATGCTATTACTGAATATTTCAAGGATGTCAACTGTCTTAATACAGTCATATCCAAATATCTCAACAATATTGGAATTTATTGTCGGCAACAACACCGTAACAGAGGTGAACGTTTACTACCTATTTGAACGAAAGACGGCAGACGGGGACCTCTCCAACGATGTTCGGTGACCTATGTTCTGTTTGTTAAAGACTCATGTATCTCATTTCAGTATCATAGAATAATGGAAAATACACCCTGCTTCTTCTTTTGTGAACGCTCCCTTCTCTTGTCTCTGTCTTTAAAGCAGCTCCCATCCACATTTCTGTTTCTGAGAACTGGTGACCAATAATGGCATGATTAGCCAGCTCCGCGTTGAATAGCCATCTTCAGCACCACCTCAGTGAATTTCACCTCCTCTAGAGTGTAATGGTGGCAGGGATAAAAACCATATTTTCGCTGGCTCTTCACTACAAACTAGTTCCAGTTGCCTGGATCCCATATTACTAGCTTGCACTTACAGTGGGTGATTTCGATATGGAAATGAGAAATTTTGGAAGAGAAACTATCAGACTCATGAGGGTATCTTAAAGAAGTTTAAGTGTTCGATTTGCTGCATAAGGTTCTGATTTTTTTTTTTTTTTTTTTTTTTTTGGGTTTCTGGATGTGGATTAATTAGTAAAATAGCAGTGTGAGTCAATAAACTTGTGATTGGGGATCCCACCAGCTATGGTTGTGGGCGATTTTCTCGTGGACGAGAATACCATATGTAAAAGCTCTTCGAGGCCTTCGAAGGACATTATAAAACGCCCCGATAACACGCCTACGCACAGCGCTTACATCGCTAACGTCGCTCAAGTCGTTGATTGAGAGTCCCAAGAAACTTAAGTTTGATAGTAAGCAACTTGAGAGAATCGAGCTGCTCAGTAAATGGTGCTTGAGCCATCCATCTCCTGGTAGGCAGATTGGAAACAAGCATTGTTTAATCATAACGAGCGTAGTTTTTGAAAGCATATAGTGGAAAATTGTAAAATCTCCAGAGCTCCTTGACGGAGATTTTGAAGTCGCGTATAAAAAAAGAGGTCAGAGAGTCTGTGCAGTGGTTTTGTTATCTGCAAAAGTTGAATCAGAATCCACTCTTCCTTGCCTAGTATAATGTACGAACCTCGCTGATGGCCTGATTAAAATCCTTAGCGGCAGCTGATACACGGTCACCGGTTAGCCATGAGGGACTGATCTGGGTGGGGAGGCAGGTTGGAATTTGTGGGTATAAGGCCCTTTTAACTGTTTAACACCTTGGAGATCGTACAAGGTCTGAACAGAAGAGGGGGAACCCGTTCATCCGATTGCCAGGTGATGTACAACACCCTCTGTATGTACGTGCTCTCGCCTGGATATTTTCGGAACCCCATTTGTTTTCAGTTAACAAACGCGAGAGGGTGAAAATCCTCATTGATATTTTAAAATATTGGAACCATGGCGGCGGAGTAATTAATATGGAATCGCAATTGTACAGCATGCGCTAACTAACCCAGAACCATGGCATCAGGAAAGTAGATGAGAAGGCAGTCACAAGAAAGAAGATATGGCAATACGCTCCTAGCAACGCCTGGCATCAAAACGGTTATAGCAAAAATAACGGTCAGGGAGCACTCTGAACACGGTGAAACAGAGCACAAATGATTTCAAAGAGTATATATATACACATATATGGTATGCGTATGGTTGTATGCACAATGCGGAATGCAACACATGGAGGGAGGAGTACGAACATATCCAACATCAGTTGGTAGACTGGAACAGGTAGAAGACTCATTTTAAAATCTGTATATTTGGACAAAGTCACACGCGTTAGCCATTCAACACCCCACAGCAAAAGGGAAGCAGGTAAAAGCCCGACCATCCGGGAAATAGGACTCGATCAAAACCATATGTGGGGGCCTTAAATCAACTTACCGGATCTCATAACTCCCTGCCCTGGTCATGTACCTAACCCATTTAACACTACTGTAATTATTTTTTTCGAAGACTTTGAGATACCTCACCAGCAGCCCGCTGCTCGTGAACATAAGCAGACTAAACTCAAGACTCAGCGGCGGCCGACTCCACGCCTTCTGCTGCGTCATGCTTGTCAGCATCGCTTCCGCGGTGAGCACGTACTCGCTCTGGCCTGAAAATCGCGCGATCTTCCAGACGATATTATTTTGCTCTGGCTCATACTTGGCGCGTCCCTGACTGGTCCGTTCCGTGATCTTGGCCGTGTTCAGAGGAGTGGGAATGCGAACGATGACGTTAGTCGCAAATAGCTTCGAGCCATAGTTGGCCTTTATGGCAATGCTGTATTCGACCTTTGTAGTGCCAATCTCACGCACGATCGGATGGATCTTGAATGGCAGATTGACGTTTTCCGTCGCCCGGTAGCGCATAAGTTCAAATTCTCCGTCTGGGGGAACGAAGGAAATAATGCGATCAGCGTCGAAACGCCCAAGCTTCACGCACTGGTGGAACTGGCAGTCCTCCAGAGTAACACTGCCTGCTGCTGCCCGTGTGGCTCTCGTTCTTCCGTCCGATCGTCCAGCGGCGTCATTGTTATCCAAAAGCAGCCTGTCATTCAAGCCAAATTTACACTCAGGCATACCCGAGAGATACGCTCGCATAACTATCTGGCCATTCACGTCAGCACGTAGGACTGTTCCGGTGGCCGACATGAGCAAGTTGACATCCTCAATAACGTCGACAAATGCCTCGTTCTTCCTGTATTTGATATCTGATCGCCGCCACGAGAGAGCACCCGTAGCTTGCATTGTAATTTTACTAGAATCTGAGGGCGAGTTTGCAATAGATGATTTGACACCTTCCGTCGTGATGTACATTTTAAGAGTATCCGTTTCGGTGTTCTGAGGGTATCCAAAGTCAAGTATTTCTGTTGGTTGTTAATATCAAAATACAAACAACAAATCAGCGAAAACTCCGGCAAAAGTAATTGAGAAGCAAAGGACCTTATACATATATTACTGACTCACCGTCTAACAGCTCATAAACAAGCACAAAATTATTCTTCACGGCCTCCTCATCGAATTTCCCAAAATATCCCCTCCCCAACAACACTAGCCGATACAGAAACTCAAACACCAGCGCCGCATTCACATTGCTCCTCGTCACCGCAACCAGGTATATATTCTCATGTTTAACATGGCTAAATGTCGTCGATCCCAGTGTTAGAATGGGTGAGCGAACCTGCGCGTTGGAAATGACCTGGATGCGGAATACGTCTGCCAGACGGGGCCGGCAGTCATTGCGAAAGGCGCGATAAATGAGGTTTTCGCCCTTCTGGTTGAAGATGAGCACGCCGGACAGCATGTTTGTAGATATGGAGGAGCCTGCGGACTTCTCACGAAAGGGGCATTGTTGGGTGGACGATTGATTGGCGAGTTAGGATTGATGCGAAGGCAATATTACGATATCGTAAAGTTTCGGTAACTAACGGCTGACGTCTGTATCTACGCTGTGTGAAATTGAAAGGATTGCAGAACCAAATATTACACTCATCGATGTATTTTAATTCAGTCAATATGAATTGAATAGATAAAAAACTCTCCCTTAGTAAATCTAAAGAAAATAGTAAATGATGAAAAGAATTAGCTGTTTGCCACTTAAAGCCGTGCGATCAACATAGGCATCACTCAAATCTCTATCCCTGATACAATAACCAACTGTGTTACATTTCTTAAGAATCTACCCTGCTATCGTATTACGCCTGTCATTTGGATGAGAGCTGCCAGGCATTGTGAATATCATCAATAGCAAGAGAAAATCAGACTCAAAATGAGGTCTCGTATTGGGCCATTGCGGC
The DNA here is from genome assembly GCA_017607445.1 of Histoplasma ohiense. NCBI lineage: Eukaryota > Fungi > Ascomycota > Eurotiomycetes > Onygenales > Ajellomycetaceae > Histoplasma > Histoplasma ohiense. The sequence continues at coordinate 478,020 of JAEVHH010000007.1, read as the reverse complement.
CACTGTATAATATGTGTACGCCGGTATCCGAACAAAAATAAAAATAAAAATCATATCTACCAATGAAGAAGGAAAGAAAAGAGGGTAATAGAAAAGAGAAACTGGACACCCAATATGAAGAAATCGTGATGGTGCTCGCAGATAAAAAGTCAATGAGTAATACTAACATACCAAAACGAAGCCGAATCAACAATGGAAGGAAAGAAATCAGATCCCCGGATGAATATAGGTAGTTATCGTAATGCTTTAACGCCAGGAAAAAACCAAAAAAAAAAAAAAAAACAGGGGGAGGTAGAGGGCAAGAATTAACGATATGGATATCATAAAAGTAGATCAAGTGTAAGAATAAAAAAGATGGAATGAGGGAGGGATAGCAATGTCATTCCCATCAGCTTTCCGATGGTGGGAGGAAGTGGTTTTCGGCATTACGCCCTGCAGTGTTGGGTCTCATGTCAGTAGCAGATGCTGCATCGGTCTCGACAATGCCAACTTTTGGATCTGGAATCTGGATGTCGACAGACATATAACCCGTGCTCCGTAGACTCCAGATCTTCACGCCTTCTGTACTTCCGACGGTCTCATTCCAGTGCTCAAGCCACTGCTCGATGGACTTCAGATGGCTCTTGATGCCGGTCACACCGAGGTCATCCCAGACCCAACCCGTTACTAGCCCAATTGCACCATCAAGCCAGTTGCGTACACTATAAGGGTCAAACGCAGATATAAGTTCTTTGTTTATCTTTGCGATAACCGTTCGGAATTCAAGCTCAGGAAGAATGGGGTCAAGGATTTCAGGATACAAATTCGAAAAAGTAGGCGCGAGATCACCCTTGACCATCCAATCACGTCGTATGCGGATGATACGGGTGTTCTGATATTCGTCGGATGTGACAGGGACATGTGGATTCATATGTGGGAAACAAGGATGCGAGGGACCCCACGCTAGCTCCTCCGCGACATCACCATCCGCACCACCACCACCACCGCCTGAAGAGTGGTTTCCGTTGGTAGAGGGAATGGAAGCAAATGCCTGAGACCGTAAGGAATGCTGTGACGGTACTTCACGAGGGCGATCCGGATAGGCACCAGCAACATGGTTGGGATTTAACCCATTGGTCCGCAATAGAGCAGGATCTGGTCTGTGAATATTATCTGCATCTCCTCGTATCGCTCCTGGACTTTGCCCGGGATCGTTGCCCATGTTATTTTTGTCCCACACACCGCTTCGTCGTTGACCTGGAGGAAGCCCGACACTTGCGCGTCCACTCTCTGTATCTGCGGCGCTGCGCTCAACCAGCAAGCTCGTTGGACTGGGTTGCTGGCGACTGCGACGCTGTTCCGGAATGGTCAGCAGGGGATAAGCGTCCCGTTGCGATTCGATATAGGGAGAAGTGTCGGAGATTGGAGAAGGGCGTGGAGCGGTGACGACAGTTGTGCGAGGAACGTAGTTGATGGGATTCCAGAGCCTAGATGATGGGGGTTTGCGAATGCTAGTACGGATAGATGAGAAAAGAGAACGTCCTTGGGAGTTGCGGCGTTGGTGAGGGGTATTTGCTGTTCGTTGAGGGGAGGGTTGGTAAGTGGGTGCTGGGGGTTGAAGTGAGGATGCAGCAGAGGAATTATTTGTGAAGATCGGAACCAGCGGGATATCCGTGTACGGCCCTTCTTCAATCGGCCGCGATGATAGATTGGCTGGGCGCTGTATGGCGTAGGACGCCGTGGTTGTTGCGGACAAGAGGAGAGAATCGTCCAAGGGGTTTGTGATGCAAGGAGAGGTTGATGTTGTCGGGGAAAAAACTGGAGGAGGCTGCGGGCGGTGATTGGCGAGAACAGGAGCCGAGGAAAGGGCTTAGGGGCAGACTTAGTGACAAGCAGCAGCATGCCTGCACAACGAAAAGAAGAGAGAAAAAAGAACAAGAACAAGAACCGCTGATGGAACAATGAGGGGAAATTGGCAAAGTGGAAAAAAAAAACAATATCAATCGACAGAGATCATTGAGTGTAGGGCAGGAGGCAGAATAAAAAGTAACGGTACATCCGTAGCACAGTCGAAGGATCCCTTAAGCTCACACATGGGCATCAGACAGGAGATCCAGTCAATAGTTTTCCACAACAATCCATTCCGAGCGATTGGGGAGAGGAAGTCGAATCGATGGAGAGACTGAGAGACCAAGAAGAAACCGCCGCTTGATGGAACTTAACGCATCGAAAACTGAACTATCCTGAACAGCCCATGAGTGGTTACCGGAAAAGGGTCTGCAAATAGCTCAAACCAAATCTCTGGCCAAGGCCATGATCATCCGTTCTGTCTTCGCTGGGGTTGATAGAGCTGCAATAATGAATTGGGCTCACTGGGTTTTCAAATCAGGCCGGTGTGAGGTCTTGCAGCCTCTTCTTCAATCGTCACTTGTTCAGGTTATTCGAAAACGTCTCTTTCAAGGGCGGAGAAGAAGCTACAACAAGACTACGGAGGTTACGAGTTGTTTTATAACGCTGGCTGCGGGAGAAATGGCAGGGTCCATAGGGATGGGCGACGCAGCTGTGACCTGAGCCCTGTATCGCTTGTTGAGCTCGCGTGGAGTCCTGCAGCCTGCAAACCGTTCCAGGCCCACCAGGATTTTAGATCTATCATCAGCGGGAAGCATCAACTAAACTGCATACTACTAGTGTTTGTGACCTTGTGAGAGGAAGAGGTATGCGCCTGGTTGCAAATCCGAACATTTGATCCGCCGCCTCACTCCCTTGGGAAAATTAGCGCCTTACCATGAAAAGTACTCCATACATAAAAAGAAAATGAGAATATAAGAGAGCGCTGGATATTGATTGTTTCTCTATATCAGAACTGAGCTGGGGTAACTAATCGAACACCCTTCCCGGATTTCCCTCCATTGCAGCCCATGCCCGCCCTGACAGCAAACTGCCACCTCGGGTTCAAGGTTCCAAGCAGCATGGACACCTGCATCAGTGGCCAATAACGGGAAGGCAAGGCGATGCCCCGGAAGCCAGTTCATATCTCCCCGGCACCCGCCTCGCTGGACCTGGTACTGAACCATCACCACGCTAAATCTTAATTCGGTCGTTGAGTTAGGGGCTTGCGGAAGTTGAACTTCATGCTCCAATTTCTCCTTTTTCCATTTTTGAAATTCTGCATCGTTTATTCGATTTTGATAATATCCATAAAATCTGCTATCCACAGCCTGCAGAGGCCGATTGGCGTTGTGCAACTTTGTCTCCACGGCCAGAAGCATTCCGCTTACATACATAAAAACGGGCGTGGAAAACGGGCGCCTTGCATCTGCTCCTCCCAACTTTGCATGTATGCAAACCGTGGAAGGCTGGTTGATGTCTCCGGCCGTTCAGGAACTAAACCTAGGTTGGGGCTATGAATTAGGGAAGCAAAATGTCGTAATGTTTCTCTTTCACAGGGGCGCGGGTGGCCCGGGTGGGCGTGGGATAGTTCCTGTTCCTGACAAAACCCGGTGACAGGGAGCCTCGCATTGACATCAGCCTGCAGCAGCTAATGAAGACTATTGAGCCCAGGCCACAGGAACGGTACCCCTAGCTTCTCCCGAAGAGGAGATCACTACCATTTTCCCCTCAAAAGCCATTGAAGATCCGCTGCTGCTGCTGCTGCTGTGTCAAATTAGTTTGAACATTTGGATATTGAATTTCCTACAACTGCAGTCCTGGAGAAGGTACAAGTTTCAGCCGTGCCTCATATGGTGCTTTGACAGGAAATACTTTGATAGGATTCACACATGTCTCGTCTGTGAGCTGATATGAAAATCCTCCTGCGGCCTCTTCCATCCCACATGGATCTAAAATGCAAATCGTGAGATACTGATTCTGGGAGATGGAGATCTCCTACCCACAAACAGTCATAATAGGCCTCAGGCTGGTACATGTACTGTACTGTTGGCCATGGCCGTTGAAAAATGAGAGAACCAAGTAAAGAAAAATTATATATCATCAATCCAAAACACACCAGGTCAAAAGGAATGAATCCAAGACAAGTTTCATATATATGCGACTCTCCCTCATGCATGGCGAAAAATCGCAGTCCTGTATGCGGAACAGCAGCATCTGCAGCGTGTAAGATGCTCCTTGACATGGAAACCAGGGTGCGTCAATTACACCGCATGGTTTGGGTGCATGATCCTTCCCTACATCTCTGACCGATGCGATCATAAGTGTTTGCGCATTTCATTTAGAATTATCTCCTCGACCATATTGCAGTACTTGTTCTGTTGTCCCTGGATAGACGCCGGCAGCTATATGATGACGTTATTTACCTCGAGGTCTCTCTCTCGGATCCCAGACCAGTCTTAACTCTTCACCATTTATTCGTTGTGGTGATGTCCGAAGCCAATTGACGCAGGTCAAGGGGCCCTTGAAACCGTTTAATGGTGCCAATGATAACCACTATAACCAACCCTCATATTTGTCACAGCATTTTTAGTTTCGTTATGCATTAAGCAATCTCTTGCCTGTGCGGAAAATGCGAATGACATCAACAGAAGGATGCACAGGCATGCAGCAGGAATTGATATGTATATATATGTGTGTGTATTCAAAAAATTTCAATATTAATAGCAGTTACATTGCAGTTTGAAGTTTTACTGCACATATTCTAGAATTTTCTGTAACAAGACGAAGAAGATAATCAAAGCAGGGAAGCTTAGTTTGTGATTATGTGTTACACCAAGGTTATTATGGGTATGTACGCAGCTTTTCCAGATAGTTATATTGGTTTGGTTTGTCAACCATGAAGGCCTGGTCAGCGGCCAGAAAACATCTTCCGACCAACTAGTCAAAATAGACATTCCTCTGTTGGATTTCTTCTTTTCAACATACGCTTGAATTGTTGGCACGCACTGATATGAACTGCTGGCTAATCACGAGTTCACCGGAACAAGCCCTTCAAAGGACCCTCCTACAGCGAGAGTCTGGGTAATAAGACACACAAGGAGGGGATTGGTCAGGGTCGCAATGTGTAGCCGCAACTCTACTGCGTATACTACATTGCAATTTTATATATTAGGCTTGCAATATGGTGTTTTCCATCTCGACACCTCAATTCCTCCGCCGCCTCTTGTGTTGAGAAAGGCATGGCACCGTTAAAACGCACATAGATGGAAGATGAGGAATTAATAAACATTAAGCAGTGAAGTTGTTCAGACCCCGAGGTTACATGTACGGAAGATTAAGGGGAAAGTAGAGGTATGGCACGAATTTGACTCCTCTGAAGAAACATAAGTTTCTTTCTAGTTACTCCAATAGAGCATGTGAAATATTGTTTTCATAAATCTAGTACCTATGGAAGCGTGAAACGATGAAAAAAAAAATAATAAATCGTCATCTATCTACAGTTTAGAAGCAGCAGTCCGTTTGTAAGCATATCCCTTCTAGGCGCTCTCCCAGAAAACGTAGAAAGAAAACCAGAAGAAAGGGAAAAAATCATATACAGAGAACTTACTGCCCGTCAACGAGGGAGATGGGGGAAAGCAAACTTAGTAAAAGCCGCAGAGCCCTGGTCTTCATTGTCAGGAAGCAGGCGAGTGAGTCTATGAAGCATGCTTATTTGCCGACGCTTGCATCCTCCGCAGTGCCTCGTTATGCATGGATAGCATATCTCCCTTCCTCATCGCCTGCTCAATCGCCGAATTGCGATAGCTGGTTCTAATAGCCTCCTTTTGCTTCCCTAACTGACTCCACTGATGCTCCTTTACTAGATTAGCCCAGCGCGTCTCCACAGCTGCGTCTGGAAGATGTTTTATTATATTCTCATTTCTGAGAGATTCACGCCATCGGGCAAATTTGGCTTCGCGCACCTGTAGCGAATCCTGCACTTGCGAATGGTCATCGTATTGACGCCGAGCAGTCACTAGAGACATGTTATCGAGAGACGGGAAACTACAGACGGATGCGGGACGGTGAAGGCTGGGCTGTGTTTGCGACTGGTTTTGAAAATTGTTGCCTCGATGAATTAACTCGCGACGGACGGAGAGCGGAATGTCGTCTGTAGATTCAACCGATGTGTTGTTCTTGGTTGGGTATGGACTCGTTGATCGGTGTTGAGTTTGTGGTATGTTGAGAGAAAGTCGGGATTGAGATTTAGAAAAGTGGTTGACTGTGGCGGACGAAATATTTGAAGGAAGAAGGAGGGATCTGTTGCGAATTGCGGATTCGCGCTGCGCAAGCAACGGGGGTGAAGACATGCGATGTCCTCTGAATGATGGAGCCCTGTCGTGTGATTCATTCGATTCCAGAATACCGCTAGCAGGTTTATACGTCGATGAGATGGATGAAGTAGGCCTTGCTCGATTAGTCTCCACCTGGGCAGCTACGCCGAGGGTGGAGTTGGACCCTGAACGGTGTAACGGATATATTGGCGGGGTCTGAGAACTATTCGTAGAGTTTGGAGATCTACCGGGTGGCGAGGATGAAATATCTCTGGCCGTCTGTATCCCGATATACGATTTTCTCAGAGAACTCCGAGTTAGTCTGGGGTCTGCTCCATGTTGAGACCTGGGAACGGCCGAATGATCGATATCTAACTCCCGAGACGACAAGGTGCTTGCAGCGGTTTGTTGAAGCTCAGATACCAGAACAGGAGCAACAGGTTCATCTGTTTCTGTATCTTGTTGCAAATCATCCATTTCCATGACTTCTGGAGGCCCAGCATCTGAGATATGTTTAGCCCATTCGTTTGTCCTATGGGAGAGCACCACTCTGGATGTATGGCTGGGAATGTTGTCCACTGACTCTGATGTCAACTGCACTCTAGGGAGAAGCAAAGATTGTATTTTCGATAATCTATTTGCGACAGGAATGCTCGAGCTAAGAGATTCCGTAACATCACTAGGCCTATCGTGTTTACCTGACATTTGTTGGTCAGATGCAGTAGATCCACCAATAGCGTCGGCAAAACCAGGAGAATGAGTAGCGGCAACCTCAGTCAGTTCGGCCAATTTACCATCTTGATCTGGTGTTTTCTTGCTGGAGATTTCCGGTCCAGGGAAAGCATTATCGTCTGCTGGAGCATATTCAGTTTCACATCCGTTAATCCGGTAAGGTAAGCTTGGGATTTGCTCTGAACCATTGGACTCTGCCCATCTAGTTTCGACCATAGGAGTAGTATCATGGTCTTTCATAGATTCTCCATTGCCATTAGCTTTACCTACGGCAGATGAGTCGGGTTCCGTAACAGCTCTTGATTCAGCCGCTCCTTGAGAACCAGAATATATGGAGGATGGGTTGCATCTGGTGCCGCTTTCCATCTGTGAGGCCGGTCCCATGTTGTAATCGTGTTCTTCATTGGCCTCCACTTCAACGGAAGAGGAAATGCTTCGAGTGTCGTTAACGAAGGTCAATCCGTCGCCACCATCATCTGTACAGTTGCTCTCCACAATGCGCCCATGTATCGGTTGCCGGAATGCAGGGTCTCTGCCATTTCGCGCACATGCCATATAGTCTGACTCTGCCAACGATGCAGCAACTGAGCTACATTCATCATCCATCCTAATTTCAAATGGATTCGCCCTGGACGAATTAATTGCGATATTGGCGGAACCGGGCATCTCAGTATCTCCAGGCAATTCGTGCAGCCCTGGCTGATGCCCAGGGGTTATGCTCGGCTTCGTGTCTTGTGCGTCCCCTGAGGAGGAGTTATTGGAAGGAGGTGTATCGGATTGGGCCGGCGTTGCAGCTGCAGCTGCGGTGATTAGCTGAACCGATTCTCGCGACTTGTAAGGAGTATAGTTTCTGGCATCGCCACCTGGCATTCGCAGCGCATCCATCTCGTAAATTCGGTTCTCGGATGTTCTGTTTACTGAAGTCCCTGAGAACCTTTCATGACCCTCCTCTCTCCCAATTTCAATTCCAGAGTCATTCTGTGGTCGCTGTTGATCACCATATACAGATTCCCAATGAGCTCTTTCTCGATTCGTATCCATTTCCAAATTCTTCGCTATTTCTTCTTCAACTTGGTCATGTTTCTTTTGTTCTTCGTCCACTAACGACGTCTCTCTTCGTCGGCGATCTTTTATCATTTTCCATACTTTGGCTTGAGATACAAGGCCCATGAGAAAAATTGCAATAATGCCTGAAAGCTCCGCTCGAATTCCTCGAGTGATAGGATAGGTTGATTTGATAGACGGGAATACATTCTCATTCAACCCTACAAGAGTGTTAGAGTAATTCGTAAGTGGGACATATACTCGGGACCATACCCCATATATAAACCCAGAATTCTTTCAGACCAGCCTTGCTAAAGCAGTCAATGCCTAAAATCACAGCTGTGGCACCGGAGAAAGAAGTAGCGCAGATTAATGCATATATTCGTGTACGGCGAATGAACGAGAGACAATAGAAACCAATGGTAAGGCTAGCAATGAATGCTGCTTTATGCCCAGTCTCTACGAGGAGACCACCGGGTTTCATTGGGAGAATCCACATACTCAGGGAGAACCCGCCAAGCAAACACCCAAATCCTTCTGAAACCTCTTGGAAGGCCAAGGATATGCCCCCAAATACTGCACCCGTTGCTGTAGCTGCAACAACAAAAGCTCCTTGTACGGCATCGCTAATTGGAGGGTTCATGAGATAAATAATGAGAATCTAGGGAGAATGTTAGTATGTAGTGTAGGTTTCCCGTTGGAATTCAACGGACATACTGTAACAGCAAGCGCGGATGAAAACCCCACAGAAAAAAATATTTGAATCCTTGATAGACAAGTTAGCGATATTTGGAAAGCAAGTGACAGTCGAAGAGATCTCAACCATATTTTTCTGATCCCAACCAACGCATAAATGCCTCCTGATATGATAAGCACAACACCGGCAACGGATAACCCTGGAGTTATTCTCGGGCGGAGAGGAAGGAGGTTAGGGTCGGGCTCGGTCCCTACTTAGCATTAGCGTAGTCCTTGCATACTTGAACTGGAATGATTCACCGTTAAGAAAGGAAAGATCTGTGGGACGAGGACTTTCGGTAGAAGTTGTATCATTTCCGCTCTTGCTTGTAGCGGTTGGATCTGGTTTAGACGTCGATTGAGTACCGGGGGAGGAGTTTGTTGCAGCATCTATTGGGGATAATGTCACTGTGGGTGTGATTTTAGTTGGCTCTAGGGCATCAACATTTTGTCTTGCAAAAATTTGAATCCCACCAACGCACGCGGGCCCCGTGAGGCTTATCGAGTAGAGGATTATGCATATGAAGCTGGCTCGCATGTTGAACTGCCGTCGGAAATTCGTGACAGTGAGGAAGAAAAAGTCCGCAGCTTATAACTCCTTAAGGAAAAATAAAACTCTTGAGGGTCACCCGAAGTTCAAGATAGCCAACGAAAGGGAGAATAGAAAACTAAATCATTCGGACATGAGTTCTAGGTAGTTATGCAGCATTGGATGTTTAATTTCCATGAAGGTAGGACACCATTTCTAACATGCCCAGAAAGGCGCAACAAGATAGAAAAAGCCGACGATCAAACATCACACAAGTCTGAAGGTGTTTTGGGAACTTAGAGCTCTCTACCCTGTTCGATCGAATTGGAACTCGAGAGGATCGAGTTCTGTTGATTTCTCATATATTCCCCTCAGAAGAAGCGGGAGAATGATCTGTTTCTTGGAACCCTTTGGTTAGGGTCTAGGCTTAGCCAACAGGGGAACCTGTTATGAAATCTCTCATTCCGGGATTTTCCTGCGAATGGCTCCCAGCTTTCAGGGCAAAAAGCAGGATTCAGGGGAAAGGGATGCCAGACTGGCAGTCTGAGTGACGCGCATATCTTGCATGTGCTGCCATCACCAATCGGCAGATTAAGAAACCGAGGCCAGCAGAGCAAACAATTATGGAACACAAGTAGCACAGGCGGGGAATAAAGGAGAAAACCGCCACCTCAGACATGATGGGAATGCGCCATCGAATCAAGTGTTGCTGAAGCGTCCAGCCGGCTCCACGTAGCATAGAAATGGAAAATAGAAATGGCAACGTGTGGACAGACAAGCTGGAGTAATGAACAACCCTTTAGCCACCAATTCCGGTGGGCCAGTTTGGAATTGACCAAGCGAGCATTCGACCATATGGGCGTATGAATCGCATAGGCAAAAGACAGAGGGCGTCTTCATCCAGTCACTGCAGCCTACCCTAAGTCAAGATAATCAGTGAAGTCTTCAAAATTGGCCTGGAGTTGCGCAAGGGGTCAATCCAAACACGATGTGGCCCCACGTCCAGTGCAGATGGATTGACCAACCACCAAGCCCCCAAAGCTAACTACGATTGTGATACGGATACCCTATCATCACAATGTTATGCAGCCGTCCAAAATCGGGTGAATCATATTACTATGTTAGCGACCTTTGGTTGTTGGTGAAAGTGGTAGAGCGAAGGTGATTTTGACGACGCAGTGTCTTGAGTAGTGAGCAGGCTCAAATTGACGTCGGTGACTCGAAAATCTTCGATTAGCAGCATTCAACCGGAACAGGGAAATCAACGGTTGATGATGCAGAACAAATGGCTAAAGGGCTCAATTCCCGCATACGTCTGCCATACCTGCATACGTCTGCATATCCAGGCTGTTGCGGCGTCCATTCCTCTGCTCGCAGTTGGATAACCACTAGTATAAAACGTGGAAGGATTTCCAAGGCTCGCGATGGAAAACTTTCGCTAAATCCTCAGCTAAGTTTCGGCGAAGATGATCCCCCGCAGCTCCCCTCTGATAGCGGCTCCTGCACGTTCCATCTCAAACTGACAGATCAATTCCATAGCCATGCTGTGCGACGCCTTCCACACTGACGACCCAGTTAATCGTACCTCAACACCTCCTGTAGTTTACCCTTCTCAGCGGGCCCTCCATAACAATTTTACCCTATACTATCTATTTTAGGGACGGGCTCCTGAATGGAACTAACTCAGCTAATGGAATAATAGGAAAATGGCGTTCCGTTTTTCGAATATAGCAAAATACATAGGAATATCCCAGAGTGCACCCCTCTCAGCTTATCAGAGAGAGAGAGCTTCTGGAGCTGATATTTCCAGTAAAACTTCGCATCGCACTGATGACATGACTGTGGTCCCGGAAAAAGAAAAGAGGCTTGTCTAGATTGCTCAAATTTCAAAGCAGGGAACATTGAACTGTGCTTCAAAATGCCCGCAATGTGGTGCAGAGTAAATCTTTACCCCATTGTGTCGACCTTGGTAAACTGACGATATTACACTAGAAACTGCCTGTTAGGTCCTCCTGGCTTCAGGACACCCAGAAGGATATTCGCCTCCAAGACGATTGAAGATTTAGTAACTTGCATTATTCCACGCATATCTGCTCCATCGGAAAATTTAGGACGGGGAAAAACATGCTCTTGCTTCTATGTCTCACATTCCTAGGCTTCCTCCATTTCTTTGTTTCAGAATTTCGCAATCAATGTTGGCTCTATGAGACAGACCTCACATCCATATGGGCAGAGCCCCATCGGTGATGGTGATGCAAGCACGGGCTTCCCCCGCGTCGATGACGCCCAGCATCATCGTATACCAATGGACAAGTACTAGATGTATGAATTCTCATATTTATGGATAGCAGCACCTCCTCTATCAGCCTCCCATAACAAAAATCATAAACACCGCGATCGCCGTAATCGTTTTCCCGATAAGGATAATCCCGTGAGGCTTTTCACAAATGTCTCAAGATGGAATAACAAAATACAAAGCAGAATTGGCAACAGCAAGATTATTATGCCACGCATGATTCTAGAGAAGATGTAACCCACCAGGCTCTCCCATTTAACAAATGTCGCACAGTGGTACATGGAAACGAGGGGGAAGTTTTTAAACAACATTTGTTACCGTTTACCTGGGAGGCGATATCGAAACATCCATTAAGCGGAAGAACAATATCCAGCAATCCTTTTGTATGGTGAAAAATGCAGGCAAAAGACCCACTTGTACTAAATAACTCGTAACTGTCAGTAAGCATGGTGAAGAAGGACCTCCGATCGCACACTGAGTGATTCTACCTTGTTATTTGACGAGAAACTCTGTATCTCGTGCAACCCTCAACCCCTATGTCAAGCCACTAGGTTTAAACTGGTGGAAATGGTATATCCAACAACACAATATGAAAATCCAGAGGGCGATGCATCTCCCTGAAGAATCACGGATGATTCTATCGTTCCGGCTGCGTCTTTGAAGACAGGATGTCCACCTAATATGCCCCACTCCACACACAAACACATACATATATATAGATATAGGCTGAGCTCAAGTAATTTATGTAGCCTGTAAGTTAGGAAATGTAAAGATATAATTTTGGGAAACACAATGTGAATCAACGTCGCTAGACATTGTGAGATCAGTGGGCTTTGTTGAGGAAGTCAAACGGCCAGTTAAACTGTCATATGTCCATCCATGGGTAGTAAAATATCATACATTGCCTCAGGGTCACCAAGGGTCGTTCCTGATCGATAAACCCCCCCTTGGATTTCTTCGTGTGTTTGTCTCTTGCACCCAGAAATGATCATTTAAAATTTAAGAATCCAGGGAAATTTGCTAGACAAATCGGTTTTTCGCCCTTGACGAAAACATTCGACTTTTAGCAGCTGCCACGGTATTTTGCCTTGCACGCATGACTAGCATAGCGGCAGCGACGCCGAATGTAGAAGAGATAGCGGAAAAGGTCAAGAATATGCCGCTCGGTGATTCAATAACTGGTTTTCCGGTAGGCAATGCTTCCATCAGCACCTCAGGATATCACAATGTGTTCACTGACAAAAATTGACCCAAGGGGTTTGCATTGGACCTCCGATAATTATTCGAGGAATTTAGAGTTGTTGGCGTGCTCTGCTATGGAGCCGAAATCACCAACACAGATTTCGTGGGATCTCCGCCAGGGCGTGATTGCGGGTTCGACTATGACAGCGAGAATCAAGGCCATTCTAGTTCTAAGGCGACATCGATTACAGCTAAACCCAGCTTCCTGCATGGCAGCAAGGCATTGTCACGATGAATCTTGGAACCAATGACTCGTGGCAAAAGATCAGCCTGAAGGATGTCATAAAAACATTCTCGACTTTGGTGAAAGAGATGAGGAAAATCAGTCCAAACATGATTATACTGTTCAGGCGTCGTTATACTTCTTATAGGTTCTATCCTGCCCCTAGGAGGATTGAGGATAATTCAAAACCCTAGGTCCAATCGTATGGAGCATACGTAAGAATAGTATTTGCATATTCTAACTCCTCTCCAAAGGTTGCGCAAATAATTAATTCCCCATGAAGCCGCAGAACTGCAAAGGCTGTGGCAAGGTTGCCAAACAATCAAACAGCGCCATTGCAAAGTGGGCACCAAAGAAATCAAATGAGAAATGCCTGATCACTGATTTGCAAGCTTCAACACAACAAAAGGCACCAGAGACAGTGGCCATCCAAATAAGGCGGGAAACAAAAAAACTTGCGGATTGTTGGTTCGAACCACTGGCAGCGGATCAAACAAGTCAGCCGCAAAGACGAAACGGCATCAACGTGTAAACCTTAAGAATCGGAGACAAATCCCAGTAGGGGGATATATCTTATCCAAGTGCTATAATTTATCTATTTGCGTTATTAGATATGCATGTTAAAAAAAAATTGGCCCCTCTGCATGCCGCGGTGGTCCGATCTGTTCATCGGGATAGACCAAAAAAGGCTAGTGGGAGAGTTGGCAGCTCCAATTTCGGCATAATATAGATCGCATAAAAGATGAAATATATACTCTGTTAGAAGCACGCTGTAAGATATCATTTTGACGTGGGGAATACGCTCCACGTTGCTTGCTTGCACATATTGATATATAAGATCACATGACCTATCAGTTCTCCTGAATATCACGTGCCACGCGTTTCGTGACAACCTTTCGGCTTTGGGCATTCTATCCCGCGACGGAGCTCTCTGAATCGAGCAAAAGGCCAACGTCCAACAAATCTCAATCCCTGACATTGAACCCCATATTGAGTTCTCTGCCAGCTATATCGTCTCTGTTTATTATTTCAATCATCCTGCAATTCAAAAATGCGCGGTCTAATTCCCCTCCGTCCACTTCTCCGCGCCCCGACATCATCCCTCTCGACACGCAGCTTCAGCTCTACCCGCGCCAATTCCCTCGCACGCATTAGCATTGTCGGTAACCTCGGAAACCCACCAGAAATCCGTGCCACCTCATCCGGCCGCGAGCTCGTGAACTATTCGGTAGCAACCAGCTACGGACCCAAGGAAGATCGCCAGACGAGCTGGTGGCGCATCACAAGCTTCGTGCCAGAGGGCGCCAGCAGAGATCACTTACTAGGCCTGCCAAAAGGGTATGTCAATCGCGTGCCATTCATATATGTATATACATAAAGAACAACGGCCTTCTCGGGGCGGAGATACATACCTGTATCTTAATTATACCGGAGGAGCTTGTTTGGAGCTGGATAGACAATAGTGAAATTCATAGCTAACTATGTCTGATTCTCTGTGACAGCACCCTCATGTACGTAGAAGGTGATGCAAGTATGCGCTCCTATGAGGACGCGGATGGGAAGAAAAATTCCGCGCTCGGTATCACCCAACGTTCGTTATCCCCTTCTCTTACTGTTTCGCCTTCATTCCTTATATGCCGCTTTTCACTTTTTTCCCACCTTTTATTTCACCTCTTACCTACGAAATAACTAATCAAGCCCCCCCCCTTTTATTTTTTTTTACAACAATAGGGTACTACGAAGTCCTTAGGCGCGGAAACAGTGAAAGCAGCGAGTAAGGGAGAAGAAAGCGATGATGGAGTAGCTTCGCATTCCTGTAGACGAGCGACACTCTTATTTGACTACGCGCAATATCTCTTCTGGGCGCACAAGGATGGGAACTGAGAAAGCCCACATGTGGGCTTGGCTATTACCAGTATGTAAGGGTATGAATTATGTACGTGTACTCTAATGGGGCGGCTGTATATGTGATTAAACCAGCTTCCGAATGTTTCTTTTGTGTCTGATACTCTCCTCCATCTGTTATCTTGTATGTTATTTCTGCACGAGTGAACATAAAGGGTATTTAGCGAAGTGACATCTCGTTGAGTTGGCGACACCCTCACCCAGGACCAGTTATATCTGTTGCCTGTTTTACTCAATCTTCATGTTTGTACGAGTGGGTTTTGGATGACCTTTTTCGTCTTCCATTGGCCAAGTCTATATTAATTATTGGTCAAAGCCACTGTAGTCCGATTTTCACATATTTACATTTTATGTTTGTTGCTAAAAAGCGATGAAGGGCAAAATAAAACAAACAAGGCAAATCAACGTGATTTATTTATGTATTTATTTATTTTCAGACATATTTCCTGTTTGATATTTATTACATATGTGTCACGCAAGGTGCAGATTGCAAATAACAGAGAAGGTGAGAGTCAGGTAGATCAGCGACAAAACTTGGCCCTACTAACGACCAAATAATGCATCGGCCCCTCCCCCCACCAGTTGTCATCTGGCATATTGAGAAAAAATAATTAAAATTCTTGAGAAATATAGAGAGAGAAACAGAGGAAACTCGCATATCGCAATTTACTCAAAAAGAGATGGCAAAGAGTCATGTGCAGTGCTTGTGTCTCGGCAAGCGTAAATAGGGAACAAAGGGGGTTTCGCAGAAGTAAAGACATATTTGCGATATGGGGTTTGAGCTAGAAGAAGAAGAAGAGAAACGGCAACAAATGTACACGCAAAATGAAGTGTCAACAGACCGATTGACCCTCGCGGCATAGTGGGTACGCCATTGAACCCGTGGGATGTACTTTAGACTTTGGTAAAATGCGCGGTTTTCTCATGGATTCTAGTATCGCTATCGAAATCTATTTCTGATACCGGAGCATTACTTAGAGAGAGGACACGACTATTTGAGTTGAACGGGTGGGGTGCTGGAGGCAGAGGCTTATTTATTATAGCCAAGCTGGAGAAATGGTGGTCATGGTCAATAATCGTTGTGTTTGTGGACTCAGAATTAGACCGTACGCTCCTGGGAAAGGATTATTAGCCAATGTCAGTTTTCAAGATGCATGGCGCGCAAAATATAGTAGCACATATAGAAAACGATTATTTACCATAGAGTCGGGGAATATTCATCCATGGATTGTTTCTTCTTCAAAGCCGTCTTGGCGCGGCTACCAAAGGACCCAAAGCGAGTTGAATCTGACGCTTTGCTAATGGCGATATGAGGGTGCTCCAAGGATGGGAAATATCGACTCAAACCGACTCGGATAAGGAATGCTCGGTACATTAATGTCGCATCCTTTCCGAATCCAAAAAATGCGAATAGTAGGAAGCCACAAGTCACTTGGATCCAGCGATCATAATAGACTATGCCATGCATGGGAACTTTCACAATGACTCCCCATTCCGGCCCGTGGACGTCCTTCCACGAGTAAGGCACCCAAGGCTTTGACATTTCAATATTGCGGTAGAAAACATAAACTTGTGAAGGAAAGCTGCCCAGAAGTAGTATCAGGGATAGAGTAAGGAGACGGATAAATCTCGACTTGCTTGTGTTGCTGCTTATGGAAACAATGTAGGAAAATTGTTGTCGATACTTGAACAGTCGGTATATAACCAAGACTAAAAGATTAGACAGATTAGCATCGAACACAATGAAAATAGCCCCGGGGTGGAAAAGAACTTACCACAGTAGATTGCAGCCAGGAACAAAACAGCCAACGGCCATGCGAAGATAAGGGCTGTCGAGGGCCAGCTTGGGTGGAACGCTGGCATACAGCCTACAATTGCCCATAGGTAATATCGACGGTGCTGGACAACGTAATGCAAAGCCATCATAAGGAAAGGGATGACCACACAAAAAACAACTTCAAAAGCAAGGGTACGTCTCCGCTCCCCCTTGCTGGGGATCAGGGTGGCACGATCTGTGTCCATGACATCTGCAAGTGAGCGGAATATACATACGAGAGCTCCTGCGATACCGGTTCCGAGAGGAGCGATGAGCTTTGTTTCGATATCGCAAAGCCCGGCACCATCCCACCACGTTGAAACATCATCCGTGGGCCATATTAAGGGGTTGATAAAGTTGAAGAAGTTGAAGATGACAAACCAAGCGATGAGACATGATGCAGGGAAATTCCCGGTACGTGAGTGCCAAACCAGAGGAGGAATGCACACCAAGACAGACAGAAAGGCTGTGGTGGGCAAGGCAATAGCTGCAGTTGATCTGTAATAAGGGCCGCTAGGTGGATCCATTGTGGCGGGTTATATGGACGAAGAAAATATCTCAAGGGGTTAAACCCGCTGGGAAGACAGTTAACGTCCCAGACTCCAGATTAATGGAGCTGCCAGAAAGGGAAATTTTGAGACTCTTCTAACGGTTCACAAGGTGATACGAAATTCGAGACAGCGAACGAGATATCAAGATACGAAAGATGAGATATCAAGCGTGTAGATATCACGGCGGACATATAAGTAATTGAGAAGAAGCGATGAAAGCATGAAGCCAGAAACTGAAATCGAAGGGAATACAACGAGACTCATGGAGGCAACTAGCAATATATAAAATTTGCCAACGATCGAGCTCCATGGTGGAAGATTGTAGCTTGAACCAAGCCTGAAACCTAGAACGTAATTGCTACTATGCGCAGTGAAAAGAATTTACGTCCAATACAGTGAGTTATTCAAGACAGGGAAGTCAGAATAACGGGACATCAATAAATGGAATAAGAAATGAAAACCAGCAAATAGGTATAGATATCACAGGAGTGAATGTCACAACTCTGTGCTTGAAAATGAGAGTCTGTGTCCTGCAATATTGATATTGAGTTGCGGTTGATCTAACCCGATTCGAGGCTCAATAACAACAGCAACAGTCAATCAAATCATCTGAATTGCAGTCACAACTCCTGCAAACCGGGAAGAAACTTCGAAATCTTCAACAATTTCTGCAAGACATGGGATCTTTACCGGCACGAAGCTCTTGGGTCTGATAATTTGTGATAATTTGCTTTTGAGGCGCATTGTCAAAGCAGGCAATGCGTCCTTGAGTAATGAAGCTGGCCAACGCATCGACCAGCCCCAATAAGATATTTATTCTAGAATCAAATATCAAGCTTCCAGATATATTGCAAAAAGAGAATGTTGCTGTGGTATTCTCAACATTCTCAAGTCACAGGGAGCAGTTGTCTCCCGGGGAAATACACTCCAGAATTTTTTGATCTAGACGCATGTCGGAAAGTTAAAAACGGCCTTCTGGAATAGAGGAAACATCAAATGGTATAAATATAGATATCTACAATTTTTAAGTTTCGTCAGTCATTAAGTATTTGTGATCAAAGCAGGGCAAGCCCAAATTGGTGACCAAACCGATCCATATGTAAGGGACTACCACGCGTGCTTGACACCATCCGCTTTTTTGGTATCAATAGTGATTCCTTCACGCATAGAACAAACAACACTGGCCTGTTGGTTCTCACGATCACTTTCACTATAGCCACTAGAATAGGTTTTCGAGAGGGGTAGCGTATTTCCGTCGACTCGTAGGGCTACCAAAGTGGTCCTGAATAAGGGGAGGCAAACAGCGCGGTAGCCGCTGGAACACAATTGCAGCGAAAATCCCCACACATCAGTCAACAAGGGCATGGAGCCCAGAAACTAAAGCGAAGGATGCATATTTTGTCAAGGAATGCACGGCCGCCTGCATAGATCTCGACCTTTTCGTATTCTGCCAATCGAGCTCTCGTAGAACAAACGAAATCGCTAGTTACTGCGTCAATAACTTCTTTGCTAGGTTGTAGCTTGCAGAGGTGTTGCTCCAAGTAACCACAAGATCGAAGTCGTCAGCTGCCTGCCAGAAGGAAGTCCAGAATAGCAACTGAAATAAAGTTCTGGGGATGAGCTAGTTAAGTAAGGCAGGAATAGAGTTAAGGAGGAGGTTGGATTATGCTCCTGGAATCGTTGCGGCTCTGAGAGGCTCTTACCCCCTGGGGATCCAAGCCCGGGAACCTTGTGCTGCCAAGCTTCAACTTCCTCCCTTGGCGTGATTGGCCGACGTGACGAAAGAGACCAGTAACGCCCCAGCCATTAGTTGGCATGTGGGCACCGGGCGCTAACTATTTCCAAGAACTTGATTGCGCCGATGCTACCAAGATCATCGCGGCATGGAAACCTGGTGACACTTTGTTCGAGTAGCTTGACGTTTTTAACCATGCATCCTGGGCTGTCATCAGCTGAGTCTGCCCCTCTTACCTTTGACAGGTAACATTCCAGTTTCCAACGAGACTCTCTCACGATGCCTGAGCCGAGAACATCTCCAAACCATATATCCTCGCAGCCAGTAACTAATCTGGCTGGCTCTGCATCATACCTTCGTCATCGCGCCCTGAATCGCGCTGAACCTTCTCCAGGCATAGCGAGATTGCGACGGAGCTCAACTTTCTCTGACACCGTTTCAGAAGCCCGCAACTCCATCAGATCGTCCACCGACGATCTGTTCCTTCCGCGGGTTGATGCAAATTCAAGGTCCCTAGACAGCAATAATAATGAGTCCCACTGGCAGTCTGTCCCACTGGCGTTGGCGTTGCTGCCCGCAGTCGGGGGCCTGCTATTCCCAAATGGAAGTGCGGTAGTAACAGATATCACTTTACTGGTTCTGGCAGCAGTATTTCTTAATTGGTCGATTCGATTACCGTGGTGAGAGAGCCTACAAGAGCCTATATTTATATATAAAACGCCTGCCTAATAATGTACAACTTTCAGGGACTGGTACATCTCGGCACAACAGATGTCACGAAGTCTCACACTAGAAGACGAATTCGACATGGATGTGATTATCGAGCAAGCTGAGGATCCAGAGCTTGAGCCGGGCAATAAAGAGGACCGTGATTCAAAGCCCAACTCGCAAGAATGCGCAGCTTCGACGACCCAATCCGCAACTGCCCGGGCCGCAATGGCGGAGCTCCACCGACACGAACTAGCAGCTCTAACTTCCTGCTTCCTCCTCCCCATCGTGGGCGCTTGGCTCTTGCATACCCTCAGGTCGCAACTCTCCCGACCCTCCGAGGGCCTCGTGTCCAATTACAATTTAACAGTCTTCCTCCTCGCCGCGGAAGTCCGCCCATTTTCCCACCTGTTGAAAATGGTCCAAGCACGTACCCTCTACCTACAACGTCTCGTCTCTTCCGACACCGGGGAATCCCGCGAGAAAATCGACGCCAGCAAGATCTTCGACATCTCCACCCGCCTCGAGGAGCTAGAAGCTCACATCGCAGAAACAGCCAGCAAGCGCCAGCATCAAGACCGATATCAGTCCCCCAACAGCGCCAGGCACGGAAAAGAATACCTCTCCGCAACCTCACCTGCAACCACCAAAGGCCTGTCCCCAGACAATCAACCATCACACCCGGATCTCTCAGCCCTCACCCGCGCCATGCGCCGCTACGAAAAACGCACCACCCTGCACGCCCACGAGACCGAAACGCGCCTTCAATCTCTCGAGGAGCGACTGAGTGACGTCATCTCGCTCAGCACCGCAGTGGCAGCGCAGCAGCGCCGCGCAGCGTCGAATCGCAGCTCGCCGATATTTGTATTGCTAAATTGGATGCGCGACGCTGTTATGCTGCCGGCGCAGATGGCGTGGGGGTTGTGTCGTATGCCGTTTCGAATAGTTGGGTGGTGCGCTTGGTGGTGTTTGGGGTGGGTGGGCGTTGGTCGCGGCAACAACAAGGGAGGCAGAGGTCATAGGAAAGATGTGGGGAAAGAGTTGGTAAGGAGGAGGAGTAATGGCGGCGGTAGCGTTAATGGGAGGAGTGGTGGTGGTGGTGGTGGTAGTGGTGATAGTGGTAGTCGCAACGGTGACCCGAAATGGGCGCCTCACTCCATTCCAATGTCGAGGGAGCTGATGGGTTCTACTGCACTTGGTGACGGCAGGGTGCTACAACGCGAGATCGGGACAGGGAAGCTGCCGATACCGAGTTTTACGGGGTGAACTTTTTTTAGTTGATATGAAGTCTTTTCCCGCCTGTTTATCGGTGTTTTTCAGCCTTCTTCTTTTTGACTTGACTTGATTTTTTTTCATGGGTTTCATTTTTGGGACATTTGTTAGTTATGTTCAATCTTAACGAATTGTACGGTATTTTCTATGTGTTGTGCATAGTAAGCAATAACGGCCACCTGTCTCCTTTTGTATCTTTCTCTTTCACTCTCTCTATATTCATCTCTCTCTCTCTCAAAATATTCTTCTTTTATCCCCAGACGTCCATCATCCAATACTATTGTATGGCCTCTCCGCGATGGGAGGGGGAAGCGGGGAGCCACCATGTATTGAACATAAGCTCATATATATATATAATATGGAATCAGTTGATAGGATACGTATGCACTAGAAAAAGGAAGGAAAAGGAAAAAAGAAAGTCCCAAATTCGTGCGAAAGAGCATATGTATTCGCAGGTAATGTATATACACCACGGGTATAGGTATAAGTAGAGAATACCGTTAAAATCGAAACGGGAGACTGTACATACAACACTACTCCATACATGAGAGGGAGGCGGGGGGAAGGCGAGCGATTAGTCTCCTTGTCTATTTAAGGAAAGAAGATCTAATTTGCGGACCTGGGATTTCCAGTCGGCGAAGCAGGCGCAGAAATGTAAGACAGCCTCCATCAAACATGTTCCCCAGATATATTTATCCCCTTTTTCAAACGGAATTATCACTCCCATTCCCAACTCGCACCCCCTCATCAGCTCCATGCCCAGCAGCAGCAGCAGCAGCAGCAGCAGCAGAAGAAATCTTCTTCTTCGCCGTCCCAACCCCACTAACGCCTTTCTCCTGATTAGCACCCAGCCACGGCTTCCTCGCCTCGCCCAACACCTGCCTACCCAAATAGTAAATCCCCTGCCCCAGCATGATGCACACAAACGCAATCGGATACATCCAATGCACCGAATACTTGAACACATTGATCCCAATAATCACGCCCCAGAAGTTCGCCGTGAGCAGGCTGATATTGAAAAAGGCCGCAGAAGCCAGCCGGAACAATATCGGCGCCAGCGAGTAGAAGATGAACAGACAGAGCGTGTAGCCCGTCAGATACCCGCCGACCTTGCCATTCCACGTCGCGCCGGCGAAGGACTCCCGGTCGAAGATGGCAGCTTGCACGCCAATGATGAACATCCCGTACAGCCCCAGTTGGCCCAGGACTTCATACATGGGCCGCTTGCTGACGAGGTATTCCTCCGCGACGTTCGTGAGGCCGTAGCAGCTGGCGCCTACCAGGGCGAAAAGGTCGCCCTTGATCTGGTTGCTGCGGGATGGACCGTCGCCGTTCCCGCCGCCGCCGGTGATGTGGTCGGAGCCGAAAAGCACACCCATGCCGCCGATGGCGATGAGGATGCCCAGGATCTGGGCCCAGTGGTAGCGGACGCGGAGGAAGAGAAAGGAGATGATCACGACGACGACGATGGCCCAGAAGTTGATGAGTTGTGCGCTTAGGATTGTTGTGTATTTGTAGGCGAGAACGATGAAGTAATTGCCCTCGACGTCGCAGAAGGCGAGGATGATGTACTTCCAGGCATCCTTTTGGATGACACGCAGCCAGCGTTTGAGGCCGTAGCGATAGATGGTGTAGCTGGTGAAGACGAGGTTGAGGAGGACGTAGTTGAAGAGCGACTGGAAAGCTGGAATTGAGGTGTGGATGTTGGAGAGGAGCTGGGAGAAGGTGTTTGTGGAGGTGATGCAGAGGGCGAGAACTTGCCTGTTATTTCTCGCGCAAGTTAGCAATCAGGCGTTTACACTGGAATAAAGGGAGGAAATGGATTTTTGAATAAATGGACTGCTAACCCAAGTACAAGCACGATATAGAACTCTCTCGTATGGAAGTAGGCGAAATAACCCGTCTTGCTTTTATCTACAAGATCGGCTACAGCTGGGTCTCCGCCCGGCCTGCCTTCCTGCCCACCATCCGCATCGACACCACGAGAATCCCTGCGGAAGTCCATATCCCCATCCGATATCGCATGATTGAAATCAACGCCCTTTGTTTGGGCGTGGATGGGGTCCGTACGCTCAGCCATAGTCATCAAAATTGCTTGCTCTCGTAGCCCAGCGGTAGCAAACCAAGATAGAAGGTATATAGAAATTGAAATAAGATATGGAAAAAAGAGAAGGATATAGTTCTAGCAATTGGAGCTTTATAGGCAAAGCAAGCGCAAAGCTCCTGAAGTCGCTTGCTATGGGGAATTGAATTCCCGTGGGAAGGGAGAGGGGGCAGAGGGGTTTAGAAGGGTTGGGATGATGAAGGTGGATGGAGGAGGAAGAAAAAGAAAACTTTTCCCATGTGTGCTCGGCAGTCCGTGCACCAATGAGGTCACCGGGCCCCCGATCAATCAGATAACAAGCTAAGCGGAACGGCTGGATTAGCGTGGGGATGCATCTTTTAGTTTCATCGAGAGGTGCAGAAGCACGGAATCCATCCTCCCAGAGTGAAATGCCTTTCGCCTATATCGTCATCACCATCACCATTACTATTCATAGTAGTATTTTTCTCGGCTGTATGCAAGGAGAGCTTCCGATAGCCACCCTGCAGTACTAATATACTAATAGCTAGCTAGACGCATGATGTCTAATGCATCATCCTTGAAGATACACATCCAATCACACCTCCAGGGGAACCTTTTATCGTCTGCCCTGGTCTTGGGTCACCCTGAGGGACGATCATATCTAGAGAAACCCCGTACTCCTGGGATCAACCGGAGACTCCACGTTTGGACATTATATCCAGGGTCGCTAACTATCACACTTATGTGGTGTGTCGACGCATTCACTAGCGAAATAGTCCTCAGTAGGCAGGAGAATATCCTTTCCCCGTCATCAGTTCCACCGCTTGCCGTCCTACTGACCCTCGTTTGATCGCGCTGCTTAGAAATAATCGGATTGGAGAATCAATTGGAAATAATGGCCAAATCGGGAACACTCAAGATTCACCACCTTTTGATACCCATCCGATCCCTCAATACGCTCCTGCCATCCATGTTACCAGCAACCAGGGAACCATGTGGACCCAAATAACATCATGGCGGGGTTCTTTCGCCATTGCTCCAATGGACCACAATCCTTACGGTGGGAGTCACCCATATCAATTTAAGATATTTATAAAGGATTTAGCATGTTTGTCCGTCTATGCCGTCTCATCCTGGGGCAAAGGCGGCCGGGTAGTGTGTGAATATCCGTTCCCGAGGGACATGGAATTGATAAAATATATTCAATTTTATGACGGGGACAACCCCAGAAGCCCATATTTGCTCCTGTTTTCACGCCTTCCGCCAACTTCTTTCTCCTCCTGGGCCCCATATTTTCCGGTTGTGTCTAGCTTTTCCAGGACGGGGGGCTGTCATGGCCACATTCCATTACCACGGCATCCGGTACCAGGATGGAACATAGGATGGTGTTTTTATAAGTGGCGTAGGGCTTACAAGGTAATGGTGCGGTGGAGCATCAAAGCATGCAGCTCCGAAGAAGAGTTACGATGTACATGTACAAGTAGGGAGTGGAGGGAAAGGAAGAAGCAACAGCAGATATCCACCTGAACAGGCCCAGCCATTATGCCTGAGGATAACAACAGGGGGTTCGCTCCTTTCGCTCCTTTCGCTCCTTCCCACAGTAGATAGTATCCAAGGACATGTAATCATGATCTGATGGGCACCATTTCCAAGGATATGCCATACCGGAGCAGAAATAGCTTTTTTTTTTTTTTTTTTTTTTTTTTTTCGTTTGTTGTCGTTGATGCGCTGAACCAAGGACAAATGATGGGCCTTAACATTGCTATTGGTTAATATCGCCAATTGCATGGGTGGGTGATAGATGGATGACCGGTAAGGATATCACATTCTCTGGTTCAAATTGTGCCCATGATTAAGTCTAGATAGGGCGGGTGGCGAGATGCCGAAATCCTCAAGAATGTGTCGCAGAGGTTAACGTACCCAATCGAGAGCTAGGATTCTATGGCTGGGGAAATATGGATATACTAGTTAGAATATAGCCAGTCCAGTTGCGCAGGGGCATAGGTCAATCATCTTCATAGTACGCAGCGACAGCATGTTTGCCCCGCAGTTTGGTTGTCGCATGCCATTCGTTTTAAATGGCCAGTGTTCAAAAATGCGCGACCTGGGGAATGATCGACCCAGCCCAACCCGATTGAGATTGACAGGGGAGTTGTGCCGGGCGGGACAGTCGACAGGCCATAGCATGAACAAACCCACAAAACGCCATGCTGGCTTGGGCATTGCATGAGCATTTGCCAAGGCTTCGTTTTGTGCTTCCAGGGCAGATACGGGCTGGCGCTGGAGTTGAAACAGAATGGGATATTTCCGTTGGGTTGGATCTTCGGGATGGGGCAATTCCCGCTTACTCTTTTCAGAGGAATGCACGGGAATATAGAGGGCGTAGCATAGATACTAGTAGATATTGCCAGGTTAAACGGAGGGCCATAAGGATATTTATTGACTCGCATCTCGTATACCGCGAGCAGTGTCCAGATGGATGGTGGACGGTGGATGGTGGGATGGTGGAATGGTGGATGCACGTCATGGGGCTCCTCAGGCACTGGCAGAACCAGCCTAACCCAAAGCATCCACGCGGCTCTCCTCTCGCTGGCCCTCCCGTTCCCCAAACCAGCAGCAGCTTGCCAGCTTCACCACCCGGGACAACCACAGGACCAGGACATCCTCTGCGTCCATCCTCCACGTCCTCCATCACCACCGCGCCGCTGCGTCTCCTGTCACTCTTTCGCTTCAGAGTATCTATCTAGGATCTTGGCCCCGTTGTCCCTGGTCGTGACTCTCTCCTGTTCCTTGTCTCCAGGCCTGGCTCCACCAACCACCCTAGCACCCCCATCCCGCGTCCGCCTCATCCTTCCCACGTCCATCATCAGCATCTCCCGGCCACCACCCCGTTGCCCACTGCCTTGACCCACCCGATCATTTCGGCATTCCTGTCTCTGCAGCTTCTATCGCTCTTCTCTTCCAAGTTCCATCGTAGCCCCTTCGTCGTCCCTTTTCCAGCTCACTGCCCTGGCCGCGTTTCTCGGCGCTCCCATCTTTTTTTTTTTTTTTTTTGCGCCCACACACTCCGTACCCGTGGACCAACACTTGTCCCTGCCGAGGCACCCTCCAAGCACACAGCTCCCTTGTGCCTAGATCGCATTTCACCGGGCTCGCACCATCGCTTTCCTAAAAGACACATCAGTCGCAAAATCCCGCTGTCTCCTTTGCGAAAACGCTCGAAAGAGTGTTTTCCTCGTCTCTCTTCTCTCTTGCCTCCATTTCGTTCTTCCTCTTGTTCCTGTTCCTGTTCTTATTCCTCGTCCTCGTCCTGCCCTTGTGATTTTATTTTATATTATTTTTCTCTTTTTCATCCTCACCTTTTTTCCGAGATTGCCTGTGCCTAGTTTTCGGCTCTCATCACGCCGGGCCGGTACACTCGACTAGGGTTGGCACCGGAGTGACGAGACGCCCTTCTTCTCCCAGATAATGGCAGTGGTGGCACCACCGCCAAACGATCGAAAGCGGGTCAAGGTCTATGAATTGAGAGATAATGACTGGTTTGATAGAGGCACAGGCCTGTGCTCTGCCCAAGTCATCGATGTAAGCGCACTCTCTCACCCTTTTGTGCTAGCTACTCATCTCATTGTGATCGCATTGACAACGTTGGTGAGACACGCGGTTATATTATCGGGACTACGTGCGGAAATACGCGCAAAACACAAATTCTTGCTAATGATGACCTTTCACTATTTGTTTAGGATGAACCGAGAATCTACGTGGAGTCGGAGGATGAGCCAGATCGTATGCTACTGGAGTCCAGGATTCGTAGAGATGATGGATATCAGAAGCAACAAGGTCTGGCAGCGCTTTCCTGCGCTTGATCGCATGTGGGCAAGCGCTGATACTTTTGAGGACAGAAACGTTGATCGTGTGGACTGAGCCTGGTGGTACGGACATGGCATTGAGTTTTCAGGAAGCCGAGGGATGTGCTGTTATCTGGTTCGTCATAATCCGTGTTTTCTAGTCTTGCGATTCAATGGGTTGATATAGTTGCTAATCGATACTACGGTTTTCAAGGGAATTCGTGAGCAATGTTCAGCGCCAAATGCTTGCTTTCACTGGTCCAGGTTAGTTACGACCACTCTTGTCCCTTTCCCCGCGCGCTATTCCCTAGTCAACGTCTCCACCTCCGGGGAGAAATATATTGACTTTCCCCTAGATGATTCCCTCTCCGATGATGCTCTCGATTCCAGCTTCTCCAATCCCATAATCTTGCCTGCCCCGGAACTTGGCAACCTGGCTGAGATTGAGCAACGAATACGACAAGCCAGCATCGGTCCTGGACGAGATTCGCTCACCAAATTTTTAGTCCGAGAAGAATATCTCCTTAAACTTCTACCGCTGGTCAGCGACGCTGAGGACTTGGAAAGTCTTACGGATCTACATCGATTATGTAATATTATGAAATCCATCATCCTGCTCAACGATAATACCCTAATAGAACTCGTCGTGAGCGATCATGTTATCAGTGGAGTCGTTGGCGCCCTTGAATGTATGTGGCTTTCTATCAATTTCCTTCCTCTCAACCATATGTTTGACGCAAGGATTCATTGTCCGTTACTCTCTAGATGACCCCGATTTCCCAACCCATAAAGCAAATCATCGTCAATACCTTAATGATCGCAGTCGATACAAGGAGGTTGTCCCAATCAAGGACCCTATAATTCTCCGCAAAATCAGACACACCTGGAGGCTACAGTATCTAAAGGATGTTGTCCTCGCGCGAATTCTCGATGATCCCACCTTTTCCGTGCTAAACTCCCTAATATTCTTCAACCAAGTCGATATCGTCCAGCACCTCCAAACTAACACGCCTTTCCTCAACGAACTTTTCTCTATATTCAACCCGAAAAACACAGACAACAAGAGAAAAGAAGACGCTGTGCAGTTCCTTCACCAATGCGCAGCCATTGCAAAAAACCTCCAAGCCCCGGCCCGCGCCAACCTCTTCGCAAACTTCATAGGCCATGGCCTCTTCTCAGTCATCGCCTTTGCTGTGAAACACCCCAACCCCGCCCTGCGAACCACTGGCATTGACATCTTGGTTGCCCTACTGGACCACGACCCGCTCATGATTCGCGGATACATGCTAAAAGCTGTGAATGAGCATAAAGTGCCATTAACAGATACACTCATAGATTTGCTGCATGCGGAGACGGACTTGGGTGTTAAAAACCAGCTGGCGGATGCGATTAAAGTTCTTTTGGATCCACAAGTGCCCATCCAGGATCCGATGAGTAGGGCTGGAGCAGATTTCCTAACAAAACTACGCTCACAGAATCCAATTCCCGATACCTTCGTGCAAAACCACTTCGATGAATCTGCGAAAAGGCTCTTTTTGCCGTTGAAGAAGATGGAGCCTAGGCAATCGAGTAAGCTTTTTCTCAAAGAAAACAGGGAAACTTTTAAAAAAGAAGAGGGAAAAAAAGGAATTTTGTTTTACACTATGTTAATGCTTATGGGGATATATACTAACTGTTGAAATTTTGTGCGATTTTAGTAAATGACCTAACGTTCCAAGAAGTCTCGTTATATTCGCATCTTGTTGACATTCTCACATTTTTTGTTCGACAGCATTATTTACGGTGTCGCGGATTTATGCATGGGGAATCGCTTACATCCAGGGTGGCGCAATTGTTAACAGTACCGCAAAAACATTTGAAACTAAGTAAACTATCCCTTTTACCATTTCTCCCTCGTGAGCTTGGGCGTGGAAGATCGTTATCAGGGACTTGGATTGGATCAGATGAGCCTTTTACTGACTCTGTGTTCGCCCAAATCAGCCGCTTTGAAATTTTTTCGCACTTTGATAAGTTTACAAGATACCTTTTACGTTGCCCAGATGACCCACAACAACATATTCGAATTAATCCTAAACATCGTCTATGAAACCATGCCGCGCGACAGCCTGCTAAACTCCGCATGTCTGGATCTCTTCGAATTCGTAAAGCGCGAAAATATCAAAACTATAATCGTCCACGTTGTCGAGAATTATAGAGATATTCTCAAGAACATCACGTATGTTGACACATTCCAGAATCTGATACTACGCTATGATCAACTACAGGGATACGGAGTCGCGCCGGATGTGACGTTGTTCAGCCAGGACGAATCGGTGGGGACCCCGCGAATGCTCATCAATGGTGGTCAGCGATGGCATGGTGTTAGGGAGATGGATGCCGCGGAGGAGGAGTACTTCGATACCTCGGATGACGAGGAAGATGAGGTATGCTTCTCGTCTCGTGAATTTAAACATGACGAATGGGAGGGAGTTGGGGAAGAACATGACATGAGCGTCAAGTTCAGTCAGGCGCATTGTTATCGTGATGGGACATCGGTACTCATTGTCGATTACCAACAGGACAAACCGCAACGTATGGATGTCACGGCGACGAATGCGAATGCGAACGTGAGCCCGCCGACGGCTATCGCGGTTAACGGATCTGCGTCGCCTATTGTCAAACCCTTAGTCGATTACCCGGACGATGACGACGAGGAGGACGCAATGGATATAAATGTCCAAAGTCAGCAACCGCAACACACAGAACTCCAACCGCCAGACTCGCTAGCCAGCTCCATTGAGCAATCGGAACAACTACGACCGCAAACACAAACACAGTCCGAACCAACCTCAACGACGTCACCAGACCGCTCCGCCACCCTCAGCCCACGTCTCCCCCCTTACCGCTACACAGAAAAACGCCGGCGCGAAGAAGACGATGACGACGATGAACTCGTCAAGTTATCCTCGGGCACGAAACGGCGGAGCTCAAGCCTTAGCAGCATCGGCTCATCGGGAAGCATCGGAATTGGTATTAGTTCATTGAGAAAGAAGAAGAGTTTCTCCGGCGTGGGGAAGAATGATGAACGCGAGCGTGAGAGTGGCAATTTTGATGATGGGATAGGGTCAATGAAATCTGCAGCTGCGGCAACGACCGTGACGACGACAACAACAACAACGACAGGAACAGGAACAGGGACTGCTGGTGCTGGTGCTGGTGCTGGTGCTGGTGCTGGTGTTGGCGCGGTCGGGAAGAAGATTTCGATTAATTTGAACTTGTCGACATTGAAAGCTGGTCCGGCTGGGGCCAAGAAAAGAACTGTGGGAACGGGAACGGGACCCGAGGGTGGAGCCGGGACCGGACCCGGAACTCCGAAAGCGGGCAGGCCCACCGCATCCACATCCATCACTGCTGGAGATGAGAGCGATGATGGTGGTGGAGATCATGGAGGCCCCGAAGCCAGGGTCGATACTAAGTAGAAACTCGGATTCACACTTCTGGTCTCTTTGCCTTTTTTTTTTCTTTTTTTTCTTTTTTTTTTTTTTCACCGCCGCGTTGCGATGCGATGCGATGCGTTTCATGGAATTGAATTGAACTGTGCCAGTGCGCTGCGCTTTTTATCCCTCTTGTTTTGAAAACTTGGGATCTTTTTGCTTGTGCCACAGGCATTGGTTTTTGGTCTTGGTTTGGTGGGTGTTAAAAGGTTCTTCTTCTCTACCGGTTTTCTGTTTCTATTTTTATTTCATCAAGTTATACTTTGATATTTTTTTTTTCTTTTTGTCCCTGACTCACTCCTTCTCCTGGCCGCACCTGTTCTATATAAAATCTTTCTTCCCCCTCCCGTTTTCTCTTTATGACAGGTGAAGGTGAAATGAAATGAAACGGTGAGGGCGATTTGCATGAGTCGTTTTGTGGAGTTATATTACTCCACTTGTTAAAATTGGCCTTCTTATTCCATTCCACCACATGTGTATGTATGTGATGTGTCTATCTATGCATTTTCCACTTTGAACTTTTTCGTACAAGGTTTGTTATTACAGCAAAGATGTGGACAGGAAGAATCATTAAAGGGAGCAATTGAATAATAAAACATTGAGAGAGAGAAAAGAGGGAATAGGGGGGAAGGGGGAAAGGGAAGCCAGAATACACATAAAGAACAATCCCCGAGCGCCCACAAATGCCACGATTTATATAAAACAACTCCAACCCCCATCCTGATAACCTGTCATTAATTCACTTGAACAGCACGATCCAGCCAGCCCCCAAGTCTAAGGTTCACAATACGTGCCAGGTCCGTGGATCCATCCGCTTGCACACCCATTTCCTCGAAATCCTGGAGTAGTTTATCAATGTATTCGCCAGCCCCTGACAGGTGGAGGATATACGCAATGGCCCGGTGTAGAGCAAGTAGCCGGGGGGAGGGAGCATCTATCACCCTGCCTTCGCTGAGAAAGAGTTTGCGAGTAATAGGTAGTCCCCGACGCGCTGCCGAAACTGGATGGAGGAAACTGCCTATGCGGTAGGTATGCTCCTCGCCGGCGATGGCATCAAAGTATACCCGAAAGTCGCCAAAGAGTCCATGGAAAGTAGGAGTCAGGCTGATGGCATTGCGTGGGCTGTCGATCTGACTACCCTCGATGAGATGAGCCACGTCGCAATCAAACATGTTGAGGATGCCAATGGTGGTCCTTATGGCATCATTCTGTCTGTCGTTTAGCTATGGTGAAAAATCTATTTGGAATAGATAAACTTACCAGCTGTAAATTCTCGCTCATTTTTGTAAGAGAGTGGGGAAGTATGTGAGCCACTTGCAGGACAGCGAGTGTAACCTCGTTGCTAAGCAGATTCCCCTCATCATCTCGAGCATCAGCACCGTGCTGATTGGTTCGCTTTATCTCTTCTTGCGAGTCAAAAACTCGGGAGATCACACAACGATGTTTGTCACGAGCTAAGCAAAGAGCTCGAAGGTATGAAAGTCGGTCAAGGGTGCCACTGATTTCATGCGGTGAACATACGCTTTGCATGGCTGAAAGCTGTGCAGGAGAGGGCTGTGGTGTAATTTTTCCATTTGCTTTCACTGATGAAGGTTAGTAAATTTGGAAATCATAGGGTGTGGGCATAGCACAAACATGGGACGAAGAACTGCTCGAGGAGCATGTCTGCAAAGTCAATGAATTTTTGACGGATCTGACTATCATCAGTGTTGATATCTTCACTACTGCTGATATCTAATCCCATAATATTGAAGAAAACCCGCAGGAATGTATCCTTGGACATCTCAGAGCGCGAATATTCGTAGGTATGACGGACGAGCAAATGACGACTGTATCCGCCCTTGGAGCCAACGTGATTGGCAACGTGGTCGATAATATCGTTTAAGGCCCCTCGGGCGCGAGAGCGCTCATCTGTAGTTAAGGGAGCCAGTTGGGAGCAGTTGATGATATCCTCTAAAGACGCTTGATGACGATGGTGAGGCTGGGGTTGAACTTGAGAGCCGGAAGATAATCGGAAAGAGCCTTCATAAAACGACTGGGGACGATTTTGGGATGCCATGGTGCAGTGGGTGTAAGGGAAAAAGTCATTTGTGTTGGACGTCTGAGTGGTTGAATTGATTGCTATCTACATATGCCAGTGTGAGGATGCCAGTCCGTAATAGTCCACAGCACGTGATGAATTCTATTGACTCTCTATACTGATCATTACATGGTAAAGTAGGTAGTATTTATAAGGAAGGGAATGCTCAACTACATGGGCAGAAGTATATTCCCCAAGAACAGTGCTAACTTACCAAGATATCCTAAAAGGCTATCTTCTGACTATTTTCTTGTGAATGGATATTCTCAGAGAGGATACAACGGCGTGGCAGATGGCTACAATATATTTAGTACAATTCTAGACTATTATTTCCAAGGTAGCCGTCAGGCCTTATCGGCCTGGTTGGCGTTTGTCCTTGCTAGATCGCCGTTGGACCTAGTCGCCTTAAGAAACTCTATATATAGACTCATCCTGAGTAACCTCCTACAGATCGTCATTCCGATATATCATCCGAGAGGAACTCTGATTTCAGAACACAAACCTGAGCTCGAATACCACATGAATCCCTACCAGAAACCTTTTTCTAAACACTATTATTATAAACCAACTAGCCCCTCACACTACTGTACAGTACATACATGCAACCAGCAAAATGTGGCCGTATCTAGATTCAGTCAGTACAGTCATCCAGAAAAGCTCGAGGATTTTCCTCTTTGAGACCAGTGAATGACCAACACATCGACAGCCTTCGTTCATGATATTCCCTTGCACCCTCCACCCTTTCCCATCTCCGGTTCTCTTCCCACAACACTGGCATCTGTTATTCTATCGGCTTGTTGTGATTTTGAACCAGCACCCCTCCACTACATCTCTCTATTTTGAAGCACATCTACTACCTCCGTTCTTTGCTATTTCCAGACCCGTTCGGCTTTCACAACCGGCTTCATGTCAAGTTCTTCCTCCCTTCCAGATCCTGGATCAAATCCAGTTGAGGAAACGGCCCCAACAGGTGGTAGACTGGTTTTACCGGCTACGACCCTTTCCGACACGAGTCCATCACGGCCTATGCCTGAACTAGAGAATGTAACTCCAAAATTGCCAACTTGGAATGACACCGCTGAGGCGATACATTGGTTTGTCCACGTGAGAGCAGCTCTAAAAAGCGTTGTTTATCGATATTGCGACGCGTTGAGAAGGTCTATTGCTATCTTAACTCAACACAATGCAACTCCTTATAGCGACTACCGAACCTTGACTGAACAGCTGAACAGTGTTTGGATTATGTGGAAAACGTTTGCGAATGAAAGCGATGTTACTCCAGGGTTTTTAGAGAGCTGTGTGGTTTCTTTTGATTTCAACGGTGCCGTGAAGCATATGAAAACACCTAGAACGGGGTCAAAGGAAAGCGCTTCCGAAATGAGACAGCTCTGAGACCTGACCAGAGGCATTATTGAGGAAGCCTGTGTGCTTCAAGGGCTCATTGAGGAGGCAAACCTGCGGTTAGCAGAAGAACAACTGAATGAGGAAAATGTCCTACCTCAGTTACCAGCACTTTCAGACCTCCCCGTACATACTACCATACCTACAAGATCGACGTCGACTACAATAATGGGAAATACTGCTATGGAACGAATTTTCTCTTCTGTTAGCCATAGCTCGTCCGCAAGTTTCTCTGATGAGCCTGCAGCATTACCTCCAATTGCCAGTGAATCGCTTGGGGATACAAAACATGAAGCAGACAGCGAAGGGAATAAGGAGGATGATGATGAAGAGGAGAAGGAAGAGGAGAAGGAAGCGGAGGAATCAGATGAATCAGAGGAAGAGGACAACCACTACTATCTATCCCTTCAAAGTGCGACTTCCCGAGGAGTTAGATTTGACGCAATTCGATGCTGTTTGGACGAGTGAGGATGGGTATCCTGGCGATGTCCCGGAGGAACTTAAAGATTATTTAGAATGTACTCCTATGCCTAGTGCCTCAAGCAATCTATTGCGACTTAAACATATGCTGACATTTGCCATTTAGGCGGTGCACAGATGATTGGCTCTATTCGAAGCATCTTTTGGCTTGATGGCGTCCAAGAGATGGTGGATGCTATAGATGACCCAGCGTTCGTAATAGAAGATGAAATAGCCCAGTGTCCGCTTGGATGTCTGCCTTCAGCATTTCTGCTAGGACGCTACGCCGAGGAGGGAAAGGTTCCACAAAATGTTTTTGACAAGTATATGGCGGGCATCGAGCGTCCACCTGAAGACAGGGTTCAAGTCTGGGTTGCCAGAGATTTTGAAATTCCACAACAGATCACTGGGGATTTGCAGCAGCATCGCATTGCCAACATGTACCCATTTACAAGACCACGTTTCTTTCCAGAGACCGTGCGAGCCCTGCGGATAAAGCATGACAAGAAGAAAGAGCGGTTTCTTGCAACTTGCCACAGGAAATTTGATGACAATTTTCTGACTCGTGAGGACATTCTCTTCCGGGGCCTTAGCCGTACAGCTGTTGCAGCATCCTTGGCGCTATTAGTTCCGACAATTTGTAATAACGCATACGATAATGAAGTTGGTCCTGGGATCTATACTACACCAATTCTTGAGGCTGCTAAGAGCTATGCCGGGGTCAATGGTGCCGTTATGGTGTTTGAAATAAATCTGGAAGACTTAAATGTCTGGGAACCTTCACAAGACGAGTGGAATCGCCTGACCGCCACATGGCTACAGTTACCAACCACTCAAGGATATAGCGATTCCAGAAAATTTCCGAGATGCTGATGTGATAATCGGCCCCATTTCAACTGGTGCACGCCATGCAAAGAAGCAGGCGCGATTCCCTATGCAACAGTTAGAAGACACCCAGGTAGTCTTCACAAGCTATCGCCCATGTGAAAGGCTATGCAGTCTCCTTCTTGCTATTATTTTCATCGAAAATTGATGTGCGGCCTGTACGGTACTCTAGCTGGCTGCCAGTAGATGGACTACAATGAGCAACCATGGCGGTTGCTTCCGGAAATGTGACTGTACGACCGGCAGCGATTCAACTACAATGTGTTTTATTAGGGCCTGTTCGGTGATTTTGTCCGTACAGTGCCAGGGCCGTACAGAAAGTGGATATTTGCCTTTTGACGGTGTGAACCTTCATTATTGCTCCCTGCCTCTGCTCCCTGCGAGCAATCGCCCTGCCGCTGCTCTCTGTGAGCAATAACCCTGCCGCTGCTCCCTGCGAGCAATCACCCTGCCGCTGCTCACTACGAGCAATCGCCCTGCCGCTGCTCTCTGTGAGCAATCACCCTGCCGCTGCTCACTACAAGCAATCGCCCTGCCTCCGCCCTGCCTCCACCCTGCCTCCACCCTGCCTCTGCTCTCTGTGAGCAATTGCTCTGCTGCTGCTCCCTGTGAGCAATCACTGCTGCTCACTACAAGCAATCACTCTGTCTCTGCTCTGTCTCTGCTCTCTGTGAGCAATTGCTCTGCTGCTGCTTCTTGCAAGCAATCACTCTGTCATAGCACTTGTGTGCTTTGATTATCTCTATCATAAATGACTATATATCAGATCAGAAGTGAATGTACAGTCTATATAAACTGAGTCTTCTCAAGAGTTGCTATCTGAATTCTGTGTCTATCATTACTGTGTATATAGAGATTTCTTCAGTGTAGTATATCTCTATACTTTTTGAAAGACTTTTGAAATGCAGACATTGTCTGTATCTTCTCTGAGATATTAAATCAATATATATATACATACATACATTATTGCTGTCTTTCTCTATATCAATATTAATTTGCTTGATATTCTAACATTACTTTTATTACTTACAAGCAGTTTTTATTATGATGATTATTGTGTGATTTCAGTGAATGTGTAGCAGTGGAAAATCTCATTATATTACTATTTTCTCATATTAAATATCAGTGAAAAATGAATCATGATAAGTCTCAGATTGATCTGACATCACAATATTTTGATAAATTTTTAATAAATAAAAATCAGCAGCTCAAATTTTCAACACTAGTTATCTGAATTATATAGTAAATCTTTTCACTCTATACTCAGCAAGTTTAGTGAGATTCTTAAATTTAAACTGATTAAATCTCTGATATGAAATTAATTATATTCAATATCTAGTGGTTATATAAAGATGAATTTGTCTGTGTTTGAATATGTGTTTCTATAATATTCAGTCAAAGTTTTCAAATAATTTATACATGTGTGATGAATTAGTATTTATTAATAATTAATTTACACAATCAACTTCTCTTCTGCATCTGCTTGTTTCTGATCATTGTGATTTTGTGTAACTCTTGATGTTCTTTTACTTCATATTCTGCATTTATATAGTCTCTAATAATTCTTCTGTATAGCTTCTAACATTCTTTCACTCTGTGTTCTGTGCTTGTGTAGTCTTCAACAATTCTTTCATATAGTCTTCAATGATTCTTCTGTCTCACACTCTGTATTTATATAGTTTCTAACAATTCTTCTGTATAGCTCTCAATGATTCTTTCACCTCACATTCTGCATTTGTATAGTTTCTAATAATTCTTTTATATAATTCTTAATGTTCTTCTGCTCTGCACTTCACTGTGAAGCAGCTTCTGATATTCTTTCACTCTGAAATTCTCTCTATAAGAATTCTCTTCATACAATCTTTTCTTCTGATTTCTTTTCTCTTTCTTTCCTTAATCAATTCATAATCTGTAATTAGAATAGTATCAAATTGTTAATCAAAGTACATTTATTACATTACAAATTGATTCTTCTACATTTAAGACTCAAGTGTCTCATTATTAGTTCTTATATCTGAATGTGTTGTTATCAGTTCTTACATCTGAGTGTGTTGTTTACAGACTCAAGTGTCTAGTCATTACTGTGATGAGTTAGTATCTGTTAGTAATTAACTTACACAATCAACTCCTCTTCTGCACCCATTCATTTCTGACTGTTGTAATCTTATATAACTCTCAATGTTCTTCTGCTCTGTGCTCTGTGCTTGTATAGTCTCTAACAATTCTTCTGTGTAGCTTCTAACATTCTTTCACTCTGTGTTTCACACTTATATAGTCTTCAACAATTCTTTTGTGTAGTCTTCAATGATTCTCTCACTTCACATTCTGTGCTTATATAGTTTCTAACAATTCTTCTATATAGCTTTCAATGATTCTCTTACTTCATGCTCTGCACTTATATAGTTTCTAACAATTCTTCTGTATAGTTCTTAACATTCTTTCACTCTGTGCTCCACTGTGAAGTGGCTTCTGATATTCTTTCACTCTGAAATTCTCTTTATAAGAATTCTCTTCATACAATCTTTTCTTCTGATTTCTTTTCTCTTTCTTTTCTTAATCAATTCATAATCTGTAATTAGAATAGTATCAAATTGTTAATCAAAGTATGTTCATTATATTATGAATTGATTCTTCTGTGTTTAAGATCTGAGTGTCTTATTATGAGTTCTTACATCTGAGTGTATTGTTATCAGTTCTTACATCTGAGTGTGTTGTTTACAGATCTGAGTGTCTAATTGTTACAAGAGATCTCTCATGAATCTGAGTGCTTTTATTGTTAGTTATATAGACTGTTGTGTCTAAGTGTCTGAAACACAATCAACTGTGTTCTACAAGACTCAAGTGTCTACAAACTGTAACACTGTGAATAGTGTTCACAAAGAAGCTTGATCAAGCTTAGCATCACAACACTGTGAATAGTGTCTGTGAGAGAACTGAATGCCTACAAGTATTTCTTTTCTTTTTTTTTTATATTATTATTACATGTCTTTAGACATTGAAATGAACTATGAACAATTCTACAAACATCTACTGCATTCAAACACAGTGAATGATAACTTAGATCTACAAAGCATTCTTCAACAGCAGATACTATAGATGACTGAATTGTAACAATGATTTGCTGAGATGAGCACTTCTGCATTCATCATTTCTTCTACATCTACATCTCATGAAAAGCTCTCAAGAGAGAAGCTCTCAATCCTCAACAAATATGAGAGAGATTTAGCACTCTACCTCATATGAAAGTCAAAAGTGAATGCCAAATTGAACATTGATGAACAAGCAATAGACTCACTATTCAATCAAGTGTGGTATATTCATAGCAGATTGAATGATGATGTGTTAGCAAAATTTCAATTCTGAATGAGTCATTGTCAGAATCATCAGCATACATCAGAGTTAGTCTTTCAACAACTCAACTCTCTCTTCCTCAATTCTACACTTCAAACTAAAGCATTAGACTGACTTAATCAAACTCATCAGATAAATGTTGTATTGACAACTTATCTTTCTGAATTCAATTGCAAG
This sequence comes from Histoplasma ohiense, assembly GCA_017607445.1. NCBI lineage: Eukaryota > Fungi > Ascomycota > Eurotiomycetes > Onygenales > Ajellomycetaceae > Histoplasma > Histoplasma ohiense. The sequence continues at coordinate 439,314 of JAEVHH010000007.1, read as the reverse complement.
CTTCTAGAAACAGATGGATAAGACTGAAATGATGCTGTCAAAATCAATATATTGTTCAAGAACTTGAACTTTCAATTACATAATCAAAGTATAGAGCATCTGAAGCTCTCAATATACAGCAAATTCTGTGCTGATCTTTGTCTGTTGAACAACAATCTGTCTCAGTTTCATATGCTTCAAAACTGCAGAGAATTCTGCTGAATAAATGCATACATTTCAAACCACTCTGCAGCATCCCCCACCTCTGAATCAGAATCAATGAACTGAGTTTCACATGTAAATACAAATTGTCTGAGAATCCTCAATATCTCAGAGAAGAATGTCATTGATCAAATCATCAAAGAAATCTGCATACACTGCAACAAGTCAGAACACTTCATGAATCAATGTTCAAATGCAATCATTTCAAGTAAACCCCTCACACATGTGAACACTGCATCATCTGCAGACAGACAAGAACAGAGAAAAGATGAACTCTCATTCTAAAATATGAACAAAAGTTTAAGAAGCAGAAAGCTAGCTGAAGATTCAAGCAGAAGATGCAAGTGAATACAATCATGATCTCTATCATTGTAAATAGTCTAGTCAATATATAAGCAATGATAGACAGTGATTTTCTTCATTACACTCTTATAGACACTCAGCTGATTGAGAAGCATAAGCTTCAGTATATTCTCTTTCTCAAACTATATAAACTTAGTAGATTTGATTGCCTCAGAGGATCAGTCTTCTACAACATGATAAGATTTAACATTAATGTAGAAGAACATGAGAAAAAGAATGTATATGCATACAAAATACAAGACTTTGAGTATAATCTAATGCTCAGTCTATCATGATTCACAGAATTTGGAATCTTGTTGAATGCATGCAACTGCTGTCTTATTTTCCCAGAAGATGACTGTGTTTATGAGAAGAATGTCAATAGAACCACTGATCTCACTCAGATATCAGTGAAAGTATACAAACTACTAATCTGTCAAATATATGAGAAGAAGAACATTCAAGTGTTCACTGCTAGTATAACAGATATCAAAAAAGCATTAGAAAAGTTAGAACTCAAAGATCTCAAGAAACTGTGCAAGAAACTATTCAAATTATACAAAGATTTCACAGATATATTTGATGAGAAAGAAGCTGAAAAGCTTCTCCCTCATCAAGAACCCAGTATAGATCATACAATTGAGTTTATCAAGAAAGACAGTAAGAATTCACAACTGCTCTGAGATTCTCTCTACAGTATATCATACAACAAACTTCTCATTCTATAAAAAATGCTCAATAGATTACTGAACAAAGACTTCATTCATATTAGCAACTCATCTGTCACAGCATCTGTACTGTTTGTGAAGAAATCAGAAGAAGGCTTACAATTCTGTGTTGACTATCAAGAACTCAACAAGATTATATGAAAGAACTGATACCCTCTCCCACTCATCAATGAAACATTCAAATGAATAGAAAAAGTAAAATGATTTATGAAGCTTGACATCTCTGCAGCCTTCTATAAGATAAGAATTAATAAAGATGATGAATGGCTAACTGCTTTTCATATATGTTATGAATTATATGAATGAACAGTGACTCTCTTTGAATTAGTGAATGCTCTGAGTATATTTCAGAAATACATTAACTGAGCTCTATGAGATCTGCTCAACAAAATCATCTCAGTGTATATGAACAATATTCTGATCTTCATCAATGAATCACTCACTGAGTACTGCAAGTATGTACAACAAGTGCTTGACCATCTACATAAAGTCAGACTGCAAGTGGATATTGATAAATGTGACTTTGAGATCAAGTCTACAATCTATCTAGAATTCATCATCAAAGCTGAAAAAGATGTATGCATGGATTCTAAGAAAATGAAAGCAATTCTCAACTGAGAGATATCAGTCTCAGTAAAAGAGACTAGAAGCTTTCTAGAATTCATCAACTTCTACTGAAGATTCATCAAAGACTTCTTCAATATCATACAATCACTGACAGATCTGATTCAGAAAGATGCTGTATTTCAATGAATTGACAAAACAGACACAGTATTCAAAAAGCTGAAGTGTATATTCACAAACATCTCAATACTGCAATCATTCAATTCAGATAAGCATACAATTCTCAAAACAGATGCCTCAGATTATATAATGAATGAGATACTAATACAATATGATAACAAAGATATTCTACAATTCTGTGTCTTTATCTTGAAAAAGATGTCACTCACTGAATGCAACTACAAGATCTATGACAAGAAGCTTCTAGCAATCATATAATATCTTAAAGAATGAAAGTCTGAACTTATGAGTATTGAGAAGTTTGAGATTGTTATCAATCATAAGAACTTAGAATACTTCACAATCACTTATAAACTTACTGAGAGATATATACATTGATCATTGTTTCTTAGCCATTTTTCATTCACAATTCATTATCAATCTGAAGTAGAGAATACTCTTGTGGATGCTCTGTTTCATCAAGAACAAGATATATCATCTGATGATCTAGATAACAGATGAAAACACTGAGAGCATCAGTTAATCAACTCTATAATCATAGAAAGTTCTACACAATCAGATAAACTCTGCATACATATCAATCAGTTTCAAGCTCAAGAACTCTCACTCAAAGAATAATGAAGACTAGCAGCAGAAGCAGATGAATTCTGACAGTAAGCTGTCAAAGTCATACAAAGTAAAGCATCTCAATTCTCTGCAGATGTATATTCAAGAATGAATATCTCAGCATATTCAATTGACAATAACAACTGCTTATACTTTCAAAATAGGCAATGAATCCTCAATTCAGAACCTCTATGAACACAGATCATGCAAGAAATTCATAACTCACTGATGATCAGACACTCAGAATACAAAATCATATACAACATCATTGTCTGAGAATTCTACTGATCAGATATATTGAAAGATATATATCAGTTCATACACAACTGTGATCACTGTGACTCAGTGATAGTATGATGTGAATGCTGAAAAGAAATGCTGAAGCTTCTATCTGTTCTCAACTGAACTTGATGTGATATAGCTATTGATTTTGCAGTTTTCTTATTCAAAAGTGAAGATTCTACAAACATTCTAATCATTGTTGACTGACTCAGTAAGAGTATAATACTACAGCTCTGTGACAAGATGAACACTGAAGTAGTTGCAGATGTCTTTATCAGAAGCTTATTCTATCATATACATAATCTGTCTTCATCTATTGTGTCAGATAGAGACAGTCAATTCATCAGCACATTCTGAGCCCACATATATTAATTATTAAGAATTGAATGAAAGTTATCAACAGCATATCATTCAGAGACTGATGAAGCTATTAAGAGAATGATACAAACAGTAAAGAACATTCTCTGTAAGTTCTGCAATTATATACAAGACAACTGAAGCAATCTGCTGTCATATACTGAGATTGTGATTAATGATTGAGATTCTGCTACAACAGATATAAGCTCATTCTTTCTTCTACACAGATACAACTTAGAGATTCTGAACTTTCTTAAGACTTTCTGAGAAATCATATACATTTATAGTTTTATACAGACAGCAGAGAACATTGTGAGCAAGCTGAAGAAAGCTCATAAATGAGCAGAAGCTTCAATGATCAGTGCTCAGTAAAATTATAAAAATCAAGTAAACATCAGAAGAAGTTCTGCAATTCAATATCATATAAAAAATAAAGTCTGACTGAATCTCAAGAATATAAGAACAGACTGTTCTTTGTGTATGCTAGATTATTATCACATCAAATATACAGTGAAGAAAGTGTTAGACACACATGATTATCAACTCAACATCTCATCTGACATCCACAACATCTTTCATATGAACCTGCTTTGATCTGCAGCTGAGAATTCATTCCTCTCACAGAGAATCTCTGATTGACAGTCACTTGTCATTGTAGAAGAAGACAATGAATTTGAATGAGAAATTAAAACAATTCTTGATGATAGAATCAATCACTGCTGCTGTGAATATCTTGTCAAATGAATAGAATATGATTGTTCAATCTGAGAATTCATATTCATCTTGAAGAACATTGCTGTCCTCAACATCTACAAATTCTCACTCACTCTGATAGAGAGGGATAATGTGATGAGTTAGTATCTATTAGTAATTAACTTACACAATCAACTTCTCTTCTGCATCTGCTTGTTTCTGACTGTTGTGATCTTATGTAATTCTTGATATTCTTCTGCTCTGTACTCTGTGCTTGTGTAGTCTCTAACAATTCTTCTATATAGCTTCTAATGTTCTCTCACTCTGTGTTCTGCACTCATATAGTTTTCAACAATTCTTCTGTGTAACTTTCAATGATTCTCTCATTTCACACTCTGTGCTTGTATAGTTTCTAATGATTCTTCTGTGTAGCTCTCAATGATTCTTCTGTCTCACACTCTGTATTTATGTAGTTTCTAATGATTCTTTCATATAGTCTTTAACATTCTTTCACTCTGCACTCCACTGTGGAGTGGCTTCTGATATTCTTTCATCTCAAAATTTCCTCTATAAAAACCCTCTTTGTACAACCTTTTCTTCTGATTTCTTTTCTCTTTCTTTTCTTAATCAATTCATAATCTGTAATTAGGATAGTATCAAATCGTTAATCGAAGTACGCCCATTACAATTACAAGAGATCTCTCATGAGTCTGAGTGCTCTTATCATTAGTTATATAGATCATTGTGTTTAAATGTCTGAAACACAATCAACTATATTCTACAAGATCTGAGTGTCTACAAACTGTAACACTGTGAATAGCATTCACAAAGAAGTTTGATCAAACTTAGCACTGCAACACTGTGAATAGTGTCTGTGAGAGAATCAAATGTCTACAAGTATTTCTTTTCTTTTTTTTATATATTATTATTATATATTCTTAGACATTGAAATGAACTATGAACAATTCTACAAACACTCACTGTATTCAAACACAGCAGACAATAACTTAGATCTACAAAGCATTTGTAATAGACGCAATGAAGATATCTATATTAGGAAATAGCTATATGGCGATAGAAGAACACAGAACATGTCAGAATTAATGAGAAGGGACATAGCACATGGCATTATAGACAGCTGTAGTGTGTGGTGGTTGTCTATATAATGCTCACTGATATCTGTAGATATTAGAAGATCAGTGATTAGCTTTGAATAATAGAGATTGCTATCTTCTTAACATTCTACATACATACTTCACACTACTTTCATAATTATATCTACAATCATCTCTTACAATTCTAATCACTCTAAACTTTATTTGAGTGGTCTGTTGTTACACACATCTACAATAAAGTATGCAATGTTAGTTAAAACATGCAACATTAGTTAAAACACATAAGATGATCTCAATATGTGCAAGATCTCTTGAAAATCAATCTGAATCCTCTACTGCCTCCAATGATCACAATGTGTGTTTGCAACAGTTGAATGATCAAATTCATGAATGAGAGCAGCAATTAGCTATTCTGCATGCACAACAGCAGCTCAACAAGTTGAAAGCACAGATTTGTGAAGATACTCTCATTGAGTCTCAATTAATTCAGAATATCACCACAGAACCACCACAAAATCAATCTGTGAACAATACAGATGATGATAATGAAACATCACTGAGGTTGAAGATTAAGAACTATTATCAAGAAAAAAATATATTAGAATTTAAGAACTATAAAGATTGCATGTTGACTCTCTTTACACACCACTGCTGATATTATCAAAAGAAAGAACACAAGATAAATGATGCTAAACTCTATCTTGACACTCACATTAAGCAGAAATGATTGAATTTTGTATCATTGTATGAGAGACATGGAGAAGCAACACTGTTGACTTTTGATGATATGTTATCACATCTAGAAATGCAAATTAACAATCCACAGAACCAGCACTGATTAGCAAGTCAAAAATTTCAAGATGTGAAACAACAAGAATGACAATCAATACACAATTTCTTGAAATATCTTGAAGACTGGGAATACTACTTACCCCCATATAGTGAAGAACAAAGAATGGATAACTTATATAGTAAGATGTTGAAGGTATTACACACTGAACTCAATCATTGAAATCAAGAGTCTCAGAACTACAAAGAGTTGCTTTGAACTCTACAGACTCTCAAGGAAAATATATCAGAGTGACAGTATGCTATTTGCAAAGAAAGATCTGCAATATTTGTAGAAAATCAGCATTGTTCTGATAAATCTAGCAACTGTTGAAACAAGAGGAAACAAGAGAAACAAACAGATTCAACTGAACAAATCAAGAAAGATAAATATAACTGAATGAAGAAGTGTTCTCACTGTCATAAGAAGGGTCATATTGCAAATGATTGTTGAATATTACACTCTGAAAAGTGCAATCAAGTTTGACAAGTAAAAAATCAACAATTCCAATTGTAGAAGCAGCTGCTGCATTGGGAATATGAACAACTAGACTGTGAGATAAACAATTATTGACAATGAATATGTAGATGCTGACAGAAGTGGAATGGTTGATGATGTGAATGCTAGTGAATTCTGATGCAGATGTGAACTTTGTGTCTCACATCTGAGCATCAAAATATTTCTCAAAGACAGAAGATAAATCAAAAGTAGTGGAAGCAGTTGATAATCATAAGATTAAATCATATAGACAACAAAGAGCTGCAATGAAGATTATCAATGATGAACACATTCTTCAAGAAGGATTCCATCATTTCAAAGAGATCAACATTAGCAGATATGATGTAATTTTGAGCATGCTGTGATTGGAAGCTGTGAACTTTGATATTGACTGGGTGTGAAGATGTTGAATCTATAGAAAAGCATCAAATATTAATCACATGCATCTGGATACTGCTAAAGAATTCACAACACTAATTGATGATGACAATATTATATTTGCTGTCTTACCATTACAAGCTGTGAGTGCAGCAACTGAGTCAAATATCTCAGATGATTATAAAGATTATCTTGATGTATTTCAAGAAGACATATCTGATGTGGAACATGCATCTCATGATCATACCATAGAGCTCAAACCTGGCAAGAAACCCTCATATCAATCAATATATAACTTATCACCTCAAGAACTCTCTGTCCTCTGAGAATATATCAAAAAGACATTAGAAAAGAATTGGATACATCTGTTCAAGAGCTCAGTCAGTGTGTCAGTGTTATTCATATCAAAGAAAGATGAAACTCTGCATCTTTGTATGAATTATCAAGAATTGAATGAAATAACAGTCAAGAATCAATATCCACTGCTCTTGATAAGTGAAATACTTGATAGATTAGCAGATGTCAAAATATATACACAACTGAATCTTAGAGACATGTATCATAGAATTCACATACAAGCAGAGAATGAATGAAAAACAGCATTTCAAACACAATATGAACACTTTGAATATCTAGTTTTATCTTTTGAGCTAATCAATGTCTCTGCAATCTTTCAATCTTATATCAACAAAGCCCTCAGTGACCTTTTAGACATATATTGCATGGCTTATCTTGACAATATCATAATCTATTCAAACATGTTTGATGAACATGTCGTCCATGTTAAGAATGTGCTGGAACAGTTAAGGTGATGGAGACTATATGTCAAACTTAGTAAGTGTACATTCCACACAACAGAAATTGGATTTTTGAGTTTTGTGATTATCATGCAGAACATTACTGTTGAGAAATGCTGCATCAACATGATTCTAGATTGATCAGAACTGTGAACTATAAATGAATTGCAAATATTTCTAGAATTTATCAATTTCTATTATTGATTCATATACAAGTTCTTGATAATAATAGCATCTCTGACTGAATTGTTAAAAGGTTACAAAACAAAAAGGAGGAAGAATAATGTATCTGTTCAGTTAGATGAAAACTGCAAACACACAATTTTGCAGTTAAAAGAATGCTTTACAAAAGCACCATTGTTGATCCACTTTGATCTGCAGTGAAAACTCTGTATAGAAATGGATGGATCTGATGTTGCAATTGCTGCAGTAATATCACAATTAATGAATGATGATCACTGACACTCAATTGTGTTTTGGTCTAGAAAGCTTACAGAAACAGAAAGATGTTATCAAATATATGATCTAGAAATATTGCTGATTGTAGAAGCTTTCAGACAATGATATCACTACTTATATGATAGCAGACACTCAATAACTGTTTTATCTGATCATATCAATCTCTGACATTTCATAACAACAAAGCAGCTAAATGAATGTCAGATTTGCTGAATGGAAATGCTCTCAGTGTTTGATTTTGAAATAGAGCACTGTTCTGAGAAAAATAATCCTGCAGATGCATCAAGTTGTCACTCAGATTTTGTAAAATATACAGCTCTCTTGACAGAGCTCTCTACTCTGCAAGAGAAGCTGCATAAGAGAATCTTTAAGTCACTAAAGACAAAAGAAAACACAAAGTTAGATCAATGTGTCAAGATGATGTGAAAAAATCTGTAAGCTAATGAAAATTGTTGAATGAAGAGATCTGTAGTCATCAATGATAATAACCTCTGCAGAATAAAGAATACATCTGTGAATGAGAATAAGATTGCAGATGTTATGAGATTAAATCTAGAGACTCTGATATCACAGATTCTAGCTGTCAAAATATTTGAGTTTGAGACAGTTTATTGTAAAGAGATAGCTGAATCTATCATTGAACTCTTACTGCAGATTCAGAATAGAGATGCTGATATATCTGAACTTTGCAGAAGACTAGAGATGAGTGATACTAGTGTAGATAATTATTCAATCTGAGCAGTAGATAAAGATGATCTGCTCAGAAAAGATGATAAAGTCTATATATCATAAAACAAGACTATAAGATATGAAATAATGAAAATGAATCACAATGATTCTCAAGATGGCCATTTTGAATGTGATAAAATCATTGAAGTGATCAAATGCAAGTACTTGTGACATGATATGAGTGATGAGATTGCAGAATATGTGAGAACTTGCAATGTTTGTCAATGTGTCAAGATACTGCAGCACAAGCTGTATGAGTTGCTACAATCACATTCAGTGTCAGATAAGAAATGACATACAATTAGCATGAACTTTATTGAAGATCTGTCAGATAATAAAAAGAGAAGTCAAATCTATAATGCTATTGTTGTATTTGTTGATTTATTCATCAAATGAGCTATAATTGTGTCCACATCTTCAGAGCTAGATGCAGAAGAACTTGCAGATATTATTGTATGAAAGATTGTGAAGAACTTTAGTCTATCTGTGAACATTATTAGCAACTGAGATTCATTAATAAATAGCAAGTTTTGATTGACATTGTGTTATCTGCTTCATGTTCAACAAAAATTATCAACAGCATTCCACCCACAAACTGATGATCAGACAGAATGATTGAACCAGATGATTGAATATTATCTTCACACATATTGCAGCTATCAGCAAGATAATTGGATAGAATGGATTTCTCTGATGCAATGAGTATATAACAACATCTTCCACACATCAATAAAAATGACATCATCTGAAGCAATGATCGGCCGACCAACCAAACTTTGCATAGATGTAGAACTCTCAAGCATGAGTGTGTCAAAATCAGTGATGAAACAAGTGAAATGAATGAAACAAATGAAGAACAAAATCTGAGAATATCTGAAAGCTGTCAAAGCAGCTGAGAAAAAGTATTACAATCAGTGTCATATATCAAAAAGCTTTAAGATAGAGAACTGAGTAATGCTGTATGCAAAAAATATATTCATCTTGCAACTCTCATCCAAACTAGATCATTGATTTTTGAGTCTCTTTCAAATAATTGATATCTGTGGTACACAGATGTACAAACTGAAACTCACACTGTAATATAAAGAAATTCATTCCATATTTCATGTTTTCCTTCTCAAATCATATCACATGCACAACAGACAAATCCTGCAAACAGAACTGATAATTATAGATATGCAAGAGAAATAAGAAGTTGAAGCTATATTAGACAAATATCAGTATCACAGTCAAACACAATATTTTGTCAAATGAAAAGATTGTACAGACACAGATAATTCTTGAGAATCTGAGAAAAATTTGATGAACAGTCAGAAGTACTTGAAACAGTTTAATAAAATCTATCAGAAGTCAGTCAGTAAATGAAAATGAAGAAGATGATGATAACTGCTGAATATACTTATTCCACTCAGAGATTAAAAAACAGATCTGCCTCAGCTTGATCAGTGTTATTTGAGGAATTGTCATCAAGACAAATCTGTTTATTATTCTGAATTTCCTCAACTGATGAAGCACAATGTTTCAATGATGACTTGGAAGCTGTGATTGATGATATAATCACTGAAATCTCATCAATTACTGTTTCAGCTGAAGTCTCAGAAGAACTGTTTCATTGAATCTTCTGAATCTTCACAGCAAAGAATCTAACTGCTGCAGTCACAGTGCTCTGCAAAATGTTAATATTCAAAGCATCTGCATCAGTGACAATTAGATTCTCAGCAGTGTTGATAATCATCTGAGTCAATTCAATGGCATCCACTGACATCTAATAGAAAGTTAATATTATATACTGTAAAAACATTTGTTTTGAATAATAACTTATCAGAATGCAGATGTGCTTTGTCACTGAGCAGTGCTTGCATTTTTTGTATCAATCCTCAGCAGACTCACAATGATGATGGGGGGACATTGTCAAATGTTGAATACAACAACAGCAATATGCTGCTGTGTTTCTTTCTAACATTTCAATGAAACTGTCCACTTCCTCATCTTTGTCTACATTATCAGTCAACTCAAATAATGTACCAAGATCTTGACTCAGTGAGGATGACATTGATGTAATAGCAGAATGTGAAAACATGCTTTCTGAAATGCTGCTATGATTGAATGCCACACTCTGCTGTGACAACAGATCATCAGAGTATCTCTCATCCGGAACTTTGTTGAAGAGCAGCATCTTGTGAAATTCATTGATCAAAGATTGATCAGTTTCATGAAAGCACTCAGGTATCTATAACTCATTAGCACTCATAACAACCTCAGTTTAAGAAAACTTACAGCAGCACAATTTCTATTTGATATATGGCAGACATGACAGTGTGTCCATTCATTGTTCACAAAGCAAGAGTATACTGAGGGGTTCTGCAACCTCTCCAGACAACCCAAGCAAATGCTCTTGATGGCAGACAGCATATCACTCTTCATAGACTTTGAATCAGCAATGGAAACAGCTGGTTCTGATATTCTATCATAACTCTAATCAATACCAAGACCTTGTTCAAAGAAGAAGGAGAAGCAAAAGCAGCAAGAAAGAAAAACAGATGTTGGAGATTGAAATCAATATTACAATGTTGATCAAAGAAATTGCAACAACACAAAACTCAATTCAAAATGGAAAATGCAATCATACAATCAAAACTTTGAATTTCACAATAAAAATTGCATAGAAAGATACAGTGTACTTTGTTTGATAAATTGATATATTCTTTTTTAATAAAAAATTGTTAGTGATGATGTTGGTGATGATTTTCAGTGGAGTGTGATTTTTGATGTAGAAGTCAAAGAAAAGAGGTTCAGAAGTTGTGTCTAAATCATAATTGAACTGCATTGACACTGAAGATGGAAAAATGTTCTTCTGAAACAGCAACACTTCAGAATTAATCTCAACAATTAATCTGATTCAATTCTGTGAACTCTATACAATATTAACCACACAGCATATATTATGAACTTTGCATGTTGCAGCAAGAAGCTCTGAAGACCAGGTCTTTGAAGAAGAGAGATAATTATAATAGACACAACAGAGATATCTATATTAGAAAATAGCTATGTGGCAATAGAAGAACACAGAACACATCAGAATTAATGAGAAGAGATATAATGCACAGCACCATAGACAGCTGTAGTGTGTGGTGGTTGCCTATATAATACTTGCTGATATTCATAGATATTAGAAGATCAGTGATTAGCTTTGAATAATAGAGATTGCTACCTTCTTAACATTCTACGTGTGTACTTCACACTACTTCCATAATTATATCTACAACCATCTCTTACAGCATTCTTCAACAGCAGATACTACAGATGACTGAATTGCAATGACAACTTGCTGAGATGAACACTTCTGCATTCACTGTTTCTTCTACATCCACACCTCACAAAAAGCTCTCAAGAGAGAAGCTTTCAATTCTCAACAAATATAAGAGAAATCTAGCACTCTATCTCACATGAAAGTCAAAAGCAAACATCAAATTGAACATCAATGAATGAGCAATAGACTCACTATCCAATCAAGCATGGTATATTCATAGCAGATTGAATGATGATGTGTTAGCAAAATTTCAACTCTGAATAAATCATTGTCAGAATCATCAGTGTACATCAGAGCTAGTTTTCTGACAACTTGACTCTCTCTTTTTTGATTCTACACTTCAAGTCAAGGTGTTAGACTGATTTAATCAAACTTATCAGATAAATGTTGTGTTGACAACTTATCTTTCTAAATTCAATTGCAAGCTTCTAGAAGCAGATGAGCAAGACTGAAATGACACTGTCAAGATCAACATATTGTTCAAGAACTTGAACTTTCAATTACATAATCAAAGTATAGAGTATCTGAAGCTCTCAATATACAGTGAATTCTGCACTGATCTTCATCTGTTGAACAATGATCTGTCTCAGTTTCATGTGCTTCAAAATTGCAGAGAATTCTATCAAATAAATATGTACATCTCAAACTGCTCTGCAGTGTCTTTCATCTCTGAATCAGAATCAATGAACTGAGTTCCACACATAAATGCAAGTCACTTGAGAGTTCTCAACATCTCAGAGAAGAATGTCACTGACTGAATCATCAGAGAAGTCTGCATACACTGTGACAAGTCAGAACACTTCACAAATCAATGTTTAAATATGATTGCTTCAAGTAAATCCCCCACACACATGAACACTGTGTTGCCTGCAGACAGACAAGAACAGAGAAAAGACAAGCTCTCACTCTAAAATATGAACAAAAGCTCAAGAAGCAGAAAGCTAGCTGAAGATTTGAGTAGAAGATGTAAATGAATGCAATTATAGTCTCTGTTATTGTAAATAGTCTAGTCAATATATAAGCAATGATAGACAGTGGTTTTCTTCATTACACTTTTATAGACACTCAGCTGATTGAGAAGTATAAGTTTCAGTATATTCTCTTTTTCAAACTGTGTAAGCTTAGTGAATTTGATGATCTCAGAGAATCAGCCTTCTACAACATGATAAGATTTAACATCAACATAGAAGAACATGAGAAAAAGAATATATACACATATAAAATACAAAACTTTGAGTATGATCTAATACTCAGTCTATTATAACTCACAGAATTTGAAACCTTGTTGAATGCATGCAATCACTGTCTTATTTTCTCAGAAGATGACTGTGTTTATGAGAAGAATATTGATAGAACCACTGATCTCACTCAGATATCAGTGAAAGTGTACAAACTACTAACTCATCAAGTATATGAGAAGAAGAACATTCAAGTGTTCACTGCTAGCATGACAGATATCAAAAAAGCATTAGAAAAGTTAGAACTCAAAGATCTCAAGAAACTGTGCAAGAAACTACTCAAATTGTACAAAGACTTCACAGACATATTCAATGAGAAAGAAGCTGAAAAGCTTCTCTCTCATCAAAAACTCAGTATAGATCATACAATCAAACTCATTAAAAAAGATAATAAGAATCTGCAACTGCTCTGAGATTCTCTCTACAGCATATCACACAATGAGCTTTTTGTTCTACAAAAAATACTCAATGAATTACTGAATAAAGACTTCATTCATATTAGCAACTCACTCACTGCAGCATCTGTACTGTTTGTGAAGAAATCAGAAGAAGACTTATGATTCTGTGTTGACTATCAAGAACTCAATAAGATTACACAGAAGAACTGATATTCTCTCTCACTCATCAACAAAATACTCAAACAAATAGAAAAAGCAAAATGATTTACAAAGCTTGACATCTCTGCAGCCTTCTATAAGATAAGGATTAATGAAGATGATGAATGGCTAATCACTTTTCATATATATTATGAATTATATGAATGGACAGTGACTCTCTTTGAATTAGTGAATGTTCTGAGCATGTTTCAGAAATACATTAACTGAGCTCTATGAGATCTGCTTGATGAGATCATCTCAGTGTACATGAATGATATTCTGATCTTCACTGATGAATCACTCACTGAGCACTGCAAGTATATATAACAAGTGCTTGACTGTCTATGTAAAGCTGAACTGCAAGTGAACATTGACAAATATGACTTTAAGATCAAGTCTACAATCTATCTAGAATTCATCATCAAAGCTGAAAAAGATGTACACATAAATTCTAAGAAGATGAAAGCAATTCTCAACTGAGAGACATCAGTCTCAGTAAAAGAGACTAGAAGCTTTCTAGAATTTATCAACTTCTACTGAAGATTCATCAAAAACTTCTCTGATATTGTACAATCACTGATGAATCTGATCTGAAAAGATGCTGTATTTCAATGAACTGACAAAGCAGACACAGTATTCAAAAAGCTGAAGTGTATATTCACAAATGCTCTGATGCTGCAATCATTTGATTCAGATAAGCATATGATTCTCAAAACAGATGCTTTGAGTTATATAGTAGATGAGATACTAATGCAATATGATAATAAAGATGTTCTACAACTCTGTGTCTTTATCTTGAAAAAGATGTCACTCACTGAATGCAACTATAAGATCTACAACAAGAAGCTTCTAGCAATCATACAATATCTCAAAAAATAAGAGTCTGAACTTATGAGTGTTGAGAAGTTTGAAATTGTTACTGATCATAAGAATTTAGAATACTTCACAATCATTTATAAACTCATCAAAAGATATATATGTTGATCATTGTTTCTTAGTTATTTTTCATTCATAATTTGTTATCAATCTGAAGTAGAGAACATTCTTGTGAATGCTCTGCCTTACTGAGAATAAAATATATCATCTGATAATCTAGATGACAGATGGAAACACTGAGAGTATTGATTAATTGACTCTGTGATCATAGAAAGTTCTACACAATCAGATAAACTCTGTATATATATCAACCAGTTCTGAGCTCAAGAACCCTTGCTTGAAGAACAATAAAGACTAGTGATAGAAGCAGATGAATTCTGACAGCAAGCTGCTGAAGTTGTATGAAGTAAAGCATCTCAATTCTCTGCAGATGTATACTCAAGAATGAATATCTCAGCATATTCAATTGATGATGACAACTGCTTATACTTTTGAAATAGATGATGGATCTCTGATTCAGAATCTCTATGAACATGAATCATACAAGAAATTCATGACTCATCAATGACTGAGCATTCAGAATGCAAAATCATGTACAACATTGTTGTCTGAGAATTCTACTGATCAGATATATTGAAAGATATATATCAGTTTGTACACAACTGTGATCACTGTGACTCAGTGACAGTATGATATAAATGTGACGGGTTAGCACCCGTTAGTAATTAACTTACGCAACCAACTCCCCTCCTGCACCCACTCGTTTCTGACCATTGTGACCTCATGTAATCCTTGATGTTCTTCCACTCTGTGCTCCGCGCTTGTGTAGTTTCTAATGATTCTTTCATATAGCTCTTAACATTCTTCCACTCTGTGCTCTGCACTCATGTAGTCTCTAATGATTCTTCCATGTAGCTTCTTACATTCCCTCACTCTGTGTTCCACACTCATATAGTCTCTAACAATTCTTCTGTGTAGCTTCTTACATTCTCCCACTCTGTGTTCCACACTCACATAGTCTCTAACAATTCTTTCATATAGCTCTCAATGATTCCCCCACCCCACATTCTGCACTTGTGTAACTTCTAACAACTCTTATGTGTATCTCTTAATGTTCTTCCACTCCACACTCCACTGTGGAGTGGCTTCTGATATTCTTCCACTCTGAACTTTTCTCTATAAGAACCCTCTTCATACAATCTTTTCTTCTGATTTCTTTTCTCTTTCTTTTCTTAATCAATTTGTAATCTGTAATTAGAATAGTATCAAATCATTAATCAAAGTACATCCATTACATTACAAATTGATTCTTCTGCATTTAAGATCTGAGTGTCTCATTATTAGTTCTTACATCTGAGTGTGTTGTTATCAGTTTTTACATCTGAGTGCATTGTTACCAGTTCTTACACCCGAGTGCATTGTTTACAGATCTGAGTGTCTAGTCATTACAAGAGATCCCTTGTGAGCCTGAGTGTTCTTATCATTAGTTATATAGACTGTTGTGTCTAAGTATCTGAAACACAATTGACTGTGTTCTACAAGATCTGAGTGCCTACAAACTGTAATACTGTGAATAGCATTCACAAAGAAGCTTGATCAAGCTTAGCACTGCAACACTGCAAATAGTGTCTGCAAGAGAACTGAGTGTCTACAAGTATTTCTTTTCTTTTTTTTTATTATTATATGTTCTTAGATATCAAAATGAACTATAAGCAATTCTACAAACATCCACCACATTCAAACACAGTGGACAACAACTTAGATCTACAAAGCATCCTTCAGCAACAGACACTACAGATGACTGAATTGCAACAATGACTTGTTGAAATGAGCACTCCCACATTCACTATTTCTTCTACACCCACACCTCACAAAAAGCCTTCAAGAGAGAAGCTTTCAATCCTCAACAAATACAAGGAAGACCTAGCACTCTATCTTGTGTGAAAGTCAAAAGTGAACATCAAATTGAACATCAACAGATGAGCAATAGGCTCACTATTTAATCAAGCATGGTATATTCATAGCAGATTGAATGGTGACACATTAGCAAAATTCCAACTCTGAATGAGTCATTGTCAGAATCATCAGTGTACATCAGAGCTAGTCTTTCAACAACTCAACTTTCTCTTCCTCAATTCTACACTTCAAATCAAGATGTTAGACTGGCTTAATCAGACTTATCAGATGAATGTTATATTGACAACTTATCTTTCTGAATTCAACCACAAGCTTCTAGAAGCAGGTGGGCAAGACTGGAACAATACTGTCAAGATCAATATACTGTTCAAGAATTTGAACTTCCAGTTGCATAACTGAAGTATAGAGCATCTGAAGCTCTCAACATACAGCAAATTCTGTACTGATCTTTATCTGTTGAACAACAATCTGTCTCAGTTCTGTGTGCTCCAAAATCACAGAGAATTTCATCAAATAAATATATACACTTCAAACCACTCTGCAGCATCCCCCACCTTCAAATCAGAATCAATGAACTGAGTCCCACACATAAACACAAGTCATCTGAGAGTCCTCAACATCTCAGAGAAGAATATCATCAATCAAATCATCAGAGAAGTCTGCATACACTGTGACAAGCTAGAGCACTTCATGAATCAATGTCTGAATGCAATTGCTCTGAGTAAACCCCTCACACATGTAAACACTGTGTCATCTGTGAATAGACAAGAACAGAGAAAAGATGAGCTCTCACTTTAAAACACAGATAAGAGCTCAAGAAGCAGAAAGCTAGCTGAAGATTTGAGCAGAAGATGCAAGCAGACACAATTATAGTCTCTGTCATTGTAAATAGCCTAGTCAATGTATAAACAATGATAGACAGTGATTTCCTTCATTACACTCTTATAGACACTCAGCTGGTTGAGAAGTATAAGCTTCAGTGTATTCTCTTTTCCAAGCTGCATAAGCTCAGTGGATTTGATGGCCCCAGAGGATCAGCCTCCTACAACATAGTAAGATTTAACATCAACATAGAAGAACATGAGAAAAAGAATGTATACACATACAAAATACAAGACCTTGAGTACAATCTAATACTCAGTCTATCATAGCTCACAGAATTTGGAATCTTATTGAATGCACACAATCACTGTCTTATTTTCTCAGAAGACAACTGTGTTTACAAGAAAAATGTTGATAGAACTGCTGATCTCACTCAGATATCAGCAGAAGCATACAAACTACTAACTCATCAAGCACATGAGAAGAAGAACATTCAAGTGTTCACTGCTAGCATGATGAATATCAAAAAAGCATTAGAAAAGTTAGAACTCAAAGATCCCAAGAAATCACACAAGAAACTACTCAAATCATATAAAGACTTCACAGACATATTCAACAAGAAAGAAGCTGAAAAGCTTCCTCCTCATCAAGAACCTGATATAAATCATACAATCAAGCTCATCAAGAAAGACAGTAAGAACTCACAACCACTCTGAGATCCTCTCTATAGCATATCATACAACAAGCTCCTCATTCTATAAAAAACACTCAACAGATTACTGAACAAAGACTTCATTCATGTTAGCAACTCATCCACCACAGCACTCATACTGTTCACAAAGAAACCAGAAGAAGGCTTATGATTCTGCATTGACTATCAAGAACTCAACAAGATTACACAGAAGAATCAATACCCTCTCCCACTCATCAATGAAACACTCAAATGAATAGAAAAAGCAAAATGATTTACAAAGTTTGACATCTCTACAGCCTTCTATAAGATAAGAATTAATGAAGATGACAAATGGCTAACTGCTTTTTGTATGTGTTACAGATTATATGAATGAACAGTGACTCTCTTTGAATTAGCAAACACTTCAAGCATGTTTCAGAAATACATTAACTGAGCTCTACAAGATCTGCTTGATGAGATCACCTCAGCATACATGAACAATATTCTGATCTTCACTGATGGACTGCTCACTGAGCACTGCAAGCACATACAACAAGTGCTTGATCATCTATGTAAAGCTGAACTGCAAGTGGACATTGATAAATGCAACTTTGAGACCAAGTCTACAACCTATCTAGAATTCATCATCAAAGCTGAAAAAGGTGTATGCATGGATTCTAAGAAGATGGAAGCAATCCTCAACTGAGAGACATCAGTCTTGATAAAAGAGACTAGAAGCTTTCTAGAATTCATCAACTTCTATCAAAGATTCATCAAAGACTTCTTCAATATTGTACAACCACTGACAGATCTGACTCAGAAAGACACTGTATTTCAATGAACTGACAAAGCAGACACAGTATTCAAAAAGCTGAAGTGTATGTTCACAAACACCTCAATGCTGCAATCATTCAATTCAGATAAGTATACAATTCTCAAAACAGACACCTCAGATTATGTAGTAGATGAAGCACTAATGCAATATGATAACAAAGATATTCTATAACTCTGTGTCTTCATCTTGAAAAAGATGTCATCTGCTGAATGCAACTACAAGATCTACAACAAGAAGCTTCTAGCAATCATACAATGTCTCAAAGAATGAGAGTCTGAACTTATGAGTGTTGAGAAGTTTGAGATTGTTATCAATCATAAGAACTTAGAATACTTCACAATCATTTGTAAGCTTATCAAGAGATATATGTGTTGGTCATTGTTTCTTAGCTGTTTTTCATTCACAATTTGTTATCAATCTGAAGTAGAGAACACTCTTGCAGATGCTCTGTCTCACTGAGAACAAGATATGCCATCTGATGATCTAGATGATAGATGAAAACACTGAGAGCATCAGTTAATCAACTTCACAATCATAGAAAGTTCTACACAACCAGATGAACCCCACATACATATCAACCAGTCTCAAGCTCAAGAACTCTCACTCAAAGAACAATGAAGACTAGCAGCAGAAGCAGATGAATTCTGACAGCAAGTCATCAAAATCATATAAAGTAAAGCATCTCAATTCTCTGCAGATGTATACCCAAGAACAGATATCTCAGCATATTCAATTGATGATGACAACTGCTTATGCTTTCAAGATAGATGATGGATCCTCAATTCAGAATCTCTACAAATACAGATCATGCAAGAAATTCATGACTTGCTGATGACTGAGCACTCAAAACATGAAATTATGTACAACATTGTTGTCTGAGAATTCTACTGATCAGATATGTCAAAAGACATACATCAGTTCATACACAACTGTGATTGCTGCAGCTCAGTGATAGTATGATGTGAATGCTGAAAAAGAATACTGAAGCTTCTATCTGTCTCTGATCAAACTTGACATGATATAGCTATTGATTTTGCAGTTTTCTTACTCAAAAGTGGAGGTTCTATGAACATTCTAGTCATTGTCAACTGACTCAGTAAGAATGTAATACTACAGCTCTGTGACAAGATGAACATTGAAGTAGTTGCAGATGCCTTCATCAGAAGCTCATTCTATCATATACACAGTCTGCTTTCATTCATTGTATCAGATAGAGACAGTCAATTCATCAGTGCACTCTGAGCTCATGTATGTCAATTATTAAGAATCAAACAAAAGTTATCAACAGCATATCACTCAGAGACTGATGAAGCTACTGAGAGAATGATATAAATGATAAAGAATATTCTTCATAAGTTCTGCAATTACACACAAGACAACTGAAGCAATCTGCTGTTATATGCTGAGATTGTGATTAACAGTTGAGATTTCACTATGATAGATGTAAGCTCATTCTTTCTTCTATACAGATACAACTTAGAGGTTCTGAACTTTCCTGAGACTCTCCAAGAAACCGCACACACCCACAGCCTCATACAGATGGCAGAGAACATTGTGAGCAAGCTGAAGAAAGCTCATAAATGAGCAGAAGCTTCAATGATCAGTGTTCAGCAAGATTATAAGAATCAAGTGAACATCAGAAGAAGTTCTGTGATCTGATATTATATAGAAGACAAAGTCTGATTGAATCTCAAGAACATAAGAACAGATCACTCCTCACATATACTAGATTATCATCACATCAAGTATACAGTGAAAGAAGTGCTAGACACACACAATTATCAACTCAACACCCCATCTGGCATTCACAATGTCTTTCATACAAACCTGCTCCAACCCACAGCTGAGGATTCATTCCCCTCACAGAGAACCTTCAATTGACAGCCACCCACCATTGTAGAAGAAGACAATGAACTCAAGTGGGAAATCAAAGCAATTCTTGATGATAGAATCAACCATCACTGCTGTGAATATCTTGTCAAATGAGTAGGATACAATCATCCAACCTGGGAACTCACATTCATCTTGAAGGACACCACCGCCCTCGACATCTACAAGTCCTCACTCACTCTGATAGAGGGGGATAATGTGATGGGTTAGCATCTGTTAGTAATTAACTTATGCAATCAACTCCTCTTCTGCATTCACTCATTTCTGGCTGTTGTGATTTTGTGTAACTCTTGATGTTCTTTCACTTCATGCTCTGCACTTGTGTAGTTTCTAACAATTCTTCTGTGTAGCTCTTAACATTCTTCTGCTTCATGCTTCACACTTATATAGTCTCTAATGATTCTTCTGTGTAGCTTCTTACATTTCTCCACTCTGTGTTCTGCATTTGTGTAGTCTCTAATGATTCTTTCATATAGCTTCTTACATTCTCTCACTCTGTGTTCTGTGCTCATGTAGTCTCTAATGATTCTTCCATGTAGCTCTCAATGATTCCCCCACCCCACATTCCACACTCATATAACTTCTAACAACTCTTACATATATCTCTTAATGTTCTTCCACTTCATGCTCCACTGTGGAGTGGCTTCTGATATTCTTCCACTCTGAACTTTTCTCTATAAGAACCCTCTTTGTACAACCTTTTCTTCTGATTTCTTTTCTCTTTCTTTTCTTAATCAATTCGTAATCTGTAATTAGGATAGTACCAAATCATTAATCGAAGTACGCCTGTTACAATAAATGCTGAAAAGAGATACTGAAGTTTTTATCTGTCTCTGACTGAATTTGATGTGATATAGCTATTGATTTTGCAGTTTTCTTATCTGAAAGTGGAGATTCTATGAATATTCTAGTCATTGTTGATTAGACTGACCAGTTTGTTTGTTTGTTTGTTTGTATTGATTTAACATCCCAGAGAAAACACGGGCAGCACCCGTGTTTCAGAAGCCTTTCAAAGGGCATGAAGATGTGCTATGCTGAAGAGATTTCTATGTACACAGAGAGAAAGAAAACAGAATTCAGATGACAACTCTTGAGAAGACTCAGCTCATTGAAAAGGGTTTTACTGAGCTGTGTATTTATTTCTGATCTGATGTATGATCATTCATGGTGGAGCTATAGTGTGGTTTCTGAGGGAAACTACTGCTGCTGTGTCTGAAAGGCTTTACAGTGAATGAAGAGAGATAACTCTCTCAGTTGATTCAAGAACTGTCTATACTTCTAACAGCAGAGAAAAGACAGATGAGATAGACAAAAGAAAAAAGAAAAAATAAGTGTTCTGAAAAGAAAAATAAAGAGAAGAGTAAAGAAAAAACTGTGTCTCTCATGACATCTTGCAATCACATAATCCAGCACAAGTCTGAGAGAAGAGAGAGAAGAGAGCACTGAAGAAGATTGTAAGAAAAAAAAAGTGAAGAGAGACAGAAAGAGCAGTGAGAAGAGAGAAGAAGAGTGTATACTTGCAGCTGAGAGTATATCAACTGAGTCAGCATACAAACTGTACTGATTACACCACAGCTAGTTGAAACAGATGAGCTCATTATGCTGATTTAATCATTTGCATCAGTTGAACTGATTGAACTGATTGAACTGATTGTATCAATTGTATCAATTGTACTGTTTGTATCAATTGAATCAGTTGAATCAATTGTATTAATTGAACTGATTGAACTGATTGTATTGTTTGTACTGATTGAATCAATCAAGCTGATTGTACTGATTGAACTGATTGTACTGTTTGTACTGATTGCATTGATTGAATTTATTGTACTGATTGAATCAGTTGTATTGAATGTTGTGCTATCTGTACTGTCTGTATAGACTTGGAACTGCTGTGAAGAGCTGTCAGATGATGTGTGTTCAAACAGCTGTGTTATCTCATACAGTACTGTGTGTAGAACTGTGTGCAGCCAAGCAGTTCTACAAAGTCTGTAGAGATCAGAGACTCTAGATAGACAACAGCTGTTGTTCAGTTGTGTGGCTGTGCTGCTGATCTCTTGAGTCAGTGAAGAAAGTGTCTCTGTAAGTGTCAACAGAGTATCAAATGTTCTGAGCTTTTGTTGTGTCCACAGATATAGATGAGTCTCACATCTGTATGCTGAAAGTATCTGTGATATCAGAAAAAGTTTTTATAAGAGAAGCAGAGTGTGAGTCAGTGATGAAAAGCATGCTGTGATATGATGAGCTTCAGAGAAGTCTTTACTTAATATTTCACAGTCAGTTTGCTGAATCTTCAGCTCTGATATCAGTCAGAGAGCTTTTCACAGACTCTGCTTCATCACTCTCACTCTGTCTCTTGACTGAGCTGCTTGATCACTGTGCAGATCTCACTGACTGTGGGTATGATCTTGAGTTTATAGACTGAGACTGTAGTAGATGAGATCATCTGCTTAGTCAGACAGTCTACTTTCTCATTACTCTCTATTCTCATATGCTCAGAGGCTCATTTCAGATTCACACTATATTATCTAAGAAGCTCATAACAGCAGCTGTAGATTCAGTTCAAGAAAACTACTGCACTGCTCTGTATATCTCAGATGACTGAGATGTTGTCAAGACAGAGTCAGATCTGAGAGTTGATGCTGTCATCTATGATACAGAGTAGAAGCTTCACCACACACTCTAATGCACAGCAGATGTCAACTGTCTCAGTGTTGAAGATATGTGATATAGAGCTCAGTGCAGCTGAGAAGCTGATCAGCTGTTTGTTTCTCTGATAGACTATGAAGTTATAGTCAATCTATCTGCTGTTGTCAAGGATCTGTTCTGATTCATCTGAGAAAATATATAGATCTATTGAAGATTGACTTCTTCATCATTTCTTGAATATCTGAGCAGCACTTTTTTTGTCTACATTCTCTGTGAAATCTGTCCCACATCTCTCTGAGTAGTGTGGAATGACAAGTGTGAATCTATTGACTGCAGACAGCAGCATCTTCAACCTCTGAATTTTGATCTTTGAATACTGCTGAGTTTCAGCCTCTCTTTTATATGTGATTATTGAGAAAGCTATTCATGAAGTCAGTGAATGTCTCTCATTCATCATCTGAAGCTTTGTTGTGAAATGTATTTTGATCTTCTTCAGAGCTATCATTGCTGATGAAAGCTCAGCATTTCAGTATAGAGTTGCAATGAATGTTGTATGAAAAACTGAAAGAACTTCTCTGACTGTTATGATAAGCATCTTCTCAATTGTTCTTATATATTATTTCAGACAGAAGCTGATCTCTCCACTTCTGTCTGTGTGTCTTGCTGACTGTGTGCAGCTGCTGTACCAGATCTCTGTGTTATAGAGCAGTAAAAGAATCATGCAGATAGTGATCATCTTTCACAGAGCATCTGCTGAAGACTCATCTCTGATCTTCTCTAGATTTTGAATATACTGAGCCACAGCTCTTGTCTTCTTTGTCTGAGTAGAGATATATGATCTTCAGATAAATCTTCTGTCAAAGTGTACACTCAGTCAGTAGAGTACTGACTTCTGTTCAGCTGAAACAGTGACAGAATGTATGATCAGATTCTCTGACATAATTACTGATGATATTTCATTGTGTCACTTTCTTATGAGATGAATCATCTCAAGTTTCTCTGATGCAAAGACCATTTTGTTTGTCTCCTCTCATCTCAGAATACTCTGTATATCATGACTGAGAAGAATAGCATTGCTGTTAAGTGAGTGTGTAGCTTATCAAGTATTCAGATCATCTGTATAGTCAAAGTATAATTCTGAATTCTGCCACAGCAGCTCTGTCAGATATAGAAGAAACAATATTGATGACAGAGAAAATCTCTATAATGTATCACATTGCATCTGATGTGCTGCTGTGATGATTCTCTTCAGCTGAATCTGAGCTCTGCATTCAGTGAGAAAGCTGTCAATGAGTTGTAGCAGCTTGCATAATCATCTCTGTTGTGTCATTCACTGAAGCAGTCATCTGCACAGCACAGCATCAAAGACACTCTGCATATTCATTATGATCATGAATATCTTCTTGTTTTATGTGAAGACTGTCTTCATCTCATGAGTGAAAGCAGCTATCAGATTCATTGCTGATTGTCTGAGCAGCATCTCTTCATACTGCAAGCTGACTACATTATGAATGAGTGCTGTGTACATCAGTCATCTTGCAACAATGCATTTCAGCTTCTTGAAGATTACTGAGAGAAGAGTAATGAGTCTTCAGAAGCAGACTGAGCTTCTATTTCTCTTATCTATTTTGAATATCATTGTCATCTCTGTCAGCTTTCAGATTTGTGAGAAGTAGCAGAGTCAGAGACAGCAGTTGTATAGCTGCTGTACAAAGAGAGATATATACTGTCAGTATATCTTGAGCAGCTGCACTGTGATTTCATCTGTGTCTGAAGAGATACTCTGTACTTCAATGATATTGCACTCTACCTTCTTCATCTCAACTCAAGAGTTTCAGAGCAGATTTCTCATACTGCTTCAGTGCTCATCATTCAATGAATTGTATTTCAGATCATCAGCTGAGTTGTATCACTTCAGAATGATTTGCTGAAGTGTCTCAGCTTTGACAGCTGTCTCTTCTATAATCTGATTCTCAATCATCAGAGAAGATGCTCTGAGATTGAGTTTCAGCTCATATCATACTATCATCTGATACAGATCTCTGTCATCTCTGATCTCATTGATCATCTGTCTTCAGTATACATACTTGATCTTGCACACTGTGTTCTTGAACTGATGCTTTGTAGTCTCTGTCTGATGAGTGATGAGCTCTCAATACACTCTTCAGCAGTCTGCTGTTCATCAGAGAGCTGTAGTCTGCTTTTATTGCACTGACTTGCTGACTGTCTGAGCTGCAGTCAGAAGATTCTGAATGAAGTATCAGATCAGATCATCAAGCTATACTGCATTCTCAACTCTATCTGAATAAGATATGTTCACTATGAGATCTCTGATAAGATCTGCAAAGAGCTTCAGCTGAGAGTCTGTAATCTTGATCTGAGCTCTGCTCTGCTGTGTCTGAGATGTTGTCAGTAGTATAGTAATTATAGACTGATGATCTGAGCTGCAGTGTAAATCTTAGTGCACTGAAGTGGAAGCAAAGATCACATTGAAGAAGATGAAATCAATTATATAGTCTGCTATATAAGTTGAAATATCTATCTCTTTCACAAAGTTCATCTCATGTTCACTGATTCACTGAACAAGCTCCCCTTCTCAGTGCAGATTTGCTGCCTCTGATTCAAAGACATCATATTGTATGTTAAAATCCTCATCCACTAAACAGTGAGCTGATGAGCTCAAATTGATTAGATAGTTCATGACTGTGTCTGTCTCAGACTGTCTGTACACATTGAGAATGTGGCAGTCATTGACACTGATTCACAGCAGATCTCTGTTTTGCACAGATTGATGTTGCTGTACTCTTATCTTTGAACTTTTGTGTACATATATCATGATCTGAGATCTCTTCTCCTCTTGCTGCTTCAGATTAGTGTCATCTCAGCAGTCTATAAATGCAAAGCACTCATATGCTGAGTGATTAGAAGTTTTGATGTCAGAGTGTGTGTAAGACTTCTGTATACAGATCACTTCACAGCTCTGCTTGAAAGCAAGCTGTAGAGCTGCTGTATAACAGAGAGCTGCTCTGACTGTATTTACTCAAAAGATCTATAGAGAGTGATTTTTCTACTGATTGTTTCTGCAGCATCAGCTGCATCACTGATGTTGATGTTCTAGTATAAAAAGTTACTTGATGAGCTGCTGTCAAAATTCATCTGTAGAATGAGATTGAAGAGTTTCAGATCTGTTGTCTGCATGCTGAGACTAGACTGCTCTTTAACTGCTTGACTATACTGCTGCTCTGCTGTGTGAGCTGAGTGTTGTTTGATGCAGATCATCTGTCAGATGACATTCTTTTCACTGATGAAGCTCTGAGTAGCCATCCACTTGTGAGGTGCTAGCTCAGTGAGCTGTGTTGACTGAGTTGATTAAGTGAATGATATAGATATCATCACTGCAATCATTGATGCTGACTGTGCTGATGATGATTGCTGCTTCTGAGCATCTCTGTGATATCTGTCATCAAGATGATGAACAGCTGCTAGCTTCTTTTAAGTTAGATGTCTGAGAATGCTGTTCACACATCTGAGCACAGCAGAGCAGTGCTGATGCTCAGCTGAGTAGAGTTGACAGCAGTTGATACACTGTGATGCTCTCTTACACTTCATATTTGTTGACTTCTTGTGCTGACTTGTGGGCTCACTGCAGTTGAAGCATCTCATTAGTTGTGTATACTTTAGTGAGTGACAGTATCTCTGACATTCTGAGTCATATCTCACTGTCAATGATCTTTTCTTGATGAGTCTGGCTCTCTCACTGACATTGAAGAGTGAGAAGTCTTTCACTGAGATGAGAAAGAAGACAATTTATATAATCTTCTTCATCTTGAAGTTCACTTCATGTTGTGAGAGTTGACAGCTCACTGATTTTATCTTTGTCTGAGTCAGAATCTCTCTCTCAATCATCTTATCTGTGGGGATTTTTGTCTCTTCTCAGTTCTGAATGAATTCTGAAACTTCTGAGATAGTATAATTGTACCACTGCTCTGATAGCTGAATCTCTGTGATGTCAAGAACTTCACAGAGAGTAGTCACTGTCTTCTCAATGATCAGAGCATTGTATATATCTCTGTTGTTTGATGTGATCACTCAATCTGTTCTGATGAGCTTCATCTTCAGCATATTAGTCATATTCTTCATCCTCTGAATATTTGCAATGATCATCTGCTGCACAGCATATGACTGCAGTCAGATAATCTGTTTCTCTGACTAAAGAATGATGAGAATTCATGAGTTCTTCTGCTGTTTTGTGTTCTCTGTGAGACTTCTTGATTGACTGATGTTCTTGAGCTGCAGATCAGCTCCACTAGCTCTGTCAGCTGAGAAAGCTGCAGTTTTGACAGAAATAGCTTCAGAGAGAGCAGAATTTTTTCTCTTCTGTATGATGCTTACTCAGATAGTCAGCTCTTTTGCAGTTGTTTTTGCTGAATTTGACTGTGAGTGAGTGTTCAGAGCAGCACTCTTTCTCAGAGTTGATGCTGTATTCAGATCTGCTGTCATATATGCAATGAATTTTTCACAGAAGACTCAGACAAAGTTCTGACTGACTGACTGCTTCTTCTTCTCAACTCAGTTGTTCAGAGTCTTTGTTAATCTAATAAGAGTCTTCTGCTGCAGATTCTGTTGCTGTTGAGCCTTCTCAAACTACTTCTGTAGCTGAGAGATGACTGTGAGAATGCTGTCACTGATTTCTTTGAGAACTGAAGAAGACATTGTAACAGTCTTTCTCTGTCTCTTATCAGTCTTTTCAGTAACAAAATTGACTGATGACTCTGGCTTCAGTGATCTGATGTAGGCTGTGTTGATGTTCTTGAGTGGATGGGAGGATGTTGAGAGCTTCATGACCACTCAACCTGTGCAGTACACACATATAGAGTAATCACAGAGAGTGTGTGATGATGTTGAATGAGTTGAAGGGTTAAAATTATATGAAAAACAGTTAGAAAATGGAAAAATTCAAATGTATCCCTATGTTTGTGGGTAGTTGTAAGGATGTTAGGCTGGCCGGTGGGATCATGAATTTCACATTTGATTTGATTTGGTTTGGTCCCAGTCCATTTCTTGGCGTGATTTCCAGTGGGACCAGGATCAGAATGGGAGTGTAAAGAGATCAAAATTTTCAGAAATGAAGTGTAAAAGAATCAGATTTAGATCTAACATGACTATTATAAGATCAACAAAATTTATTATTCCATGCAAAGTGACTGACTATAAAAAATAAGAATATGACCTGGGACTGATTATGATTTTAGCTCAAGTTTGGTCCCATTCTGATGATTATGTAATACATGACAATTGATAATGATTATTGATAATGCTCACAAGCTCATTAATACTATATACAATCACACTCAATTTTTTTCTTCACTATATCATTGAAAGAGAATTCTGTCATAATAGAATTCTTATCAACAATTTCTTTTTCTTTTCTATGCTTAATCATCATCAATTTCTTTACAGTTTCTTCTTGCAATTGATCATGACAATAGTGACAAATATCTCAACTTGAGTTAAACTTTCTCTCCATATCAACTTCTGTCAATGGAATTGTCAGAATATTGTGTGTCATCATTGTCACTGTTGAATACTGACTGCTGATCATCCTTCACAGATCTAAAATAGATTTTCCTTTGATATTAACAGAATCATCATATAGATAGTGATCAAATTCAGTGTTGCAAGAATTTTGTTTACTCAGATTTTCAGCAGCAATCAATAAGTGCAAATTCTTAATCAATAAATATTAGTAACAGATTAATATCAATATCTCAGTGAGTATTATAAAAAACAAAGTTACTAATCAAAGAATCATGCTCTATTGACTCTTCAATTTGTGTATTATTCTGTTTATATTGTCAATAGTTGTTGTTGTAGTATGTTCAAGCTATATCAACATAGATTTGTTGTTCTTCCACCATTCAATCCTCAGAAGTATATGCATTGATTTGACAAGAGAAATCAAATACAGCAGCAACAGCATAGTAATCAGCAAATGATTGATTGATTCTCATATAATACTCTGCAAGTTTGTCTCAAGCTCTTTCAATTACTGCAGAAATAACTCTATCTCAGAATTGCTCTTCTCATACACAAATTATCTGAGTTTTCAAATGAGTAAATAAACTGTTGTATATTCATCAAGAAGCTTGCATCATTGATGTTACTGTAATAGACACAGTCTTTGTTGTTTTGTAAAAGATAAACAACAGTTCAACAACATATTTTAACTGTGCTCACTCTGTATCAGAAAGTTTCAGAGCATGAATCTTCTCTCACTCAGAATTCTGAACTCAATGATTCACAGCATCTTTTAGTCAAAGTGCTTGAACTGTCATCTTATAGATAGAACTTCACTGTGTTTGAATATCTTGTATCATATTAAGAGAAGGAACTGAGCTGTGTGTGGCTTGAATATTGTGGAATTGTTGTTGTTGTTTGAGAGAAGTACTGATTGCATTGACAATGTGATGAATCTAAAAAAGATAATGAGATAGTTAGCAAATTGATCAATTTTCACTGAAGCATTATCAAATATTATTATCTTGTGAAGAGTTGATGAGAATGTGATATGAGTAACAATTTCAACATCATTCTCATCAAAACAACTGATCAGTTCTGTGTTTTCAGATTCAATATTCAGGCCTTTAACCAATGCTTGAACAACAAGCTGAATAATGTGTGCAATACAGAGAATATGTTCATGTTTATCATTTCATTTATACAATATCAGTTTTTGTTTCAGACTCTGCATTATAATCAAGTTGTTTGCTGCATTGTCTGTCATGATTGTGAGAAGATCTGATGAAATATCTCAGTAATCATTTTTAATGATTGTCATGAGAATATCAGTCATATATTCATCTGTATGACTGCTCTTCAATTGTTCAAAGTCAATCAATTTCTCTTTATAATTTCAATCCTCATCAATGAAATAACAAACTGCACTCAAAAAGAATAGATTGTTGATGCTTGTTCATGCATTCACTGTCAGTGATATCTTCTGTTGTTTCTTCAACAGAAGTTCAAGTTGTCGCATATCATTGTTGTAATGTGTATTCAGAGAAGAGTGGAGACTGGATTGATGAGGAATTTGAATATGTAAATTAAGCATTTGAAGTAAAGTTCAAAATTCTGAGTTCTCAACAGCATGCAGTGAAAGATTCAAGAATATATATAGATATAGAAGTTATTCTCAAAAGTTGTCTGATGAAAGAGTTGAAATTGAAAGATTGACATCAGTTTGTTGTTGTTTTCACATGTTTTCCTGCAAAATAGTACATAAGTGTTACCAAATATTGTTATCATTAATGAGAGTAGATGATATAAGTATCAGTTCATGAAGAATATTCTGATGTTTTTCTCTAAGCTGTAGACAATCAGCAGATTTCAAATGTTGTGTGATTTCTTCTGATCCATGTTCACTTCAGAATGGATGTTTTTGTATGGAGTTGTAATGATTACAGCAGAGAAATGACTCTTCAGTGATCTTCACAGCAACTTATTGAAAGTTTTTTCATAGATCTTCTTGTTGTCTATGCTGACTTTTTCATAGATTGTGTTGTTTTTCATCATCAAGAAAAAAGAAAGTGTGCATTCATCAGACTTGAAAGAGCTCATCTTGTGAGGATTTGTAAACAACATAAATTGTTTGATCCACTCTTATTTCTATAAGATCTTGAATCTTCATTAAAGAAGATGATGAATTCTCTGATTCAGCAATTACTGAAGTTGCTATGATGAATATAAATGATGAGAAATTATATGTGGAATGAATTCTGAGGATAATAAAGTTAAGAAATTTGTTGAGTTTTTTTTTACTCCCTTTTCATTAACCCACTCTAATTGGTTAGAACACTAGTAGAATATATTTATAAACAACAACAAAATTATGATAAAATAGAAAAGAATGATAATTAAAATATTAAAGATATTATTAAGGTTTATATGAAAAGTTGATTCATTAGATATATTATCTATCTCTAATATATCACAATTCCACAGTATGAATTTATCACCTTTCATTGTTTACTGATACTATATGTAAAGTCACACACACCTTACAGTATACATACACATATATATATATATATATATCATGAGCATAATATCACTATGATAATATATTCTCACAACAAAGAATTGCATAATGTAAAATATCAAATAAAAAATTTGTAATCTCTGACAGATAATAATACAATTAATTTAACAAAAATATTAAAAAATAAATATGTAAAAAAAAAAATTTTTTCTTAGATCATTTTCTCTTCTTTTTCAACTTTCTTCTTCTTCTTCTTCTTCTTCTTCTTCTTCTTCTTCTTTTTTTCTTTCTCTTCATTCTTCACAATTCAATTCTTTTTTTTCTTCTTCTTTCTCTTCTCCTTCTTCTCATCTGAGAAAACAATCATCTCAAAACCCTTCTCAGCTATCTTCTCAGATGAGAGAGAATCTTTCTCTCTTTTCATCAGATTTACTTGAGCTTTAAAGTTCTGCATCTTCTGATCTGCTGTCTCAGATTCTATCTCTGCAGCAAGCAAATTAGCATGCTCAGAAAGCAATACTATCTTCTCAATATTCTGAATCATTGAGTGTATACAAAATCTAAACAAGGTCTCAATGCTCTGATTCTTTTCAGAAGCCTGCTAATCAATTAGACAACAGAATCATTATCAAAAAGCATTATCAATGAATATATTCAAAATACAATCTATCAGCTTGAGCTTCTTTGTCTCACAAACAAACACATCTTCAATCTTCTTCTGACAGCACTTTTTCACAGTCATCATTTTCTCAGCTCTCTCTCTTTTTATCTTGATCTCAAATCATTTTCATGAGTGCTTCTGATTTCAGTGCTGCTGTATGAGCAACTCCACTGCTTCCTTCTTCAACTTCTCACACATTGAATCATCAGCATCATTTCTTTCATAATATTAGTCAAATTTCAGCAGAAGTGTTACTCAAAATTGTTATCAATCTACTTCATTACAGAGTTTTTTCAAGACAATATGACATATCTTGTAGTCAGTCTTTTCATACTTGAAGGATTCTTTCTCTTCTCTCTCAAGATGATGATAGTGCTCACATGTCTTGATGATATACAGAGCCATCAAATGTTTCTTGAAGAAGAGAACAGATATGTTTTCAGCAGAAGAGAAGAAGAGAAACATGTTCTAATTATGATGATGAAGATTTCTAGAGAAAATAATATATTCTTTTTATAAGTTACTATCCACACAGAAATGTGATGGAAAGAACAGAGATATATCAAAGAATTCAAGAAGAAAGAAAATCTACTTCTATATATTATGAGAAATTACATGTCTTATAGCAACACTGTTTGCATTTTTGTGCTACTTGTTGATATCACATGCTGCATGCACTCTGCAAGTTATATTATGGCTGAATGCAGATGAGATGTTTCTTTGTTGCTATAGAGATTATTTGCATATACAATCTCTCAGTTTAATATCTATACATGTTTTTCTTTTTCTTTGTTCTTTCTCTCTTCTCTCTCTAACCCATCATAATTCTGCAGCAGTATGTTAACTATTAAAAGCAATATGAATATCTCAATGTTTTCTGCAAATGAATACTGATTGATTAATTGATTTTATCTAGTAAATTCATTGCCACAAGTCTCTGTTCTTTCTTCTCTGAAATCTATGCATCTATTCTCTGCACTCATTCTCTCTCACTCTCTGATTCCTCTTCTCTCATTTCTCAATTTCTTTCCCCCCTCTCAACAAAAAAAATGGTCTGTGATAAGAGTATCTCTCATCAGAGAGCAATGCCAACAACTGCTACTTTCCACAAGACAGTATATGAGCAGCAAGTGGTGGAGTGGGAAGCAGTCTGAGCCCACTATTACAAGCAGCATCCCAATGCTTGCTGTGCTGTGTGGGAGGTGTGCAATCCCCATCTTTGTATGAAAAAAGTGGATAAGCAGAGTATGAAATTCAAAGTAACATTTTTTGATAACACTAGATACTGATATGAAAGTAGAAGCTATCTGTGAGATTCATTATTATCAGAAGTCTGAGAATCTCATTTTTCTCAAGATCACATTTGCACATCTTGTTCAGAAGATTGATGAAGAAAAGTATTACTTTCAGTGTTCTGCTCTCAATGCTCTTCAAGTTGTCATGAAGACAATGTTGGTCACACTTTTTGAGTGTATGATATCATGTGAAAACAGATGTAACAATATCTCACTAATCATTTTATAGATGATCTTAAGACTATGATTCATTGTGAGTGAATGACTCTCACTGTGAGAGATATTAGATTAATGGTGAAGATCACTGAAGAATTAAGTAGTAATTTTTTTAATGATTATAGATTGAAAAAATGAGTTTTGTTTTATTTTTATTTTTTTTTTTTTCATTATTTTTTTTTTTGCTGGAGATTTTTGTTTTTTTTTTTTTTATAATATTCTCAGTTGTTGTTTTTGTTTTTGTTTTTTAATTTTCAAAATGTCTACAGGCATATAATGATATTTCTGTTGTGACATCAAAAAGATAATGATATTTGGTAACACTCACATCATAATTAGCTACCATCCAGTATAAAGATATATGTATTATGTAATTATGGGTAAGTCATGATTCTGTTTGGTCCCATTTTGTAAAATGGGATCAAACAGAACTGTGACTCAGAAATCAAGATAAGAACAGTATTCAGAATCTAAATATTTCTCATAAACAGTGAAATGAAATCAGAGCTATAATACAAACAGTGTAAAGTGACTGATTTGAAAAACAATATATGGGACCAGGATCAAAATATATGAGAATGGAACCAATGCTAAAATTGATCATGGTCCCATGCACGGTCACACGGTCAGTCTATTGTTGATTGACTCAGCAAGAGTGTAATACTACAGTTCTGTGACAAGATGAATACTGAAGTAGTTGCAGATGTCTTCATCAGAAGCCTGTTCTATTGTATATATAGTCTGTCTTCATTCATTGTATCAGATAAAGACAGTCAATTCATCAGCACACTCTGAGTCTGCATATGTCAATTATTAAGAATTGAATGAAAGTTATCAACAGTGTATCACTCAGAGACTGATGAAGCTACTGAGAGAATGATATAAATGATAAAGAATATTCTTCATAAGTTCTGTAATTACACACAAGACAACTGAAGCAATCTGCTGTCACACACTGAGATTATGATTATCAGTTGAGATTTCACTACAACAAATGTAAGCTTATTCTTTCTTCTACACAGATACAACTTAGAGATTCTGAACTTCTCTGAGACTCTCTGAGAAACTGTGTACACCCACAGCCTCATACAGACAGCAGAGAACATCATAAACAAGCTGTAGAAAGTCTGTGAATAAGCAGAAACTTCAATGATCAGTGTTTAGTAAAATTATGAGAATCAAGTAAACATCAGAAGAAGTTCTGCAATCTGATATTATATAGAAGATAAAGTCTGACTGAACTTCAAGAATATAAGAACAGATCACCCCTCACATACACTAGATTATCATCATATTAAGTATACAGTGAAGAAAATGCTAGACACACACAATTATCAACTCAACACTCTGTCTGACATCCACAATGTCTTTCATACAAACCTGCTTCAACCCACAGTTGAGAATTCATTCCCCTCACAGAGAATCTCTGATTAACAGTCACTCATCATTGTAGAAGAAGACAATGAACTTGAGTGAGAAATTGAAGCAATTCTTGACAATAGAATCAATCATTGCTGCTGTGAATATCTCATCAAATGAGTAGAATATGATTGTCTGATCTGGGAATCTGTATTTACCTTGGAGGACACTGCTGCCCTTGACATCTACAAGTCCTCACTCACTCTGATAGAGAGGGATAATGTGATGGATTAGCATCTGTTAGTAATTAACTTATACAATCAACTCTTCTTCTGCATCTGCTCATTTCTGACTGTTGTAATCTCATGTAATTCTTGATGTTCTTCTGCTCTGTGCTCTGTGCTTGTGTAGTCTCTAACAATTCTTTCATATAGCTTCTAACATTCTCTCACTCCATGTTCTGTGCTTGTGTAGTTTTCAACAATTCTTTCATATAGCCTTCAATGATTCTTCTGCCTCACACTCTGCACTTATATAGTTTCTAACAATTCTTTCATATAGTTCTCAATGATTCTTCTGTCTCATGCTTCACACTTGTGTAGTTTCTAATGATTCTTCTGTGTAGCTCTTAACATTCTTTCACTCTGCACTCCACTGTGAAGTGACTTCTGATATTCTTTCATCTCAAAATTCCCTCTATAAGAACCCTCTTTGTATGATCTTTTCTTCTGATTTCTTTTCTCTTTCTTTTCTTAATCAATTTGTAATCTGTAATTAGAATAGTATCAAATTGTTAATTGAAGTATGTCTGTTACAACATATTCTGTACAGTGAGCTATCTTCTTTGATCATATAAAAGAGATAACTTTTCTATAATATTATGTACAATGACAGTGTAATAGATGCAACAGAGATATCTATATTAGAAAATAGCTATATGATGATAGAAGAACACAGAACACATCAGAATTAATGAGAATGAATATAACACACAATATTATAGACAGCTGTAGAGTATGATGATTGTCTATATAATACTCACTGATATCTGTAGATATTAGAAGATCAGTGATTAGCTTTGAATAATAGAGATTGCTATCTTTTTAACATTCTATATATGTACTTCATACTACTTTTATAATTACATCTAGAATCATCTCTTACAATTCTAATTGCTCTAAACTTTATTTGAGTGATCTGTTGTTACACACATCTACAATAAAGCATGCAATGTTAGTTAAAACATGTAATGTTAGTTAAAATATGTAAGATGATCTCAATATATACAAGATTTCTTGAAAATCAATCTGAATCCTCTACTGTCTTCAATGATCACAATGCATGTTTGCAATAGTTGAATGATTAAATTTGTGAATGAAAGCAGTAATTAACTATTCTGCATGCACAACAGCAGCTCAACAAGTTGAAAGCACAGATTTATAGAGATACTCTTATTGAATCTCAATTAACTCAGAATATCACCACAGAATCACTGCAAAATTGATCTGTAAATGATACAGATGATGATAATGAAACACCACTGAGATTAGAGATTAAGAACTATTATCAAGAAAAAAATATATTAGAATTCAAGAACTATAAAGATTGCATATTGACTCTCTTTATATATCATCATCAGTATTATTGAAAGAAAGAATACAAGATAAATGATGCTAAACTCTATCTTAACACTCATATTAAGCAGAAATGATTGAATTTTGTATCATTATATAAGAAATATGAAGAAGCAATATCATTGACTTTTGATGATATACTATCACATCTAGAAATGCAAATTAACAATCCACAGAATCAGCACTGATTGATAAGTCAAAAGTTTCAAAATATAAAGCAATAAGAATAACAATTGATACACAATTTCTCTAAATATCTCAAAGACTGAGAATACTACTTACTCTCATATAGTGAAAAACAAAGAATGAATAACTTGTGTAGTAAGATGTTGAAAATACTATACACTGAATTTGACTGTTGAAATCAAAAACCTCAGAACTATAAAGAGTTGTTTTGAACTCTACAGATTCTTGAGAAAAATATACTGAAGCAACAGTGTGTTATTTGCAAAGAAAGATCTGTGATATTCATAGAGAATCAGTGTTGTTCTGATAAATCTAGCAACCATCAGAATAAAAGAAAATGAGAGAAACAAATGAGTTCAACTGAACAAATCAAGAAAGATAAATATAACTGAATGAAAAAGTATTCTCACTGTCATAAGAAGAATTATATTACAAATGATTATTGAATATTACATCTTGAAAAGTGCAACCAAGTTTGATAAGTAAAAAATCAACAATTTCAATTATAGAAGCAGCTGCTGCTGTAATAGATGCAACGGAGATATCTATATTAGGAAATAGCTATGTGGCGATAGAAGAACACAGAACATGTCAGAATTAATGAGGAGGGACATAGCACACAGCACCATAGACAGCTGTAGTGTGTGGTGGTTGCCTATATAATGCTCACTGATATCTGTAGATATTAAGGGATCAGCAATTAGTTTTGAATAATAGAGATTGCTATCTTCTTAACATTCTATATGCATACTTCACACTACTCTCATAATTATATCTACAACCATCTCTTACAATTCTAATCACTCATAACTCTATTTGAGTGGTCCATTGTTACACACATCTACAATAAAGCATGCAACATTAGTTAAAACATGCAATGTTAGTTAAAAACACACAAGATGATTTCAACACATGCAAGATTCCTTGAAAACCAATCTGAATCTTCTACTGCCTTCAATGATCACAATGTGTGTTTGCAACAGTTGAATGATCAAATTTGTGAATGAGAGCAGCAATTAGCTATTCTGCATGCACAACAGCAGCTCAATGAGTTGAAAGTGCAGATTTGTGGAGATACTCTCATCAAATCTCAATTAACTCAGAATATCATCACAGAACCACCACAAAATCAATCTGTGAACAATACAGATGATGATAATGAAACACCACTGAGATTGAAGATTAAGAACTATTATTGAGAAAAAAATATGTTAGAATTCAAAAACTATAAAGATCACATATTGACTCTCTTTACACACCACTGCTGATATTATTGAAAGAAAGAATACAAGATAAATGATGCTAAACTCTATCTTAACACTCACATTAAGCAGAAATGATTGAATTTTGTATCATTGTATGAGAAATGTGGAGAAGCAACACTGTTGACTTTTGATGATATACTATCACACCTAGAAATGCAAATTAACAATCCACAGAATCAGCACTGATTGATGAGTCAAAAATTTCAAGATACAAAACAATAAGAATGACAATCAATACACAATTTCTCTAAATATCTCAAAAACTGAGAATACTACTTACCCTCATATAGCAAAGAACAAAGAATGGATAACTTGTGTAGTAAGATATTGAAGATACTATACACTGAACTCAACTATTGAAATCAAGAGCTTCAGAACTACAAAGAGTTGCTTCAAACTCTACAGATTCTTGAGAAAAATATGTCAGAGCAACAATATACTATTCACAAAGAAAGACCTGCAATATTCATAGAGAATCAGTGTTGTTCTGATAAATCTAGCAATCATCAGAACAAGAGAAAATGAGAGAAACAAACAGATTCAACTGAACAAATCAAGAAAGATAAATATAACTGAATGAAGAAGTGTTCTCACTGTTATAAGAAGAGTCATATTGCAAATGATTGTTGAATGTTACATTCTGAAAAGCATAATCAAGTTCAATAAGCAAAAAATCAACAATCTCAATCATAGAAGCAGCTGCTGCATTGAGAATACAAACAATTAAGCTGCAAGATAAACAGTTATTGATAATGAATACATGAATGCTGACAGAAGTGGAATGATTGATGGTGTGAATGTTAGTGAATTCTGACACAGATGCAAACTTTGTATCTCACATCTGAGCATCAAAATATTTTTCAAAGACAGAAGATAAATCAAAAGTAGTGGAAGCAGTTGATAATCATAAGATTAAATCATATAAACAACAAAGAGCTGCAATGAAGATTATCAATGATGAACATGTTCTTTGAAAAAGATTCCACCATTTCAAAGAGGCTGACATTAGCAGATATGATATAATTTTGAGCATGTCATGATTGAAAGCTGTGAACTCTGATATCAACTGGGTGTGAAGATGCTGAATCTATAGAAAAGCATTGAATATTAATCACATACATCTAGATACTGCTAAAGAATTCACAACACTAATTGACAATGGCAATATTATATTCACTGTCTTATCATTACAAGCTGCGAGTGCAGCAACTGAGCCAAATATCCCAGATGATTATAAAGATTATCTTGATGTATTTCAAGAAGACATATCTGATGCAGAACATGCATCTCATGATCATGTCATAGATCTCAAATCTGACAAGAAACCCTCATATCAATCAATATATAACTTATCACCTCAAGAACTCTCTGTCCTTCAAGAATATATTGAAAAGATGTTAGAGAAGAATTGAATACATTCATCCAAGAGCTCAGCCAGTGCATCAGTATTATTCATGTCAAAGAAAGATGGAACCCTGCATCTTTGCATGGATTATCAAGAATTGAATGAAATAACAGTCAAGAATCAATATCCACTGCCCTTGATAAGTGAAATACTTGATAGATTAGCAGATGTCAAAATATATACACAACTGAATATTAGAGATGCATATCACAGAATTCACATATGAGCAGAGAATGAATAGAACACAGCATTTTGAATATGATATGAATACTTTGAATATTTAGTTTTATCTTTTGAACTAACCAATACTTCTGTGATCTTTCAATTTTATATCAACAAAGCCCTCAGTGATCTTTTAGATGTATATTGCATGACTTATCTCAATGATATCATAATCTATTCAAACACACTTGATGAACATATTGTCCATGTTAAGAATGTGCTGGAATGGTTAAGGCGATGGAGACTATATGTCAAACTTAGTAAGTGTACATTCCACACAACAGAAATTGGATTTTTGAGTTTTGTAATTATCATGCAGAGCATTACTGTTGAGAAATACTGTGTTGACACAATTCTAGATTGATCAGAACTGCAAACTATAAATGAATTGCAAATATTTCTAGAATTCATCAATTTCTATCATCAATTTATATACAAGTTCTCAATAATAATGACATGTCTGATCAAATTGTTAAAAGATTACAAAACAAAAAGAGGGAAGAATAACACATCTGTTCAGTTAGACAAAAACTGCAAGCA
Organism: Histoplasma ohiense; assembly: GCA_017607445.1. Taxonomy (NCBI): domain Eukaryota; kingdom Fungi; phylum Ascomycota; class Eurotiomycetes; order Onygenales; family Ajellomycetaceae; genus Histoplasma; species Histoplasma ohiense. The sequence goes on along the minus strand of JAEVHH010000007.1, from coordinate 398,932 downwards.
TGCAATTTTGCAGTTAAAAGAATGCTTTACAAAAGCATCATTGTTGATTTATTTTGATCCACAGCAAAAACTCTGTATAGAAACAGATGAATCTGATGTTGCAATCATCACAGTAATATCACAATTAATGAATGATAATCACTGATATCTGATTGTGTTTTGGTCTAGAAAGCTCACAGAAACAGAAAGACATTATCAAATATATGATTTAGAAATATTGCCAATTGTAGAAGCTTTCAGACAATGACATCACTATTTATATGATAGCAGACACTCAATAACTGTTTTATCTGATCATGTCAATCTTCAGCACTTCATGACAACAAAGCAGCTAAATGAGCATCAGATTCACTGAATAAAAATGCTCTCAGCATTCAATTTTGAAATAGAGCATCATTCTGAAAAAAATAATTCTGCAGATGCATCAAGTTGTTGCTCAGATTTTGTAAAACACACAGCTCTCTTGACAGAGCTCTCTACTCTGCAAGAGAAGCTGTATAAGAGGATTTTTAAATCACTAAAGACAAAAGAAAATACAAAGTTAGATCAATGTATCAAGATGATGTGAAAAGATCTGCAAGCTAATAAAAATTGTTGAGTGAAGAGACTTATAGTCATTGATAACAACAACCTCTGCAGAATAAAGAACACATCTGTGAATGAGAATGAGATTGCAGACATTATGAGATTAAATCTAGAAACTCTGATGTCACAGATTCTAGCTGTCAAGATATTTGAGTTCAAGACAGTCTATCACAAAGAGATAGCTGAATCTATTATTGAACTCTTACTACAGATTCAGAATAGAAATGCTGATACATCTGAACTTTATAGAAGATTAGAGATGAATGACACTAGTATAGATAATCATTCAATCTGAGCAGTAGATAAAGATGATCTGCTCAGAAAAGATGATAAAGTCTACATATCACAAAACAAGATCATAAGACATGAAATAATGAAAATGAATCACAATGATTCTCAAGATGGCCATTTTGAATGTGACAAAATCATCAAAGCAATCAAACACAAGTACTTGTGGCATGATATGAGCAATGAGATTGCAGAATATGTGAGAACTTGCAATATTTATCAACACATCAAGATACCACAGCACAAGCTGTACAGATTGCTACAATCACATTCAATGCCAGATAAGAAATGACATATAATTAGCATAGACTTTATTGAAGATCTGTCAGATAATAAAAAGAGAAGTCAAATCTATAATGCTATTGTTGTATTTGTTGATTTATTCATCAAATGAGCCATAATTGTGCTCACATCTTCAGAGCTAGATGCAGAAGAACTCACAGATATTATTGTATAAAGAATTGCAAAGAACTTTGATCTATCTGCAAATATTATTAGCAACTGAGATTCATTAATAAATAGCAAGTTTTGATTGATATTATGTTATCTGCTTCATATTCAACAAAAATTATCAACAGCATTCCATCTGCAAACCGACAGTCAGACAGAACAATTGAACCAGATGATTGAACATTATCTTCACACATATTGCAGCTATCAGCAAGATAATTGAATAGAATGGATTTCTCTGATGCAATGAGTATATAACAACATCTTTCATGCATTGATAAAAATGACATCATCTGAAGCAATGATTGGCCGATCAACTGAACTTTGCATAGATGTGAAATCCCCAAGCATGAGTGTGTCAAAATTGACAATGAAACAAGTGAAACAGATGAAGTGTAACGGGTGTACTTTGATTAACGATTTGATACTATCCTAATTACAGATTACAAATTGATTAAGGAAAGAAAGAGAAAAGAAATCAGAAAAAAAGATCATACAAAAAAGGTTCTTATAGAGAGAAGTTCAGAGCAGAAGAATATCAGAAGTCACTTCACAGTGAAGTGTGAAGTGAAAAAACATTAAGAGATATGTGTAAGAATCATTAGAAACTACACAAGTGCAGAGCATGAGATGAAGAAATCATTGAGAGCTATATGAAAGAATTGTTAGAGACTATATGAGTATGAAACACAGAGTGAAAGAATGTTAGAAGCTATATGAAAGAATCATTAGAGACTATATGAGTGCAGAGCACAGAGTGAAAGAATGTTAAAAGCTATATGAAAGAATCATTAGAAACTACATAAATACAGAGCACAGAGTGAAAGAACATCAAGAATTATATGAGATCACAACAGTCAGAAACAAGTGAATGCAGAAGAGAAGTTGATTGTGTAAGTTAATTACTAACAGATACTAACTCATCACATTATCCCTCTCTATCAGAGTGAGTGAGAACTTGTAGATGTTGAGAGTGGTGATGTTCTTCAAGACAGACACAGATTCTCAGATTGAACAATTGTATTCTATTCATTTGATGAGGTATTCACAGTGGTGGTGGTTGATTCTATCATCAAGAATTGCTTTGATTTCCCACTCAAGTTTGTTGTCTTCTTCTATGATGATAAATGACTGTCAATTGAAGATTCTCTGTGAGGGGAATGGATCCTCAGCCACAGATCAGAGCAGATTTGTATGAAAGACATCATGAATATCAGATGAGATGTTGAGTTGATAATTGTGTGTGTCTAGCACTTTCTTTACTGTATATTTGATGTGACAGTAATCTAGTATATGTAAGAGATGATTCATTCTTATATTCTTGAGATTCAGTCAGACTTTGTCTTCTATATAGTATTGAGTTGCAGAACTTCTTCTGATGTTCACTTGATTCTCATAATTTTGCTGAGTGCTGATCATTGAAGTTTCTGCTCATTTGTGAGCTTTCTTCAACTTGCTCACAATGTTCTCTGCCATCTGTATAAGGCTGCAGATGTATGCAGTTTCTCAGAGAGTTTTGAAAAAGTTCAGAATCTCTAAGTTATATCTATATAGAAGGAAGAATAAGCTTATGTCTGTTGTGACAGAATCTCAACTGTTAATCACAATCTCAGCATATAACAACAGATTGTTTCAGTTGTCTTGTATATAATTGCAGAACTTATAGAGAATGTTCTTTATCATTTGTATCATTCTCTTGATAGCTTCATCAGTTTCTGAGTGGTATGCTGTTGATAACTTTCATTCAATTCTTAATAATTGATATATATGGGCTCAAAGTGTGCTGATGAATTGACTGCCTCTATCTGATACAATGAATGAAGACAGACTGTGTATACAATAGAACAGACTTCTGACAAAGACATCTGCAACTACTTCAGTGTTCATCTTATCACAGAGCTGTAGTATAACACCCTTGCTGAGTTGATCAACAATGACTAGAATGTTTGTAGAACCTCCACTTTCAGATAAGAAAACTGCAAAATTGATAGCTATATCACATCAAGTTCAGTCAGAGACAGATAAAGTCTTCAGCATCTCTTTTCAGTATTCACATCATGCTGTCACTGAGCTGCAGTGATCACAGTTGTGTATGAACTGATGTATATCTTTCAACATATCTGATCAGTAGAATTCTTGAGTGACAATGTTGTACATGATTTCACATTCTGAATGTCTGATCATTGATAAATCATGAATTTCTTGCATGATCTGTGTTTGTAGAGATTCTGAATCAGAGACTCATCATCTATCTTGAAAGTGTAAGTGATTGTCATTGTTGATTGAACATGCTGAGATATCTGTTCTTGAATATATGCCTGTGGGGAATCAAGATGCTTTACTTTGTATGACTTCAGCAGCTTGCTGTCAGAATTCATCTGCTTCTGCTGCTAGTCTCCATTGTTCTTTGAGTGAGGGTTTTTGAGCTCAGAACTGATTGATATATATGTGAGGTTTATTCAGTTGTGTAGAACTTTCTATGATTGCAGAGTTGATTAATCAATGCTCTCAGTGTTTCCATCTGTCATCTAAGTCATCAGATGATATATCTTGTTCTCAGCAGAACAGAGCATCTGCAAGAATGTTCTCTACTTCAGATCAGTAATGAATTGTGAACAAAAAACAGCTAAGAAACAATGATCAACACATATGTCTCTCAGTGAGCTTACAAGTGATTGTGAAGTATTCTAAGTTCTTATGATTGATAACAATCTCAAACTTCTCAACACTCATAAGTTTGAACTTTCATTTCTCAAGACATTGTATGATCACTAGAAGCTTCTTGTTGTAGATCTCATAGTTGCATTCAGCAGATGACATCTTTTTCAAGATGAAGATACAAGATTATAGAACATCTTTGTTATTGTATTGCATTAGTGTCTCATCTACTACATAACTCAAAACATCTGTTTTGAGAATTATATACTTATCTGAATCAAATGATTGCAGCATCAGAGTGTTTGTGAATATACACTTCAGCTTTTTGAATACTGTGTCTGCTTCATCAGTTCATTGAAATACAGCATCTTTTCAGATCAGATCTGTCAGTGATTATATGATATCAGAGAAGTCTTTGATGAATCTTCAGTAGAAGTTGATGAATTCTAGAAAACTTCTAATCTCTTTTACTGAGACTGATGTCTCTCAGTTGAGGATTGCTTTCATCTTCTTAGAATTCATGTGTATGTCTTTTTCAGCTTTGATGATGAATTCTAAGTAGGTTGTAGACTTAGTCTTGAAGTTGCATTTGTCAATGTTCACTTGCAGTTCAGCTTTTCATAGGCAGTCAAGCATTTGTCATACATGCTTACAGTGCTCAGTGAGCAATCTATTAGTGAAGATCAAGATATTGTCCATGTATACTGAGATGATCTCATCAAGCAGATCTTGTAGAGCTCAGTTAATGTATTTCTGAAATATACTCAGAGCATTCACTAATTCAAAGAGAGTCACTGTCCATTTGTATAATTCATAACACATATGAAAGGCAGTTAGTCATTCATCATCTTCATTAATTCTTATCTTGTAGAAGGCTGCAGAGATGTCAAGTTTTGTAAATCATTTTGCTTTTTCTATTCATTCAAGCATTTCATTGATGAGTGAAAGAGGATATCAGTTCTTCTGTGTAATCTTGTTGAGTTCTCAATAGTCAATGCAGAATTGTAAGTCTTCTTCTGATTTCTTTGCAAACAGTACAGATACTGCAGTGGGTGAGTTGCTAACACAAATGAAGTCTTTGTCTAGTAATCTGTTGAGTGTTTTTTGTAGAATGAGAAGCTCATCACACAATATACTGTAGAGAGAATCTCAGAATGGTTGCAGATTTTTACTATCTTTTTTAATAAACTCAATTGTATGATCTATATCAGATTTTTGATGAGAGGGAAGCTTTTCAGCTTCTTTCTCATCAAACATATCTGTGAAGTTTTTGTATGATTTGAGTAGTTTCTTATGCAGTTTCTTGAGATCTCTGAGTTCTAACTTTTCTAATGCTTTTTTGATATCTGTTATGCTAGCAGTGAACACTTGAATGTTCTTCTTCTCATGTGCTTGATGAGTTAGTAGTTTGTACACTTTCACTGATATCTGAATGAGATCAGTAGTTCTATTGACATTCTTCTTATAAACACAGTCACCTTCTGAAAAAATAAGACAGCAGTTGTGTGTGTTCAACAAGGTTTCAAATTCTGTGAGTCATGATAGACTGAGCATTAGATTGTACTCAAGATCTTATATTTCATATATATATACATTCTTTTTCTCATGTTCTTCTATATTGACATTAAATCTTATCATGTTGTAGAAGGCGGATCCTCTGAAGCTGTCAAATCCACTGAGCTTATACAGTTTGAAAAAGAGAATACACTGAAGCTTATGCTTCTTGATCAGCTGAGTGTCTATAAGAGTGTAGTGAAGGAAATCACTGTCTATCATTGCTCATACATTGACTAAGCTATTTACAATGATAGAAACTATGATTGTGTCTGCTTGCATCTTCTGCTTGAATCTTCAGCTAGCTTTTTGCTTTTTGAGCTCTCATTCATATTTTAAAATAAGAGCTTGTCTTTTCCCTGTTCTTGCTTTTCCGCAGGTGATGCGGTGTTCATGTGTGTGGGGGGTTTGCTCAGAGTGATTGTATTCAGACATTGATTCACAAAGTGTTCTGACTTGTTGCAGTATATGCAGATTTTTCTGATGATTTGATTGATGACATTCTTCTCTGAGACATTGAAGATTCTTGGATGACTTGTGTTTATATGTGGAATTCAGTTTATTGATTCTGATTCAGAGACAGAGGGTGCTGCAGAGCAGTTTGAGATATATATATTTATTCAGTGAAATTCTCTGCAGTTTTGAAACACACAGAACTGAGACAGATCATTGTTCAACAGACAAAGATCAGCACAGAATTCACTGTATATTGAGAGCTTCAGACATTCTACACTTCAATTATGCAATTGAAAGTTCAAGTTCTTGAACAATATGTTGATCTTGATAGCATCATCTCAGTCTTGCTCATCTGCTTCTAGAAGCTTGTGATTGAATTCAGAAAGATAAGTTGTCAATGTAATATCTATCTAACAAGTCTGATTAAGCCAGTTCAATGTCTTGACTTGAAGTGTAGAATCAAGAAAGAGAGAGTTGAGTTGTTGAAAGACTAGCTCTGACATACACTGATGATTCTGACAATGACTCATTCAGAGTTGAAATTTTGCTAATGCATTGCCATTCAATCTGCTATGAATATATCATACTTGATTGGATAGTGAGTCTATTGCTCATTCATTGATGTTCAATTTGATGTTCACTTTTGATTTTCATATGAGATAGAGTGCTAGATCTCTCTTGTATTTGTCAAGGATTGAAAGCTTCTCTCTTGAGAGCTTTTTGTGAGATGTGGGTGTAGAAGAAACAGTGAACACAGAAGTGTTCATCTCAGCAAGTTATCATTGCAATTCAGTCATCTGTAGCATTTGCTGCTGAAGGATACTTTGTAGATCTAAGTTGTCATCTGCTGTGTTCAGATGCAGTGGATGTTTATAGAATTGTTCATAGTTCATTTCAATATCTAAGAACATGTAATAATAATAAAAGAAAAGAAATACTTATAGACACTCAGTTCTCTTCACAGACACTATTCACAGTGTTGCAGCACTAAGCTTGATCAAGCTTCTTTGTGAACACTATTCACAGCATTACAGTTTGTAGACACTCAGATCTTATAGAACACAGTTGATTGTGTTTCAGATACTCAGATATAATGGTCTATATAACTAACAATAAGAACACTCAGATTCATGAGAAATCTCTTGTAATGACTAGACACTCAGATCTGTAAACAATGCACTCAGATGTAAGAACTGATAACAACACACTCAGATGTAAGAATTAATAACAAAGCACTCAGATTTTAAACACAGAAGAATCAATTCATAATGTAACAAATGTACTTTGATTAACAATTTGATACTATTCTAATTACAGATTATGAATTGATTAAGAAAAGAAAGAGAAAAGAAATCAGAAAAAAAGATTGTACAAAAGAGGTTCTTATAGAGAGAAGTTCAAGACAGAAGAATATCAGAAGCTGCTCCACAGTGAAGTGTGAAGTGGAAGAATATTAAGAGATATGCATAAGAATCATTAGAAACTATGTGAGTGTGGAGTGTGGGATGAGGGAATCATTGAGAGCTATATGAAAGAATCATTAGAGACTACATGAGTGTGGAACATAGAGTGAGAGAATGTTAGAAGCTATACAAAAGAATTGTTAGAGACTACACAAATGCAGAGCACAGAGCAGAAGAACATTAAAAGCTACACAGAAGAATCATTAGAAACTATATGAGTGCAGAGCACAGAGCAGAAGAACATCAAGGGTTATATGAGATCACAACAGTCAGAAACAAGCAGATGCAGAAGGGGAGTTGATTGCGTAAGTTAATTACTAATGAGTGCTAACCCGTCATATGAAGCAAGCAGAGAATAAGATTCAAGAATGTCTGAAAGCTGCCAAAGCAGCTGAGAAAAAGTATTACAATCAGCATCATATATCAAAAAGCTTTAAGATAGAGAACTGAATAATGCTGCATACAAAAAATATATCCATCTTGTGACTCTCATTCAAACTAGATCATCAATTTTTGAGTCTCTTTCAAATAATTGATATCTGCAGTACACAGATGTACAAACTGAAACTCACACTATAATATAAAGAAATTCATCTCATATTTCATGTTTCCCTTCTCAAATCTTATCATGTGTGCAACAGACAAATCCCGCAAGCAGAACTGATAATCATAGACATGCAAGAGGAATGAAAAGTTGAAACTATATTAGACAAACATCAACACCACAGTCAAACACAATATCTTGTTAAATGAAAAGATTGTACAGACACAGATAATTCTTGGGAATTCAAGAAAAACTTGATGAACAGTCAGAAGTACTTGAAACAGTTTAATAAAATCTATCAGAAGTCAGTCAGTAAACAAAAACAAAGAAGATAATGATGATTGCTGAATATACTTATTCCACTCAGAGATTAAAAAACAGATCTGCCTCAGCTTGATTAGTGTCATTTGAGAAATTGTCATCAAGACAAATCTGCTTATTATTCTGGATTTTCTCAACTGATGAAGCACAATGTTTCAACAATGACTTGGAAGCTGCAATCAGTGATGTAATCATCAGAATCTCATCAATCATCATTTCAGCTGAAGTTTCAGAAGAACTGTCTTGTTGAATCTCTCAGATCTTCACAGCAAAGAATTTAACTGCCACAGTCACAGCATTCTGCAAAACATTAACATTCAAAGCATTCATATCAGTGACAATTAGATTCTCAGCAGCATTGATAATCATCTGAGCTAATTCAACAGCATCCACTGACATCTAATAGAAAGTTAATATTATATACCATAAAAACATCTGTTTTGATTAATAATCTGTTTTGAATAATAACTTACTGAAACACAGATGTGCTTCATCACTGAGCAGTGCTTGCATTTTTTGCATCAATCCTCAGCAGACTCACAATGATGATGGGGGGATGTTGTCAAATGTTGAATACAACAACAGCAATATGCTGCTGTGTTTCTTTCTAACATTTCAACAAAACTGTCCACTTCCTCATCTTCATCTACATTATCAATCAACTCAAATAATGTATCAAGATCTTGACTCAGTGAGAATGACACTGAGGTAATAGCAGAATGCAAAAACATGCTTTCTGAAATGCTGCTATGATCAAATGCCACACTCTGCTGTGACAACAGATCATCAGAGTTCATATAGAATTCTAGAACCTCATCTGCATTCTCATAGATCTGCACATCAAGTACAAACCTCACAATGACAGTTTGATATGTGGCAAATCTCTTATCCAGAACTTCATTGAAGAGCAGCATCTCATGAAATTCATTGATCAAAGATTGATCAGTTTCATGAAAGCACTCAGACATCTATAATCTGTTAGTACTCTTAACAATCTCAGTTTAAGAAAACTTACAGCAGCACAACTTCTATTTGATATATAGTAGACATGACAGTGTGTCTGTTCATTGTTCACAAAATAAGAATATACTGAAGGATTCTGCAATCTCTTCAGACAATCCAAGCAAATGCTCTTGATGACAGACAGCATATCACTCTTCATAGACTCTGAATCAGCAACAGAAACAGCTGGTTCTGACATTCTATTATAACTTTGATCAGTATCAAGATCTTGTTCAAAGAAGAAGAAGAAGCAAAAACAATAAGAAAGAAAAACAGATATTGAAGATTGAAATCAATATTGCAATGTTGATCAAAGAAATTGCAACAACACAAAACTCAATCCAAAATGAAAAACACAATCACACAATCAAAACTTTGAATTTTGCAATAAAAATCACATAGAAAGATACAGCATACTTTGTTTGATAAGTTGATATATTCTTTTTTAATAAAAAATTGTTAGTGATGATATTGATGATGATTTTCAATGAAGTGTGATTTTTGATGTAGAAGTCAAAGAAAAGAGATTCAGAAGTTGTGTCTAAATTATGATTGAACTGCAATGACATCAGAGATGAAAAAACATTCTTCTGAAACAGCAATACTTCAGAATTAATCTCAACAATTAATTCAGCTTGATTCTGCAAACTCTATACAATATTAACCACACAGCATATGTTATGAACTTTGCATGTTGCAGTAAGAAGCTCTGAGAACCAGGCCTTTGAAGAAGAGAGATAATTGTAATAGATGCAATGAAGATATCTATATTAGAAAATAGCTATGTGATGATAGAAGAACACAGAACACATCAGAATTAATGAGAAGGGACATAGCACACAGCATTATAGACAGTCATAGTATGTGGTGGTCGTCTATATAATGCTTGCTGATATCTGTAGATATTAAGGGATCAGCAATTAGCTTTGAATAATAGAGATTGCTACCTTCTTAACATTCTATGTGTGTACTTCACACTACTCGCATAATTATATCTACAACCATCTCTTATAGCTGCATTGAGAATATGAACAACTAGACTGTGAGATAAATGATTATTGATGATGAATATGTAGATGCTGATGAAAGTGAAATAGTTGATGATGTGAACACTAGTGAATTCTGACACAGATGTGAACTTTGTGTCCCACACTTGAGCATCAAAATATTTCTCAAAGGCAGAAGGTAAATCAAAAGTAGTGTGAAGTACACATATAGAATGTTAAGAAGATAGCAATCTCTATTATTCAAAGCTAATCACTGATTTTCTAATATCTACAGATATCAGTGAGTCGAGTTGAAAGCAGTTGATAATTATAAGATTAAATCATATGAACAATGAAGAGCTGCAATGAAGATTATCGATGATGAACATATTCTCTGAGAAGGATTCCACCATTTCAAAGAAGCTGATATTAGCAGATATGATGTAATTTTGAGCATGCTGTGATTGAAAGCTGTGAACTCTGATATTGATTGAATGTGAAGATGCTGAATCTATAGAAAAGCATCAAATATTAATCATATACATCTGAATACTGCCAAAGAATTCACAACACTAATTGATGATGGCAATATTATATTTACTGCCTTATTATTATGAGCTGTGAATGCAGCAACTGAGTCAAATATCTCAGATGATTATAAATTATTATTATTATTATTCTTCAATTATAGATGTATACAGTCAGTGACTATGACATCTATCTGAAATACTTCAGAATTTTTCAAATCAAGAATATTCTAATATACAAAAACAATTTGACACATGCATTAACAGAATTCCAGCCCAGAATCAAACAACTATTCAAACTATTCAATTCAAAAATAAAATCAAAAGAATATCAATGAGTTAGCACAACTCAACTTCAAAACAAAGGAAATAAATATTACAAAAGACAGCAGCTATTAAAAATCAACAGAAAAGAAAAAACATTTGCAATGACTTTATCAACAAATAATGAAGCAAACTGCTTGAAACAAATGAAAATTAACAATAAACAAAGTTAAAGAAAAGATCAAAATAAAATAAACAAGAATAACTGATTTAAATATCATCAAATAACACTATTCAAACAAGCTCTTATAGCAATATTTGACTCATTTAAATATTCAATTAAAAACATATTTCCAGCTTTTGTATTGAATAGCAAATTCAAACTTAACTGATTCAGTTGATATTTCTCTCTCAGTCTCAATCTTAGTTCTGAATACTTTGTACAAAGTAATAGAAGATGCTCTGAATTTTCATATAACTGACAATCTGAACACAGATCATTTAAATCATCTTTAAACTTTGCTAAATATGATTTGAAATATTCATGTTCAAGCTTTAGCTGCATTATTGTAGCAAAAAGTTTCTTCTTACACTTTATTGAGCAAGTCTTCCACTTTGGCTTAGTTTCAAATCTGGAATAATGTACACTTTTTCTTTGCATGAATCAGACATCTTGCCACTTTTGTAAACATAATTCTCTTATTCTTCTTTTAATAAAAGATCATGTTACAATTCTTTGACAGCAGACTTCTAACTCAGTGGCTCTTTTTGCAGCTTTATCAGCCATTTCATTGTCATATATATCCATGTGAGCAGGCACCCAGTGAAGATGAATAGAACAATTGAGTGAGATTTTTCTTTGAATATTTTGAAGACTTTTCAAAATCAGCTCTAGCATTGACTGTCCACTGCTGATTTTATTACTTTGAAGTCTTTTAAACCCTGCTTGACTATCAGAGAATATTCAAATATGCTCAAATCTTTTTCATTGTTCAATCTTCATTTCAATCAATTTGAAAGCTCTTGAAATTGCAAATAATTCAGCATTAAAAACTTCTGACTCTTTTCCAATTTGTCAAGAATCAAGAATATAGTTTTTATCATTTTCTGAATATGCTATTCCAGCTCCAAGATTGTCTGTTTTCTCACATTTTGAGCCATCAGTGTATATAAGAATTGCTTTATTTTTCATTTATTTCAAAAGCTTTAAATGTTCTTGAGTCTGATCTTCTTTTGAAAGTTGACTAATGTTTAAATCAACAAGATTATCAAGACTTTTCTTTCAAGAAGAGAGATTTTCAATAGCTACTCTCTCTACATTTAAACTAGAGAAACAGTTCTTAATCATTGAACAAATTCTAAATAACTGAGATGGTATTCTTCTTCTTTGTAAAGAACTTGAATTTTCAGATAAATCAGTCTCATTTCAATCAAGATAAAGTTCTCAATCTAATTCTAATTCATTTGACTCATTTGAAAATGAACTTGAAACTCTCTTTCTAATAGAATGATGTGAATATAGCTTCATAATTCTGAGAGCATAATTCATACAGATTTTATCAAATCTCACTTGTGGTGGAGAAATAGAGACTTCAATTTTCATAGTTTTAATTGAAGTAGTTTTGAATACTTCTAGAATCTTTCTTAAAGCTGAGTTTTGAAGTTTTTGAAACCTTTCTATAAAGTGTTTTTGATCTCTCCACCACACCTGAACTGCATAATCTGAAACAGAGGTCACACAGACAATATATAATTGTCTCATTGCTTGAAATGTCAGATCTCTTTCAGTATTTGAAAGCCTCAATATACTGTTTAAAATTCTTTCAGCATTTGCAGTTTTTATTTGCACATGAGATTTAAAATTCAATTGAGAATCTAACCAGACATCAAGCCATCTGACTGAGTTTTTAGATTTAATTGAATGATTTAAAAGCTTAACTTCAGTATTCTTTTCTCTGAAATTTGGATAAAAATGAATTAATTCAGTTTTGTCCATATCAAAAACAATGTTTTTTGATTTTGCTTTTTCAATCATTTCAGTTGCTGCTTGCTCAATCAAATTGCAGTTATTCATAATTGATTCTGAGCTTACAACTAGGCCTAAATCATCCACATAGCTTGGAGTTCTCACCATAATTGTCATTTGTCTATCAATAAATAGAAACTTGATAAATATAGCAAACAAAATGAGTGAGACTGGGGAACTCTGAGGAACTCCTATCTCAATATCTGTAATATCTTGTCTCATTCCATCAAAAAGCAACTGAATAGTTCTTTTTGACATGAAACAGATAACTCATTTAATGAGAGACTTTGGCATTCTCAGTTCTATCAAAGTATTGATCATTTGAGAAAGTGAAACACAATCAAATGCATCTTTTATATCAATAAACATTGCAGTTGTAATCATTTTTTCATTCTTTGCAAGTTGAATATCATGAACTACAGAGAGAACTGCATCAATTGCTGAGTTTTACTTTCTACTTCCCATTTGATCATCATATAATAGATCAGTAGTAGCAGATAGAAAAGACAATCTAGTTGCAATTATCTTTTCCAGAATTTTTCCCAGACAATTCAGCAGAGATATCACTCTATAAGATTTAGAAATAGTTGGTTTTCTATTGGGTTTTGAAAGAATAACTTCAACAGCATGCCTCCAGCACTTAGAATGATACTCATATTTCAAAAGATTTGAGAACAATTCAAAGAGCTCATCTTTTAGTACTGAATAAAGCTCTTGAATTATTAAATGATTTATAGTATCAGCTTCTGCTGCTGTGATCTTTGAAGATGAAAAAATAGCTGTCTTTAATTTATCTTCAGTTAAGTCAGATCATTTTCATTTCTTATCATATTCATATTCATTATCTTCTTGCAAAGAACAAATCTCAGTTGAATTATTTGTTGATGGAAATAATATTCTCATAAAAGCTTGACATTTATCTGTGATGGGTTAGCATCTGTTAGTAATTAACTTACGCAATCAACTCCTCTTCTGCACCTGCTTGTTTCTGGCTGTTGTGACCTCATGTAACCCTTGATGTTCTTCTGCTTCATGCTCTGCACTCATGTAGTCTCTAATGATTCTTCTGTATAGTCTCTAACATTCTCTCACTCTGTGTTCTGTGCTTATATAGTCTCTAATGATTCTTCTGTGTAGTCTTCAATGATTCTTTCATCTCATACTCTGTGCTTATGTAGTTTCTAATGATTCTTCTGTGTAGCTCTCAATGATTCTCTCATCTTATACTCTGTACTTGTGTAGTTTCTAATGATTCTTTTGTGTAGCTTTTAATATTCTTCTGCTCTGTGCTTCACTGTGAAGTGACTTCTGATATTCTTCTGCTCTGAAATTCTCTCTATAAGAATCTTTTTTGTATGATCTTTTCTTCTGATTTTTTTTCTCTTTCTTTTCTTAATCAATTTGTAATCTGTATTAGAATAGTGCTAGATTGTTAATTGAAGTATGTCTGCTATATTATGAATTGATTCTTCTGTGTTTAAGATCTGAGTGTTTTGTTATTAGTTCTTATGTCTGAGTGTGTTGTTATCAGTTCTTACATCTGAGTGCATTGTTTACAGATCTGAGTGTCTAATTGTTACAAGAGATTTCTTGTGAATCTGAGTGTCTTCATTGTTAGTTATATAGACTGTCATATCTAAGTGTCTGAAACACAATTGACTGTGTTCTATGAGGCCCAAGTGTCTACAAACTGTAATGCTGTGAATAGTGTTCACAAAGAAGCTTGATCAAGCTTAGTGCTGCAACACTGTGAATAGTGTCTGTGAGAGAACTGAGTATCTACAAGTATTTCTTTTTTCTTTTTTTTTATATTATTATTATATATTCTTAGACATTGAAATGAACTATGAACAATTCTATGAACACCTGCTGCATCTGAATATGGTGGATGATAACTTAGATCTATGAAGCATTCTTCAGCAGCAGATGCTACAGATGACTGAATTGCAACAATGAATTGCTAAAATGAGCACTTCTGTGTTCACTGTTTCTTCTACACTCATGTCTTATGAAAAGCTCTCAAGAGAGAAGCTCTCAATTCTTGACAAATATGAGAAAAATCTAATGCTCTATCTCACATGAAAGTCAAAAGTGAACATCAAATTGAACATTGATGAATGAGCAATAGACTCACTATTCAATCAAGTGTGGTATATTCATAGCAGATTGAATGACAATGTGTTAGCAAAATTTCAACTCTGAATGAGTCATTGTCAGAATCATCAGTGTATGTCAGAGCTAGTCTTTTGACAACTTGACTTTCTCTTTCTTGATTCTATACTTTAAGTCAAGATGTTGAACTGATTTAATCAAACTTATCAGATGAATGTTGTGTTGACAACTTATCTTTCTGAATTTGATTGCAAGCTTCTAGAAGCAGATGAGCAAGACTGGGATGATGCTGTCAAGATCAATATATTGTTCAAGAACTTGAACTTTCAGTTGTATAACTGAAGTGTAGAATGTCTGAAGCTCTCAATATACAGTGAATTCTGTGCTGATCTTTGTCTGTTGAACAACAATCTGTCTCAGTTCTGTGTGCTTCAAAATTGCAGAGAATTCTGCTGAATAAATGTGTATGCTCTGAACTGCTCCACAGCATTCTCTGTCTCTGAATCAGAATCAATGAACTGAGTTCTACATGTAAATACAAGTTGTCTGAGAATCTTCAATGTCTCAGAGAAGAATGCTGCTGACTGAATTGTCAGAGAAGTCTGCATACACTGTGACAAATCAGAGCACTTTGTGAATCAATATCTGAATGTGATTGTCTTGAGTAAACCCCCCACATGCATGAACACTGTGTTGTCTGTGAATAGATAAGAACAGAGAAAAGATGAGCTCTTGTTCTAAAATATGAATGAGAGCTCAAGAAGCAGAAAGCTAGCTGAAGATTTGAGCAGAAGATGCAAGTAAATGCAATCATGATCTCTGTCATTGTAAATAGTCTAGTCAATGTATGAGCAATGATAGACAGTGGTTTTCTTCATTATGCTCTTATAGACACTCAGCTGATTGAGAAGCATAAGCTTCAGTGTATTCTCTTTTTCAAACTGTGTAAGCTCAGTGGATTTAATGGCCTCAGAGGATCAGCCTCCTACAACATGATAAGATTTAATATTGATGTAGAAGGATATGAGAAAAAGAATGTATATGCATATGAAATATAAGATCTTGAGTATGATCTAATGCTTGATCTATTATAGCTCACAGAATTTGAAACCTTGTTGAATGCATGCAACTGCTGTCTTATTTTCTCAGAAGATGACTGTGTTTATAAGAAGGATGTTGATAGAACTGCAGATCTCATTCAGATATCAGTGGAAGTGTACAAACTACTAATCTGTCAAATGTATGAGAAGAAGAATGTCCAAGTGTTTGCTGCTAGCATAATGAATATCAAAAAAGTGTTAGAAAAGTTAGAACTCAAAGACTTCAAGAAACTGTGCAAGAAACTACTTGAATTGTATGAAGACTTTGCAGATGTGTTTGATGAGAAAGAAGTTGAAAAGCTTCTCTCTCATTGAGAATCTGATATAGATCATATGATTGAGCTTATTAAAAAAGATGATAAGAATCTGCAACTGCTCTGAGATTCTCTCTACAGTATGTCACACAATGAGCTTCTTGTTCTATGAAAAATGCTCAATGAATTACTGAATAAAAACTTCATTTGTGTTAGCAACTCACTCACTGCAGCATCTGTACTGTTTGTGAAGAAATCAGAAGAAGGCTTATGATTCTGTGTTGACTACTGAGAACTCAACAAAATTATATGAAAGGATTGATACTCTCTTTCACTCATCAATAAAATACTTGAATGAATAGAAAAAGCAAAATGATTTACAAAGCTTGACATCTCTGTGGCCTTCTATAAGATAAGGATTAATGAAGGTGATGAATGACTAATTGCTTTTCATATATATTACAGATTATATGAATGGACAGTGACCCTCTTTGAATTAGTGAATGCTCTGAGCATGTTTCAAAAATATATTAACTGAGCTCTATGAGATCTGCTTGATGAGATTGTCTCAGTGTACATGAATGATATTCTGATCTTCACTGATGGATTGCTTATTGAGTACTGCAAGTATGTATGACAAGTGCTTGACTGTCTATAAAAAGCTGAACTGTAAGTGGATATTGATAAATGTGACTTTGAGATCAAGTCTATGATCTATCTAAAATTCATCATTGAAGCTGAAAAAGATGTATGCATGAATTCTAAGAAAATGGAAGCAATTCTCAACTGAGAGACATCAGTCTTGATAAAAGAGATTAGAAACTTTCTAGAATTTGTCAACTTCTACTGAAGATTCATTAAGAACTTCTCTGATATTGTATGATCACTGATGAATCTGATTCAGAAAGATGCTGTATTTCAATGAACTGATGAAATGAATGCAGTATTTAAAAAGCTGAAGTGTATGTTCACAAACATCTCAATACTGCAATCATTCAATTCAGATAAGCATACAATTCTTGAAACAGATATCTTGAGTTATATAGTAGATGAAGCACTAATGCAATATAATAATGAAGATGTTCTATGACTCTGTATCTTCATCTTGAAAAAGATGTTGTCTGCTGAATGCAACTATGAGATCTACAACAAGGAGCTTCTAGTGATTATATAATATCTTGAAAAATGAGAGTCTGAACTTATGAGTGTTGAGAAGTTTGAGATTGTTACTGATCATAAAAACTTAGAATACTTTACAATTACTTGTAAGCTTACTGAGAAGCATATGTGTTGATCATTATTTCTTATCTGTTTTTTGTTCATAATTTGTTATTGATCTGAAGTAGAGAACACTCTTGTGGATGCTCTGTTCTACTGAGAACAAGATATACCATCTGATAACTTAGATAACAGATGGAAACACTGAGAGTATTGATTAATTGACTCTGCAATTATAGAAAGTTCTATACAATCAGATGAACTCTGCATATATATCAATCAGTTCTGAGCTCAAGAACCCTTGTTTGAAGAACAATGAAAGCTAGCAGTAGAAACAGATGAATTCTGACAACAAGTCACTGAAGCTGTACAAAGCAGAGCATCTCAATTCCCCACAGATGTATACTCAAGAATGAATATCTCAGTATGTTTGATTGATAATGACAACTACTTATGCTTTTGAGATAGATGATGAGTCTCTGATTCAGAATCTCTATAAATATGAATCATACAAGAAATTTATGACTTGCTGATGACTGAGCACTCAGAATATGAAATCATGTACAACATTGTTGCTTGAGAATTCTACTGATCAGATATGTTGAAAGACATATATTGGTTTGTATGCAACTGTGATTGCTGTGACTCAGTGATGATATGATGTGAATGTTGAAAAGAGATGTTGAAATCTCTATCTGTCTCTGACTGAATTTGATGTGATATAGCTATTGATTTTACAATTTTCTTATCTGAAAGTGAAAATTCTATGAACATTCTAGTCATTGTTGACTGACTCAGCAAGAATGTAATACTACAGCTCTGTGACAAGATGAATGCTGAAGTAGTTGCAGATGTCTTCATCAGAAGTCTGTTCTATTATATATACAGTCTGTCTTCATTCATTGTGTCAGATAGAGACAGTCAATTCATCAGTGCACTCTGAGTCTGTGTATGTCAATTATTAAGAATTGAACAGAAGTTATCAACAGTGTATCACTCAGAGACTAATGAAGCTACTGAGAGAATGATATAAATGATAAAGAACATTCTCTGCAAGTTCTGCAATTATGTACAAAATAACTGAAGTAATCTGCTGTCATATGCTGAGATTGTGATTAATGATTGAGATTCTGCTATAACAGATGTAAGCTCATTCTTTTTTCTATATAAATACAACTTAGAGATTCTGAACTTCTCTGAGACTCTCTGAGAAACTGCATACATTCACAGCTTCATACAGACAGCAGAAAACATTGTGAGCAAGCTGAAGAAAGTCTGTGAATAAGCAGAAGCTTCAATGATCAGTGTTCAGCAAAATTATGAGAATTAAATAAACATCAGAAGAAGTTCTGTGATCTGATACTATATAGAAGACAAAGTCTGACTGAATCTCAAGAATATAAGAATGAATCACTTCTTGTGTATGCTAGACTACTGTCATATCAAATATATGATGAAGAAAGTGCTAGACACACATGATTATTGACTTGACATCTCATCTGATATTTATAATGTCTTTCATACAAACCTGCTCTGACCCACAGCTGAGGATTCATTTCTCTCACAGAGAATCTCTGATTGACAGTCATCTGCCATTGTAGAAGAAGACAATGAACTTGAGTGAGAAATTGAAGCAATTCTTGATGATAGAATCAATCACCATCACTGTGAATATCTTGTCAAATGAGTAGAATACAATTGTCTGATCTGGGAATCTGTGTCTGTTTTGAAGAACATCATCATCCTCAACATCTACAAGTTCTCACTCACTCTGATAGAAGAGAATAATGTGATGAGTTAGCATCTGTTAGTAATTAACTTATGCAATCAACTTTTCTTCTGTATTCACTTGTTTCTGACTGTTGTAATCTTGTGTAATTCTTGATGTTCTTCTGCTCTGTGCTCTGTGTTTGTATAGTCTCTAATGATTCTTCTGTGTAGTTTCTAATGTTCTCTCACTCTGTGTTCTGCATTTATGTAGTCTCTAATGATTCTTCTGTGTAGTCTTCAATGATTCTCTTATTTTATACTCTGTGCTTGTGTAGTTTCTAACAATTCTTCTGTGTAGCTTTCAATGATTCTTCTGCTTCATACTCTGTGCTTGTGTAGTTTCTAATGATTCTTCTGTGTAGCTCTTAATGTTCTTCTGCTCTGTGCTTCACTGTGAAGCAGTTTCTGATATTCTTCTACTCTGAAATTCCCTCTATAAGAACCCTCTTTGTACAATCTTTTCTTCTGATTTCTTTTCTCTTTCTTTTCTTAATCAATTTGTAATCTGTATTAGAATAGTGCTAGATCGTTAATCGAAGTATGCCCGCTACATTATCTTCAAATGAGCTAGCTATAATTTCCTCATTCTGGAAATTATAAGTTAATGTTGGTAGCTTAGACATTGTTTTTGACTTAGTATATCTAAAAGCTTTGAAGATCTCTTTCCCCTGAGTATTTTCTAGAAAGTTATTCCAACAATCAGTCTTTGCCTTTTTAATTGTTGAGAAATAATCCTTTCTAATATTTTTTAAATACTTAAATGAAACAAGATCTTCTTTTCAATCTTTTTTAACTCTAGCTAAATGTCTTCTTTTATTTGAAATCTCATCATTCCACCAAGGCTTAGAGAATTCAGAGACTCTTTTCAATGGAATATATTTCTTTATACTTGAAAGAATAATCTCAGTGATTAAATTTGCTCTGTCTTCAAGCATTTTATCTGTAAGATTTGTATCTGATTTTCAATAAAGAGTTTCTCTATTCTTTAATTTCAACTTTTCAATCATTCTTTTCACTTCTGTCCACTGAGCTTTTTCAAAGTTGTATTGATTTGAATATAATGGGTTTTGAACTGTTTGATTACTATCCAATTCCATATCAACTTGAATTATTTCATGTCCAGTGGCAGCACCATTTGTTTCATTTGAGTCAATATATCAATTAAAATGTTTATTCTCATATAGATTCTTAGAGAAAAAACATAGATCTATAATTGACTTCTGTCTCAAATCTGGCTTGTGAAAAGTGGGAATATCTTGCTCATTTATCAACTCTAGTTTGTTTAAAAGTGTGACGGGTTAGCATCCATTAGTAGTTAACTTACACAACCAACCCCTTCTGCCTCATGTTCCATGCTTGTGTACACCTACTCATCTCTGTTATTGCACTCTGCGCTTGTGTAGCCTCTAACAATTCTTCCATGTAACCTCTTCTGTCTCACACTCCACACTCATGTAGTTCTAACAATTCTTCTGTGTAACCCTCAACATTCTTCTGCTCTGTACTCCACTGTGGGGTGGCTTCTGATATTCTTCCACCTCAATCTCCTCTCTATAAGAACCTTCTTCATATGATCTTTTCTTCTGATCTCTTTTCTCTTTCTTTTCTTAATCAATTTGTAATCTGTATTTAGAATAGTGCTAGATTGTTAATCAAAGTATGTCTGTTATATTACAAATTGATTCATCTGTGTCAGCCCAAGTGCCCTATGTTTACAATTGCACCCAGGTGCCCAAGTTAAGAATAAGTTACCAAGTTCCCACAAAGCTGTGTTGTTGTGATAACATCCACAATTTCCAAAGTTCTACAAAGCTGCACCACTGTGATAGTGCTGTGAAGAAGCCTGAGTGCTTACAAAGTATTTTCTTCAAGAATAAGAACTGAATCTTCTGATCTTCAAGCTATCAGAACTAAGAACTATGATCTTGTATAAAAATGAGATGAATTACAAACACCTTTTCATGAGTGAGAACTGAAGTCTTGCTGAAGATAACACTGAGCTTTGTAATTTTCTTCAGCAGCAATTCTTGCAGATGGTGAAGCTCCAACAACAACTGAATCATCTGAGTATGAATACATCAGAAATCATGCAGACATCAACACTCTCTGTGTATAAAAGAAAAGAACATCTTTCTCTTTTTGACAAGTTCACAGAAGAGCTCTCAATCTATCTAGTCTGAAAATGAAAGACAAAAGCCAAGCTTGAAGAAGATGGATCTGTGATAGACTCTCTGCTCTTGCAAGTCTGCTATGTTTATAGTCAGCTAGAAGAAGACACTCTAGCAAAATTTCAACTCTGAATTGAGTCATACATACATGAAATGTGTATCTCTGAAGAAGTCTTTCATCAACTGAATGTTCTATTCTTGAACCCTACACTGCAAGTGTGTGTGATGCAGTGGCTAAACAGAAATCATCAGTGGAATACTTCTCTAGTGAACTATCTGCCTGATTTCAATAGCAAGATCTGTGAAGCAGAAGGACAGAACTGAGATGATATTGTGAAAATTAATCTTCTGAGTCAGTACATCAACTTCAAACTGCTTAAGCTCTGCATCTCATATCTTATGCCCTCACATTATCATGACTACTGCACCCACTTGTGTCAACTCAACAACAACCTTGCATGTTTCAACACTGTACAAGGAAGCTGTAACAATCACAGACAGAACTTTACATCTACCACTGCTTCAACTACACCAACCACCCCCACAGATGCCATGGATTGGACCCCTCATGTGAACACAGAACAGTCAAGAATATCTGATCTCTCTGAATGAGAAGTTACTGATTGAATCATCTGAGGAGTTTACATCTGTTTCAACAGATCAGAGCACTTTGCAAGCCAGTGCATCAACACAGTGATCTCAGCTTCTACACTGTATGTGAACACAACTATATCTATGAATGAACAAGGACAGAGAAATGAAGAGCTCTCACTCTAAAACATGAATGAGAGCTTAAGAAGCAAGAAGTGAGCTGGAGATTTGAACAGAAAATGCAAACAGATGTGATCATGATCCCCATCATTGTAAATAGTCTAATCAATGTATAAGCAATGATAGACAGTGGTTTCCTTCACTACACTCTTATAAACATTCAGTTGATTGAAAAGCATAAGCTTCAGTGTATCCTCTTTTCTGAACTGCATAAACTCAGTGGATTTGATGGCCTCAGAGGATCTGCCTCCTACAATATGATAAAGTTCAACATCAATGTAGAAGAACATGAAAAAAGAAATGTTTATGCATATAAAGTGCAAGATCTTGAGTACAACTTAATGCTCAATCTGTCATGATTTACAGAATTTGAAACCCTGATAGACACACACAATCATTGCCTAATCTTCCCAGAAGGCGACTGTGTTTATGAAAAGGATATCAACAGAACCACTGACCTCACCCAGGTATCAGCAGAAGTATTCAAGCTACTAACTCATCAAGCACATAAGAAGAAGAACATCCAAGTGTTCACTGCTAGTATAATGAATATCAAGAAAGTGTTAGAAAAGCTAGAATCCAAGAATCCCAAGAAACTGCACAAAGAACTACTCAAATCATACAAGAACTTTGCAGATGTGTTCAATGAAAAGGAAGCTGAAAAGCTTCCCTCTCATCAAGAACACAATATAGATCATACAATTGAACTCATTAAGAAAGATGATAAGAATCCACAATCACTCTGAGATCCTCTCTACAGCATGTCACACAATGAACTCCTCATTCTATGAAAAACACTCAATGAATTACTAGACAAAGACTTCATTCATATTAGCAACTCACCCACTGCAGCATCTGTACTGTTTGTGAAGAAATCAGAAGAAGACTTACAATTCTGCATCAACTATTGAGAACTCAATAAGATTACACAGAAGGACTGATACCTTCTTCCACTCATCAATGAAATGCTTGAACAGATAGAAAAAGCAAAATGATTTACAAAACTTGACATCTCTGCAGCCTTCTACAAGATAAGAATTAATGAAGGTGATGAATGACTAACTGTCTTTCATATGTGTTACAGATTATATGAATGGACAGTGACCCTCTTTGGATTAGTGAACACTTCAAGTATGTTTCAGAAATACATTAACTGGGCTCTACAAGATCTGCTCAATGAGATCACCTCAGCATACATGAACAATATCTTGATCTTCACTGATGAATTGCTCACTGAGCATCATAAGCACATATGACAAGTACTTGATCATCTACAAAAAGCTGAACTGCAAGTGGACATTGACAAATGTGACTTTGAGACCAAGTCTATGATCTATCTAGAATTCATCATTGAAGCTGAAAAGAGTGTATGCATGAATTCTAAGAAGATGAAAGTAATTCTCAACTGAGAGGTATCAGTCTCAGTAAAAGAGACTAGAAGCTTTCTAGAATTCATCAACTTCTACTGAAGATTCATCAAGAACTTCTTCAATATTGTACAATCACTGACAGATCTGACTCAGAAAGACACTGTATTTCAATGAACTGATGAAGCAGATGCAGCATTCAAAAAGCTGAAGTGTATATTCACAAGCACCTCAATGCTGCAATCATTCAATTCAGATAAGCATACAATTCTCAAAACAGACATCTCAGATTATGTAGTAGATGAAGCACTAATGCAATATGATAACAAAGATGTTCTACAATCTTGTGTCTTCATTTTGAAGAAGATGTCACCTGCTGAATGCAACTACAAGATCTACAACAAAAAGCTTCTAGCAATCATATAATGTCTCAAAGAATGAAAGTTCAAACTCATGAGTGTTGAGAGATTTGAGATTGTTATCAATCATAAGAATCTGAAATATTTCACAATCACTTGTAAGCTCACTGAGAGGCATATGTGCTGATCATTGTTTCTTAGCCAATTCTCATTCACAATTCACTACTGATCAGAAGCAGAGAACACCCTTGCAGATGTTCTATCTCACTGAGAATAAGATATGCTGTTCAATGATCTGAATGACAGATGAAAACATCAAGAACATCAGTTAATCAACTCTATAATTATAGAAAGTCCCACACAGTCAGATGAACTTCATATACATGTTAATCAATCTCATACTCAATACCTCTCACTTGAAGAGCAATGGAGACAAGCAACAGAGGCAGACAAATTCTGACAACAAGCTGCTGAAGCCATACAAAGCAGAGCATCTCAATTCTCTGCAGATGTATACTCAAAAACAGACATCTCAGCATGCTTGATCAGTGATGATGGATGTCTACACTTCTGAGACAGACAATGAATCCCTGATTCAGAATCTCTATGAACATGAATCATGCAGAAGATTCATGACTCATCAATGACTGAATACTCAGATCACAAGATCATGTATAGCATTGTAGCTCAAGACTTCTACTGACTGAACATATCAAAGAATATACACCAGTTTGTACACAATTGCAATCACTGTGACTCAGTAACAGCATGGCATGAACAATGAAAAGAGATGTTGAAATCTCTGTCTATCTCTGAACAAATCTGATATGATATAGCAATTGACTTTGCAGTTTCTCTATCTGAGAGTGAAGATTCTATGAACATTCTAGTCATTGTCAATCATCTCAGTAAGAGTGTAATACTGCAACTCTGTGACAGAATGAATGCTGAAGTAGTTGCAGATGTCTTTGTTCAGAGCTCATTCTATCATATACACAGTCTGTCTTCATTCATTGTATCAGATAGAAACAGTCAATTCATCAGCACACTCTGGACCCACATATGTCAGCTGCTAAGAATTGAATGAAAATTGTCAATAGCATACCATTCAGAGATCAATGAAGTCACAGAGAGAATGATACAAACAGTAAAGAATATTCTCTGTAAGTTCTATAATTACACACAAGACAACTGAAGCCATCTGCTATCACACATCAAGATTGCAATCAACAGCTGAGACTCTGTCATGACAGATATAAGCTCATTCTTTCTTCTACATGAATACAATTTAGAAGTTCTAGACTTCTCTGAGAATTTCTGAGAAATCATGTACACCCACAGTCTCATACAAGTGGCAGATAACATTGTGAGCAAGCTTAAGAAAGTCTGTGAATGAGCAGAAGCTTTTATAATCAGTATTCAGCAAGATTATGAGAATCAAACAAACATCAGAAGAAGTTCTATAATCTGATATCATATAAAAGACAAGATCTGATTATATCTCAAGAACATAAAGACAGATCTGTAAGAAACCCGCACTAAGTTACCAGTGCTAGGCCGAAATTGGCGATTGCCCTAAAGATATGACATCGCCGAACATAGCACCACCAATGTCATATCAGGTTTGAAATCAAGGCATTATCTTGCCACTTGCATCATACTATGCCATCTACATCATAGCAAGTTCAATCTGTTTACAATACTGTGTATATAGATAGCAGCTGGCTCAATCTTCTAGAGGTCAGTGGATCATTCTGTTTTAATTTGACCTCTACATTCTACAATATTGATATTAATCTGAATCCCCTTCAATATATTACTGTATTATCTTCTACAACTTAATCCTTGCAGAGTCTTAAGAACTTCTTGTGATATAAGCAGCTGATTCTCATACTGCTGCTTACAGTTTGATCTGCTTGATCCCTTACCTCTTCAAGGATTGAGTATTCTAATCATCATGTCTGAGGCCAATCCACTCTCAAATACTCCTTGATCAGCAGTTGTTGAGCTAGCAGCACCTGCAATATCTGCCTCAACTAACTGATGAGAAATTCAGCTCACTGATCCACCTGCCTATTATGGCAGCAATCTACATGAATACCATATATTCATAAGAGCTCTCAAACGCATATATAAGTTGAACCCAACTCAATATGATACCGATGAAGTCAAGATCATTTATGCTTTGGAATGATTATGAAAAACAATTGAAACTACTTGAGCTACTAAAGAGAGAGAGCTTGAAAGATTAAATCAATCTTTCTCATGGAAGGACTTTAAGGAATTCCTGCACAATGACCTGGAGGATGTCCGCAACCGCGGCTTTATGGCAGTGATTCACTTTGAAGAATTAAAGCAACCACTGAACCAACCAGTTCAACAATTTGCCTCCAGATTTAATGAGATTCGCAATGATCTAGCAATCAATATAGAAGAACTATTTGCTCAATTATTCTTTGCTAAATTACCATCAGCAATACAAGATCAAATTCAAACTCATCATGATCCTTCTACCAATCAAGCTGAATTGATTGCACTAGTTGCTTGAATTCAAGCTGTTAATAGGAGCCATGCTAGAAGAAGTAACAACAAACAAGAATCCTCTTCACAAAATAGATATCAGAAGAGTGATGACAAATGCAGAATCAAGTGATTCTCTGATGACTTTTTTTTGAAGGCTCAATGAAATCTAACCTCAGCTGGAAAGCTTACTATAGAGGAATGTCAACACTGCATGAATAATAATCTTTGTCTATTCTGTGGGGAGGCAGGTCATCTTCTTAAGAATTGTAATAAGAAGAAAAAATGAACTCAAACCACAGACAAATCAAAACCCACATCTGTGATAGCTCATATCACTGAAACTCAGAATGATGAGAAGTGACTAGATGGTAGATTCTGCATGTACATCACTATCCAACTAGACACCTCTAATGATTCTGAGCTGATTTGATGCCTAGTTGATTCTGGAGCAGATTTCAATTATATCTCTCATACTTACACTACT
The DNA here is from genome assembly GCA_017607445.1 of Histoplasma ohiense. Taxonomy (NCBI): domain Eukaryota; kingdom Fungi; phylum Ascomycota; class Eurotiomycetes; order Onygenales; family Ajellomycetaceae; genus Histoplasma; species Histoplasma ohiense. The sequence goes on along the minus strand of JAEVHH010000007.1, from coordinate 371,682 downwards.
TCTAAAGAATGGAAACAGATTGGACCACCATCTCAAGTGCAATATCCTGATGAATGATGAGGATATCAATATGACATTGTTAATACTACCCATAGAGCCACTGATGAGCTAGATGAAACTTGAGCAAGCAAACTTAGCTTTCATTCTGTTAATCTAGCAGATGAAGATCTTTATCTAGGTCTTCCATGATTACAAACAGTCAATCCTTTAATCAATTGAAAAGCATTATCATGGCGATATCGAATCGGAGATACTAGGATTGAAATAACAGAATCAGAAGAATTTATCCATTCTATGCAAGAAACATCTACAACACCACTCTACTTTTGAAACAGCAATATCAAATCTTCTTCAGAATGACTATGTTCTATTAACAAAACTACTTTATCTCAAAATCTACAAGATCTCTTAACTGAATTTAAAGATATCTTTTCTGCTGAAGCAGCAGCCAAGTTGGATGAGAACCCCATCATATCACATCATATTTGATTGCAAGACAGAAAGGAACCCTCTTATGAACCTTTATACAACCTCTCAATAGCAGAACTAGATGTCTTACACAAATATCTAGAAGAAATGCTGTCACAGCAGTGGGTTCATTCTACAAAGAGCCCTGCTGCTGCATCTATTGTATTCACAAAGAAAAAGGATGGAACTCTATGTCTTTGCGTAGATTATTGAGGCCTTAACAAGATAACTATAAAGAATTGATATTCAATCCCTCACATTGAAGAAATGTTAGATTGATTACAGAGCACTATCATCTTCTCTAAAATAGATCTCTGAGATGTCTACTACTGCATACAAATAGCAGAAGAAGATGAATGGAAAACAGTGTTTCAAACTTGATACAGCAGCTATGAATTCTGAGTTATGTCTATGGGGCTCTGTAATACTTCTGCTACATTCCAATCTTATATCAATGAAGTGCTGAAAGGCCTAGTTGATATCTGTTGCATTGTTTATCTTGATGACATTCTTATCTATTTCCAAAATACTGAAGATCATACAAAACATCTCTGATTAATCTTCAAACACTTACAAAAATATCAACTTTATGCTAAGGAAAGCAAATGCACCTTTTTCACTACTGAGATTGAATTTCTTGACTATATTGTATCACCTACTGGTATAGCCATGGATCGCAACTGAGTTGAAACTATTCTAAATTGACTGGAACCTAAAGGTGTCTGTGATATTCAAGTTTTCATAGAATTTGTGAACTTTTATTGCAGATTCATATATGCTTTTTCATGGATAGCTGCACCTCTTACAGATCTCCTTTGAAATGCTACAGATAAGCAAACTAAGTTCCAACTTAGTGATTCAGTGAGAAAAGCTTTTGTAAATTTGAAAGAAGCATTTGCACAAGCTATTCTACTGGTTCATTATGATCCACAGAAGGAAACCCAAGTCGAAACAGATGCAAGCAAGGATGGAATTGCTGATATTCTATCTCAATGTCTAGAATCAGTATCAGAAACCTATCAAGAAGCTATGGAAATAGCATCAGAATGAAGCAAAAACATAGATAATTCAGTGTCTACTCAAAGAAAAGAGTGGAGGCTCATTGCATTCTTTTCACAGAAGCTTTCTGGAGCTTCTAGAAACTATAACACTCATGATTTGGAACTTCTGACTATAGTGGCATCATTTCACCACTGACAACACTATCTGCAAGGCAATCTGTATTCAATTCAGATTATAATCAACCATAATAATCTGAAATACTTTCTTAGTATCAAGAGTTTGAACAACTGTCAAGCACATTGAGTGGAAGAGCTATCTGCTTATGATTTCTATATGATCTATTGATCAGAACAGCTAAACCCCACCAATCCATCTTCAAGATGTCTGAACTATGTTATTTCCTCTAGAGATGTAGACTCAAAGCTGTCAATGCTGCTGGTTCTACAGAAAAAAATCCACCAGGGACTTCATGACTCTGATCAGAACAGCTTAGTAGATACTGAATCATCTTCAGTATGAGAAAGCTCAGATTGTTCTGCAGAGTATTCTTGTTTCTGAGGTTCCTTTGGAACTGACACTGAAGATCATGAACTTCTCATGCCACATCTAGCAGTAATGAAAGCTGCTGAGAATGAAACAGATCACAAACCATCTACTAATCAGCTTCTAGACTTCATTAAAGAATTACAGAAGAGGAACACCTTTACTGTAACTTGAAGTCAAGAAGTTGAGAATAGTGCAGAGTCTGAAACTCTTAGAGAAGTCTCTGATATCTTCAAAGATTCTTTGATCATTTGATGAGTAGATGAAGATTGTGGACTTCTACATCACAATCATGCTATCTATATTCCCCCTAGCAAAGCAATCACTCAGAAGTTATTATGAATACATCATGATGACCTCTGGACAGGTCACTTTGATATTGCCAGAACCTTAGAGCTTCTACATTGCAAATATTACTGAAATACACTCTGAAAAGACAATGAAATGTACATCAGAGAGTGTGATATCTGCCAGCATGTTAAAGCTAAAAGACATAAATCATACAGACAACTTGTCAAAATTCCCATGTCTACTAGACCATTCAGTTCTCTTGCTATGGATTTCATCATTGAATTACCACCAGTAATTCAAAAGGGAATCACCTATGATAGTATTTTGGTCATACTGGACTGCTATACTAAACTAGCTAAGTACTTTCCTTGCATGACTTCAATTACTGCTTCTGATTTTGCAGAGTTGTTTATAGATACTATTCTAAGTGATTATGGTTCGCCTTCATCTATCATATCTGATAGGGATAAGTTGTTTACCAGTCACTACTGGTCAACATTCTGTTATTATTTATGAGTTAAGCGCAACCTGAGTACAGCATTCCACCCTCAAACTGATGGGCAAACAGAACATCAGAATCAAACATTAGAGAACTATTTACAAGCATACTTGAACTACCACCAGGATAACTGGGTGGATCTACTTCCGCAGGCACAATTCGCCTACAATTCTGTTTCTCAAGCATCTATTGGTATGCCACTGTTTCAAGCACTACTAGGTTACAATTCTGTTTCATCAAGAGGGGTAATTGATAAAGAATCTGAATCTGTAACCTCTATCAATCTTGAGCCCTTAGCTACAGCAAGGGTGAAGAAATTACAAGAGATACAAAGCAACCTCCAAGTCAAAGTTTGAAAATCCTTTGAAAAGCAAGCAGAATACTATAACAGAAGGCATCAAGAGAAATCCTTTGTCATTGAAGATCAAGTTCTTCTATCTTCCATGAATATAACAACTTCTAGATCTTGCTGCAAGCTTGAAGATAAATGGTTTGAACTGTTTACAATTCTGAACATCATTGAATTGCAAGCATATCAACTAGATCTTCCAAGAACCTTTGGATCTATGCATTCTGTCTTCCATGTTACCTTGTTGGAACTGTATTATCAGTGATCAGATGAAGAACCTAAGAAACCTCCTGGCATTCTACTCAAAGACAGAACAGAATATTTTGTTGAAGCTATTTTGAATAAACAATTGCACTGTAATAAAGAGCAATATCTTGTCAAGTGGGAAGGATATTCTAATACTGAGAACACTTGGAAACCCTCTAATAACCTTTTGAATTCCTGTAACCTTCTCAAAGAATATGAGAAGGTAAATTGAAATTGACTCCTTGTTAAGAAGAAGCATTTCAGAACACAACATTAGTAGTTCTTCTATTTTTTTCTATAAAGATTTTGAAGTTTCTACTTATCTACACTTCTGCTTTGAACTATGAAAGATTCTTGAAGCTTAGTGGCACTCTTCTCCTTTTTATTCTACAAGGTTTTAGGAGTTTAATGAGGCTACATTACAATTTCGAACTCTGATTGAAAGGAAAAAGCAAAGAACCAAGATATTATTCTGGGCATTATGCCCTTGGTGAAAAAACTATTTAAAAAAAAAAAAAAAACACTCAAAGAACCCCCCAGAACACTGCTTATAATTTATTCTTCTTCCATGATACCAAATTCCCTTTCAATTTTCCCAATCCTTCCTACCAACTACAATCTGTTAGTGATTATCTAGTGAAATTCCTTTGGTTATATGTACTGTATAAAACATCATCTCCAAGCATTCAATATTTTGGGTCATCTCCCCCATCTGTGTAATCATTTTTTCCATTTTTTCATTCATTTCCTTCTGAGCGTCCTCAATACGCTGCAGAACCATAAGAACTTTGAAGAAGGAGGCTGGATTTGATGCAACCACAGAAGCAAGGGAAGCAGAGGGGGCAGCAGAAGCCAGTGCAGCAACAAATTTCCCCTTGATAGAGGTTCTGCCAGCAGCAACACAGACCTTTCAGCACTGTGAAGCACTAGAAATGTCTCTGTCAACCTTATTTCACTTGAACAGATAATATGCATTGAGCTCCTTTATGAATTGCTTCTGCATAGCCAGCAATTCAGTGTACTTTCCTGGACCTTCTTGGAATAACATCTCTAGGGTCATTGCTTGCTCTTTGAAATGCAAGGGGATCTATTCCAGTGTTAATCTGATTGTTAAAAACCTTCAATATCATTTCGATAAACTTATGGGATTACAATGAGATTGATTTGTATGGCATCTTTTACAGTTCTTAAATGTCACTTCCCAGACACAAAGAGGAACATCTCCTATTGATTTAAGGCAGCAGACACAACTCCTCAGCTTCAGGCTGTGAATGTATCACTCCTTCTTCATTTGCTCTTCAATTTCTTCATCCATGATCACATCCTCTGTGAGAATTTTTTCCATCGCAGAACCTGCTGTGATGTTCTCCCCAGTGACAGAACCCTGACTTGACTGATTGACTGGAGTGAACGACATAATATCTGATTCTATTCAAAGCAAGTTAGCAACCCCTTACTGGAAATAGAGACAAAGCAACACAATACTTACTGACTGGGGATTTCTCTGAAAAATATTGTTAAAAAACTACTTTTACTGTTAATGAATGTTTCTATATTGATAACCCACTGATCCTCTAGTGATTACTTACATTCTTTCTTCGAAATATCGATGGCAGGGGTGGGGGAAGAAATCTCTCAATAGCTTACCAGGGCCAGGATTTGCTCAGGGGTTCTAGTCCTCTATATTCTTTGTGAAATCATGTGTTCTATAATTCTATTTACTTCTGTGTTGTCAGTTATGATTCTATTTACTTCTATGAGTTTTGTGTTATCAGTGAAACAACAAAGATTCACTGTCACTTGTTACCGCGAATTACCTACAATTACTCTATGATTTTTTGGCCCGCTGGGACAGCAGCTCTTTCAGGGGGGGCAGTTGTAAGAAACCTGCACTAAGTTACCAGTGCTAGGCTGAAATTGGTGATTGCTCTAAAGATATGACATCGCTGAACATAGCACCACCAATGTCATATCAGGTTTGAAATCAAGACATTATCTTGCCACTTGCATCATACTACACCATCTACATCATAGCAAGTTCGATCTGTTTATGATACTGTGTATATAGATAGCAGCTGGCCCAATCTTCTAGGGGTCAGCAGATCATTCTGTTTTAATTTGACCCCTATGTTCTACAATATCGATATTAATCCGAATCCCCTCTGATATATTACTGTATTATCTTCTACAACTTAATCCTTGCAGAGTCTTAAGGACTTCTTGTGATATAAGCAGCTGATCCTCATACCGCTGCTTACAAGATCATCCCTTGTGTACACTGAATTACTGTCACATCAAATATACTGTGACAGAGATGCTAGGCACACATGATTATTGACTCAACACCTCATCAGACATTCATGACATCTTTCACACAAACCTGCTCCAATCTGCGGCTGAGGATCCATTCCCTTCACAGAGAATCTTCAACTGACAGCCATTCATCATTATAGAAGAAGATAATGAACTTGAATGAGAGATCAAAACAATCCTTGATGATAGAACCAACCATCACTGCTGCAAATACCTTGTCAAATGGGTAGAATATGATCATCTGATCTGGGAACCTGCATCCACCTTGGAGAATACCACCGCCCTCGACGCCTATGAGTCATCGCTCACCTCAGTAGAGAGGGATAATGTGACAGATTAGCATCTGTTAGTAGTTAACTTACACAACCAATCTCTTCTGCCTCATGTTCCATACTTGTGTACATCTACTTGTCTCTGTTATTGCACTCTGCACTTGTGTAGTCTCTAACAATTCTTCTGTGTAACCCCTTCTGTCTCACACTTCACACTTGTGTAGTTCTAACAATTCTTCTGTGTAACCCTCAACATTCTTCCACTCCATACTCCACTGTGGGGTGGCTTCTGATATTCTTCCACTCTGATCTCTTCTCTATAAGAACCCCCTTCATACAACCTTTTCTTCTGATCTCTTTTCTCTTTCTTTTCTTAATCAATTTGTAATCTGTATTTAGGATAGTGCTAGATCGTTAATCGAAGTACGCCTGTTACAAAAAGTGCTCATTCAACTAGTTTTTCAGCTCTAATTGATTGAGTTCTTTCTGAATTCCACCAAGAGTGATGAGCATTGAAATCCCCCATGATTATTGAGTTCTTTTCTGGTTTCAACTGCATTAAACATCTATCAAATGTCCAAGTTCTATTGTTTTCTCTCAGTGATCTTTCATTGTAGACATTGATTAATTGAATATTTTCAAACTGTTTTTTCATATCCACAATGTCACCAACAAGAATATCTGAGTCAGATATCAAATCATACCTCAGATTGAATTGAAATCTTGAATTCTTTCTAGCATAAATTGCCACTCTAACTCTAATATCTATTTTCTCTGGTAAAAAACAATAGTATGCTGGATGAGATACACTATACTCTTGATCAGCATCAAGTCTGAGTTCTTGAACAAGAATGAAGTCTGCCTTTTGCTTATAGTCAATTTGTAAACAGGAATAAAGACATGGATTTGTTCTGTCCACATTATTTTGAATAAATTTGATTTTTGTAGAGCTTTTAATATTTTTTTGTTGTTTTTCTGACATTACACAAATATTAAGAAGTGTTTCTCTTTATTCAGAGTCAGATAATAGACTGAATCTATTATTCACAACTTCAACTGCTATCATATTCTGCATATGTGTATCTCTTATTTTTGTTTGAACAGAGGTTCTTGATGACTTCTGTGATCTAATTTTTTGCTTTGCAGAAGGTTCAGAGATAGCAGATTCAGAGAGTTGAGAATTTCTTCTTTTTTGTTTATTGCTATCATTTACATTAGTAGAGACTGAGTTATTTGTCTGTACTGATGACTTTTCTGATTTGAGAGCAAATACACATTCTTTTGAATTTGCAAAATGGGGCTCTTTACAATTGGCACACTTTGCAATGGATTTGGAATGTTCACACAATTTTCCCTTTTTCAAACATAGATGACAACTGTGCTCAGCTGTCTTGTGAGATTGAGCACAAATTTGACATCTTACATTTCTCTTACAGAGATTTGCAAAATGACCATACTTCTGACAATTTGAACACTGAATTTGAGATTTTAGATTTTCTCTTGTATCTTTAAATTCATATGTTCTCATTCTCATACTAGCAATTCTTATAAAGGAGAGTTTAGACTGTTCAAATGACTCAGTTATGATTAGCACTGAAGCATTTTGTCTATTTTCTCTTTGCTCCTCATTGTTCAGCCAAATTGGCAGCTTTTTTAATTTGATTGAATTGAAATCTTCAATTTCATGCTGAAGTTGAATCAGTCCATCATCATGATTGAAGATTGCTGTAGATATGTCATGGAGAACAAACTTGCCCCATTTCTCATCTTTTTCCACTGAAATCTCAGTTTTTAAAAGAGATTTTACTATGAGGGTCCAGATCTGCTGATTTTGAATCAGAAAATCAGAATTGAACTCAGGCATGATAGTGAGAATTATTGAATTTCCAAGAAAAGAGCTTTCAACTGAAGCTACAACTGATCTATGTAGTTCAGATTCAAAGACAGAGTTTAATGCATGATTTATCTCATTTCTCATTTGAAAAATAAGACTTGCATTTGATAGCATCTTTTTCTCAAAGACTTCTTTGTTAAAGATTTTAACAATTAGTCTTTGAGCTTTTGACTGAAGAAGTCTCTCATCTTTTAGCTCTTTTCTTGATTTTTCTGAACTCAGTGTATTCAGAGAATCAGCAGATTTTGAATTCTGAGTATATCTTATTTTCAAGAATGCAATTTTTATAACAGAAGAGGTAGAAGACACTGCTGCAGCTTGAGTATAAGTTCTCAGCTCTGTTTTCTGTTCTGTAGATTGAGATGAACTCAAAGATTTCATCTCAAAAATCTTTTCTAGTTTAGAAGAGATTCTCAGTTTATATTTTAGAATCTCATTTAGCTGTCTTGCTTGAATTAGCAGTATATGAAGTACTTCAGTATCTTTTTCCTCCATACATTGATTTTTCAAGCATTTGGCAGCATTTTCAAAGTTTTGAATTTCTTGCATCTGATCTTGATATTTCTTTTTTCATTTTTTAAGAAACTCAATCTCAGGAATCTCATCAGAAAAGACATCCTTCTCTATCATTTTGATAGATATTGATAGATTTAGATGATTTGATTGTGTTTCAAGCTATTTTTTCTACTAGTAATAGTAACTAGATTAAGTTTTTCAAGAGAACTTAATAAACTAATACTGATTTTTGGAGATAAATCAGTTAAATCTTCACAAAGTTGAGTGCTACAAACTTGACAGAGGAGGGGAGACTAATGATTTCAACTTGATTAAGTCAAGACTGAAATGTCAGTTTTTGAAAGAAAAACTAATAAAAAATACTCAGCTTTTTGAAGAGAAGCTGTTAAAACTAGTTAGTTATATTCTTTACTTTAGAAATCTCCCCACACAACAAGTGTGTAGCTCAATTGATAAAGAAAAGATATATAATAACCACTTGATCAGTATTAATGAAAACTCTTCAGTCTTTGAATAAGATAAAAGAAATATGAATTTTTGAGCAGAAATTCTCTGTTTTATTAACTCAGAGCTAAAACAGAGAAAACACTCTATCTCTTTCAAACTTTGTCTTTTTCTTAATTAAAAAGCTTCTCAAAGTTTCTGCTTAAACTAGGCCCCATCTCAGTTTAAGATTATATTCCTGAAAAATCAAAAGCTTTCAATACTAAATGAATTTCTTTTCATTCAAATTGAACCACTTTATTTTACTGAATAGCTCTCAATAAGTTGAATATTGAGTTTCCAGAGAAATGAGTATGCAAATGAAGAATCAACAGGCTAAACCTGTACTTTTTTCCTTTATAATAGATTATATATATATAAACATATATATAAACTACTTGCAGGGATCAAGCTATCTTCCAAACACTGAAATTTCCACTTTTATCTTATGTTTTTATGAATGGAGGGGTTATTCGAAGGGATTCAGTGAGGGATTCGAGGGATTCAATGGTTTCGAATTGATGGGGTATGCACTAGTCAATTGTGCCGAGGTATCTTTTTGTTACTTGGCAGGCACGTGTGGCTGGGAGGTACTCAGAGGGGACTTGGCACGGGTGCATTGGAACACAAAAATCAATCAGACTTTTCTCAAACAGAGAATCAGAAATAACTCAAGCAACTGCAGATCAAATTGAATAAGATTTTAACAGATTATCAATATAAGATAGATCTATCTGTGATCAAAATCTGAGTTGATTTGACTCAGTATTGATGGAGTAATTGAATGAACTGTTGAAGATCTGCCCAAGCAGATGCCAAAACACTATTCATCAAATATCTCCCTCAAAACCTCATCAAATCTTTTCAAATTTGCAGCAGTTACTGATGGAGGCAGCAGGAATCGATTGAGGGTACTCGCGTTGTCTAATTCAAAGAATTGGGCTCGTTCGGGGTTTTGCTCGTTGTCATTTGTTGCAGATGATTATAAAGATTATCTTAATGTATTCTGAGAAGATATATCTGATGCAGAATATACATCTCATGATCATACTATAGATCTCAAATCTGACAAGAAACTCTTATACTGACTGATATATAATTTATCACCTCAAGAACTCTCTGTTCTCTGAGAATATATTGAAAAAATATTAGAGAAGAATTGAATATATCTGTTCAAGAGCTCAGCTGATGCATCAGTATTATTCATACTGAAGAAAGATGAAACCCTGTGTCTTTGTGTGGATTATTAAGAATTGAATGAAATAACAGTCAAGAATTGATATTCACTGCTTTTGATAAGTGAAAGAAATACTTGATAGATTAGCAGATGTCAAAATATATACACAACTAAATCTTAGAGATGCATATCACAGAATTTGCATATAAGTGAAGAATGAATGAAAAACAGCATTTCAAACATGATATGAATATTTTGAATATCTAATTTTATCTTTTGAGTTAATCAATGTCTCTGCAATCTTTCAATCTTATATCAACAAAGCTTTCAGTGATCTTTTAGATGTATATTGTGTGGCTTATCTTGATAATATTGTAATCTATTCAAACACACTTGATGAACATGTTGTCCATGTTAAGAATGTGCTGGAATGATTAAGATGATGGAGACTATATGTCAAACTTAGTAAGTGTACATTTCACACAACAGAAATTGGATTTTTGAGTTTTGTGGTTACCATACAGAGCATTACTGTTGAGAAACACTGTGTTGACACAATTCTAGATTGATCAGAACTGTGAACTATAAATGAATTGCAAATATTTCTAGAATTCATTAATTTCTATCATCAATTCATATACAAGTTCTTGATAATAACAGCATCTCTGACTGAATTGTTAAAAGATTATGAAATGAAAAGAGAGAAGAATAATGCATCTGTTCAGTTAGATGAAAACTGCAAGTATGCAATTTTGCAGTTAAAAGAATGCTTTACAAAAGCACTGTTGTTGATTCACTTTGATTCACAGTGAAAACTCTGTATAGAAACAGATGAATCTGATGTTGTAATCATCACAGTAATATCACAATTAATGAATGATAATCACTGACATCCAATCATGTTTTGATCTAGAAAGCTCACAGAAACAGAAAGATGTTATCAAATATATAATTTAAAAATGTTACTGATTGTAGAAGCTTTCAGACAATGACATTATTATTTATATGATAGCAGACACTTAATAACTATTTTATCTGATTATATCAATCTTTAGTGCTTCATGACAATGAAGCAGTTAAATGAGTGTCAGATTTGCTGAATGAAAATACTCTCAGTGTTTGATTTTGAAATAGAGCACTATTCTGAGAAAAATAATTCTGCAGATACATCAAGTCATTGCTCAGATTTTGTAAAATACACAGCTCTCTTGATGAGACTCTCTACTCTGTAAAAGAAACTGTATAAGAAGATCTTTAAATCACTAAAGACAAAAGAAAATACAAAGTTAAATCAATATATCAAGATGATATGAAAAGATCTGCAAGCTAATGAAAATTGTTGAATGAAGAAGTCTGTAGTTGTCAATGACAACAATCTCTACAGAATAAAAAATATATCTGTGAATAAAAATAAAATTGCAGATGTTATGAGATTAAATCTAAAGACTCTGATACTATAAATTCTAGTCATCAAGATATTTGAATTTGAGACAGTCTATTGCAAAGAGATAGCTGAATCTATCATTGAACTCTTACTGCAGATTCAGAATAGAGATATCAGCATATCTGAACTTTGCAGAAGACTAGAGATAAATAATACTAGTATAGATAATTATTTAATCTGAATAGTAGATAAAAATAATCTACTCAGAAAAGATGATAAAGTTTATATACTATAAGACAAGACTGTAAGATATAAAATAATGAAAATGAATCATGATGATTCTCAAGATGATCATTTTGAATGTGACAAAATCATTAAAGTGATCAAATGCAAGTACTTGTGGCATGATATGAGTGATGAGATTGCAGAATATGTGAGAATTTGTGATGTTTGTCAATACATTAAAATACTGCAGCACAAGCTGTATAAGTTGCTACAATTATATTCAGTGTCAGATAAGAAATGACATACAATTAGCAGAAACTTTATTGAAAATCTGTCAGATAATAAAAAAAGAAGTCAAATCTATGTAACGGGTGTACTTCAATTAATGATTTGATACTATCCTAATTACAGATTACAAATTGATTAAGAAAAGAAAGAGAAAAGAAATCAGAAGAAAAGGTTGTACAAAAAGGGTTCTTATAGAGAAAAGTTCAAGATAGAAGAATATCAGAAGCTGCTTCACAGTGAGATGCAGAGCAGAAGAACATTAAGAGGTACATGTAAAAATTGTTAGAAACTACACAAGCACAAAGTGTGGGATGAGGGAATCATTGAGAGCTATATGAAAGAATCATTAGAGACTACATGAGTGTGGAACACAGAGGAGAAGAACATTAGAAGCTATGTGAAAGAATTGTTAGAGACTACATGAGTGCAGAGCATAGAGTGGGAGAATGTTAAGAGCTACACAGAAGAATCATTAGAAACTACACAAGCACAGAATATGAAGTGGAAGAACATTGAGGATTACATGAGATCACAGCAATCAGAAACAAGCAGATGCAGAAGAAGAGTTGATTGTGTAAGTTAATTACTAACAAATGCTAACTCATCACATTATCCCCCTCTATCAGAGTGAGTGAGGACTCATAGATGTCAAGGATGGTGGTATTCTTCAAGATAGACACAGATTCCCAGATCAGACAATTGTATTCTACTCATTTGATGAGGTATTCACAGCAGCAGCAGTTGATTCTATCATCAAGAATTGTTTTGATTTCCCACTTGAGTTCATTATCTTCTTCTACAATGATGAATGACTGTCAATCAGAGATTCTCTGAGAGGGGAATGAATCCTCAGCTGCAGATTGAAGCAGATTTGTATGAAAGATGTTGTAAATATCAGATGAAGTGTTGAGTTGATAATCATGTGTGTCTAGCACTTTCTTCACTGTATACTTGATGTGATGATAATCTAGCATATGCAAGAAGTGATTCATTCTTATATTCTTGAGATCTAGTCAGACTTTGTCTTCTATATGATATCAGATTACAGAACTTCTTCTGATGTTCATTTGATTCTTATAATTTTGCTGAGTGCTGATCATTGAAGCTTCTGCTCATTCACAGACTTTCTTCAGCTTGCTCATGATGTTCTCTGCTGTCTGTATAAGACTGCAGATGTACACAGTTTCTCAGAGAGTCTCAGAGAAGTTCAGAACCTCTAAGTTGTATTCATATAGAAAAAAGAATGAGCTTACATCTGTTGTAGTGAAATCTTAACTGTTAATCACAATCTCAGCATATGATAGCAGATTGCTTCAGTTGTTTTGTGTGTAATTGCAGAACTTATGAAGAATGTTTTTTACTGTTTGTATCATTCTCTCAGTAGCTTCATCAGTCTCTGAGTGATACACTGTTGATAACTTTCATTTGATTCTTAATAATTGGCATATATGAGCTCAGAGTGCACTGATGAATTGACTGTCTCTATCTGACACAATGAATGAAGACAGACTGTGTATACAATAGAATGAGCTTCTAATGAAGACATCTGCAACTACTTCAGCATTTATCTTGTCACAGAGCTGTAGTATTACACCCTTACTGAGTTGATTGACAATGACTAGAATATTCATAGAATCTCTGCTTTCAGATAAGAAAACTGCAAAATTGATAGCTATATCATATCAAATTCAGTTGAAGACAGATAGAGACTTCAGCATCTCTTTTCAATGTTCACATCATATCATCACTGAGCCACAGCAATCACAGTTGTGTATGAATCAGTGTATATCTTTTGATATATCTGATCAGTAGAATTTTTGAATGATAATGTTGTACATAATTTCACATTCTGAGTGTCTGATCATTGACAAGTCATGAATTTCTTGCATGATCTGTGTTTGTAGAGATTCTGAATCAGAGATTCATCATCTATTTTGAAAGTGTAAGCAGTTGTCATTGTCAATTGAACATGCTGAGATATCTGTTCTTGAGTATACATCTGTGAGAAATTGAGATGTTTTGCTTCATACAGCTTTGACAGCTTGTTGTCAGAATTCATCTGTCTCTGTCATTAGTCTTCATTGTTCTTTGAGCAAGAGTTCTTGAGCTTGAAACTGGTTGATATATACACAGAGTTCATCTGATTGTGTAGAACTTTCTATGATTGCAGAGTCAATTAACTGATACTCTCAGTGTTTTCATCTGTCATTCAAGTCATCAGATGACATATCTTGTTCTTGACAGAACAGAGCATCTACAAGAGTGTTCTCTACTTCAGATCAATAATGAATTGTGAACAAAAAACAGCTAAGAAACAATGATCAATGCATATACCTCTCAGTGAGCTTACAAGTGATTGTGAAGTACTCTAGATTCTTATGATCAGTAATAATCTTAAATCTTCTGACACTTATGACTTCAGATTCCCATTCTTCAAGACATTGTATAATTGCTAGAAGCTTCTTGTTGTAGATCTTATAATTGCATTCAGCAGACAACATCTTTTTCAAGATGAAGGCACAAGATTATAGAACATCTTTATTATCATATTGCATCAGTGTCTCATCTACTATATAATCTGAGATGTCTGTTTCAAGAATTGTATGCTTATCTGAATTGAATGATTGCAGCATTGAGGCATTTGTGAACATACACTTCAGCTTTTTGAATACTGCATCTGCTTCATCAGTTCATTGAAATACAGTGTCTTTCTGAGTCAGATTCATTAGTGATCATATAATATTGAAGAAGTTCTTGATAAATCTTCAGTAGAAGTTGACAAACTCTAGAAAGCTTCTAATCTCTTTTATCAAGACTGATATCTCTCAGTTGAGAATTGCTTTCATCTTCTTAGAATTCATACATACATCTTTTTCAGCTTCAATGATGAATTCTAGATAGATTATAGACTTGATCTCAAAGTTGCATTTATCAATGTCCACTTGCAGTCCAGCTTTTCATAGATGATCAAGAACTTGTCATATGTGCTTACAGTACTCAGTGAGCAATTCATCAGTGAAGATCAAGATATCATTCATGTACACTGAGGTGATTTCATTGAGCAGATCTCATAGAGCTCAGTTAATGTATTTCTGAAACATACTCAGAGTATTCACTAATTCAAAGAGAGTCACTGTTCATTTGTATAATCTGTAATGTGTATGAAAGACAGTTAGTCATTCATCATCTTCATTAATTCTTATCTTGTAGAAGGCTGCAGAGATGTCAAGTTTTGTAAATCATTTTGCTTTTTCTATTCATTCAAATGTTTCATTGATGAGTGAGAGAGAATATCAGTCCTTCCACATAATCTTGTTGAGTTCTTGATAGTCAATGCAGAATTGTAAGCCATCTTCTGATTTCTTTGCAAACAGTACAGATACTGCAGTGAGTGAGTTGCTAATATGAATGAAGTCTTTGTCTAGTAATTCATTGAGCATTTTTCATAGAACAAAGAGCTCATCATGCAACATACTGTAGAGAGAATCTCAGAGCAGTTGCAGATTCTTACTGTCTTTCTTGATGAGCTCAATTATATAATCTATACTGAGTTCTTGATGAGGGGGAAGCTTTTCAACTTCTTTCTCATTGAATATGTCTGTGAAGTCTTTATATAATTCAGATAGTTTCTTGTGCAGTTTCTTGAGATCTTTAGATTCTAACTTTTCTAATGCTTTCTTGATATCTGTCATGCTAGCAGCAAACACTTGAACATTCTTCTTCTCATGCACTTGATGAGTTAGTAGTTTGTACACTTTCACTGATATCTGAGTGAGATCAGCAGTTCTATCAACATTCTTCTCATAAACACAGTCACCTTCTGGGAAAATAAGACAGCAGTTGCATGCATTCAACAAGGTTTCAAATTCTGTGAGTCATGATAGACTGAGCATTAGATCATACTCAAGGCTTTGTATTTTGTATGCATATACATTCTTTTTCTCATGTCCTTCTATGTTGATATTAAATCTTACCATATTGTAGGAGGTGGATCCTCTGAGGCTATCAAATTCACTGAGCTTACACAGTTTAAGAAAGAAGATACACTGAAGCTTATGCTTCTCAATCAGCTGAATGTCTATAAGAGTATAGTGAAGGAAATCACTGTCTATCATTGCTCATACATTGACTAAGCTATTTACAATGACAGAGATCATGATTGTGTCTGCTTGCATCTTCTGCTCAAATCTTCAGCTAGTTTTTTGCTTCTTGAGCTCTCATTCATATTTTAGAGTGAGAGCTCATCTTTTCTCTGTTCTTGTCTATCCACAGACAACACAGCATTCACATGTGTGGGAGGTTTACTTAGAGTGATTGTATTCAGACATTGATTTGTGAAGTGTTTTGACTTGTTGCAGTGTATGCAGATTTCTCTGATGATTCAGTTGACAGTATTCTTTTCTGAGACATTGGGGATTTTTGAGTGACTTACATTCATATGTGAGACTCAGTTCATTGATTCTGGTTCAGAGGTGGAGGATGCTGTAGAGCAGTTCAGAGCATACACATTTGTTCAGCAGAATCCTCTGCAATTTTGAAGTACACAGAACTGAGACAGATCATTATTCAACAGATGAAGATCAGTACAGAATTCACTGTATATTGAGAACTTCAGACACTCTACACTTTGATTATACAACTGAAAGTTCAAGTTCTTGAACAACATGTTGATTTTGATGATATCATCTCAGTCTTGTCCACCTGCTTCTAGGAGCTTGCAATTGAATTCAGAAAGATAAGTTGCTAACACAACATTTATCTGATGAGTTTGATTAAGCCAGTCTAACATCTTGACTTGAAGTATAGAATTGAGAAAGAGAGAGTTGAGTTGTCAGAAGACTAGCTCTGACATACACTGATAGTTCTGACAATGACTTATTCAGAGTTGAAATTTTGCTAACATATCACCATTCAATCTGCTATAAATATACCATGCTTGATTGAATAGTGAGTCTATTGCTTGTCCATTGATGTTCAATTTGATGTTCACTTTTGATTTCCACACAAAATAGAGTACTAGATCTTTCTTATATTTGTTGAGGATTGAGAGCTTCTCTCTTGAGAGCTTTTCATGAGATGTAAGTGTAGAAGAAATAATGAATGTGAAAGTGTTCATCTCAGCAAGTTGTTATTGCAATTCAGTCATCTGTAGCATCTGCTGCTGAAGGATGCTTTGTAGATCTAAGTTATCATCCACCACATTTGAATGCAGTGAGTGTTTGTAGAATTGTTTGTAGTTCATTTCAATATCTAAAAACATGTAATAATAATATAAAAAAAAAGAAAAGAAATACTTATAGACACTTGATTCTCTTGCAGACACTATTTGCAGTGTTGCAGTGCTAAGCTTGATCAAGCTTCTTCATGAATGCTATTCACAGTGTTATAGTTCATAGACACTCAGGCCTTGTAGAACTGTGTTTCAGATGCTTAAACACAACAGTCTATATAACTAACAATAAGAACACTCAGATCCACAAGAGATCTTTTGTAATGACTAGACACTCAGATCTGTAAACAACACACTCAGATGTAAGAACTGATAACAATGCACTTGAGTGTAAGAACTAATAACAAGACACTCAGACCTTAAACACAGAAGAATCAATTCATAATGTAATGAATGTACTTCAATTAACAATTTGATACTATTCTAATTACAGATTACAAATTGATTAAGAAAAGAAAGAGAAAAGAAATCAGAAGAAAAGGTCATACAAAGAAGATTCTTATAGAGAAAAGTTCAGAGTGAAAGAATATCAGAAGCTGCTCCACAGTGAGGTGTGGAGTGGAAGAACATTAAGAGGTATGCATAAAAATTATTAGAAACTACACAAGCACAGAGTGTGGGGCAGAGAAATCATTGAGAGCTACACAGAAGAATTGTTAGAGACTATATGAGCACAGAACACAGAGCAGAAGAACATTAGAAGCTATACAGAAGAATTATTAGAGACTATATAAATGTGGAGCATGGAGTGGGAGAATGTTAAGAGCTACACAGAAGAATTGTTAGAAACTACATGAGTGCAGAGCACAGAGTGGAAGAATATTGAGGGTTACACAAGATCACAGTGATCAGAAATGAGCAGGTGCAGAAGGAAAGTTGGTTGCATAAGTTAATTACTAATAAATGCTAACCCGTCACAATCTATAATATTATTGTTGTATTTATTGATTTATTCATCAAATAAATCATAATTGTGTCCACATCTTCAGAGCTAGATGCAGAAGAACTTGCAGATATTATTGTATGATGAATTGCAAAGAACTTTGATCTATCTATGAATATTATTAATAACTGAAATTCATTAATAAATAACAAGTTTTGATTGATATTATGTTATCTGCTTCATGTTCAATGAAAATTATCAACAGCATTCCACCCACAAATCAATGGTCAGACAGAATGATTGAATCAGATGATTGAACATTATCTTCATATATATTGCAGCTATCAGCAAGATAATTGAATAGAATGAATTTCTCTGACACAATGAGCATATAACAATGTCTTTCATGCATCAATAAAAATAACATCATCTGAAGCAATGATCAGCTGATCAACTGAACTTCATATAGATGTGAAACTCTCAAACATGAGTGCATCAAAATCAGCAATAGAATAAATGAAATGAATGAAGTAAGTGAAGAACAAAATCTGAAAATGCTTGAAAGCTGTCAAAGCAGCTGAGAAAAAGTATTATGATCAGTGTCATATATCAAAAAACTTTAAAATAGAGAACTGAGTAATGCTGTGTGCAAAAAATATATTCATCTTGTGATTCTCATTCAATCTAGATCATTGATTTTTGAGTCTCTTTCAAATAATTGATATCTGCAGTACACAGATGTACAAACTGAAACTCACACTGTAATATAAAGAAATTCATTCTGTATTTCATATTTCTCTTTTCAAATCATATCATACATGCAACAGACAAATTCTGCAAGCAGAACTGATAATTATAGATATACAAAAAAAATGAAAAGTTGAAGCTATATTAGACAAATATCAGTACTGTAATCAAATACAATATTTTGTCAAATGAAAAGATTGTACAGATACAGATAATTCTTGAAAATCTAAGAAAAACTTGATGAACAGTCAGAAGTACTTGAAACAGTTTAATAAAATTTATCAAAAATCAGTCAATAAATGAAAATGAAGAAGATGATGATGACTGCTGAATATACTTATTCTACTCAGAGATTAAAAAACAGATCTGTCTCAGCTTGATCAGTATTATTTAAAAAATTGTCATCAAGACAAATCTGCTTATTATTCTGAATTTTCTCAACTAATAAAGCATGATGTTTCAATGATGATTTGAGAGCTGTGATTGATGATGTAATCACTGAAATCTCATCAATTACTGTTTCAGTCAGAATTTTAGAAGAACTGTTTTGTTGAATCTTCTGAATCTTCACAGCAAAGAATTTAACTGCTGCAGTCACAGTGCTCTGCAAAATGTTAATATTTGAAGTGTTCATATCAGTGACAATTAGATTCTCAGCAGTGTTGATAACTGTCTGAGTCAATTCAATGACATTCACTGACATCTAATAGAAGTTAATGTTATATACTGTAAAAACATCTGTTTTGAATAATAACTTACTGAAATACAAATGTACTTCATCATCAAGCAGTGCTTGCATTTTTTACATCAACTCTCAATAGACTTACAATGATGATGAGAGAATATTGTCAAATGTTGAATATAATAACAGCAATATACTGCTGTATTTCTTTTTAATACTTCAATGAAACTATCCACTTTCTCATCTTTGTCTACATTATTGATCAACTCAAATAATGTATCAAGATCTTGACTCAGTGAGAATGACACTGATATAATAGTAGAATATAAAAACACACTTTCTGAAACACTGCTGTGATTGAATGCCATACTCTGCTGTGATAATAAATCATTAGAGTTTATATAGAATTCTAGAATCTCATCTGTGTTCTTATAGATCTATATATCAAGTATAAATCTCATAATAACAATTTGATATATAGCAAATCTCTCATCTGAAACTTTGTTGAAGAGCAGTATTTTGTGAAATTCATTGATCAAAGATTAATTGATTTTGTGAAAGCACTCAGACATCTATAATCTGTTAGTACTCATAACAATCTCAGTTTAAGAAAACTTACAGCAGCACAACTTCTATTTGATATATGACAGATATGACAGTGTGTCTATTCATTGTTCACAAAGTAAGAATATACTGAAGAGTTCTGCAATCTCTTCAGACAACTCAAGCAAATGCTCTCAATTACAGACAGTATATCACTCTTCATAGACTCTGAATCAGCAATGAAAACAGCTGATTCTGACATTCTATTATAACTTTAATTAGTATCAAGACCTTGTTCTAAGAAGAAGAAGAAGCAAGAAAGAAAAACAGATATTGAAGATTGAAATCAATATTACAATATTGATCAAAAAGATTGCAACAACACAAAACTCAACTCAAAATGAAAAACACAATCATGCAATCAAAACTTCAAATTTCACAATAAAAATTGCATAGAAGAATACAGTGTACTTTGTTTGATAAATTGATGTATTCTTTTTAAATAAAAAATTGTTGATGATGATGATGATGATGATTTTGTTAGAGTATGATTTTTTGATGTAAAAGTCAAAGAAAAGAGGTTCAGAAGTTGTGTTTAAATCATGATTGAACTGCAATGACACTGAAGATGAAAAAATGTTCTCTCAAAATAGCAACATTTTGAAATTAACTCTGACAATTAATCTGATCTGATTCTGTGAACTTTATACAATATCAACCACACAGCATGTATTACAAACTTCACATGTTGCAGTAAGAAGCTCTGAAAACCAAGTCTTTGAAGAAGAGAGATAATTATAATAGATGCAATGAAAATATCTATATTAGAAAATAGCTATATGACAATAGAAGAACACAGAACACATCAGAATTAATGAGAATGAATATAGCACACAGCATTATAGATAGCTGTAGAGTGTGATGATTGTCTATATAATGCTTGCTGATATCTGTAGATATTAGAAGATCAGTGATTAGCTTTGAATAATAGAGATTGCTATCTTCTTAACATTCTATATATGTACTTCACACTACTCTCATAATTATATCTAGAATCATCTCTTACAGACAGTATCAATCTTTCTCTGAATATGTATTTAATAATTATCATTTTACTAGCTAGTCATCACTGAATTTTTCTCTTCTGCTTTTGTATTAATTTCTATTTTCAACTATTTTTGTTCTTGCTCATCTACTTTGAAATTCTTGCATCTCTGTATGAGTGAGAAAGACTGATAATGATCTCTGCTGTGAATACTGCTGTTGAAGCTGCTGCTGCACAGAAGCAGCTACAGCATGATCTTATTGTAGAGATAACAACACAGAGAGAGAATGCACTGAGAATCAGCAGACAAAGCAGATCAAAAAATACACAGATAGTATATACAGAGAAACAGAATAAATAAGTGATAATATATAGATTTATTTTGTTTCTATTTCTTCTTTATTTCTGTGTATGAAGAGAGATAGAATTTGATAGACTAACTTCTCACTGCTGCTCAATCTCCACTATCTATACAATAGAAATGATGTAATGAAAAGAAGATTTCAGATGATCAGATTGTCTCTGAGCAGAAGACAATCTGATTCTTTAGTGAGAGAATGTAATGCACTCATTTATTATTTCCTTATTATCTTCACTTATTCTTATCTCTTTCCATTATACTCTCGCTACCGCTATTTCTATATGTATATATATATTGATGTATGTATTTCACACATCTTCTTTCTCTTTCTTTTCTTTCTTAGCAATTAGCTACACTACATTACACTACTATACTACACTCTACAATATATTACTATTATCTTCACTACACTATAAACTATCTTCTACTGTTACTCTTCACACTGTCACTACATCTCACAGTTTCTAATCACTCAATCTTCAAGAGATGATTTGTTGAGTAATAGTAATAATCTCTATCTACAGCATTCACTATACTCATACTATTATCAAATCTGAAGCAATAAACATCATTGAAGAGAACTGTGAAACATGCACTTCTGCCACTGAAAGTGTGCAACAAACATCATCTTTCTCTATAAAATTGAACTTTGAATATAATTCAGAAGAGGACATCTCTTCTGATTATTATTATTATTATTCTTCTGTTATACTCATATGCAAGCAGCGCTTATGACGAGTCCTTGTGTGATGTTAAATACAGGCAAGAGTTGGTTATACCGGAGGAATGCTTAGTGTTGAACAACACCAAGAATATAACAAGAACATAGAAAAATTAATGAAAGACAGAATTTGATACATACAATACAGATTTCCAGCCCAGAAACAATAAGCTAAATCAGATAGTAGATCCACCTGAAGGTATCTATTTAGCAAGTTCACATCCCATTATTTTAGAAGCTGAGAAATTGACTCTGAATGTAATGTTGTCTTCTATAGGTTTCAAACCCATGCACCTTGGGTCCCCACACCAAGGCGCTACCTGGTGGCTGCATTATCCATTCAGCCACCGGGGCGGACATCTCTTCTGAAGATCTCAGTACAATTGAAATCAAGAAAATAGCTGTGATCAGAAGAATCAAAAAATTACAGACTGAGAAAGAATTGCAAAAACTTCAACACTGATGCAACACTTTACTATAAAAATTGAATGAAACAATTTCAGCTATCTGAAATATACTAGAAATGCATTCAAACCATAGTAGAGATGCAACTAGTGTGAATGATAACTGTGATAACATCACAAATATTCTCAGATCATCAGAACTCACACTACAAACACTCAATATTTTAGTGAAAAGCATTATAACTACTGTCAGTGGAAGATATAGTTGAGTATCACTTTGATAATTAGAATTTCAAGATTTCAGTATGAGCAGTCATTCTTCTTGAAGAGATATAGAAAAGTTTCAAAATCAAAATATGAAAGAATTTAAAAACTTTGTTACAGCTGCTATTGCTTTTCTGTAATGGGTGTACTTCAATTAACGATTTGGTACTATCCTAATTACAGATTATGAATTGATTAAGAAAAGAAAGAGAAAAGAAATCAGAAGAAAAGATTGTATGAAGAGAATTCTTATAGAGAAAAGTTCAGAGTGGAAGAATATCAGAAGCCACTTCACAGTGAAGCACAGAGTGGAAGAACATTAAGAGATATATGTAAGAATCATTAGAAACTACACAGATGCAGAGTGTGGGACAGAGGAATTATTGAGAGCTACACAGAAGAATTGTTAGAGACTATATGAGCACAGAACACAGAGCAGAAGAATATTAGAAGCTACACAGAAGAATTATTAGAGACTACACAAGTACAGAGCACAGAGTGGAAGAACATTAAGAGCTATACAGAAGAATTATTAGAAACTACACAAGTACAGAGCACAGAGTGAAAGAACATCAAGAATTACACAAGATCACAGCAATCAGAAATAAGTGAATGCAGAAGAAGAGTTGATTGTATAAGTTAATTATTAACAGATACTAATCCATCACATTATCCCCCTCTATCAGAGTGAGTGAGGACTCATAGATGTCAAGAGTGATGATATTCTTCAAGATAGACACAGATTCTCAGGTTGGACAATTGTATTCTACTCATTTGACAAGATATTCACAGCAGTGATGATTGATTCTATCATCAAGAATTGCTTCAATTTCTCACTTGAGTTTGTTATCTTCTTCTACAATGGTGAGTGGCTGTCAATCAAAGATTCTCTGGGAGGGGAATGGATTCTCAGCTGTGGATTGAAGCAGGTTTGTATGAAAGACATTATGAATGTCAGATGAGATGTTGAGTTGATAATCATGTGTGTCTAGCACTTTCTTCACTGTATACTTGATGTGATGGTAATCTAGTATATGCAAGAGATGATTCATTCTTATGTTCTTGAGATCTAGTCAGACTTTGTTTTCTATATGATATCAGATCACAGAACTTTTTCTGATGTTCATTTGATTTTTATAATCTTGCTGAGCACTGATCATTGAAGCTTCTGCTCATTCATGAGCTTTCTTCAGCTTGCTCACAATATTCTCTGCTATCTGTATGAGACTGTGGATGTACACAGTTTCTCAGAGAGTCTCAGAGAAGTCCAGAATCTCTAAGTTGTATCTGTGTAGAAGAAAGAATGAGCTTACATCTGTCATAGCAGAATCTCAATCATTAATCACAATCTCAGCATATGACAGCAGATTGCTTCAGTTGTCTTGTATATAATTGCAGAACTTACAGAGAATGTTCTTTACTATTTGTATCATTCTCTCAGTAGCTTCATCAGTCTCTGAGTGATACACTGTTGATAACTTTTGTTCAATTTTTAATAATTGGCATACACAGGCTCAGAGTGCACTGATGAATTGACTGTCTCTATCTGACACAATGGATGAAGACAGATCATGTATATGATAGAACAGACTTCTGACAAAGACATCTGCAACTACTTCAGTGTTCATCTTGTCACAGAGCTGTAGTATTATGCTCTTGCTGAGTCAGTTGACAATGACTAGAATGTTTATAGAATCTCCACTTTTGAATAAGAAAACTGCAAAATCAATAGCTATATCATATCAAATTCAATTGAGAACAGATAGAGGCTTCAGCATCTTTTTTCAGTGTTCATATCATATCATCACTGAGTCACAGTAATCACAGTTGTGTATGAATCAGTGTATGTCTTTCAACATATCTGATCAGTAGAATTCTTGAGTAACAATGTTATACATGATTTCATGTTCTGAGTGCTCAGTCATTGGTGAGTCATGAATTTCTTGCATGATTCATATTCATAGAGATTCTGAATCAGAGACTCATCATCTATCTCAGAAGTATAAGCAGTTGTTATTGTCAATTGAATATACTGAGATATTCATTCTTGAGTATACATCTGTGGGGAATTGAGATGCTTTACTTTGTATGACTTCAGTAGCTTGCTGTCAGAATTCATCTGCTTCTGCTGCTAGTCTTCATTGTTCTTCAAGTGAGAATTCTTGAGCTCAGAACTGGTTGATATATACACAGAGTTTGTCTGATTGTATAGAACTTTCTATAATTGCAGAGTCAATTAATCAATACTCTTGATGTTTTCATCTGTCATTCAAGTCATCAGATGGCATATCTTGTTCTCAGTGAGACAGAGCATTCACAAGAGTGTTCTCTACTTCAGATTGATAACAAATTGTGAATGAAAAACAGCTAAGAAACAATGATCAATACATATGTCTTTCAGTGAGCTTACAAATGATTGTGAAGTACTCTAAGTTCTTATGATTGATAACAATCTCAAACTTTTCAACACTCATAAGTTCAGACTCTCATTCTTCAAGACATTGTATGATCACTAGAAGCTTCTTGTTGTAGATCTTATAGTTGTATTCAACAGACAACATCTTTTTCAAGATGAAGACACAGAGTTGTAGAATATCTTCATTATTATATTGCATCAGTGCTTCATCTACTACATAATCTGAGACATTCATTTTGAGAATCATATACTTATTCAGATTGAATGATTGCAGCATTGAGATGTTTGTGAATATACACTTCAGCTTTTTGAATGCTGCATCTGCTTCATCAGTTCATTGAAATACAGCATCTTTTCAGATCAGATCTGTCAGTGATTGTACAATGTTGAAGAAGTCTTTGATGAATCTTTGATAGAAGTTGATGAATTCTAGAAAGCTTCTAGTCTCTTTTACTGAGACTGATGTCTCTCAGTTGAGAATTGCTTCCATCTTCTTAGAATCCATGTGTACATCTTTTTCAGCTTCAATGATGAATTCTAGATAGATTGTAGACTTGATCTCAAAGTTGCATTTATCAATGTCCACTTGTAGTTCAGCTTTTCATAGACAGTCAAGCACTTGTCATATATGTTTGCAGTGCTCAGTGAACAGTTCATCAGTGAAGATCAGAATATCATTCATATACACTGAGGCAATCTTGTTGAGTAGGTTTCATAGAGCTCAGTTAATGTATTTCTGAAATGTGCTCAGAGCATTCACTAATTCAAAGAGAGTCACTGTTCATTTGTATAATCCATAACACATACAAAAAGCAGTTAGTCATTCATCACCTTCATTAATTCTTATCTTATAGAAGGCTGCAGAGATGTCAAACTTTGTAAATCATTTTACTTTTTCTATTCATTTGAGTGTTTTGTTGATGAATGAAAGAGGGTATTGATTCTTCTGTGTAATCTTGTTGAGTTCTCAATAGTCAATGCAGAATTGTAAGTCTTCTTCTGATTTCTTTGCAAACAGTACAGATGCTGTGATGAGTGAGTTGCTAACACAAATGAAGTCTTTGTTCAGTAATCCATTGAGCATTTTTTGTAGAACAAGAAGCTCATTGCATGACATACTGTAGAGAGAATCTCAGAGCAGTTGTGAATTCTTATTATCTTTCTTGATGAGCTCAATTGTATGATCTATACTGAGTTCTCAGTGAGAGAGAAGCTTTTCAACTTCTTTCTTATTGAACACATCTGTGAAGTCTTTGTATGATTCAGATAGTTTCTTGCACAGTTTCTTGAAGTCTTTGAGTTCTAACTTTTCTAATGCTTTTTTGATATCTGTCATGCTAGCAGTGAACACTTGGACATTCTTCTTCTCATGTATTTGGTGAATTAGTAATTTGTATGCTTCTACTGATATCTGGGTGAGATCAGCAGTTCTATCAACATTCTTCTTGTAAACACAGTTGCCTTCTGAGAAAATAAGACAGTGGTTGCATGCATTCAACAAGATTCCAAATTCTGTGAGTCATGATAAGCTGAGCATTAGATTGTACTCAAGATCTTGTATTTCATATGCATATACATTCTTTTTCTCATATTCTTCTACATCAATGTTAAATCTTATCATGTTGTAGGAGGCTGATCCTCTGAGGTCATCAAATTCACTGAGTTTACACAGTTTGAGAAAGAAGATACACTGAAGCTTATGCTTCTCAATCAGCTGAATGTCTATAAGAGTGTAATGAAGAAAACCACTGTCTATCATTGCTTATATATTGACTAGACTATTTACAATGACAGAAATCATGATTGTGTCTGCTTGTATTTTCTGTTTGAATCTTCAGCTAGCTTTCTGCTTCTTGAGCTCTTGTCTGTATTTTAGAGTGAGAGCTCATCTTTTCCCTGTTCTTGTCTGTCTGTGGATGACACAGTGTTCATGTGTGTGGAGGGTTTGCTCAGAGCAATTGCATTCAGACATTGATTTGCAAAGTGTTCTGACTTGTTACAGTGTATGCAGACTTCTCTGACAATTTGATCAACAGCATTCTTCTCTGAGATGTTAGAGATCCTCAGACAGCTTGTGTTCATATGTAAAACTCAGTTCATTGATTCTGATTCAGAGACAGAGGATGCTGCAGAGTGGTTTGAAGTGTACACATTCATTCAGCAGAATTCTCTACAATTTTAAAATGTGTGAAACTGAGACAGATTGTTGTTCAACAGACAAAGATCAGTATAGAATTTGCTGTATGTTGAGAGCTTCAGACATTCTATACTTCAGTTATGCAACTGAAAGTTCAAATTCTTGAACAGTATGTTGATTTTGACAGTGTTGTTTCAGTCTTGCTCATCTGCTTCTAGAAGCTTGTGATTGAATTCAGAAAGATAAGTTGTCAACACAACATTCATCTGACAAGTCTGATTAAGCCAGTCTAACATCTTGGCTTGAAGTGTAGGATTGAGAAAGAGGGAGTTGAGTTGTTGAAAGACTAGCTCTGATATATGCTGATGGTTCTGACAATGATTCATTCAGGGTTGAAATTTTGCTAATGTGTCATCATTCAATCTGCTATGAATATACCATGCTTGATTGGATAGCAAGTCTATTGCTTATCCATTAATGTTCAATTTGATGTTCACTTTTGACTTTCACACAAGGTAGAGTGCTAGGTCTTTCTTGTATTTGTCAAGGATTGAGAGTTTCTCTCTTGAAGGCTTTTCATGAGGTGTGGGTGTAGAAGGAACAGTGAACATGAAAGTGCTCATCTCAGCAAGTTGTTATTACAATTCAGTCATCTGTAGCATCTGCTGCTGAAGGATGCTTCATAGGTCTAAGTTATCATCCACTGTGTTCAGATGCAGCAGATGTTCATAGAATTGTTCATAGTTCATTTTGATGTTTAAGAACATGTAATAATAATATAAAAAAAAGAAAAGAAATACTTGTAGACACTCAGTCCTCTCACAGACATTATTCACAGTGTTGTAGTGCTAAGCTTGATCAAGTTTCTTCATGAACACTATTCACAGTGTTACAGTTCATAGGCACTCAGGCCTTGTAGAACACAGTTGATTGTGTTTCAGACACTTAGACACAACAGTCTATATAACTAATGATAAGAGCACTCAGACCCACAAGAGATCTCTTGTAACAACTAGACACTCAGGCCTGTAAACGACGCACTCGGATGTAAGAACTGATAACAAGACACTTGGATCTTAAATGCAGAAGAATCAATTTGTAATGTAATAGATGTACTTTGATTAACAATTTGATACTATTCTAATTACAGATTATGAATTGATTAAGGAAAGAAAGAGAAAAGAAATCAGAAGAAAAGATTGTACAAAGAGGATTCTTATAGAGGAAAGTTCAGAGTGAAAGAATATCAGAAGCCACTTCACAGTGGAGCATGGAGTAGAAGAACATTAAGAGGTATATGTAAGAATCATTAGAAACTACACAGGCACAGAGCATGGAGCAGAGGAATCATTGAGAGCTACACAGAAGAATCATTAGAGACTACACAAGTGCAGAACACAGAGCAGAAGAACATTAGAAGCTACACAGAAGAATCATTAGAGACTATACAAGCACAGAGCACAGAGCAGAAGAACATTAAAAGCATATGAAAGAATTGTTAGAAACTATATGAGCACAGAGCACAGAGTGGAAGAACATCGAGGGTTACATGAGGTCACAGTGACCAGAAACAAGCGGGTGCAGAAGAGGAGTTGATTGTGTAAGTTAATTACTAACAGATGCTAACCCGTCACATTTTCATGTCAGTGATCTTGATTACTACAATGAATACAATCATCAAAAGATCATTGAAGCCATCACTCATTTCAATATCAAGATGCAACAATGTTGATATCAACATACATATAATATACAGACTTTGTCATCATGAAAAGAATTTGTTAGTTGAATGTAATGTCAAGTCACTGATTCAGATAAAAGTTTCTGAGATGCTGATAGACAGTATTGAAAAACAGAGTAATAAAAAGATTAGACAATTCAACAATTTACTTCATATTTACAATCAATTGAAGAGTGTCTACAGTATTTTTATAGTGAATATCATTGAAAATCACATCTCTATATGAAAGTTCTATCTTTCATTCATCAAGAATTCAACAAATATGCAATCAAATTGAAAGAGTTAAGCTATAATGTCACTCTATATAAACTTGCAATGACAGAATTGAATCTGTCAGAGAGATGGAAAAAGCTTAAAGAGAAATCAAATTTCAAAAACCCCACTCAAAGCTTTAACAACAGAAATAATGCTGATAATAGATCACAAAATAAACACAGATGAAATGATACTACAAAGTTCAATGACTTCACTCAATCAAAATATTGCTGTTATTGCAAGCAACCAGGACATATCATTGATTCATGTTTCAAATGACTCAAAGACAAATTCAAAAACACCAAGTTCAACTCAAAATCTGATACAAAGAACACAAAGAACTCAAAGAACTCAAAAAATACTTAAAATATATCATTCAGCTTGCAATAACAGTTATAAATATGAAAAGTCAATGCAAAAACATCTTAAGCTTCATTATCACAGTGAAACTTACTACATCTAAGAGTCTGCAAAAAGTGCTTGTGCTAGTAGACTTTGAATCAGAAATGAACTGTGTTGATGAATTTTGAGCAAAGAATCACAATCTAGAAGCTGCTCATCACAAAATCAAAATGATTAAGTCAATTGATGAATGCATAATACACTTCTTTGAAGAGTATAACATTGCAACTACTGTCACTGATCATAAAAGTAATACACAGCAGACATCTCATTTCTTCTATATAATAAAGATGAAGAACTACAATCTTGTATTAGAATTTCCTTGATTAAAACAAATAAATTCTTTTATAGATTGATTAGATGAACAATTCTTCTTTAGAAGCTCTGAAAATGAATAACAGCTTCAAATTATTTCTGAATAAGATATCTTAACTGAAGTTCTCACAGAAGCTAGAGTAGAAATACTTGTAGTATTATCTACAGAACATTCAAAAGACTCAAAGCATGCTTTATATATATTCTCAACTATGTATTCAGACTGATCAATCAGTCTATTCAATTATATCATGTCATATATGCATATCTTCTCAGAAGAAGCTGCTATAAGTGTGAAAAAATCAGAAGAAATGAAACACTGTATAGATCTCAAATCTGATGTACAATCTTCATTTATACTGATATACAATCTCTCTGAAACTGAGTTAGTCACTCTAAGAGAATATTTAAAAAATGTATTAGATAAAGAGTGAATATAACTGTTCAGTAGCTCAGCTGATACACTGATTCTTTTTATTTTTAAAAAAGATGATGAACTCCATCTTTGTGTAGACTATCAAGAATTAAATTGAATCATCATCAAGAATCAATACTCTCTATCTCTAATAAGTGAATTACTTGATAGACTTTCAAAAGTCAAAATATTTACTAAACTGAATCTTCAAAATGTCTATCACTGCATACTTATAGTGATAAAAGATTATTGAAAGACAGTCTTTAGAATGAGATATGAATATTTTGAATATATAGTTATATCATTTGAACTAGCTAATGCTTCAGTGATATTTCAAGCATACATTAACAATATCTTGTCTGATTTGTTGAATATATATTGTGTTGTCTATTTGGATGACATTCTCATATTCTTCAATTCAAAGCAGAAATATAAAGTGTATGTTACTAAGATGTTAGAACATTTCAAATGTGTGAATCTATTTGCAAAACTCTCTAAGTATGAATTCAAAGTGAACAAAATCTCATTTCTGAGATTTGTTATAGATACAAATGATGTTGAGATGAAGTCAGACAGAGTCTTCACTATTATGAAATAATCTATATTTAAATTAATTAAAAAGATTCAATTCTTCTTGAGTTTTGCTAATTTTTATTGATGATTTATTAAGTCTTTCTCCTCTATTGCAGCTTCATTATTCAAACTTACAAAAGAGAGCAAGAAGAGAGAAAGAAAAGCTATTTTTATATAAACAGAAAATACTCAAAACACTTTTGATGAGCTCAAATTGTGCTTTATACATACTTCTCTATTAGCTCATTTTGACTCAGCTTGATGTATTCAGATCAAATCTGATGCATTCACTTTTGCAGTTGCTGCTATTCTGTCACAGTTACAGAATGATGAGCACTGACATTCAGTTGTCTTCTGATTAAGAAAGTTGATTGATGTGGAAATGTGTTATAATACTCATGATAAAGAACTCTTGACTATTGTAGCAGTATTTAAAAATTGAAGACACTATCTGAAGAGAAGTCAGTATTCAATTCAAGTCTGATCTGATTATATCAATCTGCAGTACTTTATGACAACTAAGAAACTGAACAGATATCAGATCAGATAAGTGAAAGCTTTATCTGCTTATAATTTTATATTACTGCATCACTCTGAATCAAAGAATTCAGCTGATGAGCTCAGTTGTCATACAGACTACAGTGAGATCTATAATAATCAAATTATATTATCTACTCTGCAACAGAAGCTGAAATATGAAGTTAGACTAGACTGAAAAACTAATACTTCTTTTCAAAATAATATTTCTTCTAATATAGTCTGTGCACAGATCTCTAATGAACAAAATATTTCTTTTAATGAGTGAAAAGTATTTCATATATCAACATCTTTTATCTCTTGTATAAACTCTTTCTCTTCATTGCACATTGAGTAATATATGCTCTGAATTGCAGTTAATAAGACTATTCTTGAGAACTCAGTATATACAGAAATATCTGAATTCTTCATCTTATTTCTGAGTAAAACACAGAAGATTAATTCTTTTACTACTAAGCAAAGAAAAAAGATAAAAAAAAAGAATATAACTGTCACTGAAAATATACTATAAACAATTTCTGAGAATGATATATTGCATGCTGATGATTGTGTGTATGTCTCTTAACAAAAGACACTCATTGATGAAATTATCAGTGCAAACTATGATAATCTGCAGAGGGGTCACTTTGGTATAAAAAAGTTCATAGACAGCATTCAGAACAAATACTATTGATATAAACTAGTCAGAGATATCAAAGATTATATATTCACTTATGATATTTGTCAAAGAGTAAAGTCAAAACAGCACAGATAATATAGAGAATTGAATATAATCTTCTTATCATCAAATTCTTTTGAATTCATTATTATAAATTTTATTACAGATAGACTGGCCGTGTGACTGTGTATGAGATCATAATCAATTTTAGCATTGATCCCATTCTTGTATATTTTGATTCTGATTCCATATATTGTTTTTCAAATCAGTCACTTTACACTGTTTGTATTATAGCTCTGGTTTCATTTCACTGTTTATGAGAAATATTTAGATTCTGAATACTGTTCTTATCTTGATTTCTGAGTCACAGTCCCATTTGGTCCCATTTTACAAAATGAAATCAAACAGAACCATGACTTACTCATAATTACATAATACATATATCTTTATGCTGAATGGTAGCTAATTATGATGTGAGTGTTACCAAATATCATTATCTTTTTGATGTCACAACAGAAATATCATTATATGTCTGTAGATATTTTGAAAATTAAAAAACAAAAACAAAAACAACAACTGAGAATATTATAAAAAAAAAAAAACAAAAATCTTCAGCAAAAAAAAAAAATAATGAAAAAAAAAAAAATAAAAATAAACAAAACTCATTTATTCAATCTATAATCATCAAAAAAATTACTACTCAATTCTTCAGTGATCTTCATCATCAATCTAATATCTCTCACAGTGAGAGTCATCTGCTCACAATGAATTATAGTCTTAAAATCATCTATAAAATGATTAGTGAGATATTGTTACATCTGTTTTCACATGATATCATACACTCAAAAAGTGTGATCAACATTGTCTCCACAGTAACTTGAAGAGTATCAAGAGCAGAATGCTGAAAGTGATACTTCTCTTCATCAATCTCTCAGACAAGATATACAAATGCAGTCTTGAGGAAAATGAGATTCTCAGACTTCTGATAATAATGAATCTCATGAATAGCTTCTATTTTCATATCAGTATCTAGTATTATCAAAAAATATTACTTTGAATTTCATACTCTGCTTATCCACTTTTTTCATATGAGAATGAGGGTTGTGCATCTTTCACACAGCACAGTGAGCATTGAGATGCTGTTTGTAATGATGAGCTCAGACTGCTTTCCACTCCATCACTCACTGCTCATATACTGCCTTGCAGAAAGCAGCAGTTGTTGGCATTGTTCTCTGATAAGAGATACTTTTATCACAGGCTATTTTTTTTGTTGGAGGGGGGAAGAGGAATTGAGAAGTGAGGAAGAAGGAATTGAGAAGTGAGAAGAGAGAAATCAGAGAGTAAGAGAGAATAAGTGCAGAGAATAGATGTGTAGATTTCAGAGAGAAAAGAACAGAAACTTGTGATGATGGATTTACTAGATAGAATCAATTAATCAATCAGTATTCATTCACAGAAAACATTGAGATATTCATATTGCTTTTAATAGTTAACATACTGCTGCAGAATTATGATGAGTTAGAGAGAGAAGAGAGAAAGAACAAAGAAAAAGAAAAACATATATAAATGTTAAACTGAGAGATTGTATATACAAATAATCTCTATAGCAACAAAGAAACATCTCATCTGCATTCAGCCATAATATAACTTGCAGAGTGCATGCAGTATATGATATCAACAAATAGCACAAAAATGCAAACAGTGTTGCTATGAAATATGTAATTTTCTATAATATATAGAAATAGATTTTCTTTCTTCTTGAATTCTTTGATATATCTCTGTTCTTCTCATCACATTTCTGTGTGGATAGTAATTTATAAAAAGAATATATTATTTTCTCTAGAAATCTTCATCATCATAATTAGAATGTGTTTCTCTCTCTCTCTTCTGCTGAAAACATGTCTGTCTCCCTCTTCAAGGAACATTTGATGACTCTGCATATCATCAAGATATATGAGTGCTGCCATCATCTTGAGAGAGAAGAGAAAGAATCTTTCAAGTGTGGAGAGACTGATCACAAAACACATCATATTGTCTTGAAAAAACTCTGTAATGAAGTAGATTGATAATGATTTTGGGTAATGCTTCTGCTGAAATTTGACTAATATTATGAAAGGAATGATGCTGATGGCTCAATGTGTGAGAAGTTGAAGAAGAAAGCAGTGAAGTTGCTCATGCAGCAGTGCTGGAATCAGAAGTGCTTATAAAAATAATTTGAGATCAAGATGAAGAGAGAGAGAGCTGAGAAGATGACAACTGTGAAAAAATACTGTCAGAAGAAGATTAAAGATGTGTTTGTCTGTAAGACAAAGAAGCTCAAGCTGATAGATTGTATTTTAAATATATTCATTGATAACACTTTTTGATAATAATTCTGTTGTCTAATTGATTAGCAGGCTTCTGAAGAGAATCAGAGCATTGAGGCCTTGTTTAGATCTTGTATACACTCAATGATTCAGAATATTGAAAAGATAGTATTGCTTTCTGAGCATGCTAATTTGCTTACTGCAGAGATAGAATCTGAGACAGCAGATCAGAAGATGCAGAACTTTCAAGCTCAAATAAATTTGATGAAAAAAGAGAAGAGTTCTTTCTCATCTGAGAAAGTAGCTGAGAAGGGTTTTAAGATGGTTGTTTTCTTGAATGAGAAGAAGAAGAAGAGGAAGAAGAAGAAAGAGAAGAATTGAATTGTGAAGAATAAAGAAAAAGAGAAAAAGAAGAAGAAGAAGAAGAAGAAGAAAGTTGAAGAAGAAAAGAAAATAATCTAAAAAAAATTTTTTTTTTTTACATGTTTGTTTTTTAATATTTTTGTTAAATTAATTGTATTATTATCTGTCAGAGATTACAAATTTTTTATTTGATATTTTATGTTATGCAATTCTTTGTTGTGAGAATATATTATCATAGTGATATTATGCTCATGATATATATATATATATATATGTGTATGTATACTGTAAGGTGTGTGTGACTTTACATATAGTATTGATAAACAATGAAAGGTGA
Organism: Histoplasma ohiense; assembly: GCA_017607445.1. Lineage (NCBI taxonomy): Eukaryota > Fungi > Ascomycota > Eurotiomycetes > Onygenales > Ajellomycetaceae > Histoplasma > Histoplasma ohiense. The sequence goes on along the minus strand of JAEVHH010000007.1, from coordinate 336,397 downwards.
TAAATTCATACTGTGGAATTGTGATATATTAGAGATAGATAATATATCTAATGAATCAACTTTTCAATACTTATAAACCTTAATAATATTTTTAATATTTTAATTATCATTCTTTTCTATTTTATCATAATTTTGTTGTTGTTTATAAATATATTCTACTAGTGTTCTAACCAATTAGAGTGGGTTAATGAAAAGAGAGTAAAAAAAAACTCAACAAATTTCTTAACTTTATTATTCTCAGAATTCATTCCACACATAATTTCTCATCATTTATATTCATCATGGCAATTTCAGTAATTGCTGAATCAGAGAATTCATCACCTTCTTTAATGAAGATTCAAAATCTTATAGAAATAAGAGTGAATCAAACAATTTATATTGTTTACAAATTCTCACAAAATGAGCTCTTTCAAGCCTGATGAATGCACACTTTCTTTTTTCTTGATGATGAAAAACAATGCAATCTATGAAAAAGCCAGCATAGACAACAAGAAGATCTATGAAAAAACTTTCAACAAGTTGCTGTGAAGATCACTGAAGAGTCATTTCTCTGCTGTAATCATTGCAACTTCATACAAAAACATTCATTCTGAAGTGAATATGAATCAGAAGAAATCATACAACATTTGAAATCTGCTGATTGTCTACAGCTTAGAGAAAAACATCAGAATATTCTTCATGAACTGATACTTATATCATCTACTCTCATTAATGGTAACAATATTTGGTAACACTTATGTACTATTTTGCAGGAAAACATGTGAAAACAACAACAAACTGATGTCAATCTTTCAATTTCAACTCTTTCATCAGACAACTTTCAAGAACAACTTCTACATCTATATATATTCTTGAATCTTTCACTGTGTGCTGTTGAAAACTCGGAATTTTGAACTTTACTTCAAATGCTTAATTCATATATTCAAATTCCTCATTGATTCAGTCTCCACTCTTCTCTGAATACATATTACAACAATGATATGCAACAACTTGGACTTCTGTTGAAGAAACAACAGAAGATATCACTGACAGTGAATATATAAACAAACATCAACAATCTATTCTTTTTGAGTGCAGTTTGTTATTTTATTGATGAGGATTGAAATTATAAAGAGAAATTGATTGGCTTTGAACAATTAAAGAGCAGTCATACAGATGAATATATAGCTGATATTCTCATGACAATCATTAAAAATGATTACTGAGATATTTCATCAGATCTTCTCACAATCACAACAGACAATGCAGCAAACAACTTGATTATGATGCAGAGTCTGAAACAAAAACTGATATTGTATAAATGAAATGATAAATATGAACATATTCTCTGTATTACATATATTATTCAGCTTGTTGTTCAAGCATTGATTAAAGATCTGAATATTGAATCTGAAAACACAGAACTGATCAGTTGTTTTGATGAGAATGATATTGAAATTGTTACTCATATCACATTCTCATCAATCCTTCACAAGATAATGATATTTGATAATGCTTCAGTGAAAATTGATCAATTTGCTAACTATCTCATTATCTTTTTTAGATTTGTCACATTGCCAATGCAATCAGTACTTCTCTCAAACAACAACAATGATTTCATAATATTCAAGCCACACACAGCTCAGTTTCTTCTCTTAATATAATACAAGATGTTCAAACATGATGGAGTTCTATCTATAAGATAACAGTTCAAACATTTTGACTAAAAGATGCTGTGAATCATTGAGTTCAAAATTCTGAGTGAGAGAAGATTTGTGCTCTGAAACTTTCTGATACAGAGTGAACACAGTTAAAATATGTTGTTGAACTGTTGTTTATCTTTTACAAAACAACAAAGACTGTGTCTATTACAGTAACATCAATGATGCAAGCTTCTTGATGAATATACAACAGTTTATTTACTCATTTGGAAACTCAGATGACTCATGTATAAGAAGAGCAATTCAGAAATAGAGTTATTTCTGCAGCAATTGAAAGAGCTCAAGACAAACTTACAGAGTATTATATGAGAATCAATCAATCATTTGCTGATTACTATGCTGTTGCTGCTGTATTTGATTTCTCTCATTGAATCAATGCATATACTTCTGAGGATTGGATGGTGGAAGAACAACAAATCTATGTTGATATAACTCAGACATACTACAACAACAACTATCAACAATATGAATAGAATAATACACAAATTGAAGAGTCAATAAAGTATGATTCTTTGATTAGTAACTTTGTTTTTTAAAATACTCACTGAGATATTGATATTAATCTGTTACTAATATTTATTGATTAAGGATTTGCATTTGTTGATTGCTGCTGAAAATCTGAGCAAACAAAATTCTTGCAACACTGAATTTGACTGCTATCTATATGATGATTCTGTTAATATCAAAGGAAAATCTATTTTAGATCTGTGGAGAATGATCAGCAGTCAGTATTCAACAGTGACAATGATGACATATGATATTCTGACAATTTCATTGACAGTAGTTGATATGAAGAGAAAGTTTAACTCAAGTTGAGATATTTGTCACTATTGTCATGATCAATTGCAAGAAGAAACTGTAAAGAAATTGATGATGATTAAGTATGAAAAAGAAAAAGAAATTGTTGATAAGAATTCTATTGTGACAGAATTCTCTTTCAATGATATAGTGGAGAAAAAAATTGAATGTGATTGTATATAGTATTAATGAGCTTGTGAGTGTTATCAATAATTGTTATCAATTGTCATGTATTGTGAGTGTTATCAATAATCATTATCAATTGTCATGTATTACATAATCATCAGAATGGGATCAAACTTGAGCTAAAATCATGATCAGTCCCAGATCACATTCTTATTTTTCATAGTCAGTCACTTTGCATGAAATAATAAATTTTGTTGATTCTATAATAGTCATGTTAGATCTAAATCTGATTCTTTTACACTTCATTTTTGAAAATTTTGATCCCTTTACACTCCCATTCTGATTCTGGTCTCACTGGAAATCACGCCAAGAAATGGACTGGGACCAAACCAAACCAAATCAAACATGAAATTCATGGTCCCACCGGCCAGTCTAATAATATGTTAAAGACTCACAGATCTATAAAGTATGTACAAAGATGTACAGAGTTTGTGAACAGAGATGCAGACACTCTGATGAACAGCTATATTGAGTTGAATATGATGAACTTTGTATATCAGTGTTGAGAGAAATGATAGAAGAATGGAAGATATACAGTTGAATCTCTTCTCTGTATAACAGCTGACTTTCTCATGAGTCATCATATACTGTTGAGAGAGCAGTTCAGATGAGAGATGCAGTTGACTGATCTGTTTACAATTGAGTTGTTAAATGAGAGATCAACACTCTGCTGATCTCTTATTCAGATCATGAGTAATGACAAAACAAATCAGAACAACAGATTTGAATATTCAATTGTTGTATGATATAAGAGTTATATTCTTTATTCAATATCACAGATTGCATTCTATTCATTCTACAGATGAAATATTATACAGAAGTTTCTGTCTCAGTTCTACTATTATCAACTCTGATATAATATTCACTTACTCAAAAATAAAGATCTGTATGAGCATATGAGATGTAGTGACAGTGTGAAGAGTAACAGTAGAAGATAGTTTATAGCATAGTGAAGATAATAGTAATATATTGTAGAGTGTAGTATAGTAGTGTAATGTAGTGTAGCTAATTGCTAAGAAAGAAAAGAAAAAGAAAGAAGATGTGTGAAATACATACATTGATATATATATACATATAGAAATAGCAGTAGTGAAAGAATAATGAAAAGAGATAAGAATAAGTGAAGATAATAAGAAAATAATAAATGAATGCATTACAATTGTCTCTTTTTTTTATAAGAGCTGTTTTCAGTGATTGTATAGATTGCTCATTAGTAGATAATTGCATTTCTGTATTGTAAGTTCTGTTTGTTGATAGCAGTGTATCAATTGTATCCTCTAGATAGCTTGTATATGTGTTGTTATTGATTTTCTAATGAAATGAAATTGATGTATTCTTTGATTGCTAGAGATTGTATGCAGAGAAGTAAAAAAAATTTCTTTTTTTTTGAAGATTTCTCTTTTCTTTTAACTTAATCATCATCAAAATTTCTTGTCTTTCTGCTGTGATTTTTCATCTTCAATAAAAAATTTTTTTAAATTTTTGTCAGTTCTCTTTCTCTCTCTTCTTTTTTTTTTTGAAATGAGCTTTTTCAGATATTCTGATTTTAAGTAAGTTGTTTTCTTGCTGATATTTATTATATATTATTGCTGATGTTTCTTGTCAGTGGTATTATTAGTGTGATCATATACATCACTAGCTCATTTCTATATAGTATCATTCACTGTTCACTTGTTATATTGCTCTAGCTCTAATTATATAATATACAACAGTTGAATTCTGTGTGAATATTGAATCTTTAGACTTGAAAATATTGATTTTTGATATGCATTGAGATCAAATACTCAGAAATGTTGTGAGATTTGTGTCTCTGCAGAGAAATTCTGTAAATCTGTAAGTAATTCTCTTTAATTCTTGCTCTTAGCAATGTTGATATACTGATAATGATACTAGATATATGATACATCTCTTCTGAGATGCATCATACACAGATGAGTGTTTATCTTCATAAAAATGATGACTGAGAAGAACATGATCAGTTACAAAAGTTATTTTTATTATTTAGTTAAATAATTGAACACATCTCATCTGATGATACTGTCTGCTCAGAGCAGAGTAGAAATGAATGCTTTATAATCTCAGTACTGAGCAGCAGCTGAGTCTGCAGAGATGCAGGTTTTGAAGACTGTGATTGTATCTGATTCTTTCAGAGTGAAGATGTTAGAGAAAGAGAAGAATATGAAGAAGAGAGTTTTAAAAATAATGAGTTCTGAAAACTCTGTGATAGAGAAGTTGACTGAAGAGATATCAGCTGAAGAGAAGTTGAAGAAGTTAACTGAAGAGTTAATAAAGAAGATTGTAAAGATGCTGATGACTGCAGCAGTGTCTGTGATATCTGTTTTCTTTGTCAATTTGCCACTAACATCTGTGGAGCAGAGAAAGAGGATGTCTCAGATGATGAAGAAATGAAAGAAAAAGATAAAAGAAAATATCTTTCTTCATTGAATATATCAGAGAATGAGTAGATTGATGAGGAAGAGAAGATGTGAGAAGATAAATGTCTTGTGAAATAGATATTTATCTATACCCCTGCACTCAAAATAAATGCTGATAATATATGTATGTATGTATGTATGTATGTATGTATTGGTTTAATGTCCCAGAGAAGATACAGGCAATGCCTGCACTTCAAAAGTCTCTCAAAGGGCATGGGGATGTGCTACGCTGGAGAAATCTCTATATACACAGTAATGATAGACACAGGATCCAGATAACAACTCTTGAGAAGACTCAGTCTATATAGACTGTTCATCCACTTCTGGCCCGACGTATGGCCATTCATGGTAGAGATAATCAAAGCACGCAAGTGCTATGGCAGGGCGATTGCTCGTAGTGAGCAGCGGCAGGGTGATTGCTCGCAGGGAGCAGAGGCAGGGCGGAAGCAGGGCGATTGCTCGCAGGGAGCAGCGGCAGGGCGATTGCGCGTAGTGAGCAGCGGCAGGGTGATTGCTCGCAGGGAGCAGAGGCAGTGCGATTGCTCGTAGTGAGCAGCGGCAGGGCGATTGCTCGTAGTGAGCAGCGGCAGGGTGATTGCTCGCAGGGAGCAGCGGCAGGGCGATTGCGCGTAGTGAGCAGCGGCAGGGTGATTGCTCGCAGGGAGCAGAGGCAGGGCGGAAGCAGGGCGATTGCTCGTAGTGAGCAGCGGCAGGGTGATTGCTCGCAGGGAGCAGCGGCAGGGCGATTGCTCGTAGTGAGCAGCGGCAGGGTGATTGCTCGCAGGGAGCAGCGGCAGGGCGATTGCTCGCAGGGAGCAGCGGCAGGGCGATTGCTCGCAGGGAGCAGCGGCAGGGTGATTGCTCGCAGGGAGCAGCGGCAGTGCGATTGCTCGTAGTGAGCAGCGGCAGGGCGATTGCTCGTAGTGAGCAGCGGCAGGGTGATTGCTCGTAGGGAGCAGCGGCAGGGCGATTGCTCGTAGTGAGCAGCGGCAGGGTGATTGCTCGCAGGGAGCAGAGGCAGGGCGGAAGCAGGGCGATTGCTTGTAGTGAGCAAAGATCAAGGCCTGAAGGCCAATGAATGCTGAGTTCACTAAGAATCAGACACTCATAACAACCGCTCTGCTCTTGGCCATCATCACTAGATGATGTTACCAGGCTGCACCACGAGGAGGTGGCAGAGTCGGACTTCGCAGCCCTGCTGATAATATACAAGTATCAGAAGGAGTATTGAGTGAGGATGACAGAGAGAGAGAATGAGAGAGATGATGAGAGAGAGAAGAGAAAATGAGAGATGAAAGATAAGATGAAAGTGAATGAATTAAAAATCTTTAGACTTTTCTTAGAATCTATTTTCTTTGTTTTTTTCTTGTTTGTATGTTTTATTTTTTGTATTTATTATACTCAAATTGAATTTTTTCCTTTTTCTCTTTTCTCTGATAAAATTCTTAAAAAAATATATTTGATTGAAGTTTGAGTGAAATTTGTATTTCTAATGTTTTTTGATTTAAGATTTGCACTTCTGACATCTTTTGACTTGATGTTCACACTTTTGATGTTCAAAAGTATGTTGATTTTGTATTTGTTGTTCATTTTCTTGTTTGAGAAAGATTTCAAATATCTGAGTGTTCAATATATTTTCTTTCAGTTTTCATATATTATCATTAGAATTTTAATCTGTTCATCTCACAAAATATTCTGAAGATTTGTTTTTTTGTTGTTGTTTTTCAAGAATTTCTTTAATTTGATATTCTTCTTTTTTGTCAATAAGTTTCAGTTCTGATTCTGATAGAGCTTCATTTCTGTGATTGTATAACTTCAATAAAGATATGTGGAATACAGAATGAATGCTTTTATATGAAGATGACAGTTCTAGTTTGTATACTTGTTTTCCAATGATATTCAGAATCTTGAAGAGTTCAATATATTTATGATTGAGTTTGTGAACTGAGTGTAGCAATCAGAGATTTTTTGCATTGAGTATGATATAGTCATCTATTGTAATAGGCGCAACGGAGATATCTATATTAGAAAATAGCTATATGACGATAGAAGAACACAGAACACACCAGAATTAATGAGAATGAATATAGCATACAACATTATAGACAGTTATAGAGTGTAATAATTGTCTATATAATGCTCACTGATATCTATAGATATTAGAAGATCAGCAATTAGCTTTGAATAATAGAGATTGCTATTTTCTTAACATTCTATATATATACTTCATACTACTCTCATAATTATATCTAGAATCATCTCTTACAATTCTAATCACTCTAAACTTTATTTGAGTAGTCTGTTGTTACACACATCTACAATAAAACACACAATATTAGTTAAAATATATAATATTAGTTAAAACACACAAGATGATCTCAACACACACAAGATCTCTTGAAAATCAATCTGAATTCTCTACTGTCTTCAATGATCACAATGTATATTTGCAACAGTTGAATAATCAAATTCATAAACAAAAGCAGCAATTAGCTATTCTACATGCACAACAGTAGCTCAATGAATTGAAAGTTGTAAGAGATGATTCTAGATATAATTATGAGAGTAGTGTGAAGTATATATATAGAATGTTAAGAAGATAACAATCTTTATTATTCAAAGCTAATCACTGATCTTCTAATATCTACAGATATCAGTGAGCATTATATAGATGATTATCACATTCTACAACTGTCTATAAAACTGTGTATTATATTCATTCTCATTAATTCTGATGTGTTTTGTGTTCTTCTATTGCTATATAGCTATTTTCTAATATAGATATCTTTATTGTATTTATTATAATTATCTCTCTTCTTCAAAGATCTGATTCTCAGAGCTTTTTATTGCAATGTGTGAAGTTCATAATATATACTGTATAATTGATATTGTATAAAGTTCACAGAATTGAGCTGAATTAATTGTTGAGATTAATTTCAAAGTATTACTGTTTTGAAAAAATGTTTTTTCATCTCTGATGTTATTGCAGTTCAATTATGATTTAGACACAACTTCTGAACCTCTTTTCTTTGACTTCTACATCAAAAACCACACTCTATTGAAAATCATCATCAACATTACCACTAACAATTTTTTTATTAAAAAAGAATATATTAATTTATCAAACAAAGTATACTGTATTCTTCTATATGATTTTTATTGCAAAATTTGAAGTTTTGATTGTATGATTGTGTTTTTCATTTTGAGTTGAGTTTTGTGTTGTTGCAATTTTTTTGATCAATATTGTAATATTGATTTCAATTTTCAATATTTATTTTTCTTTTTTACTTCTTCTTCTTCTTAGAATAAGATCTTGATACTAATTAAAATTATGATAGAATATCAGAATCAGCTGTTTCTGTTGCTGATTCAGAGTCTATAAAAAGTGATATACTGTCTGTCATCAAGAGTATTTACTTGAGTTGTCTGAAGAGATTGCAAAACTCTTCAGTATATTTTTGCTTTGTAAATGATGAATGAATATACTGTCATGTCTGCTATATATCAAATAGAAGTTGTGCTGCTGTAAGTTTTCTTAAACTGAGATTGTTATGAATACTAATAGATTATAGATATCTGAGCATTTTCATGAAACTGATCAATCTTTGATCAATGAATTTCACAAAATACTGCTCTCTGATGAAGTTCTGAATGAGAGATTTATCACATATCAAACTGTTGTTGTGAGATTTGTACTTGATATACAGATCTATAAGAATATAGATGAGATTCTAGAATTCTATATAAACTCTGATGATCTGTTGTCACAGCAGAGTGTGGCATTTAATTATAGCAGTGTTTCAGAAAATGTGTTTTCACATTCTGCTATTACATTGATGTCATTCTCACTGAATCAAGATCTTGGTATGTTATTTGAGTTGACTGATAATGTAGATAAAGATGAGAAAGTGAATGATTCTATTGAAGTATTAAAAAGAAATACAGCAGTATATTGCTGTTATTGTATTCAATATTTGACAATGTCTCTTCATCATCATTGTGAGTCTGCTGAGGATTGATGCAAAAAATGCAAGCACTGCTCAGTGATAAAGCATACTTACATTCTGATAGTTATTATTCAAAACAGATGTTTTTATGATATATAACATTAACTCATATTAGATGTCAGTGAATGCTGTTGAATTGACTCAGATGATTATCAACACTACTGAGAATCTAATTGTCACTGATGTGAATGCTTTGAATGTTAATGTTTTGCAGAGTGCTGTAACTGTGATGACTAAATTCTTTGCTGTGAAGATCTGAGAGATTCAATGAGATGATTCTTCTGAGACTCTGACTGAAATAATGATTGATGAGATTCTGATGATTACATTGCTGATCACAGCTCTCAAGTCATTGTTGAAATATTGTGCTTCATCAGTTAAGAAAATCTGAAATAATAAGCAGATTTGTTTTGATGATAATTTCTTGAATGACACTGATCAAGCTGTGGCAGATCTGTTTTTTAATCTCTGAATGAAATAAATATATTCAGCAGTCATTATTGTTTTCTTTGTTTTTATTTACTGACTGACTTCTGATAGGTTTTATTAAACTGTTTTAAGTACTTCTGACTGTTTATCAAGTTTTTCTTGAGTTTCCAAGAATTATCTGTGTCTGTACAATCTTTTCATTTGATAAGATATTGTGTTTGACTGCAGTACTGATACTTGTCTAATATAGCTTCAACTTCTTATTTCTTTTACATGTCTATAATTATCAGTTCTGCTTGTGGGATTTGTCTGTTGTGTGTGTGATATGATTCAAGAAGAGAAATATGAAATACAGAATGAATTTTTTTATATTGCAGTATGAGTTTCAGTTTGTACATCTGTGTACCACAGATATCAATTATTTGAAAGAGACTCAAAAATCAATGATCTAGTTTGAATGAGAATTGCAAGATGGATATATTTTTTGCATACAGTATTACTCAGTTCTCTATTTTAAAGTTTTTTAATATATGATACTGATTATAATACTTTTTCTCAGCTGCTTTGACAGCTTTCAGACATTCTTGAATCTTGTTCTTCACTTGCTTCATTTATTTCACTTGTTTTATCACTGATTTTGATACATCTGTGTTTGAAGATTTCATGTCTATGTGAAGTTCAGTTGATCAGCTGATTATTGCTTCAGATGATGTTATTTTTATCAATGTGTGAAAGATGTTGTTATATATTCATTGTGTCAAAGAAATTCATTCTATTCAATTATCTTGCTAATAGCTGCAATATATGTGAACATAATGTTCAATCATCTGATTCAATCATTCTGTCTGACTGTTGATTTGTGGGTGGAATGCTGTTGATAATTTTTGTTGAACATGAAGCAGATAACATAATGTTGATCAAAACTTGCTATTTATTAATGAATCTCAGTCATTAATAATGTTCACAGATAGATCAAAGTTCTTCACAATTCTTCATACAATAATGTTCATAAGTTCTTCTGCATCTAGCTCTGAAGATGTAGACACACAATTATAGCTCATTTGATGAATAAATCAATAAATACAACAATAGTATTATAGATTTGACTTCTCTTTTTATTATCTGATAGATCTTCAATAAAGTTCATGCTAATTGTATGTTATTTCTTATCTGACACTGAATATGATTGTAGTAACTCATACAGCTTGTGCTGTGGTATCTTAATATATTAACAAACATCACAAATTCTCACATATTCTGCAATCTCATCATTCATATCATGTCACAAGTACTTGCATTTGATTGCTTCAATGATTTTGTCACATTCAAAATGGTCATCTTGAGAATCATCATAATTCATTTTTATTATTTCATGTTTTATAATCTTGTCTTGCAGTATATAGACTTTATCATCTTTTCTGAGCAGATCATCTTTATCTACTGCTCAGATTGAATGATTATCTACACTAGCATTATTCATCTCTAGTCTTCTGTGAAGTTCAGATATATCAGTGTCTCTATTCTGAATTTGTAGTAAGAGTTCAATGATAGATTCAACTATCTCTTTACAATAGACTGTCTTGAATTCAAATATTTTGACAGTTAGAATTCATGATATCAGAGTTTCTAGATTTAATCTCATAATATCTGCAATTTTATTCTCATTCACAGATGTGTTCTTTATTCTGCAGAGATTATTGTCATTGATGACTATAAACTTCTTCACTCAACAATTTTCATTAGCTTGCAGATCTTTTCATATCATTTTAATACATTGATCTAACTTTGTATATTCTTTTGTCTTCAGTGATTTAAAGATTCTTTTATATAGCTTCTCTTGCAGAGTAGAGAGCTCTGTCAAAAGAGCTGTGTATTTTACAAAATCTGAATAACAATTTGATATATCTGTGAGATTATTTTTCTCAGAATGATGCTCTATTTCAAAATCAAATGCTGAGAGTATTTCCATTCAATGAATCTGACACTTATTTAGCTGCTTTGTTGTCATGAAGCACTGAAGATTGACATGATCAGATAAAACAGTTATTGAATGTCTGCTATTATATAGATAATGACATCATTGTCTGAAAGCTTCTACAATCAGCAATATTTTTAAATTATATATTTGATAACATTTTTCTGCTTCTGTGAGCTTTCTAGATCAAAATGTGATTGAGTGTCAGTGATCATCATTTATTAATTGTGATATTACTGCAGTGATTGCAACATCAGATCTGTTTATTTCTATACAGAGTTTTCACTGTGAATCAAAGTGAATCAACAACAGTGCTTTTGTAAAACATTCTTTTAACTGCAAAATTGCATACTTGCAGTTTTCATCTAACTGAACAGATGCATTATTCTTCTCTCTTTTCATTTTGTAATCTTTTAACAATTCAGTCAGAGATGCTGTTATTATTGAGAACTTGTATATAAATCAATGATAGAAATTGATGAATTCTAGAAATATTTGCAATTTGTTTATAGTTCATGATTCTGATTAATCTAGAATTGTGTTGATGCAGTGTTTCTCAACAGTAATGCTCTGTATGATAATCACAAAACTCAAAAATCCAATTTCTGTTGCATGAAACATACACTTACTAAGTTTAGCATATAGTTTCCAACATCTTAACTGTTCCAGCACATTCTTAACATGAATGACATGTTTATCAAGTGTGTTTGAATAGATTATGATATCATCAAGATAAGCCACATAGTATATGTCTAAAAGATCACTGAGAGCTTTGTTGATATAAGATTGAAAGATTATAGAGACATTGATTAGCTCAAAAGATAAGACTAGATATTCAAAGTGTTCATATCATGTTCAAAATACTGTTTTTCATTCATTCTCTGCTTGTATGTGAATTCTATGATATGCATCTCTAAGATTCAACTGTGTATATATTTTGACATCTGCTAATCTATCAAATATTTCACTTATTAAGAGCAGTGAATATCAATTCTTGACTGTTATTTCATTCAATCCTTGATAATCCATACAAAGATGCAGGGTTTTATTTTTCTTTGATGTGAATAATACTGATGTGTCAGCTGAGCTCTTGAATGAATGTATTCAATTCTTCTCTAACATCTTTTCAATATATTCTTGAAGAACAGAGAGTTCTTGAGATGATAAATTATATATTGATTGATATGAAGATTTCTTGCCAGGTTTGAGGTCTATGGCATGATCATGAAATGCATGTTCCACATCAGATATATTTTCTTGAAATATATCAAGATAATCTTTATAATCATCTGAGATATTTGGCTCAGTTGCTGCATTCACAGCTCATAATGATAAGACAGCAAATATAATATTGCTATCATCAATTAGTATTGCAAATTCTTTGACAGTATTCAGATGTATGTGATTAATATTTGATGTTTTTCTATAGATTCAGCATCTTCACACCCAATTGATATCAGAGTTCACAGCTTTCAATCACAGCATACTTAAAATTATATCATATCTGCTAATATCAGCTTCTTTGAAATGATGAAATTCTTCTTGAAGAATATATTCATTATTAATAATCTTCATTGCAGTTCTTTGTTGTTCATATAATTTAATCTTATGATTATCAACTGCTTCCACTACTTTTGATTTATCTTCTGTCTTCAAGAAATATTTTGATGCTCAGATGTGAGATATAAAGTTTGTATCTGTGCTAAAATTCACTAATATCCACATCATCATCCATTCTGCTTCTGTCAGTATTCATATATTCATCATCAATAACTGTTTATTTCACAGTCTAGTTGTTCATATTTCCAATGCAGCAGCTGCTTCTACAATTGAAATTGTTGATTTTGTACTTATTGAATTTAGTTGTGCTTTTCAGAGTGTAACATTCAACAATCATTTGCAATATGACTCTTCTTATGACAGTGAGAATACTTCTTCATTCAGTTATATTTATTCTTTTTGATTTGTTCAGTTGAATCTGTTTGTTTCTCTCATTTTCTTTTATTTCAACAGTTGCTAGATTTATCAGAACAATGTTGATTCTCTATAAATATTACAGATCTTTCTTTGCAAATAGCATATCATTGCTTTGATATATTTTTTTCAAAAGTCTATAGAGTTCAAAACAACTCTTTGTAGTTCTGAAGCTCTTGATTTCAACAGTTGAATTCAGTGTGTAGTATTTTCAACATTTTACTATACAAGTTATTCATTCTTTGTTCTTCACTATATGAAGATAAGTAGTATTCTCAGTCTTTGAGATATTTAGAGAAATTGTATATTGATTATCATTCTTGTTGCTTTGTATTTTGAAACTTTTGACTCATCAATCAGTGCTGATTCTGTGGATCATTAATTTGTATTTCTAGATATAATAGTATATTATCAAAAGTCAACAGTGTTGCTTCTTCACATCTTTTATACAATGATACAAAATTCAACTATTTCTGCTTAATGTGGGTATCAAGATAAAGTTTAACATCATTTATCTTATATTCTTTCTTTCAATAATACTGATGATGATATGTAAAAAGAGTCAATATATAATCTTTATAGTTCTTAAATTCTAACATATTTTTTTCTCAATAATAGTTCTTAATCTCTAATCTCAGTGATGTTTCATTATCATTGTCTGTATCATTTGCAGATCAATTTTGCAGTGATTCTGTGATGATTAGACTGACTATATGACCATGCATGGAACTGGGACTAAATATTTCTCCAGTTCCATTATTAAATTTCTTAGTTCTGATCCCATATAGTGTTTATTAAATTAGTCACTTTACACTGTTTATATTATAAATCTAGTCCCAGATCATGTTCTTCTTATAAATTACTGATTCTGGTCCCATTTGGTCCCATTTTGTTAAAATGGGACCAAATGGGACCATGATTTACCCTATATAGATGATATAATGCTATGAGCGTTACCAAAAATCATTACCTATCAAAAGAAGTTTAGTGTGTTTATGCTCTAGTTCTATTTTGAACTAGTAATGATAGTGATAGATAGATTCGCCGCGGTAGATAGGTTGGCAGCGATAGATTAGCAGCGATAGATTAGCAGCGATAGATTAGCAGCGATAGATTAGCAGCGATAGATAGATTAGCAGCAGCAATAGATTAGCAGCGATAGATAGATTGGCAGCAGCAATAGATTAGCAGCAATAGATAGATTGGCAGTGGTAGATAAATTGGCAGCGATAGATAGGTTGGCAGCGATAGATTAGCAGTGATAGATTAGCAGCGATAGATTAGCAGCGATAGATAGATTGGCAGTGATAGATAGGTTGGCAGCGATAGATTAGCAGTGATAGATAGCTTAGTAGTGAGGGATAGCTTAGCAGCGAGGGATAGCTTAGCAGCGAGGGATAGATTGGCAGCGGCGATAGATTAGCAGCGATAGATAGATTGGCAGCAGCGATAGATTAGCAGCGATAGATTAGCAGCAATAGATTGGCAGCGATAGATAGATTGGCAGTGGTAGATAAATTGGCAGCGATAGATAGATTCGCCGCGGTAGATAGGTTGGCAGCGATAGATTAGCAGCGATAGATTGGCAGTGATAGCTTAGCAGTGAGGGATAGCTTAGCAGTGAGGGATAGATTGGCAGCGGCGATAGATTAGCAGCGATAGATAGATTAGCAGTGATAGATAGATTGACAGCAGTGATAGATTAGCAGCAATAGATAGATTGGCAGTGGTAGATAAATTGGCAGCAATAGATAGGTTGGCAGCGATAGATAGGTTGGCAGCGATAGCTTAGCAGCGAGGGATAGCTTGCAGCAATAGATAGGTTGGCAGCGGCGATAGCTTAGCAGCAAGGGATAGCTTAGCAGCGAGGGATAGCTTGCAGCAATAGATAGGTTGGCAGCACTAGATAGGGGCGATATCTCCACCAATCATATCATCAGATTGATATCTAAGATATGTATTATATAATCATCAGAACAGAACCAAACCTCAGTCAAAATCATAGTCAGTCCCAGATCATGTTCTTATTTTTGATAGTCAGTCACTTTACATGAAATATCAAGATTTATTAGTCTCATTTCACTCATATTCTAATAATTCTAGTCACTTTACACTCCCATTCTGATCCTGATTCCATTGAAAATCACACCAAGAAATGGACTGGGACTAAATCAAATCAAATCAAACATGAAATTCATGGTCCCACCAGCCAGCCTAGTGATGATATTCTGAATTAATTGAAACTTAATAAGAGTATCTTCACAAATCTGCATTTTCAATTTGTTGAGCTGCTGTTGTGCATGCAAAATAGCTAATTGCTGCTCTCATTCATGAATTTGATTGTTCAACTGTTGCAAGCACACATTGTGATTATTGAAAATGATAGAGGATTCAGATTGATTTTCAAGAGATCTTGTATGTGTCAAAATCATATTGCATGTTTTAACTAACATTGCATATTTTAACTAATATTGCATGTTTTATTGTAGATGTGCATAACAACAGATCACTCAAATAAAGTTTAGAGTTGTGATGGGTTAGCATCTGTTAGTAATTAACTTATGCAATCAACTCCCCTTCTGCATCTGCTTGTTTCTGATTGCTGTGATCTTGTGTAACCCTCAATATTCTTCTGCTCCATGCTCTGCACTTGTGTAGTTTCTAACAATTCTTCTGTGTAGCTCTTAACATTCTTCCACTCTGTGCTCTGCACTCATGTAGTCTCTAACAATTCTTCTGCATAGCTTCTTATGTTCTCTCACTCTGTGTTCTGTGCTTGTGTAGTCTCTAACAATTCTTCTGTGTAGCTCTCAATGATTCCCCCACTTCACATTCCATGCTTGTGTAGCTTCTAACAATTCTTACACATATTTTTTAATGTTCTTCTGCTCTGTACTTCACTGTGGAGTGGCTTCTGATATTCTTCTGCCTCAAACTTTCCTCTATAAGAACTCTCTTTGTATGATCTTTTCTTCTGATTTCTTTTCTCTTTCTTTCCTTAATCAATTTGTAATCTGTAATTAGAATAGTATCAAATTGTTAATCAAAGTATGTCTGTTACATTACAAATTGATTCTTCTGTGTTTAAGATCTGAGTGCTTTGTTAATAGTTCTTACATCTGAATGCATTGTTATCAGTTCTTATATCTGAGTGTGTTGTTTACAGATCTGAGTGTCTAGTTGTTATAAGAGATCTCTCATGAGTCTGAGTGTTCTTATTGTTAGTTATATAGACTGTTGTGTCTAAGCATCTGAAACACAATCAACTGTGTTCTATGAGATCTGAGTGTCTACAAATCATAACACTGTGAATAGTGTTCATGAAGAAGCTTGATCAAGCTTAGCACTGCAACACTGCAAATAGTGTCTGTGAGAGAACTGAGTATCTACAAGTATTTCTTTTTTTTTTTTTATTATTACATGTTCTTAGATATTGAAATGAACTATGAACAATTCTACAAACATCTGCTGCATCTGAATGTGGTGGACAATAACTTAGATCTATGAAGCATCCTTCAGCAGCAGATGCTACAGATGACTGAATTGCAACAACAACTTGCTGAGATGAACACTTCTGTGTTCATCATTTCTTCTACATCTGTGTCTTATGAAAAGCCCTCAAGAGAGAAGCTTTCAATTCTTGACAAATACAAGAGAGATCTAGTGCTCTATCTTGTGTGGAAGTCAAAAGTGAATGTCAAATTGAACATTGACAGATGAGCAATAGGCTCACTATTCAATCAAATGTGGTATATTCATAGCAGATTGAATGGTGATGTGTTAGTGAAATTCCAACTCTGAATGAGTCATTGTCAGAACAATCAGTGTATGTCAGAGCTAGTCTTCTGACAACTCAACTCCCTCTTCCTCAATTCTACACTTCAAGTCAAGACATTGAACTGGCTTAATCAGACTTGTCAGATGAATGTTGTGTTGACAACTTATCTTTCTGAATTCAATTGCAAGCTTCTAGAAGCAGATGAGCAAGACTGAGATGATGCTGTCAAGATCAATATATTGTTCAAGAATTTGAACTTCCAGTTGCATAACTGAAGTATAGAATGTTCAAAGCTCTCAATATACAGTGAATTCTGTGCTGATCTTTGTCTGTTGAACAATGATCTGTCTCAGTTCTGTGTGCTTCAAAATTGCAGAGGATTTTACTGAATAAATGTGTATATCTTGAACTGCTCTGCAGCACTCTCTGCCTCTGAATCAGAATCAATGAACTGAGTCTCATATGTGAATGCAAGTCATCTGAGAATCTCTAATATCTCAGAGAAGAATGCTGCTGACTGAATTATCAGAGAAGTCTGCATATACTGCAACAAGTCAGAGCACTTTGCAAATCAATGTTCAAATGTGATTGCTCTGAGTAAACCCCTCATGCATGTGAATGCTGTGTTGTCTGTGGATAGGCAAGAACAGAGAAAAGATGAGCTCTTGCTCTAAAATGTGAATGAGAGCTCAAGGAGCAGAAAGCTAGCTGAAGATTTGAGTAGAAGATGCAAGTGAATGCAATCATGATTTCTATCATTGTAAATAGCTTAGTCAATGTATGATCAATGGTAGACAGTGGTTTTCTTCACTATGCTCTTATAGACACTCAGCTGGTCAAGAAGCATAAGCTTCAGTATATTCTCTTTTTCAAATCATGTAAGCTCAGTGGATTTGATGGCCTCAGAGAATCCACCTTCTACAACATGGTAAGATTTAATGTTGATGTAGAAGGACATGAGAAAAAGAATGTATATATATATGAAATACAAGACCTTGAGTACAATCTAATGCTTGGTCTATCATGACTCACAGAATTTGGAACCTTGTTGAATGCATGCAACCACTGTCTTATTTTTCCAGAAGGTGACTGTGTTTATGAGAAGAATGTTGATAGAACTGCTGATCTCACCCAGATATCAGTGAAAGTGTACAAACTACTAACTCATTAAGCACATGAGAAGAAGAATGTCCAAGTGTTTGCTGCTAGCATGATGAATATCAAGAAAGTGTTAGAAAAGTTAGAATCTAAAGATCTCAAGAAATCATGCAAGGAACTACTCAAATTGTATGAAGACTTCACAGATGTGTTCAATGAAAAAGAAGCTGAAAAGCTTCCCTCTCACCAAGAACCCAGTATAGATCATATGATTGAGCTCATCAAGAAAAATGATAAGAATCCACAACCACTCTGAGGTTCTCTCTACAGCATGTTGTGTGATGAGCTTCTCATTCTATGAAAAATGCTCAATGAATTACTAGACAAAGACTTCATTTGTGTTAGCAACTCATCTGCTGCAGCATCTGTACTGTTTGTGAAGAAATCAGAAGATGGCTTACAATTCTGTGTTGACTATTGAGAACTCAACAAGATTACATGAAAGGACTGATATCCCCTTCCACTCATCAATGAAATGCTTGAATGAATAGAAAAAGCAAAATGGTTTATGAAACTTGACATCTCTGCAGCCTTCTACAAGATAAGAATTAATGAAGGTGATGAATGGCTAACTGTCTTTTGTATGTGTTATGGATTATATGAATGGACAGTGATCCTCTTTGAATTGGCAAATGCTCTGAGTATGTTTCAGAAATACATTAACTGAGCTCTATGAGATCTGCTCAATGAGATTGCCTCAGTGTATATGAATGATATCTTGATCTTCACTGATGAATTGCTCACTGAGTACTGTAAGCACATATGACAAATTCTTGACCATCTATGAAAAGCTGGACTGCAAGTGGACATTGACAAATGTGACTTTGAGACCAAGTCTATAATCTATCTAGAATTCATCATCAAAGCTGAAAAAGATGTATATATGGATTCTAAGAAGATGAAAGCAATTCTCAACTGAGAGACATCAGTCTTGATAAAAGAGACTAGAAGCTTTCTAGAGTTTGTCAACTTCTACTGAAGATTTATCAAGAACTTCTCTGATATTGTATGATCACTAACAGATCTGACTCAGAAAGACACTGTATTTCAATGAACTGATGAAGTGGATGCAGCATTCAAAAAGCTGAAGTGTATGTTCACAAGCACTCCAATGCTGCAATCATTTGATTCAGATAAGCATATGATTCTCAAAACAGATGTCTCAGATTATGTAGTAGATGAAGCACTGATGCAATATGACAATGAAGATGTTCTACAATCTTGTGCCTTCATCTTGAAAAAGATGTCATCTGCTGAATGCAACTATGAGATCTACAACAAGAAGCTTCTAGTGATCATACAATGTCTCAAAGAATGAAAATCTGAACTCATGAGTGTTGAGAGATTCAAGATTGTTACTGATCATAAGAATCTAGAGTACTTCACAATCACTTGTAAGCTCACTGAGAGGCATATGTGTTGGTCATTGTTTCTTAGTCATTTTTTATTCACAATTTGTTATTGATCTGAAGTAGAGAACATCCTTGTGAATGCTCTGTTCCACTGAGAATAAGATATGCCATCTGATGACTTGAATGACAGATGAAAACACTGAGAGCATTGATTAATCAACTCTGTAATCATAGAAAGTTCTACACAATCAGATGAACTCTGTGTACATATCAATCAGTTCTGAGCTCAAGAACCCTCACTTGAAGAACAATGGAGACTAGCAGCAGAGACAGATGAATTCTGACAACAAGCTGCTGAAGTCATACAAAGTAAAGCACCTCAATTCCCCACAGACATATACTCAAGAATGAATATCTCAGTATGTTCAATCAACAATGACAACTGCTTACACTTTTGAGATAGATGATGAGTCCTTGATTCAGAACCTCTACAAACACAGATCATGCAAGAAATTCATGACTTGTCAATGATTGAGCATTCAGAATGTGAAATCATATACAACATTGTCATCTAAGAATTCTACTGATCAGATATGTTGAAAGACATACATCAGTTTGTATGCAACTGTGATTGCTGTGGCTCAGTGACAGTATGATGTGAACACTGAAAAGAGATGCTGAAGTCTCTATCTATCTCTGACTGAACTTGATGTGATATAGCTATTGATTTTGCAGTTTTCTTACTCAAAAGTGAAGATTCTATGAACATTCTAGTCATTGTTGACTGACTCAGTAAGAGTGTAATACTACAGCTCTGTGACAAAATGAATGCTGAAGTAGTTGCAGATGTCTTTGTCAGAAGTCTGTTCTATTGTATACACAGTCTGTCTTCATTCATTATGTCAGATAGAGACAGTCAATTTGTCAGTGCACTCTGAGTCTGTGTATATCAATTATTAAGAATTGAATGAAAGTTATCAACAGCATATCATTCAGAGACTGATGGAGCTACTGAGAGAATGATATAAACAGTAAAGAACATTCTCTGTAAATTCTGCAATTACACACAAGACAACTGAAGCAATCTGCTGTCATATGCTGAGATTGCAATTAACAGTTGAGATTCTGCTATGACAGATGTAAGCTCATTCTTTCTTCTACACAGATACAATTTAGAGATTCTGAACTTCTCTGAGACTCTCTGAGAAACCACATACATCTGCAGCTTTATACAGACAGCAGAGAATATTATGAGCAAGCTGAAGAAAATTCATGAATAAGCAGAAGCTTCAATGACCAGCACTCAGCAAGATTACAAGAATCAAGTGAACATCAGAAGAAGTTCTGCAACTCAATATCATGTAGAAGACAAAGTCTGACTAGATCTCAAGAACATAAGAATGAACTGTCTCTCACATACACTAGATTACTGCCATACCAAGTATACAGTGAAGGAAGTGTTAGACACACATGATTATCAACTCAACATCTCATCTGACATTCACAACATCTTTCATATGAATCTGCTCTGACTCACAGCTGAGGATTCATTCCTCTCTCAGAGAATCTCTGATTGACAGTCATCCATCATTGTAGAAGAAGATAATGAACTTGAGTGGGAAATTGAAGCAATTCTTGATGATAGAACCAACCACTGCTGCTGTGAATACCTCATCAAATGAGTAGAATATGATTGTCTGATCTGAGAATCTATGTCTGTCTTGAAGAACACTGCTGCTCTTGACATCTACAAGTTCTCACTTATCTTGATAGAGAGGGATAATGTGATGAATTAGCATCTGTTAGTAATTAACTTACACAATCAACTTCTCTTCTGCATCCACTTGTTTCTGATTGCTGTGATCTTGTGTAACCCTCAATATTCTTCTGCTCTGTGCTCTGTGTTTATGTAGTTTCTAATGATTCTTCTGTGTAGCTCTTAATGTTCTTCTGCTCTGTGCTCTGTACTTGTGTAGTCTCTAACAATTCTTTCATGTAGCTTCTTACATTCTTTCACTCTGTGTTCTGCACTCATATAGTCTCTAATGATTCTTCTGTGTAGCTCTCAATGATTTCTCTGCCCCATGTTCTGTGCTTGTGTAGCTTCTAACAATTCTTACATGTATCTCTTAATGTTCTTCTGCTCTGTGCTCCACTGTGAAGCAGCTTCTGATATTCTTCTGCTCTGAACTTTCCTCTATAAGAACCCTCTTTGTATGATCTTTTCTTCTGATTTCTTTTCTCTTTCTTTCCTTAATCAATTCATAATCTGTAATTAGGATAGTACCAAATCGTTAATCGAAGTACGCCCGTTACAAGAGTGATTAGAATTGTAAGAAATGATTGTAGATATAATTATGAAAGTAATGTGAAGTACACATATAGAATGTTAAGAAGATAGCAATCTCTATTATTCAAAGCTAATCACTGATCTTCTAATATCTACAGATATCAGTGAGCATTATATAGGCGACCATTACATTCTACAGCTGCTTATGATACCATGTGCTATGTTCATCCTCATTAATTGTGCGTACTTCACACTACTCTCATAATTATATCTACAATCATCTCTTACAATTCTAATCGCTGATCTTCTAATCTCTACAGATATCAGCAAGCATTATATAGACGATCACCACGCTCTACAGCTGTCTATAATGCTGTGTGCTATGTCCATTCTTATTAATTCTGACGTGTTCTGTGTTCTTCTATCGTCATATAGCTATTTTCTAATATAGATATCTCCGTTGTGTCTATTACATCATTGATGTTCAATTTGATATTTGCTTTTGACTTTCATATAAGGTAGAGTGCTAGATCTCTCTTGTATTTGTTGAGGATTGAGAACTTCTCTCTTGAAGACTTTTCATAAAATGTGGATGTAGAAGAAATGATGAATGTGAAAGTGCTCATCTCAGCAAATTATCATTGCAATTCAGTCATCTGTAGCATCTGCTACTGAAGAATGCTTTGTAGATCTAAGTTATCATCTACTGTGTTTGAATGTGATGAGTGTTCATAGAATTGTTTGTAGTTCATTTCAATGTCTAAAGATATATAATAATAATAAAAAAAAAAGAAAAAAAATACTTGTAGATACTTGATTCTCTTGCAGACATTATTTGCAATGTTGTGATGCTAAGCTTTGTCAAGCTTCTTTGTGAATACTATTTGCAGTATTACAGTTTGTAGATATTTGAGTCTTGTAGAACACAGTTGATTGTGTCTTGAACACTTAAATATGACAGTCTATATAATTAATGATAGAGACACTCAGATGCATGAGGAATCTTTTGTAATGACTAGACATTTGAGTCTGTAAATGACACACTTGAGTGTAAGAATTATTATTATTATTATTCTTCAATTATAGATGTATACAGTCAGTGACTATGACATCTATCTGAAATACTTCAGGATTTTTCAAATCAAGAATATTCTAATATACAAAAACAATTTGACACATGCATTAACAGAATTCCAGCTCAGAATCAAACAACTATTCAAACTATTCAATTCAAAAATAAAATCAAAAGAATGTCAATGAGTTAGCACAACTCAACTTCAAAACAAAGAAAATAAATATTACAAAAGACAGCAGCTATTAAAAATCAACAGAAAAGAAAAAACATTTGCAATGACTTTATCAACAAATAATGAAGCAAACTGCTTGAAACAAATGAAAATTAACAATAAACAAAGTTAAAGAAAAGATCAAAATAAAATAAATAAGAACAACTGATATAAATATCATCAAATAACACTATTCAAACAAACTCTTGTAGCAATATTTGACTCATTTAAATATTTAATTAAAAACATATTTCCAGTTTTTGTATTGAATAGCAAATTCAAACTTAACTGATTCAGTTGATATTTCTCTCTCAGTCTCAATCTTAGTTCTGAATACTTTGTACAAAGTAACAGAAGATGCTCTGAATTTTTATATAACTGACAATCTGAACACAGATCATTTAAATCATCTTTAAACTTTGCTAAATATGATTTGAAATATTCATATTCAAGCTTTAGCTGCATTATTGTAGCAAAAAGTTTCTTCTTACACTTTATTGAGCAAGTCTTCCACTTTGGCTTAGTTTCAAATCTGAAATAATGTACACTTTTTCTTTGCATGAATCAGACATCTTGCCACTTTTGTAAACATAATTCTCTTATTCTTCTTTTAATAAAAGATCATGTTACAATTCTTTGACAGCAGACTTCTAACTGTATGACTTCAGTAGTTTGTTGTCAGAATTCATCTGCTTCTGCTGCTAGCTTTCATTGTTCTTCAAGTGAGAGTTTCTGAGCTTGGAACTGATTAACATGTACACAGAGTCTGTCTGATTGTATAGAACTTCTTATGATCACAGAGTTGATTAATCAATACTCTCAATGTTTTCATCTATCATTCAAGTCATCAGATGGTATATTTTGTTCTTGATGAAACAGAGCATCCACAAGAATGTTCTCTACTTCAGATCAATAATGAATTGTGAATGAAAAACAGCTAAGAAACAATGATCAATGTATATACCTCTCAGTGAGCTTACAAATGATTGTGAAGTACTCTAGATTCTTATGATTGATGACAATCTCAAATCTCTCAACACTCATAAGTTCAGACTCTCATTTTTCAAGACATTGTATGATCATTAGAAGCTTCTTGTTGTAGATCTCATAGTTGCATTCAGTGAATGACATCTTTTTCAAAATGAAGACACAAGATTGTAAAACATTTTTATTATCATATTGCATTAGTATCTCATCTACTATATAATCTGAGGCATCTGTTTCAAGAATCATATGCTTATCTGAATTGAATGATTGCAGTATCAAGATATTTGTGAACATACACTTCAGCTTTTTGAATACTGTGTCTGCTTTGTCAGTTCATTGAAATACAGCATCTTTCCAGATCAGATTCATCAGTGATTGTACAATATTGAAGAAGTTTTTGATGAATCTTCAGTAGAAGTTGATGAATTCTAGAAAGCTTCTAGTCTCTTTTACTGAGACTGATGTCTCTCAGTTGAGAATTGCTTTCATCTTCTTAGAATCCATGTGTACATCTTTTTCAGCTTTGATGATGAATTCTAGATAGATTATAGACTTGATCTCAAAGTCACATTTATCAATGTTCACTTACAGTTCAGCTTTTCATAGACAGTCAAGCACTTGTCATATATATTTACAGTGCTCAGTGAATGATTCATCAGTAAAGATCAAGATATCATTCATGTACACTGAGATGATCTCATTGAGCAGATCTCATAGAGCTCAGTTAATGTTGTGAGATGTAGTGACAGTGTGAAGAGTAACAGTAGAAGATAGTTTATAGCATAGCAGAGATAATAGTAATATATTGTAGAGTGTAATATAGTAGTGTAATGTAGTGTAGCTAATCACTAAGGAAGAAAAGAAAGAGAAAGAAGATGTGCGAAATACATACATTGATATATATATACATATAGAAATAGCAGTAGTGAGAGTATAATGAAAAGAGATAAGAATAAGCAAAGATAATAAGGAAATAATAAACAAATGTATTACAATTGCCCCTCTTTTTTATAAGAGCTGCTCTCAGTAATTGTATAGATTGCTTACTAGTAGATAATTGCATTTCTGTATTGTAAATTCTGCTTGTTGATAGCAGTGTATCAATCACATCCTCTAGATAGCTTGTATACACATTGTTATTGATTTTCTAATGAGATGAAATTGATGGATTCTTTGATTGTCAAAGATTGTGTGCAGAGAAGTAAAAAGAATTTCTTTTCTCTTGAAGATTTCTCTTCTCTTTTAACTTGATCATCATCAAAACTCTTTGTCTTTCTGCTGCAATTTTTTGTCTTCAATACAAAATTTTTAAAATTTTTTTTTTTTTATATTGTTGTTCTCTCTCTCTCTTTTTTTTATATTGAAATGAGCTCTTTTGATTACTCTGATTTTAAGTAAGTTGTTTCTTGAGTGCTTATCATATATTATTGTTGGTATTTCTTGTCAGTGGTGTTATTAGTGTGGTCATGTGTGTCACTAACTCATTTTCATATAGCATCATTTACTGTTTGCTTGTTATATTGCTCTAGCTCTAATCACATGACATACAACAGTTGAATTCTGTGTGAATGTTGTGTCTCCAAGCTGAGAGATGTTAACTTCTGATGTGTGTTGAAGTCAAATGCTTGAAAGTATTGTGAGGCTTGTGTCTCTGCAAAGAAATTCTGCAAATTCATAAGTAATCCTTTTTAATTCTTATTTTCTTTTTCTTTTTTTTTCAAATTTGCTTTTGAATAGATAGTAGTGTTCTTAGCAATGTTGATATACTGATAATGATGCTAGATGTGTGATACACCTCTTCTGAGATGCATCATGCATGGGTGAGTGTTTATCTTTGCAGAGATGATGACTGGAGAGAACATGATCAGTCACAAAAGTTGTCTTTGTTGTTTAGTTAAATGATTGAATGCATCTCATCTGATGATGCTGTCTGCTTGAAGCAGAGCAGAGATGAATGCTCTATGATCTCAGCACTGAGCAGCAGCTGAGTCTGCAGAGATGCAGATTTTGAAGACTGTGATTATATCTGATTCTTTCAGAGCAGAGATGTTAGAGGAAGAGAAGAATGTGAAGAAGAGGATTTTGAAGATAATGAGCTTCAAGAGCTCTGTGATGAAGAAGTTGACTGAGAAGAAGTTGGCTGGAGAGGAATTGACTGAGAAGAGATCAGAGAAGTTGACTGAAGAGTCAACAGAGAAGATTGTAAAGACTCTGACAGTGAAGACAGTGGAATATGAGAGGTATGAGTTCCATGATGTGAAGGTGTGGAAGAAGATCATGAAGGGAGAGACCTTTCTTCAGTGAATGTGTTGATGAATGGAGGGGTTGATGAAGAAGAATAGAGAGAAGAAAGCAAATGTTCTGTGAAAGAGACATTTGCTGATGTCTTTGTATCTGAAATGAGATCTGATGCTTAACAAGTACTGAAGGCAGTATAAGAAGAGAGTGGCAGAGGGAAAGTGAGAGATGAAGAGAATTGAAATGAAAGTGAGTGAACTGAAAATCTTTAGACTTTTCTTAGAATCTGTTTTCTTTGTTTTTTTTTTTTTTTTCTTGTTTGTATTTTTTATTTTTTGTATTTATTATATTCAAATTGAATTTTTTTCTTTTTCTCTTTTCTCTGATAAAATTCTTAAAAAAAATGCATTTGATTGAAGTTTAAATGAAATTTGTGCTTCTAGTGTTTTTAGATTTAAGATTTGTGCTTCTGATGTCTTTTGACTTGATATTTGTGCTTTTGATGTTTGAAAGTATGTTGATTTTGTATTTGTTGTTCATTTTCTTATTTGAGAAAGATTTTGAATGTCTGAGTGTTCAATATGTTTTCTTTCAGTTTTCATATATTATCACTAGAATCTCAATCTGTTCATCTCACAAGATATTCTGAAGATTTGTTTTTTTGTTGTTGTTTTTCAAGAATTTCTTCAACTTGATATTCTTCTTTGCTGTTGACAAATTTTGATTCTGATTCTGGTAGAGCTCCATTCCTGTGGTTGTATGACTTCAATAAAGATATATGGAATACAGAATGAATGCTTTTATATGAAGGTGACAGTTCTAGTTTGTATGCTTGTTTTTCAATGATATTCAGAATCTTGAAGAGTTCAACATATTTATGATTGAGTTTGTGAACTGAGCACAGCAATCAGAGATTTTTTGCATTGAATATGATATAGTCATCTATTTTAAATTGTTGAGATTTATATTTTGTATTGTAATAGATTTTCTGTGCTTGTTGTGTCTTTTGTAGATTCTCAATAAGCTTATGATGTGTTTTCTCAATATGTTTCACACAGCTAACAGCATGTATGGTGACTGGTTGTAATAGGCGCAACGGAGATATCTATATTAGAAAATAGCTATGTGGCGATAGAAGAACACAGAACACGCCAGAATTAATGAGAAGGGACATAGCACACAGCACCATAGACAGCTGTAGCGTGTGGTGATCGCCTATATAATGCTCACTGATATCCATAGATATTAGAAGATCAGTGATTAGCTTTGAATAATAGAGATTGCTACCTTCTTAACATTCTACATGCATACTTCACACTACTTCCATAATTATATCAACAACCATCTCTTACAATTCTAATCACTCTAAACTTTATTTGAGTGGTCCGTTGTTACACACACCTACAATAAAGCACACAACATTAGTTAAAACACACAATATTAGTTAAAACATGCAAGATGGTTTTGATATGTGCAAGATTTCTTGAAAATCAATCTGAATCTTCTACTGCCTCTGATGATCACAATGCATGTCTGCAACAGTTGAATGATCAAATTTGTGAACAAGAGCAGCAATTAGCTATTCTGTATGCACAACAGCAGCTCAACAAGTTGGAAGCACAGATTCATGAAGATACTTTCATCAAGTCTCAATTAACTCAGAATATCATCACAGAACCACCACAAAATCAATCTGTGAATGATACAGATGATGATAATGAAACACCATCAAGGTTGAAGATTAAGAACTATTATTGAGAAAAAAATATGTTAGAATTCAAGAACTATAAAGATCACATGTTGACTCTCTTTACACATCATCATCAGTATTATCAAAAGAAAGAACACAAGATAAATGATGCTAAACTCTATCTTGACACCCACATTAAGCAGAAGTGGTTGAATTTTGTATCATTATATGAGAGACATGGAGGAGCAACACTGTTGACTTTTGATGATATGTTATCACACCTAGAAATGCAAATTAACAATCCACAGAACCAGCACCAATTGATGAGTCAAAAGTTTCAAAATGCAAAACAACAAGAATGACAATTGATACACAATTTCTCTAAATATCTCAAAGACTGGGAATACTACTTACCCCCATATAGCAAAGAACAAAGAATGGATAACTTGTGTAGTAAGACATTGAAGATATTACACACAGAACTTGATCATTGAAATCAGAAGTCTCAGAACTACAAAGAGTTACTTTGAACTCTACAGACTCTCAAGGAAAATATGTCAGAGCAACAGCATGCTATTCATAAAGAAAGATCTGCAATATTCATAGAAAATCAGTGTTGTTCTGATAAATCTAGCAACTGTCAGAATAAGAGGAAACAAGAGGAATAAATGAGTTCAACTGAACAAATCAAAAAAGATAAATATAACTGAATGAAGAAGTGTTCTCACTGTCATAAGAAGGGTCATATTGCAAATGATTGTTGAATATTACACTTCAAAAAGCACAATCAAGTTTGATAAGCAAAAAATCAGTGATTTCAATTGTAGAAGCAGCTGCTGCATTGAGAATATGAACAACTAGACTGCAAGATAAACAATTATTGATGATGAATATGTGGATGCTGACAGAAGTGGAATGGTCAATGATGTGAACACTAGTGGATTCTGGCACAGATGTGAACTTCATGTCCCACACCTGGGCATCAAAATATTTCTCAAAGACAGAAGATAAATCAAAAGTAGTGGAAGCAGTTGATAATCATAAGATTAAATCATATAAACAACAAAGAGCTGCAATGAAGATTATCAATGATGAACATGTTCTTCAAGAAGGATTCCACCATTTCAAAGAAGTCAATATTAATGAATATGATGTAATTTTGAGCATGCTGTGGTTGGAAGCTGTGAATCCTGATATCAACTGGGTGTGAAGATGCTGAATCTATAGAAAAGCATCAAATATTAATCATATGCATCTGAATACTGCTAAAGAATTCACAACACTTATTAATGATGACAATATTATATTCACTGTCTTATCATTACAAGCTGCGAGTGCAGCAACTGAGTTAAATATCTCAGATGATTATAAAGATTATCTTGATGTATTCTGAGAAGACATATCTGATGCAGAACATGCATCTCATGATCATGTTATAGAGCTCAAATCTGGCAAGAAACCCTCATATCAACTGATATATAACTTATCATCTCAAGAACTCTCTGTCCTCTGAGAATATATTGAAAAGATATTAGAGAAGAATTGGATACATTCATTCAAGAGCTCAATCAGTGTGTCAGTGTTATTTGCACTGAAGAAAGATGAAACTCTGTGTCTTTGCATGAATTATTGAGGATTGAATGAAATAACAGTCAAGAATCAATATCCACTGCTCTTGATAAGTGAAATACTTGATAGATTAGCAGGTGTCAAAATATATACACAACTGGATCTTAGAAATGTGTATCATAGAATTTGCATACAAGCAGAGGATGAATGGAAAACAGCATTTCAAACACAATATGAACACTTTGAATATCTAGTCTTATCTTTTGAGCTAATCAATGTCTCTGTGATCTTTCAATCTTATATCAACAAAGCCCTCAGTGATCTTTTAGATGTATATTGCATGGCTTACCTTGATGATATTGTAATCTATTCAAACACATTTGATGAACATGTCGTCCATGTTAAGAATGTGCTGGAATGGTTAAGACAATGGAAACTATATGCCAAACTTAGTAAGTGTATGTTCCACACAACAGAAATTGGATTTTTGAGTTTTGTGGTTATCACACAGAGCATTACTGTCAAGAAATGCTGTGTCAACACAATTCTAGATTGGCCAGAACCATGAACTATAAATGAATTGCAAATATTTCTAGAATTCATCAATTTCTATTGTTGATTCATATACAAGTTCTCAATAATAACAGCATCTCTGATCAAATTGTTAAAAGATTATGAAATGAAAAGGAGGAAGAATAACACATCTGTTCAGTTAGATGGAAACTGCAAGTACACAATTTTGCAGTTAAAAGAATGCTTTACAAAAGCACTGTTGTTGATCCACTTTGATCTGCAGTGAAAACTCTGTATAGAAATGGATGGATCTGATGTTGCAATCATCACAGTAATATCACAATTAATGAATGATGATCACTGACACCCAATCACATTTTGGTTTAGAAAGCTCACAGAAACAGAAAGATGTTATCAAACATATGATCTAGAAATATTGCTGATTGTAGAAGCTTTCAGACAATGACATCACTACTTATATGATAGCAGGCCCTCAATAACTGTTTTATCTGACCATGTCAATCTTCAGTGCTTCATGACAATGAAGCAGCTAAATGAATGTCAGATTCACTGGATGGAAATGCTCTCAGCATTCAATTTTGAAATAGAGCATCATTCTGAGAAAAATAATCCTGCAGATGCATCAAGTCATTGCTCAGATTTTGTAAAACACACAGCTCTCTTGATGAGACTCTCTATTCTGCAAGAGAAGCTGCATAAGAGGATCTTTAAGTCACTAAAGACAAAAGAAAACACAAAGTTAGATCAATGTGTCAAGATGATGTGAAAAGATCTGCAAGTTAATGAAAATTGTTGAATGAAGAGATCTGTAGTCATCAATGACAACAATCTCTGCAGAATAAAGAATGCATCTGTGGATGAGAATGAAATTGCAGATGTTATGAGGTTAAATCTAGAGACTCTGATATCACAGATTCTAGCTGTCAAGATATTTGAGTCTGAGACAGTCTATTACAAAGAGATAGCTGAATCTATCATTGAACTCTTACTGCAGATTCAGAATAGAGATGCCAGCACATCTGAACTTTGTAGAAGACTAGAGATGAGTGATGTTAGTATAGATAATCATTCAATCTGAGCAGTAGATAAAGATGATCTGCTCAGAAAAGATGATAAAGTCTACATACTGCAAGACAAAACTGTAAGATATGAAATAATGAAAATGAATCACAATGATTCTCAAGGTGGCCATTTTGAACATAACAAAACCATTGAAGTGATCAAATGCAAGTACTTGTGGCATGGTATGAGTGATGAGATTGCAGAATATGTGAGAACTTGTGATGTTTGTCAATATGTCAAGATACTGTGGCACAAGCTGTATGGGTTGCTACAACCACATCCAGTGCCAGATAAGAAATGGCATACAATTAGCATGGACTTTATTGAAGATCTGTCAGATAATAAAAAGAGAAGTCAAATCTATAATGCTATTGTTGTATTTGTTGATTTATTTATCAAATGAGTCATAATTGTGCCCACATCTTCAGAGCTAGATGCAGAAGAATTTATAGATATTATTGTATGAAAAGTTGCAAAGAACTTTGACCTATCTGTGAACATTATTAGCAACTGAGATTCATTAATAAATAGCAAGTTTTGATCAACATTATGTTATCTGCTCCATATCTGACAAAAATTATTGACAGCATTCCACCCGCAAACTGATGGCCAGACAGAATGATTGAATCAGATGATTGAACATTATCTTCACACATATTGCAGCTATCAGCAAGATAATTGAATAGAATGGATTCTTCTGATGCAATGAGCATATAACAACACCTTTCATGCATTGATAAAAATGACATCATCTGAAGCAATGATCAGCCGACCAACTGAACTTCACATAGACATGGAACCCCCAAGCACAGATGCATCAAAATCAGCAATGAAACAAGTGAAATGAATGAAGCAAACAGAGAACAAAATCTGAGAATGTCTGAAAGCTGTCAAAGCAGCTGAGAAAAAGTATTACAATCAGCATCATATATCAAAAAGCTTTAAGATAGAGGACTGAGTAATGCTGTGTGCAAAAAACATATCCATCTTGCAACTCTCATTCAAACTAGATCATCAATTTTTGAGTCTTTTTCAAATAATTGATATCTGTGGTACACAGATGTACAAACTGAAACTCACACTGTAATATAAAGAAATTCATTTCATATTTCATATTTCTCTTCTCAAATCATATCACATGTGCGACAGACAAATTCTGCAAGCAGAATTGATAATTATAGATGTGCAAGAGAAATGAAAAGTTGAAGCTATATTAGACAAATGTCAACATCACAGTCAAACATAATATCTTGTCAAATGAAAAGATTGTACAGACACAGATAATTCTTGAAAACTTGAGAAAAACTTGATGAACAGTCAGAAGTACTTGAAACAGTTTAATAAAATCTATCAGAAGTCAGTCAGTAAATGAAAATGAAGAAGATGATAATGACTACTGAATATACTTATTCCACTCAGAGATTAAAAAACAGATCTGTCTCAGCTTGATCAGTGTCATTTGAGAAATTGTCATCAAGACAAATCTGCTTATTATTCTGGATTTTCTCAACTGATGAAGCACAACATTTCAATGATGACTTGAGAGCTGCAATTGATGATGTAATCACTGAGATCTCATCAATCACTGTTTCAGCTGAAATCTCAGAAGAACTGTCTCATTGAATCTTCTGAATCTTCACAGCAAAGAATTTAACTGCTGCAGTCACAGCACTCTGCAAAATATTAACATTCAAAACATTCACATCAGTGACAATTAGATTCTCAGCAGTGTTGATAACTGTCTGAGCTAATTCAACAGCATCCACTGACATCTAATAGAAAGTTAATATTATATACTATAAAAACATCTGTTTTGAATAATAACTTATCAAAATGCAGATGTGCTTTGTCACTGAGCAGTGCTTGCATTTTTTACATCAATTCTCAGCAGACTCACAATGATGATGAGAGGATGTTGTCAAATATTGAATACAATGACAGCAATATGCTGCTGTGTTTCTTTCTAACATTTCAATGAAATCATTCACTTCCTCATCTTCATCTACATTATCAGTCAACTCAAATAACATACCAAGATCTTGACTCAGTGAGAATGATATTAATGTAATAGCAGGACACAAAAATGCACTTTCTGAAACACTGCTATGATTGAATGCCACATTCTGCTGTGACAATATATTATCAGAGTCTATATAGAATTCTAGAACCTCATCTGCATTCTTATAGATCTGCATATCAAGTACAAATCTTACAACAGCAGTTTGATACATGACAAATCTCTCATTCAGAACTTTGTCAAAGAGCAGCATTTTGTGAAATTCATTTGTAATGCACTTGTTTATTATTTCCTTATTATCTTCGCTTATTCTTACCTCTTTCCATTATACTCTCGCTACCACTATTTCTATATGTATATATATATCGATGTATGTATTTCACACATCTTCTTTCTCTTTCTTTTCTTCTTTAGTGATTAGCTACGCTACATTACACTACTATACTATATTGCTTTACAATATATTACTATTATCTCTGCTACACTATAAACTATCTTCTACTGTTACTCTTCACACTGTCACTACACCTCACAGTTTCTAATCACTCAATCTTCAAGAGATGATCTGTTGAGTAATAGTCATGGCCTCTACCCACAGCATCCACCATACTCATGCTACCGCTGAATCTGAAGCAACAAACATCATGAAAGAAAACCACAAAATGTGTACTTCTGCCACTGAAAGTGTGCAACAAGCATCATCTTTCTCTATGAAATTGAACTCTGAACATAGTTCAGAAGAGGATATCTCTTCTGAAGATCTCAGCACAATTGAGACTGAGAAGATAGCTGTGATCAGAAGAATCAAAAAATTACAGACTGAGAAAGAATTGTGAGAACTTCAACAGTGGTGTGACACTTTACTACAAAAATTGAATGAAACAATTCCAGCCACCTGAAATACACTAGAAGCACATTCAAATCACAGTAGAGATGCAACTAGCATGAATAGTAACTGCAATAACACCACCAGTATTCTCAGACCACTGGAAGCCACACTACAAGCATTCAACACCTTAGTGGAAAGCACTGTGACTACTGTCAGTGAGAGATGTAGTCAGATACCACTTTGGCAATTAGAACTTCAAGATTCTGACATGAGCAGTCACTCTTCTCAGAGAGATGTGGAAAAGTTTCAAGGTCAAAGCATAAAAGAATTCAAAAACTTTGTTACAGCTGCTATCACTTTCCATGTCAGTGATCTTGATTACTACAACAAACACAACCATCAAAAGATCATCAAAGCTGTTACTCATTTCAATGTCGAGATGCAACAACATTGATATCAACATACACATGATATGCAGACTTTGCCACCATGGGAAGAATTTGTTAGTTGAATGCAATGTCAAGTCATTGATTCAGATAGAAGTTTCCAAGATGCTGATAGACAGTACTGAAAAACAGAGCAACAAGAAGATCAGACAGTTCAACAATTTGCTTCACACTTACAATCAATTGAAGAATGTCTGTGGCATTCTTATAGTGAATACCATCAGAAATCACACCTCTATATGAAAGTTCTACCTTCCATTCACTGAGAATTTGACAAATATGCAACCAAATTGGAAGAGTTAAGCTATGATGCCACTCTACATAAACTTGCAATGACAGAATCAAATCTGTCAGAGAGATGGAAGAAACTTAAAGAGAAGTCAAATTTCAAAAACCCCACTCAAAGCTTTAACAACAGAAATAATGCTGATAATAGATCACAAAACAAACACAGATGAAATGACACTACAAAGTCTGATAACTCCACCCAATCAAAATATTGCTGTTATTGCAAGCAACCAGGACATACCA
Source organism: Histoplasma ohiense (assembly GCA_017607445.1). Taxonomy (NCBI): domain Eukaryota; kingdom Fungi; phylum Ascomycota; class Eurotiomycetes; order Onygenales; family Ajellomycetaceae; genus Histoplasma; species Histoplasma ohiense. The sequence goes on along the minus strand of JAEVHH010000007.1, from coordinate 301,126 downwards.
TTGATTCATGTTTCAAACAACCCAAAGATGAATCCAAAAACACCAAGTCTGACTCAAAACCTGATGTGAAAGACACAAAGAACTCAAAGGACTCAAAAAACACTTAAGATGCATCATTCAGCTCACAATGGCAGTCATAAGCATGAAAAGTCAATGCAAAAACACCTTAAGCTTCACTGTCACAGTGAAACTCACTACATCTAAGAATCTGCAAAAAGTGCTTGTGCTAGTAGACTCTGAGTCAGAAGTGAACTGTGTCAATGAATTTTGAGCAAAGGATCACAATCTAGAAGCTGCTCACCACAAAACCAAAATAGTCAAGTCAATTGATGGATGCATAATGCACTTCTTTGAAGAGTATAACATTGCAACTACTGTCACTGATCACAAGGATAATGCACAGCAGACATCTCATTCCTTTCATGTGATGAAGATGGAGAACTACAGTCTTGTATTAGAATTTTCTTGATTAAGACAAACAAATTCTCTTATAGATTGATCAGATGAACAATTCTTCTTTAGAAGCTCTGAAGATGAACAACAGTCTCAAATTATTTCTGAACAAGATGTTCTAGCTGAAGTTCTCACAGAAGCTAGAGTAGAAATGCTTGTAGTATTATCTACAGAACATTCAAAAGATTCAAAACATGCTTCACACATATTCTCAGCTGTGTATTTGAACTTACTGACTGATCTACTTGATTATGTCATGTCATACATACATATCTTCTCAGAAGAAGCTGCTATAAGCATGAAAAGATCAGAAGAGATGGAATATTATATAGATCTCAAGTCTGATGCACAATCTTCATTTATGTCAATATACAATCTCTCTGAAACTGAGTTAGCTGCTCTAAGAGAATATTTAAAAAATGTATTAGATAAAGAATGAATACAACTGTTCAGTAGCTCAGCTGATGCACCAATTCTCTTTGTCCTCAAAAAAGATGATGAACTCTGTCTTTGTGTAGACTATTGAGGGTTAAATCAAATCACCATCAAGAACCAATACCCTCTACCTCTAATAAGTGAATTACTTGATAGACTTTCAAAAGCCAAGGTATTCACTAAGCTGGACCTTTGAGATGCCTATCACCGCATACTTATAGCAGCAAAAGACTGTTGGAAGACAGTCTTTAGAACAAGATATGGACATTTTGAATATGTAGTTATGCCATTTGAACTAGCTAATGCTCCAGCAACATTCCAAGCATACATTAACAATGCCTTATCTGATTTGTTGGATATATGTTGCATTGTCTATTTGGACGACATTCTCATATTCTCCAATTCAAAGCAGGAATATAAAGTGCATGTTACTAAGATGCTAGAACATCTCAAGTGTGCAAATCTATTTGCAAAACTCTCTAAGTGTGAATTTGAAGTGGACAAGATCTCATTTCTGAGATTTGTTATAGATACAAATGATGTTGAGATGGAGTCAGACAGAGTCTTCACTATTGTGAAATGATCTACATCTAAATCAATTAAAGAGGTTCAATTCTTCTTGAGCTTTGCTAATTTCTATTGATGATTTATTAAGTCTTTCTCCTCTATTGCAGCCCCATTATTTGAACTTACAAAAGGGAGCAAGAAGAGGGAAAGAAAAGCCACTTTTATGTGGACAGAAAATGCTCAAAATGCTTTTGATGAGCTCAAATTGTGCTTTATATATGCTCCTCTATTAGCTCATTTTGATTCAGCTTGGTGTATTCAGATCAAATCTGATGCATCCACTTTTGCAGTCACTGCTATTCTGTCACAGTTGCAGGATGATGGGCACTGGCATTCAGTTGCCTTCTGATCAAGAAAGTTGATTGATGTGGAAATGTGTTATGATACTCATGATAAAGAACTCTTGGCTATTGTAGCAGCATTTAAAAATTGAAGACACTATCTGAAAAGAAGTCAGTATTCAATTCAAGTCTGATCTGATCATGCCAATCTGCAGTACTTTATGATGACTAAGAAACTGAACAGACATCAGATCAGATAAATGAAAGCTTTATCTGCTTATGATTTTGTATTACTGCACCACTCTGAATCAAAGAATCCAGCTGATGGGCTCAGTCATCATGCAGACTACAGTGAGGTCTATAATGGTCAAACTATGTTATCTACCCTGCAACAGAAGCTGAAACATGAAGTTAGACTAGGCTGAGAAGCTGATACTTCTTTTCAAAATGATATTTCTTCTGATGTAGTCTGTGCACAGATCTCTAATGAGCAAAATGCTTTTTTTAATGAGTGAAAAACACTTCATATATTGACATCTTCTATCTCTTGTGTAAACTCTTCTCCTCTATTGTGTGTTGAGCAATATATGCTCTGGATTGCAGTCAATAAGGCTATTCTTGGGGACTCAGCATACACAGAAATGCCTGAATCCTTCATCTCATTTCTGAGTAAAGCACAGAAGATTGATTCTTTTGCTGCTGAGCAAAAAGAGAAGATAAAAGAGAAGAATATAACTGTCACTGAAAATATGCTATAAACAATTTCTGAGAATGATATATTGTGTGCTGATGATTGCACATATGTCCCTCAACAAAAAGCATTTATTGATGAAATTATCAGTACAAATCATAATGATCCGCAGGGGGGTCACTTTGGTATAAAAAAGTTCATAGACAGCATCCAGAACAAATACTATTGATATGAGCTAGTCAGAGATATCAAAGATTATATATTCACTTATGATACTTGTCAAAGAGTAAAGTCAAAACAGCACAGACAATATGGAGAATTGAATACAATTCTCTTACCATCAAATTCTTTTGAGTTCATTACTATGAATTCTATTACAGGCTTGTCAGCCTCTACATTTCTCCACCAAATCTATGATGCAATTTTAGTGATTGTGGATATATATACCAAGTTTACAATCTATATTCCTTGCATCAAAAACATTACTGCTGATGAACTAGTGGAAATTGTTTATGCCAAGTTCTATACAATTTACAGAGTACTCAAAAACCATATATTCAATTGAGATTTGCTGTTTACAAGCCATTATTGGTCCACCTTTTGTTATATGCTAGGCGCACACCAGAAACTTTCAACAGCCTTTCACTCTCAAACAGATGATCAAACAGAATGACAAAATCAAATCTTGAAACATTATCTTCAATGCTTTATCAACTATCATCAAGATGACTGGGCACACTGACTACTGCTGATGCAGTTTGTTTACAATACCTCTCAACATGCCTCTACTGGAATGGCACCCACAGAAGCCTTAATGGGATATCAATCTGATTTGAAAATTAATGTCAGCAAACCACCACAATCAGTCGCCATACATGCTGCTAGCTGTGTGAAACATATTGAGGAAACACATCATAAGCTCATTGAGAATCTACAAAAGATGTGACAAGCACAGAAAATCTATTACAATGTAAAATATAAGCCTCAACAATTTAAAATAGATGACTATATCATACTCAATGCAAAAAATCTCCAATTGCTGCACTCAGTTCACAAACTCAATCATAAATATGTTGAACTCTTCAAGATTCTGGATATCATCAGAAAACAAGTGTACAAACTAGAACTGCCACCTTCATATAGAAGCATCCATTCTGTATTCCATATATCTTTATTGAAGTCATACAACTGCAGGAATGGAGCTCTATCAGAACCAGGACCAGAACTTGTCAATGATGAAGAAGAATATCAAGTTGAAGAAATTCTTGAAAAACAACAACAAAAAAACAAACCTTCAGAATATCTTGTAAGATGAACAGATTGGGATTCTAGTGGTGATACATGGAAATCAAAAGAAAACATATTGAACACTCAGACATTCAAAATCTTCCTTGAACAAGAAAATGAATGACAAATACAAAATCAACATACTTTCAAACATCAAAAGCACAAACTTCAAGTTGAAAGACATCAGAAGCACAAATCTTAAATCAAAAAACACTAGAAGCACAAATCTCACCCAAACTTCAATCAAATACATTCTTTTTAAAAGGATTTTAGCAGGGAAAAGAGAAAAAAGGAAAAAAATTCAATTTGAGTATAATAAATACAAAAAATAAAACATACAAGTAAGAAAAAAAACAAAGGAAATAGATTCTAAGAAAAGTCTAAAGATCTTCAGTTCATTCATCTTCATCTCATTCTTCATCTCTCACTTTCTCTTCTCTCTCTCATCATCTCTCTCATTTCTCTTCTCTGCCACCCTCACCCAATACTCCTTCTGATACTCATATATTATGGGCACTCATTTTGGGTGCAGAGGTATAGACAAATGTCTATCTCACAACACATTTGTCTTCTCATATCTTCTCTTTCTCATCAACCTACTCATTCTCTGACACATCTGATAAAGAAAGGCATTTTCTCTCATCTTTTTCTTTCACTTCTCCACTGTCTGAGGCACCCTCTCTCTCTGCTCCACCAATGTCAGTGGCAAATTGACAAAGAAAGCAGGCACCACAGACACTGCTGCAGCCACCAGCATCTCCACAATCTTCTTCATTGACTCTTCAGCCAACTCCTCCCCCATCAATCCCTTCTCAATCAATCCCTTCATCACAGAGCTCTCAGAGCTCATCACTTTCAAAACCTTCTTCTTCACATCCTCCTCTTCCTCTAACATCTCTGCTCTGAAAGAATCAGACACAACCACAGTCTTCAAAACCTGCATCTCTGCAGACTCAGCTATCATTCAGTGCTGAGATTATAGAGCATTCACCTCTGCCCTGCTCTGAGCAGACAGCATCATCAGATGAGATGCATTCAATTGTTTTATCAAATGATGAAGACAACTTTTGTGATTGACCATATTCTCCTCAGCTGCCACCCTCACAAAAATAAACACTCATCTGTGTATGATGCACCTCAGAAGAGGTGTATCACACATCTAGCATCATTATCAGTATATCAACATTGCTGAAGAAAAAGAAAAAGGAAACAAGAATTAAAGAGAATTATTCATGAGTTTGCAGAATTTCTCTGCAGAGGCACAAGTCTCACAACACTTCCAGACATTTGACTCCAGCACACATCAAAAATTGACATCTCCAAGTCTAGAAACACAACATTCACATGGAATCCAACTGTTGTGTGTCATGTGATTAGAGCTAAACCTAGGGTAATATAACAAGTGAACAGCGAATGGTGCTATACAGAAACAAGCTAGTGGCACATGTGACCACACTAATAACACCACTGACAAGAAACACCAACAATAATACATGATAAGCACCCAAGAAACAACTTATTTAAAATTGAGATAATCAAGAGAGCCCATTTCAATAAAAAAGAGGGGAGGGAGAACAACAATATAAAAAATTTAAAAATTTTTTTGGAATGAGAAATCACAGCAGGAGGGGCAAGGAGCTTTGATGATGATCAAGTTAAAAGAGAAGAGAAATCTTCAAGGGAAAAGAAATTCTTTTTGCTTCTCTGCACACAACCCCTAGCAATCAAAGAATCCACCAATTCCACCTCATTAGAAAATCAATAACAACACATATACAAGCTATCTAGAGGACACGATTGATATACTGCTATCAACAAGCAGAACTTACAATATGGGAATGCAATTATCTACTAGCAAGCAATCTATACAATTGCTGAGAGCAGCTCTTATAAAAAAGAAGGACAATTGTAATGCACTTGTTTATTATTTCCTTATTATCTTCACTTATTCTTATCTTTTTCCATTATACTCTCACTACCACTATTTCTATATGTATATATATATTGATGTATGTATTTCACACATCTTCTTTCTCTTTCTTTTCTTCCTTAGCGATTAGCTACGCTACGTTACGCTACTATACTATATTGCTTTACAATATATTACTATTATCTCCGCTACGCTATAAACTATCTTCTACTGTTACTCTTCACACTGTCACTACACCTCACAGTTTCGTCACTACACCTCACATCATTGATCAAAGATTGACTGATTTTGTGAAAGCACTCAGATATCTATAACCTGTTAGTACTCTTAACAATCTCAGTTTAAAAAAACTTACAGCAGCATAACTTCTATTTGATATATAGCAGATGTAACAGTATATCTGTTCATCATTCACAAAGCAAGAATATACTGAAGAATTCTGCAACCTCTTCAGACAATCCAAGCAAATGCTCTCAATGACAGACAGCATATCATTCTTCATAGACTTCAAACCAGTAATGGAAACAGCTGGTTCTGACATTCTATCATAACTTTGATCAGTATCAAGACCTTGTTCAAAGAAGAAGGAGAAGCAAAAGCAACAAGAAAGAAAAACAGATATTGAAGATTGAAATCAATATTACAATATTGATCAAAAAAATTGCAACAACACAAAACTCAATTCAAAATGAAAAACACAATCACACAATCAAAACTTTGAATTTTGCAATAAAAATTGTATAGAAAGATACAGTGTACTTTAATTGATGTATTCTTTTTTAATAAAAAATTGTTAGTGATGATGTTGATGATGATTTTCAATGGAGTGTGATTTTTGATGTAGAAGTCAAAGAAAAAAGATTCAGAAATTGTGTCTAAATTGTGATTGAACTGCAATAACATCAAAAATGAAAAAACATTCTTCTGAAACAGTAACACTTTGAAATTAATCTCAACAATTAATTCAGCTCAATTCTGTGAACTCTATACAATATTAATCACACAGTACATGTTATGAACTTTGCATGTTGCAGTAAGAAGCTCTGAAGATCAGGTCTTTGAAGAAGAGAGATAATTGTAATAGATGCAATGGAGATATCTATATTAGAAAATAGCTATATAGTGATAGAAGAACACAGAACACATCAGAATTAATGAGAAGGAATATAGCACACAGCATCATAGGCAGCTGTAGTGTGTGATGATCGCCTATATAATGCTTGCTGATATCTGTAGATATTAGAGGATCAGTGATTAGCTTTGAATAATAGAGATTGCTACCTTCTTAACATTCTATATATGTACTTCACACTACTCCCATAATTATACCTACAACCATCTCTTACAGTAGATAATTCAGAGTGTGACAGGTTAGCATCTATTAGTAGTTAACTTATGCAACCAACCTCTTCTACCTCACATTTCACACTCACATACATCTACTCATCTCTGTTATTGCACTCTGTGCTTGTATAGTCTCTAATAATTCTTTCATGTAACTTCTTCTGTCTTGTGCTCTGTGCTTGTATAGTTCTAATAATTCTTCTGTGTAACTCTCAATGTTCTTTCACTCTGTATTTCACTCTGTGCTTCACTGTGAAGTGGCTTCTGATATTCTTTCACTCTGATCTTCTCTCTATAAAAATTCTCTTTGTATGATTTTTTCTTCTGATCTCTTTTCTCTTTCTTTTCTTAATCAATTTGTAATCTGTAATTAGAATAGTATCAAATTGTTAATTGAAGTATGTTTGTTATATTACAAATTGATTCATCTGTGTTGATCTGAGTGCTCTATGTTTATGATTGCATTCAGATGCTTAAGTTAAGAATAAGTTATCAAGTCTCTACAAAGCTGTGTTGTTGTGATAATATCTGTAATTTTCAAAGTTTTACAAAGCTGTATCACTGTGATAGTGCTGTGAAGAAGTCTGAGTGCTTATGAAGTATTTTCTTCAAGAATAAGAACTGAATCTTCTGATCTTCAAGCTATCAGAACTAAGAATCATGATCTTGTATAAAAATAAAATGAATTACAAACATTTCTTTATAAGTGAGAACTGAAGTTTTGTTGAAGATAATACTGAGCTTTATAATTTTCTTCAGCAGCAATTCTTGCAGATGATGAAGCTTCAACAACAACTGAATCATCTGAGTGTGAATATATCAGAAACTACACAGATATCAATATTCTCTGTGTATGAAAGAAAAGAATATCTTTCTCTTTTCAATAAATTTGCAGAAGAGCTCTTGATCTATCTAGTCTGAAAATAGAAAACAAAAATCAAATTTAAGAAAAATGAATTTGTGATAGACTCTCTGCTCTTGCAAGTCTGCTATATTTATAGTCAACTAGAAGAAGATGCTCTAGTGAAATTTCAATTCTGAATTGAATCATATATATATGAAATGTGTATTTCTGAAGATGTCTTCTGCTAACTGAATATTCTATTCTTGAACTCTACACTGCAAGTGTGTGCAATGCAGTGGCTGAATAGAAATTATCAGTGAAATATTTCTCTAGCAAACTATCTGCTCAATTTCAATAGCAAGATTCATGAAATAGAAGAACAGAACTGAGATGATGCTGTGAAAATTAATCTTCTGAATCAGTACATCAACTTTGAACTGTTTAAACTCTGCATCTTGTATTTTATACTCTCACATTATCACAACTACTGCACTCACTTGTGTCAACTCAACAACAATCTCACATGTTTCAATGCTGTATAAGAAAGCTGTAACAATCATAGACAGAACTTTACATCTATCACTGTATCAACTACATCAATCACTCTCACAGACATCATGAATTGAATCTCTCATATGAATGTGAAATGATCAATAATATCTGATCTCTCTGAATGAGAAGTTACTGATTGAATCATCTGAGAAGTTTGCATCTGTTGCAATAGACTGAGACACTTTGCAAATCAGTGTATCAATGCAGTAATCTCAGCTTCTACACTGCATGTGAATATAACTACATCTATAAATGAACAAGAACAGAGAAATGAAGAGCTATCACTCTAAAACACAGATAAGAGCTTAAGAAGCAAGAAATGAGCTGAAGATTTGAACAGAAAATACAAGTAGATGTGATTATAATCTTCATCATTGTAAATAGTCTAGTCAATGTACAAGCAATAGTAGACAGTGGTTTTCTTCACTACACTCTTATAAACACTCAGTTGATTGAAAAGTATAAGTTTCAGTGTATTCTCTTTTCTGAACTGTATAAACTCAGTGAATTCAATGATCTCAGAGAATCTGTCTTCTACAATATGATAAAGTTCAACATTGATGTAGAAGAATATGAAAAAAGAAATGTTTATATATATGAAGTGTAAGATCTTGAATACAACTTAATACTTGATCTGTTATAGCTTACAGAATTTGAAACTCTGATAGATGCACACAACTGTTGTCTAATCTTCTCAGAAAATGACTGTGATTATGAAAAGAATATCAACAGAACCACTGATCTCACTCAGATATCAATGAAAGCATTCAAACTACTAACTCATCAAGCATGCAAGAAGAAGGACATTCAAGTGTTCACTGCTAGCATGATGAATATCAAGAAAGTGTTAGAAAAGCTAGAACTCAAGAATTTCAAGAAACTGTGCAAAGAACTATCTGAATTGTACAAAAACTTTGCAAATATGTTCAATGAAAAGAAAGCTGAAAAGCTTCCCTCTCATCAAGAATGCAGTATAGATCATATAATTGAACTCATCAAAAAAGACAGTAAAAATTCACAATCACTCTGAGATTCTCTCTACAGTATATCATGTGATGAGCTTCTCATTCTATGAAAAACACTCAATAGATTACTGAACAAAGACTTCATTTATATTAGCAACTCATCTACTGCAGCATCTGTGCTATTTGCAAAGAAATCAGAAAAAGACTTATAATTCTGTGTTGACTATTGAGAACTTAACAAAATCACACAGAAGAACTGATACTCTCTTTCACTCATCAATGAAACACTTGAATGAATAGAAAAAGCAAAATGATTTATGAAACTTGATATCTCTGCAGCCTTCTATAAGATAAGAATTAATGAAGATGATGAATGACTAACTGTCTTTCACATATGTTATGAATTATATGAATGGACTGTGACTCTCTTTGAATTGGTGAATGCTCTGAGTATGTTTCAGAAATACATTAACTGAGCCTTATGAGATCTGCTTGATGAAATCATTTCAGTGTATATGAATGATATTCTAATCTTCACTGATGAATTGCTTGCTGAATACTGCAAGCATATACAACAAGTGCTTGACTGTCTATGAGAAGCTGAACTATAAATGAACATTGATAAATATGACTTTGAAACTAAGTCTACAATCTATCTAGAATTCATCATCAAAGCTGAAAAAGATATATGTATGAATTCTAAGAAGATGGAAGCAATTCTCAGCTGAGAGATATCAGTCTCAGTAAAAGATAGACTGGCTGTGTGACTGTGTATGAGATCATGATCAATTTTAGTGTTGATCTCATTCTTGTATATTTTGATTCTGATCTCATATATTGTTTTTCAAATCAGTCACTTTACACTGTTTGTATTATAGCTCTGATCTCATTTCACTGTTTATGAGAAATATTTAGATTTCAAATACTGTTTTTATCTTGATTTCTGAGTCACAGTTCTGTTTGGTCTCATTTTACAAAATGGAATCAAATGGAACCATGACTTACTTATAATTACATAATACATATATCTTTATGCTGGATGGTAGCTAATTATGATGTGAGTGTTATCAAATATTGTTATCTTTTTGATGTCACAACAGAAATATCATTATATGTCTGTAGACATTTTCAAAATTAAAAAACAAAAACAAAAACAACAACTGAGAATATTATAAAAAAAAAAAAAACAAAAATCTTCAGCAAAAAAAAAATAATGAAAAAAAAAAAATAAAACAAAACTCATTTATTCAATTTATAATTGTCAAAAAAATTACTACTCAATTCTTCAGCAATCTTTATCATCAATCTAATATCTCTCATAGTGAGAGTCATCTGTTTATGATGAATTATAGCCTTAATATCATCTATAAAATGATTAGTGAGATATTGTTACATCTGTTTTCACATGATATCATACACTCAAAAAGTGTGATCAACATTGTCTTCACAGCAACTTGAAAAGTATTGAGAGCAGAACACTGAAAGCAATACTTTCTCTTATCAATCTTCTGAACAAAATATGTAAATACAGCTTTGAGAAAAATGAGATTCTCAGACTTCTAATAATAACAGATCTCACAGATAGCTTCTACTTTTATATCAGTATTTAATGTTATCAAAAAGTATTACTTTGAATTTCATACTCTGCTTATCCACTTTTTTCATACAAGAGTGGGGGTTGTGCATCTTTCACACAGCACAGTGAGTATTGAAATGTCACTTGTGATGATGAGCTCAGACTGCTTTTCACTCTGCCACTTGCTGCTCATATGCTGCTTTGTGAGAAGCAGCAGTTGTTGGTATTGCTCTCTGATGAGAGATACTCTTATCACAGATCATTTTTTTCATTGAAGAGAGGGAAGGAATTGAGAAGTGAGAGAAGAGAAATCAGAGAGTGAGAAGAAATGAGTGCAGAGAATAAATGTATAGATTTCAGAGAGGAAAGAACAGAGATTTGTGATGATGAATTTGCTAGATAGAATCAATTAATCAATCAGTATTCATTCACAGAAAACATTGAGATATTCATATTGCTTTTAATAATTAACATACTACTACAGAATTATGATGAGTTAGAGAGAGAAGAGAGAAAGAACAAAGAAAAAGAAAAATATATATAGATGTTAAACTGAGAGATTGTATATACAAATAATCTCTATAGCAACAAAGAAACATCTCATCTGTATTCAGTCATAATATAACTTGCAGAGTGCATGCAGTATCTGATATCAACAAGTAGTACAAAAATGCAAACAGTGTTGCTATAAGATATGTAATTTCTCATAATATATAGAAGTAGATTTTCTTTCTTCTTGAATTCTTTGATATATCTCTGTTCTTCTCATCACATTTCTGTGTGGATAGTAACTTATAAGAAGAATATATTATTTTCTCTAGAAATCTTCATCATCACAATTAGAATGTGTTTCTCTCTTCTTCTTCTGCTGAAAACATGTCTGTTCTCTTCTTCAAGAAACATTTGATGGCTCTGTGTATCATCAAGATATGCAAGCACTGTCATCATCTTGAGAGAGAAGAGAAAGAATTCTTCAAGTGTGAAGAGACTGATCACAAAACATATCATATTGTCTTGAAAAAACTCTGTAATGAAGTAGATTGATAATGATTTTGGGTAATGCTTCTACTGAAATTTGACTGATATTATGAAAGGAATGATGCTGATGACTCAATGTGTGAGAAGTTGAAGAAGAAAGCAGTGAAGTTGCTCATACAGCAGTGCTGAAATCAGAAGTACTCATGAAAATAATTTGAGATTAAGATGAAGAGAGAGAGAACTGAGAAAATGATGACTGTGAAAAAGCACTGTCAGAAGAAGATTGAAGATGTGTTTATCTGTGAGACAAAGAAACTCAAACTGATAGATTGTATTTTGAATATATTCATTGATAATACTTTTTGATAATAATTCTGTTGTTTAATTGATTAGCAGGCTTCTGAAGAGAATCAGAGCATTGAAATCTTGTTTAGATCTTGTATACACTCAATGATTCAGAACATTGAGAAGACAGCATTGCTTTCTGAGCATGCTAATTTACTTACTGCAGAGATAGAATCTGAGACAGCAGATCAGAAAATGCAGAACTTTGAAGCTCAAATAAATCTGATGAAAAGAGAGAAGAATTCTTTCTCATCTGAAAAGATAGCTGAGAAGGGTTTTGAGATGATTGTTTTCTCAGATGAGAAGAAGAAGAAGAGAAAGAAGAAGAAAGAGAAGAATTGAATTGTGAAGAATGAAAAGAAAAAGAAAGAGAAGAAAAAGAAAAAGAAGAAGAAGAATGTCAAAGAAGAAGAGAAAATGATTTAAGAAAAAAATTTTTTTTTTATATATTTGTTTTTTAATATTTTTGTTAAATTAATTGTATTATTATCTGTCAGAGATTACAAATTTTTTATTTGATATTTTACATTATGCAATTCTTTGTTGTGAGAATATATTATTGTAGTGATATTATGCTTATGATATATATATATATATATATGTGTATGTATACTGTAAGGTGTGTGTGACTTTACATATAGTATCAGTAAACAATGAAAGGTGATAAATTCATACTGTGGAATTGTGATATATTAGAGATAGATAATATATCTAATGAATCAACTTTTCAATACTTATAAACCTTAATAATATCTTTAATATTTTAATTATCATTCTTTTCTATTTTATCATAATTTTGTTGTTGTTTATAAATATATTCTACTAGTGTTCTAACCAATTAGAGTGGGTTAATGAAAAGAGAGTAAAAAAAAACTCAACAAATTTCTTAACTTTATTATCCTCAGAATTCATTCCACACATAATTTCTCATCATTTATATTCATCATGACAACTTCAGTAATTGCTGAATCAGGGAATTCATCACCTTTTTTAATGAAGATTCAAGATCTTATAGAAATAAGAGTGGATCAAACAATTTATGTTGTTTACAAGTTCTCACAAAATGAGCTCTTTCAAATCTGATGGATGCACACTTTCTTTTTTCTTGATAATGAAAAACAATGCAATCTATGAAAAAGCCAGTATAGACAACAAGAAGATCTATGAAAAAACTTTCAACAAATTACTGTGAAGATCACTGAAGAGCCATTTCTCTGCTGTAATCATTGCAACTTCATACAAAAACATTCATTCTGAAGTGGATATGAATCAGAAGAAATCACACAACATTTGAAATCTGCTGATTATCTACAGCTTAGAGAAAAACATCAGAATATTCTTCATGAACTGATACTTATATCATCTACTCTCATTAATGATAATGATATTTGGTAATGCTTATGTACTATTTTGCAGGAAAACATGTGAAAACAACAATGAACTGATACTGATCTTTCAATTTCAACTCTTTCATCAGACAACTTTCAAGAACAACTTCTATATCTATATATATTCTTGAATCTTTCACTGCATGCTGTTGAAAACTCAGAATTTTGAACTTTACTTCAAATGCTTAATTCATATATTCAAATTCCTCATCAATTCAGTCTCTGCTCTTTTCTGAATACACATTACAACAATGATATGCAACAACTTGAACTTCTGTTGAAGAAACAACAGAAGATATCACTGACAGTGAATGCATGAACAAACATCAACAATCTATTCTTTTTGAATGCAGTTTGTTATTTTATTGATGAGGATTGAAATTATAAAGAGAAATTGATTGACTTTGAACAATTGAAGAGCAGTTATACAGATGAATATATGACTGATGTTTTTATGACAATCATTAAAAATGATTACTGAGATATTTCATCAGATCTTCTTGCAATCACAACAGACAATGCAGCAAACAACTTGATCATGATACAGAGTCTGAAACAAAAACTGATATTGTATAGATGAAATGATAAACATGAACATATTCTCTGTATTGCACATGTTATTCAGCTTGTTGTTCAAGTATTGATTAAAGGCCTGAATATTGAATCTGAAAACACAGAACTGATCAGTTGTTTTGATGAGAATGATGTTGAAATTATTACTCACATCACATTCTCATCAACTCTTTGCAAGATAATGATATTTGATAATGCTTCAGTGAAAATTGATCAATTTGCTAACTATCTCATTATCTTTTTTAGATTCATCACATTGCCAATGCAATCAGTACTTCTCTCAAACAACAACAATGATTCTATGATATTCAAGCCACATATAGCTCAGTTCCTTCTCTTAATATGATACAAGATATTCAAACACAGTGGAGTTCTATCTATAAAATGACAGTTCAAACACTTCAACTAAAAAATGCTGTGAATCATTGAATTCAGAATTCTGAGTGAAAGAAGATTCATACTCTGAAACTTTCTGATACAGAGTGAACACAGTTAAAATATGTTGTTGAACTGTTGTTTATCTTTTACAACACAACAAAGACTGTGTCTATTACAGTAATATCAATGATGCAAGCTTCTTGATGAATATACAACAGTTTATTTACTCATTTGAAAACTCAGATAACTCATATATAAAAAAAGCAATTCTGAAATAGAGTTATTTCTACAGCAATTGAAAGAGCTTGAGACAAACTTGCAGAGTATTATGTAAGAATCAATCAATCATTTGCTGATTACTATACTGTTGCTGCTGTATTTGATCTCTCTCATTGAATCAATGCATATACTTCTGAGAATTGGACGGCAGAAGAACAATAAATCTATATTGATATAGCTCAGACATACTACAACAACAACTATCAACAATATAAATGGAATAATACACAAATTAAAGAGTCAATAGAGCATAATTCTTTGGTTAGTAACTTTGTTTTTTATAATACTCACTGAGATATTGATATTAATCTGTTACTAATATTTATTGATTAAGGATTTGTACTTGTTGATTGCTGCTGAAAATCTGAGCAAATAAAATTCTTGCAATACTGAATTTGACTGCTATCTATATAATGATTCTGTTAATATCAAAGGAAAATCTATTTTAGATCTGTGGAGGATGATCAGCAGTCAGTACTCAACAGTGGCAATGATGATATGTAATATTCTGACAATTTCATTGACAGAAGTTGATATAGAGAGAAAGTTTAACTCAAGTCAAGATATTTGTCACTATCATTGTGATCAATTGCAAGGAGAAACTGTAAAGAAATTGATGATGATTAAACATGGAAAAGAAAAAGAAATTGTTGATAAGAATTCTATTGTGACAGAATTCTCTTCCAATGATATAGTGGAGGACAAAATTGAATGTGATTGTATATAGTATTAATGAGCTTGTGAGTGTTACCAATAATTGTTACCAATTGTCATGTATTGTGAGTGTTACCAATAATTGTTACCAATTGTCATGTATTGTGAGTGTTATCAATAATTGTTACCAATTGTCATGTATTACATAATCATCAGAACAGGACCAAACTTGAGTTAAAATCATGATCAGTCTCAGATCATGTTTTTATTTTTCATAGTCAGTCACTTTGCATGAAATAATAAATTTTGTTGATCTCATAATAGTCATGTTAGATCTAAATCTGGTTCTTTTACACTTCATTTTTGAAAATTTTGGTCCCTTTACACTTCCATTCTGATTCTGGTTCCACTGGAAATCATGCCAAGAAATGGACTGGGACCAAATCAAACCAAACCAAATGTGAAATTCATGGTCCCACTGATCAGTCTAGTAAAAGAGACTAGAAGTTTTCTAGAGTTCATCAACTTCTACTGAAGATTTATTAAAAACTTCTCTGATATTGTATAATCACTGATGAATCTAATCTGAAAAGACACTGTATTTCAATGAACTGATGAAGTGGATGCAGCTTTCAAAAGGCTGAAGTGTATATTCACAAGTACTCTGATGCTACAATCATTTGATTCAGATAAGCATACAACTCTTGAAACAGATGTCTCAGATTATATAATAGATGAAACATTGATGTAATATGATAATGAAAATGTTCTATAATCTTGTGTCTTTATTTTGAAGAAGATATTGTCTGCTGAATGCAATTATAAGATCTACAACAAGAAGCATTTAGTGATCATATAATATTTCAAAGAATAAGAGTCTGAACTCATGAGTGTTGAGAGATTTGAGATTGTTATCAATCATAAAAATCTGAAATATTTCACAATTACTCATAAGTTTATTGAGAGGTATATATACTGATCATTGTTTCTTAGCTGATTCTTGTTCATAATTTGCTACTAATCAGAAGCAGAGAACACTCTCATAAATGCTCTATTTCACTGAGAACAAGATATACTGTTCAATGATTTGAATGACAGATGAAAACATCAAGAGTATTGATTAATCAACTCTATAATTATAGAAAGTCTCATATAGTCAGATGAACTCTGTATACATATTAATCAATTCTGTACTCAATATCTCTTACTTGAAGAGCAATGAAGATAAGCAATAGAGACAGATGAATTCTGACAACAAGCTGCTGAAGCTGTACAAAACAGAGCATCTCAATTCTCTGCAGATGTATACTCAAAAATGAATATCTCAGTATATTTGATTGATAATGATGAATGTCTATACTTCTGAGACAGACAATGAATCTCTGATTCAGAATCTCTATAAACACAAATCATGTAGAAGATTCATGACTTATCAATGACTGAGTATTTAGACTGTGAGATTATATACAGCATTATAGTCTGAGATTTCTACTGACTGAATATATCAAAGAATGTATGCTGATTTGTATGCAATTGCAATCACTGTGACTTGATAATAGTATGATATAAATAATGAAAAGAGATGTTAAAATCTCTGTCTATCTCTGAATGAATCTGATATAATATAGCAATTGACTTTGCAGTTTCTCTATCTGAGAGTGAAGATTCTATAAATATTCTAGTCATTGTTGATCATCTCAGCAAGAGTGTGATACTGCAATTCTATAATAGAATGAATGTTGAAGTAGTTGTGAATGTCTTTGTCTGAAGTCTGTTCTATTGTATGCACAGTCTGTTTTTATTCATTGTATCAGATAGAGACAGTCAATTTGTCAGCACACTCTGAATCTGTGTATACTAGCTGCTAAGAATTGAACAAAAATTGTCAATAGTGTATCACTCAGAGACTGATGAAGTTATAGAGAGAATGATATAAATAATAAAGAATATTCTTCATAAATTCTGTAATTATATACAAGATAACTGAAGTCATCTGCTATCATATATTGAGATTGTGATTAACAGCTGAGACTCTGTTATGACAGATATAAGCTCATTCTTTCTTCTGTATAAATACAATTTAGAAGTTCTAGACTTCTCTGAGAATCTCTG
This sequence comes from Histoplasma ohiense, assembly GCA_017607445.1. Taxonomy (NCBI): domain Eukaryota; kingdom Fungi; phylum Ascomycota; class Eurotiomycetes; order Onygenales; family Ajellomycetaceae; genus Histoplasma; species Histoplasma ohiense. Next base: position 283,494 of record JAEVHH010000007.1, on the reverse strand, counting down.
AGAAACCACATACATTCACAGTCTCATACAAGCAGCAGATAACATCATGAGCAAGTTTAAAAAAGTCTATAAATGAGCAGAAACTTTCATGATCAGTATTCAGTAAAATTATAAGAATTAAATGAATATCAGAAGAAGTTCTGTAATCTGATATTATATAAAAGACAAGATCTGATTAGATCTCAAAAATATAAAAACAGATTACTTCTCACATATACTGAATTATCATCACATCAAATATACTGTGATGAAGATATTAGATATATATGATTATCAACTCAACATTTCATCTGATATTCATGATGTCTTTCACACAAATCTGCTTCAATCTGTGGCTGAGAATCTATTTTCTTCACAGAGAATCTCTAACTGACAGTCATCTGCTATCATAGAAGAAGATAATGAACTTGAATGAAAGATTGAAACAATTCTTGATGATAGAATCAACCACCATCACTGTGAATACCTTGTCAAATGAGTAGAATATGATCATTCAATCTGGGAATCTGTGTTCATCTTGAAGAATACCACTGTTCTCAACATCTATGAGTCATTGCTCACTCTGATAGAGAGGGATAATGTGATGGATTAGCATCTGTTAGTAGTTAACTTACACAATCAATCTTTTCTGTCTCATATTCCACACTCACATACATCTACTCATCTCTGTTATTGCACTTCATACTTGTATAGTCTCTAATGATTCTTCTGTGTAATCTCTTCTGTCTCACACTTCACATTTATGTAGTTCTAATGATTTTTCTGTGTAACTCTCAATGTTCTTTCACTCTGTACTCTGCTCTGTGCTCCACTGTGAAGTGGCTTCTGATATTCTTTCACTCTGATCTTCTCTCTATAAAAACCCCCTTCATACAACCTTTTCTTCTGATCTCTTTTCTCTTTCTTTCCTTAATCAATTCATAATCTGTAATTAGGATAGTATCAAATCGTTAATTGAAGTACGCCCGTTACACAGAGCTTTTCAGTTCTTGTAGAAGAGGTGATAGATTGGCAGAATGAGTGGTTCCACAGGCTCCAATTCCTTGCTTTCAAAGATAATAGAATAGAGCAATAGAGGTGAAGTAGTTGTCCATATAAATTGAGTAGCCAGCAACCTCTTTACTGTTATTCAACTCTAGATGTTGCTTGGAGCTCTGCTGCTGATCGGGGTGCTGCTGATTGGAGTGCTGCTGATCAGGGTGCTGCTGATCGGGGTGCTGCTGCTCGGAGCTCTGCTGCTCGGAGCTCTGCTGCTCGGAGCTCTGCTGCTGGTTGGGGTGCTGCAAGAATACAGGCAACCGTTCGATCAATTCCACCACAAGAGATCCAGTCTTGGTTAATCCTGGAGTCCGGAACATTGTGCTTATGCGGAGATTATCATGAGACATGGAAAAGGTCCAAAGATAGCTCTGTTCTCCTAGCTCAAAGACCTTATATCTCTGCTTGATTGGTTTCTGAGGCATTTTAACTGTGTATTTGAATTGTCCAAAAAATCAAATCATCATCTCATCAATGGAGAGATTTGAATCTGAATTGTAGTATTTCTGATATGCTGTATGAAAGTTGGAGTATAAAGACTCTAGCTTCTGTATAAAGGAAGAATAGAAGGATTCTGATTTGTGAGGATTGAATATATGAATATATCTCTTAATCTGCTCAAATTGCTTTTGTCCAATGTGAAATCTTGATGGATGAAGTGGTCTCTGAGTATCATTCTTATTCCAATAATCCTCAATTGCTGGAGATCTATGTACCCTCATATAGATAATCTGTCCAAGAAATACCTTGATTTCTGCAGAAGTAGTTGACTGCCAATTTCAAGAATTGATGACTGAAGACTTTGAAATCTGAATCTCTGCATAGACATTGGTGGAACAGATAATATTCTGAATATCAATCTCTGAGATATAGAGAGAGAATAGAGCATATGAATTTGTTGAATTGATATTGGATAGATTGATTGTCAGAGGCTGCTGTAGAGATTGCATAGAATTGAATTTAATACTCTCTAGAGGTGGAATGAATGTCAAAAGTGAACTGAGAGATTGTTTTTGCTTTACATCTGTTTTTATACTATCTAATAAAAAATATTAGTCAATCTGATTGAAAGAAGCATTGAAGAATTGGAAATCACCTGTAGAATTCATATTGCTATCCCAGAGTGGACAGAGTGGATAAATTATGATGAGAAGGTTCCAAGGTTGCAGAATGTGTCAAGCAGAAAATATGAAATAGTGGATCTTGTATCAACAAATCAGATCACATGAAATTTAGTATGAGAAATTATTGGTTGGTACTTCTAAACTAACAGCTTAGTTATTACACTAATTGTATTGCGCTAATTGTGCCTGGCGGCCAGACGAAGGGATAGAAGGAAGTTCAGGGCAGAATAATATCAGAGGCCACTCCACAGTGGAGCGCGGAGCGGAAGAATGTTAAGAGCTACGCGGAAGAATCGTTAGAAACTACGCGAGCGCAGAGCGTGGGGCGGAAGAATCATTGAGGGCTACGCGAGGTCGCAATGACAGGAGTTGGTTGCGTAAGTTAATTGCTAACGGGTGCTAACCCGTCACACCAGTCTAGCTAAAAAGCACCCCTTCGTTTCAATAAATAATTACATTTATTTAGCTTCAGATCACTCCACACTCTATTTTTATGAAATTGATTTCTTTTTTTTCCCCTCAATTTTCATCTCCAGAATCTCATTTTAGAGTTAGAGTTAACTCTAATAGAATACTCATCTGGCTATGTGGTGGGTGGCAGGTGGATACCATGTTAAATGAGAGCCAGATTGGCAGGCAGATTACACATTGAATGAAAGATAGATTGACAGATGGATTACATGTTAAATGAAAGCCAGATTGAATTGATAGGCAGATAGATTACATATTGAATGGCAGTGGATGAGAATAGAATCATACAATGGAACAATCAAGAACTGAACATTCAGTATAAAATACAGTGTGAATTTCCACCAAGGTTTATAGTGCTGTCTAGTTGTCTTTTTGCCGGCGCAATACTTTTGGTAGAGTCCTCTGTAATAATGAAAAACACACTCAACACGAGAAATGCCACATATAACCTCTAAAATGAAGAACCCCGATGGCTACCCATTCGGCCACCAGGTAGCGCCTTGGCGTGGGGACTCAAGGTGCGTGGAGGTACCTTCGGGCGGATCTACTACCTGATTTAGCTTATTTTTCTGGGCTGGAAATCTGTATTGCATGTATCAAATCCTGTCTTTCATTAATTTTCCTATGTTCTTGTTATATTCTCCGGTATAACCAACTCTTGCCTGTATTTAACATCACACAAGGACTCGTCATAAGCGCTGAGTATAATGGAAGAATAATAAATAATAATAATCTAAAATGAAGCTAGAATGCCACTAAAATATTAAAGTGGCTCTAACGAAAACACCGAGGTATACCAGCATAATCAATCAAGCTTGCATCTCATTAACTACATAGATATATTCAGTTTCTATAAACTACATTCAACTATAACCTTATGCATTTATTGTATTTGAGATTTAACACACTAGTTAATTTTATTAATGTAGTCTATAAGCAAGTCTGTCAAATAAGAGAGTCATCTTGTACTGCTCTCTCAAATTTGAATGTAGAGATACTTCTGAAACAAATATAACAAATATAGATATCTCTACATACAAATTTGATAGAGCAGTACAAGATGACTCACTTATATGACCGACTCGCTTATAGACTCTGCTGTCAATGAAATCCATACCTCTCTTAAAAGGAACTGAATAATTTTAATTGTGCCGTACGCCCATCTGTATATGAGCCACTGTGGCTTTACCAATTTGGTTTAGCTACGTATCTATTTAAGGCGTGCGCATTACATATCAATTGCTTTTTCCCCCATGAGTTTGCTATAATGAAAGTAGTTTATTTATATATTAATATACCGTTAATAGTATCTTAAATCTAGTCTATTCTTTAACTTATAATGAAACAAATTGGGATTAATCTATTAATCATGTCAATTTTGAATTGTATTACTGCATTTTCCCAGGAGAGTAAAGTAAGTGATATATTTTTCTTTTTCAATCTTAGCAATTGATAAAAAACATTATCAACAAATGTTTTGTTAAAATATAATATAATATACACTATTGATTATAGAAATATATATAATAAAGTGTTGAAAACATATACTAATGATGTGTAGAATTTTAGAACTAATAAAAATAGCCTTTTATCTAATACAGTCTATAAGTATCAACATAATCATGGTTTTCAATTTGCCCGTTCTGACATCTGTGCTGAGTATATATGTCGGGTACATATAGATTGCCTGATAGATAACCCTCATTGTCAGAGATGTGTGATTGGTCCTAATAGAAGATGGGGTGTTTGTGAGGAAAATTGAAGTGTACAGTACTTTTGTTTACAACAGCCTTGTGAATTCTATTTTCCCATTGAAGAAAATACCTTTTATTGCATTCTGTGCCAAGTGTAAGTTTTCAATAATATAATTAAACTGAAGTTTCAAACTGAATAGATTGTATATGTAGACTGGTCTAGGCTGACCAGTGGGACCATGAATTTCATATTTGGTTTGGTTTGGTTTGGTCCCAGTCCATTTCTTGGCGTGATTTTCAGTGGAACCAGGATCAGAATGGGAGTGTAAAGTAACTAGAATTATTAGAACATGGGTGAAATGGAACTAATAAATCTTGATATTTCATGTAAAGTGACTGACTATCAAAAATAAGAACATGATCTGGAACTGACTATGATTTTGACTGAGGTTTGGTCCTGTTCTGATGATTATATAATACATATCTTAGATATCAATCTGATGATATGATTGGTGGAGATATCACCCCTATCTAGTGCTGTCAACCTATCTATTGCTGCTAAGCTATCCCTCGCTGCTAAGCTATCGCCGCTGCCAACCTATCTATTGCTGCAAGCTATCCCTCACTGCTAAGCTATCGCTGCCAACCTATCTATCGCTGCCAACCTATCGCCGCTGCCAATCTATCCCTCGCTGCTAAGCTATCCCTCGCTGCCAACCTATCTATCGCTGCCAACCTATCGCCGCTGCCAATCTATCCCTCGCTGCTAAGCTATCCCTCGCTGCTAAGCTATCCCTCACTGCTAAGCTATCCCTCGCTGCTAAGCTATCCCTCGCTGCTAAGCTATCGCTGCCAACCTATCTATCGCTGCCAACCTATCGCTGCTGCCAATCTATCCCTCGCTGCTAAGCTATCCCTCGCTGCTAAGCTATCGCTGCCAACCTATCTATCGCTGCCAAACTATCGCCGCTGCCAATCTATCCCTCGCTGCTAAGCTATCCCTCACTGCTAAGCTATCCCTCGCTGCTAAGCTATCCCTCACTACTAAGCTATCTATCACTGCTAATCTATCGCTGCCAACCTATCTATCACTGTCAATCTATCTATTGCTGCTAATCTATCGCTGCTAATCTATCGCTGCTAATCTATTGCTGCTGCCAATCTATCTATTGCTGCTAATCTATCGCTGCTAATCTATCGCTGCTAATCTATTGCTGCTGCCAATCTATCTATCACTGCTAATCTATTGCTGCTAATCTATCACTGCTAATCTATCGCTGCTAATCTATCGCTGCTAATCTATCGCTGCCAACCTATCTACCGCGGCGAATCTATCTATTGCTGCCAACCAACCTACCACTGCCAACCTATCTATCGCTGCCAATCTATTGCTGCCAATCTATCGCTGCCAACCTATCTACTGCAGTGAATCTATCTATCACTATCATTACTAGTTCAAAATAGAACTAGAGCATAAATACACTAAACTTCTTTTGATAGGTAATGATTTTTGATAACACTCATAGCATTATATCATCTATATAGGGTAAATCATGGTCCCATTTGGTCCCATTTTGTTAAAATGGGATCAAATGGGACCAGAATCAGAAATTTATAAGAAGAACATGATCTAGGACTAGATTTATAATATAAACAGTGTAAAGTGACTAATTTAATAAACACTATATGAGACCAGAACTAAGAAATTTGATAATGGAACTGAAGAAATATTTAGTCCCAGTTCCATGCATGGTCACACAGTCAGTCTACTGTCTTGAAGAATACCACCACCCTCAACATCTACAAATCATCACTCACCTCAGTAGAGAGGAATAATATGATGAATTAATATTCATTAGTAGTTAATTTATGCAATCAATCTCTTCTGTCTCATACTTCATATTTGCATACATCTACTCATCTCTGTTATTGTATTTCATATTTGTGTAGTCTCTAACAATTCTTCTGTATAATCTCTTCTATCTTACACTCTGTGCTTGTGTAGTTCTAATGATTCTTTTGTGTAACTTTCAATGTTCTTTTACTTCATATTCTGTTCTATACTTCACTGTGAAGTGGCTTCTGATATTCTTCTGCTCTGATCTTCTCTCTATAAAAATCTTCTTTGTATGACCTTTTCTTCTGATCTCTTTTCTCTTTCTTTTCTTAATCAATTCATAATCTGTATTTAGAATAGTGCTAGATCGTTAATCGAAGTATGTCTGTTACAAATAGAGAGATTCACAGAAAGCTCAATGTGATGAGTTAGTATCTATTAATAATTAACTTACACAATCAACTTCTCTTCTACATCTGCTTGTTTCTGACTGTTGTGATTTTATGTAATTCTTGATGTTTCTTCACTCTGTACTCTGTGTTTGTATAGTTTCTAACAATTCTTCTGTGTAGCTTCTAATGTTCTCTTGCTCTGTGTTTTATACTCATGCAGTCTCTAACAATTCTTTCATATAGCTCTCAATGATTTCTCTGTCTCATACTTTGTGCTTGTGTAGTTTCTAATAATTCTTACACATATCTTTTAATGTTCTTCTGCTCTGCATTTCACTGTGAAGTGACTTCTGATATTTTTTCACTCTGAACTTTTCTCTATAAGAACTTTTTTTGTATGATCTTTTCTTCTGATTTCTTTTCTCTTTCTTTTCTTAATCAATTCATAATCTGTAATTAGAATAGTATCAAATTGTTAATTGAAGTACATTCATTACATTATGAATTGATTCTTCTGTGTTTAAAATCTGAGTGTTTTATTATTAGTTCTTATATCTGAGTGTGTTGTTATCAGTTCTTACATCTGAATGTGTTGTTTACAGATCTGAGTGTCTAGTCATTATAAGAGATTTCTCATGAGTTCAAGTGTCTCTATTGTTAGTTATATAGACTGTCATATCTAAATATCTGAGACACAATCAACTGTGTTCTACAAGGCTCAAGTGTCTACAAACTGTAACATTGTGAATAGTGTTCACAAAGAAGTTTGACAAAGCTTAGTGCTGCAACACTGTAAATAGTGTCTGTGAGAGAATCAAATGTCTACAAGTATTTCTTTTCTTTTTTTTATTATTATTACATGTTCTTAGACATTGAAATGAACTATGAACAATTCTACAAACATCTGCTGCATCTGAACACAGTGGATGATAACTTAGATCTATGAAGCATTCTTCAGCAGCAGATATTACAGATGATTAAATTGCAATGATAATTTGCTGAGATGAGTATTTCTGTATTCACTGTTTCTTCTACATCTGTGTCTTATGAAAAGCTCTCAAGAGAGAAGCTTTCAATTCATAACAAATATGAGAGAGATCTAGCACTCTATCTTATGTGAAAGTCAAAAGTAAACATCAAATTGAACATTGATGAATGAGCAATAGACTTGCTATCTAATCAAATGTGGTATATTCATAGCAGATTGAATGATGATGTGTTAGCAAAATTTCAACTCTGAATGAGTTATTGTTAGAATCATCAGTATATATCAGAGTTAGTCTTCTGACAACTTGACTCTCTCTTTCTTGATTCTACACTTCAAGTCAAGGCATTGAACTGATTTAATCAGACTCATCAGATGAATGTTGTGTTGACAATTTATCTTTCTGAATTTGATTGCAAACTTTTAGAAGCAGATGAGTAAGACTGAGATGACACTGTCAAAATCAATATATTATTCAAGAATTTGAACTTTCAGTTGTATAACTGAAGTGTAGAGTATCTGAAACTCTTAATATACAGCAAATTTTGTACTGATTTTCATCTGTTGAACAATGATCTGTCTCAGTTCCACATACTTCAAAATTGTAGAGAATTTCATTAAATAAATATGTATGTCTCAAACTACTCTGCAGTGTCTCTCATCTCTGAATCAGAATCAATGAACTGAATTTCACATGTAAATGCAAGTCATCTGAGAGTCTTCAATGTCTCAGAGAAGAACACTGCTGATCAAATCATCAGAGAAGTCTGCATATACTGCAACAAATCAGAGCACTTTGTGAATCAATGTTCAAATGCAATCACTCTGAGTAAACCCCTCACATGTGTGAATGCTGTGTTGTCTGTGAACAGATAAGAACAGGGAAAAGAAGAGCTCTCACTCTAAAATATAGATGAGAGTTCAAGAAGCAGAAAGCTAGCTGAAGATTTGAGCAGAAGATACAAGCAGACACAATTATATTCTCTATCATTGTAAATAGCTTAGTCAATATATGAGCAATAATAGACAGTGGTTTTCTTCACTACACTCTTATAGACATCCAGCTGATCAAGAAGCATAAGCTTCAGCATATTCTCTTTTTCAAATTGTATAAACTCAGTGAATTTGACAGCCTCAGAGGATCCACCTTCTACAACATGGTAAGATTTAATATCAATGTAGAAGAATATGAGAAAAAGAATATATATGTATATAAAATACAAGACCTTGAATACAATCTAATACTCAGTCTATCATAACTCACAGAATTTGAAGCCTTGTTGAATATATACAACCACTGTCTTATTTTCTCAGAAAATGACTGTGTTTATAAGAAGAATGTTGATAGAACTGCTGATCTCACTCAGATATCAGCAGAAGTATACAAACTACTAATTCATCAAGTGCATAAGAAGAAGAATGTTCAAGTGTTTGCTGCTAGTATGACAGATATCAAAAAAGCATTAGAAAAGTTAGAACTCAAAGATCTCAAAAAACTGTGTAAGAAACTACTCAAATCATACAAAAACTTTGCAGATGTGTTCAATAAGAAAGAAGCTGAAAAGCTTCCCTCTTATTGAGAATCTGATATAGATCATACAATCAAGTTTATTAAAAAAGAAGATAAAAATCTGCAACTGCTCTGAGGTTCTCTCTACAGCATATCACATAATAAACTTCTCATTCTACAAAAAACACTCAACAGATTACTAGACAAAGACTTTATTTATATTAGCAACTCATTCACTGCAGTATCTGTACTGTTTGTGAAGAAATCAGAAGAAGACTTATGATTCTGTATCAACTATTGAAAACTCAATAAAATTATGCAGAAGAACTGATATTCTCTCTCACTCATCAATGAAATACTTGAATGAATAGAAAAAACAAAATGATTTACAAAACTTGACATCTCTGCAGTCTTCTACAAGATAAGAATTAATGAAGATGATGAATGACTAACTGTCTTTCATACACATTATGGATTATACAAATGAACAGTGACTCTTTTTGAATTAGCAAATGCTTCAAATACATTTCAGAAATACATTAACTGAGCTCTATAAGATCTGCTCAATGAGATTGTCTCAGTGTATATGAATGATATTTTAATCTTCATTGATAAATTGTTCACTGAATATTGTAAGTATATACAACAAGTGCTTGACCATCTACAAAAAGCTGAACTGCAAGTAGACATTGACAAATACAACTTTGAGATCAAGTCTACAATCTATCTAGAATTCATCATTGAAGCTGAGAAAGATGTATGCATGAATTCTAAGAAGATGAAAGCAATTCTCAATTGAGAGATATCAGTCTCAGTAAAAGAGACTAGAAGCTTTCTAAGATTCATCAACTTCTATCAAAGATTCATCAAAGACTTCTCTGATATCATACAATCACTGATGAATCTGACTCAGAAAGACATCATATTTCAATGAACTGATGAAGCAGACACAGTATTCAAAAAGCTGAAGTGTATATTCACAAACATTTCAATGCTGCAATCATTCAATTCAGATAAGCATACAATTTTTGAAACAGACATCTCAGATTATATAGTAGATGAGACACTAATACAATACAATAATGAAAATATTCTACAATTTTGTGTCTTCATTTTGAAAAAAATATTGTCTGTTGAATGCAACTATAAGATCTATGACAAGAAGCTTCTAGCAATCATACAATATCTTGAAGAATAAAAGTTCAAACTTATAAGTGTTGAGAGATTTGAGATTGTCACTGATCATAAGAATCTAGAGTACTTCACAATCACTCATAAGCTCATCAAGAAATATATGCATTGATTATTGTTTCTTAGCTGTTTTTCATTCAGAATTCATTATCAATCTGAAGTAGAGAACATTCTTGCAGATGCTCTGTTCTGCTGAGAACAAGATATATCATTTGATGACTTGAATAACAGATGTGTAACGGGCGTACTTCAATTAACAATCTAGCACTATTCTAATACAGATTACAAATTGATTAAGAAAAGAAAGAGAAAAGAAATCAGAAGAAAAGATCATACAAAAAGGGTTCTTATAGAGAGAAATTCAGAGTGGAAGAATATCAGAAGCCACTCCACAGTGAAGTGTGAAGCAGAAGAATGTTAAAAGCTACACAGAAGAATCATTAGAAACTATATAAGTGTGAAGTGTGAAGTGAAAGAATCATTGAGAGCTATGCAGAAGAATTGTTAGAAACTATACAAGTGCAGAGTATGAAGTGAGAAAATCATTGAAAACTATGCAGAAGAATTGTTAGAGACTATATAAGCACAGAACACAGAGTGAGAGAATGTTAGAAGCTACACAGAAGAATCATTAGAAACTATATAAATGCAGAGCACAGAATGGAAGAACATTGAGAGTTATACAAAATCACAATGATCAGAAATGAGTGAGTGCAGAAGAAGAGTTGATTGTGTAAGTTAATTACTAACAGATGCTAACTCATCACATTATCCTCCTCTATCAAGATAAGTGAGAACTTATAGATGTCAAGGATGATGATGTTCTTCAAGACAGATGCAGATTCCCAGATCAGACAATCATATTCTATTCATTTGACAAGATATTCACAGCAGTGATAATTGATTCTATTGTCAAGAATTGCTTTGATTTCCCACTCAAGTTCATTGTCTTCTTCTACAATGACAGATGACTGTCAATTGAAGATTCTCTGTGAGGAGAATGAATTCTCAGCTGCAGATCAGAGCAGATTCATATGAAAGATGTTGTGAATATCAGATGAGATGTCAAGTCAATAATCATGTGTGTCTAGCACTTTCTTCACTGTATACTTGACATGATGATAATCTAGTATATACAAGAGACAGTCTATTCTTATGTTCTTGAGATTCAGTCAGACTTTGTCTTCTATATAATATTGAATCACAGAACTTCTTCTGATGTTTGTTTGATTTTTATAATTTTGTTTAGCACTGATCATTGAAGCTTCTGCTCATTCACAGACTTTCTTCAGCTTGCTCACAATGTTCTCTGCTGTCTGTATAAGACTGCAGATGTACACAGTTTCTCAGAGAGTCTCAGAGAAGTTCAGAACCTCTAAGTTGTATTCATATAGAAGAAAGAATGAGCTTATGCCTGTCATAGTAAAATCTCAATCATTAATCACAATCTCAGTATGTGACAGCAGATTGCTTCAGTTGTCTTGCATATAATTGCAGAACTTACAGAGGATGTTCTTTATCATTTATATTATTCTCTCAGTAGCTCCATCAGTCTCTGAGTGATACACTGTTGATAACTTTCATTCAATTCTTAATAATTGACATACACAGATTCAGAATGTGCTGATGAATTGACTGTCTCTATCTGACACAATGAATGAAAGCAGATCATATATATAATAGAATGAGCTTCTGACAAAGACATCTGCAACTACTTCAGCATTCATCTTGTCACAGAACTGTAGTATTACACCCTTGCTGAATCAGTCAACAATGACTAGAATATTCATAGAATCTTCACTTTCAGATAAGAAAACTGCAAAATTAATAGCTATATCATATCAAGTTTGATCAGAGACAGATAGAGGCTTCAGCATCTTTTTTTGATGTTCATATTATACTGTCACTGAGCTGCAGCAATCACAGTTGTGTACAAACCAGTGTATATCTTTCAACATATCTGATCAGTAGAATTCTCAGATGACAATGTTGTACATGATTTCATATTCTGAATACTCAATCATCAGTGAGTTATGAATTTCTTGCATGATTCATGTTCATAGAGATTCTGAATTGAGAACTCATTGTCTATCTTGAAAGTGTAAGCAGTTGTCATTGTCAATCAAACATGCTGAGATATCTGTTCTTGAATATACATCTGTGGGGAATCAAGATGCTTTACTTCATACAGCTTCAGTGACTTGCTGTCAGAATTCATCTGTTTCTATCATTAGTCTTCATTGTTCTTCAAGCAAGAGTTCTTGAGCTCAGAACTGATTGATGTGTACACAGAGTTTGTCTGATTGTATAGAACTTTCTATAATTGCAGAGTTGATTAATCAATACTCTCAATGTTTTCATCTGTTATTTAAATCATCAGATGATATATTTTATTCTCAGTGAGACAGAGTATCTGCAAGAGTGTTCTCTACTCCATATCAATAACAAATTGTGAATAAAAAACAGCTAAGGAATAATAATCAATGCATATATCTCTCAGTGAGCTTACAAGTGATTGTGAAGTATTCTAAGTTTTTATGATCAGTAACAATCTCAAACTTCTCAACACTCATAAGTTCAGACTTTCATTCTTTGAGATATTATATGATTGATAGAAGCTTCTTGTTGTAGATCTCATAGTTGCATTCAGCAGACAATATCTTTTTTGAAATGAAGACACAGAGTTGTAGAACATCTTCATTATTATATTGTATTAGTATCTCATCTACTACATAATTCAAGACATCTGTTTTGAGAATCATATGCTTATCTGAATTGAATGATTGCAGCATTGAGATGTTTGTGAATATACACTTCAGCTTTTTGAATGCTGCATCTGCTTCATCAGTTCATTGAAATATGGCATCTTTTCAGATCAGATCTGTCAGTGGTTGTACAATATTGAAGAAATCTTTGATGAATCTTCAGTAGAAGTTGATGAATTCTAGAAAGCTTTTAGTCTCTTTTACTGAGACTGATATCTTTCAGTTGAGAATTGCTTCCATCTTCTTAGAATCCATGTATACACTTTTTTCAGCTTTGATGATGAATTCTAGATAGATTGTAGATTTGATCTCAAAGTCACATTTGTCAATATCTATCTGCAGTTCAGTTTTTCATAGATGATCAAGCACTTGTTGTATGTGCTTACAGTGCTCAGTGAGTGATTCATTGATGAAGATCAGAATATCATTCATGTACACTGAAACAATCTCATCAAGCAGATCTTGTAGAGCTCAGTTAATGTATTTCTGAAATATGTTCAGAGCATTTACTAATTCAAAAAAGATCACTGTTCATTTGTATAATCTGTAATGCATATGAAAAGCAGTTAGCCATTCATCATCTTCATTAATTCTTATCTTATAGAAGACTGCAGAGATGTCAAGCTTTATAAATCATTTTACTTTTTCTATTCATTCAAGTATTTCATTGATGAGTGAAAGAGAGTATCAGTTCTTCTGTGTGATTTTGTTGAGTTCTCAGTAGTCAATGCAGAATTGTAAGTCTTCTTCTGATTTCTTTGCAAACAGTACAGATGCTGCAGTAGATGAGTTGCTAACATAAATAAAGTCTTTATTCAGTAGTTCATTGAGTGTTTTTCATAGAATGAGAAGCTCATTGTGTGATATGCTGTAGAGAGAATCTCAGAGTGATTGCAGATTCTTATCATTCTTCTTAATGAACTTGATTGTATGATCTATACTGAGTTCTCAGTGAGAAGAAAGCTTTTCAGCTTCTTTCTCATCAAACACATCTGTGAAGTCTTCATACAATTCAGATAGTTTCTTGCACAGTTTCTTGAAGTCTTTGAATTCTAGCTTCTCTAACACTTTTTTGATATTCATCATACTAGCAGCAAACACTTGAACATTCTTCTTCTTATATATTTGATAAGTTAGTAGTTTGTACACTTCTGCTGATATCTGAGTGAGATCAGTGATTTTATTGACATTCTTCTTATAAACACAGTCATCTTCTGAGAAAATAAGACAGTGGTTGCATGCATTCAACAAGGTTTCAAATTCTGTGAGTTATGATAGACTGAGCATTAAGTTGTACTCAAGATCTTGTATTTTGTATGTGTATATATTCTTTTTCTCATATTCTTCTATATTGATATTAAATCTTATCATATTGTAGAAGGTGGATCCTCTGAGGTCATCAAATTCACTGAGTTTACACAGTTTGAAAAAGAGAATACACTGAAGCTTATGCTTCTCAATCAGCTGAATGTCTATAAGAGTGTAATGAAGAAAATCACTGTCTATCATTGCTTGTACATTGATTAGACTATTTACAATGACAGAGATTATAATTGTGTTTACTTGCATTTTCTACTCAAATCTTCAGCTAGCTTTCTGTTTCTTGAATTCTTGTCTGTGTTTTAGAGTGAGAGCTCATCTTTTCTCTGTTCTTGTCTATTCACAGGCAATGCAGCATTCACACATGTGGGGGGTTTACTCAGAGTGATCACATTCAGATATTGATTTGTGAAGTGCTCTGACTTGTTGTAGTATATACAGACTTCTCTGACAATTCAGTCAGCAGTGTTCTTCTCTGAAATGTTGAAAACTCTCAGACAACTTGCATTTATATGTGAGACTCAGTTTATTGATTCTGATTCAGAGATGAAGAATGCTGCAGAGCAGTTCAGAGTGTATGCATTTGTTCAGCAGAATTCTCTGCAATTTTGAAGTGCACAGAACTGAGACAGATCATTGTTCAACAGACAAAAATCAGCACAGAATTCACTGTATATTGAAAGCTTCAGACACTCTATACTTCAGTTATGCAATTGAAAGTTTAAGTTCTTGAACAATATATTGATCTTGATAATATTGTCTCAGTCTTGCTCATCTGCTTCTAGAAGCTTGTGATTGAATTCAGAAAGATAAGTTGTCAATGCAACATTCATCTGATAAGTCTGATTAAATCAGTTCAATATCTTGACTTGAAGTGTAGAATTGAGAAAGAGAGAGTTGAGTTGTCAGAAGACTAGCTCTGATGTACACTGATAATTCTGACAATGACTCATTCAGAGTTGAAATTTTGCTAACATGTCATCATTCAATCTGCTATAAATATACCACACTTGATTGAATAGTGAGTCTATTGCTTATTCATCAATGTTCAATTTGGTGTTCACTTTTGACTTCCACACAAGGTAGAGTGCTAGATCTTCTTTGTATTTATCAAGAATTGAAAGCTTCTCTCTTGAAGGCTTTTCATGAGATGCAGATGTAGAAGAAACAGTGAATGTAAGAGTGCTCATCTCAGCAAATCATCATTGCAATTCAGTCATCTATAGTGTCTGCTGCTGAAGAATGCTTTGTAGATCTAAGTTATTGACCACCACATTCAGATGCAGTGAGTGTTTGTAGAATTATTTATAGTTCATTTCAATGTCTAAAAATATGTAATAATAATATATAAAAAAAAAGAAAAGAAATACTTGTAGATACTCAGTTCTCTCACAGACACTATTTGCAGTGTTGCAGTGCTAAAATTTATCAAGTTTCTTTGTGAACACTATTCACAGTGTTACAGTTTATAGACACTCAGATCTTGTAGAACACAGTCAATTATATTTCAGACACTTAGACACAACAGTCTATATAACTAATAATAGAGACATTTGAGTTCATGAGAAATCTCTTGTAATGACTAGACACTCAGATCTGTAAACAACACACTCAGACATAAGAACTGATAACAACACACTCAGATGTAAGAACTAATAACAAAACACTCAGATCTTAAACACAGAAGAATCAATTTGTAATATAACAGATGTACTTCAATTAATGATCTAGCACTATTCTAATACAGATTATAAATTGATTAAGAAAAGAAAGAGAAAAGAAATCAGAAGAAAAGATCATACAAAAAAGATTCTTATAGAGAGAAATTTGAGATGAAAGAATATCAGAAGTCACTTTACAGTGAAGTGTGAAGTGGAAGAACATTAAGAGCTACACAGAAGAATCATTAGAAACTATATAAGTGCAGAGTGTGGAATGAAAGAATCATTGAGAGCTACACAGAAGAATTGTTAGAAACTACACAAGTACAGAGTGTGAAGCAGAAAAATCATTGAAGACTACACAGAAGAATCATTAGAGACTACACAAGTATAAAATACAAAATGAGAGAATATTAGAAGCTACACAGAAGAATCATTAGAAACTACATAAGTGCAGAGCACAGAGTGAAAGAACATCAAGAGTTATGTGAGGTCACAACAGTCAGAAACAAGTGGGTGCAGAAGGGGAGTTGATTGCATAAGTTAATTACTAACAGATGCTAACCCGTCACAAGATGAAAACACTGAGAGTATCAGTTAATTGACTTTGCAATTATAAAAAGTTCTACACAATTAGATGAACTCTGTGTACATGTCAATCAGTTCTGAGCTCAAGAATTCTCATTTGAAGAACAATGAAAACTAGCAGCAGAAGTAGATGAATTCTAACAACAAGCTGTTGAAGTTATACAAAACAGAGCATCTCAATTCCTCACAGATGTATTGTAAGAGATGGTTATAGGTATAATTATGGGAGCAGTGTGAAGTACGCACGTAGGATGTTAAGAAGGTAGCAATCTCTATTATTCAAAGCTAATCGCTGATCTCCTAATATCTACGGATATCAGCGAGCATTATATAGGCGACTACCACGCGCTACGGCCGCCTATGGTGCCGTGCGCTATGTCCCTCTTCATTAATTCTGGCGTGTTCTGTGTTCTTCTATCGCCACATAGCTATTTCCTAATATAGATATCTCCGTTGCGCCTATTACATGTATACTCAAGAATGAATATCTCAGCATATTCAATTGATGATGACAATTGCTTACACTTTCAAGATAGATGATGAGTCTTCAATTCAGAATCTTTACAAACACAGATTATGTAAGAAATTCATGACTCATTGATGACTGAGTATTTAGAATATGAAATTATGTACAACATTGTCATCTGAGAATTCTACTGATCAGATATATTGAAAGATATACACTGATTCATACACAACTGTGATCACTGTGACTCAGTGATGATATGATATGAATATTAAAAAGAGATGCTGAAGCTTCTATCTGTTTCTGACTGAATTTAGTATAATATAGCTATCAATTTTGCAGTTTTCTTATTCAAAAGTGAAGATTCTATAAACATTCTAGTCATTGTTGACTGACTCAGTAAGGATGTAATACTACAGCTCTGTGATAAGATGAATACTGAAGTAGTTGTAGATGTCTTCATCAGAAGCCTGTTCTATCATATGCACAGTCTGTTTTCATTCATTGTGTCAGATAGAGACAGTCAATTCATCAGCACACTCTGAGTCTGTATATGTCAATTATTAAAAATTGAACAAAAGTTATCAACAGTATATCATTCAGAGACTGATGAAGCTACTGAGAGAATGATACAAATAGTAAAGAACATTCTTCATAAGTTCTGCAATTACATACAAGACAACTGAAGCAATCTGCTGCTATATACTGAGATTGCAATTAATAGTTGAGATTTTACTACAACAGATATAAGCTCATTTTTTCTTCTACACAGATATAACTTAGAGATTCTGAACTTCTCTGAGACTCTCTGAGAAACTGTGTACATCTGCAGCTTCATATAGATGATAGATGTAATAGGCGCAACAGAGATATCTATATTAGAAAATAGCTATATGATGATAGAAGAATGCAGAACACATCAGAATTAATGAGAATGAACATAACACACAGCATCATAGACAGCTGTAGAGTGTGGTGATCATCTATATAATGCTCACTGATATCTGTAGATATTAGAAGATCAGCAATTAGCTTTGAATAATAGAGATTGCTATCTTCTTAACATTCTATATATGTACTTCACACTACTCTCATAATTATATCTACAATCATCTCTTACAATTCTAATCACTCTAAATTTTATTTGAGTGGTCTGTTGTTACACACATCTACAATAAAATACACAATATTAGTTAAAATACACAAGATGATCTCAATATACACAAAATCTCTTGAAAATCAATCTGAATCCTCTATTGCCTTCAATGATCACAATGCACACTTGCAACAGTTGAACAATTAAATTCATGAACAAGAGCAGCAATTAGCTATTCTGCATGCACAACAGCAGCTCAACAAGTTGAAAGTGCAAATTCATAAAGATACTCTCATCAAGTCTCAATTAACTCAGAATATCATCACAGAATCACCACAAAATTGATCTGTATTATTATTATTATTATTCTTCTTCTTCAATTATAGATGCATACAGTCAGTGACTATGACATCTATCTGAAACACTTCAGAATTTTTCAACTCAAGAATAATTTAATATACAAAGACAATTTAAAACATGCATTATCAGAATTTCAGCCCAGAATCAAACAACTATTCAAACTGTTCAATCAAAGAAATCAAAATCAAAAGAATGTCAGCAAGTCAACACAACTTAGTTTGAAAACAAAAGAAATAAACATTGTAAAAGACAGCTTTATTATAACAAGGAAAAGAAAAACCATTGACAACAACTATAACATCAACAAAAAACAAACCAAACTTTTCAAAACAAATTAAAACTGATCATAAACAACTTAAGAGAGACTTCAAAGCAAGATGAAAAGAAAGACTAAAAGAAAAATCAAAATAAATCAAATTGAAAATCTGATCTCAATATTTTTAACAGACAATTCATTCAAACTCTTGTAGCAATATTTGATTCTTTCAAATATTCAATTAAAAACTTGTTTCCAGTTTCTGTATTGAATAACAGATTCAAATTTAATTGTTTCAATTCAAACTTCTTTCTCAGTTTCAATCTCAATTCTGAATACTTTGCACAAAGTAACAGAAGATGCTCTGGATTTTCATATAACTGACAATCTAAACATAGACTACTTAAATCATCTCTAAACTTTGTTAAATATGATTTGAAGTAACCATGTCCAAGCTTTAACTGCATTATTGTAGCAAAAAGTTTCTTTTTACACTTTATTGAACAAGTTTTCCACTTTGGCTTTGTTTCAAATCTGGAGTAATGCACACTTTTTCTTTGCATAAGCCAGATATCTTGCCATTTTTGCAAACATGATTCTCTTATTTTTCTCTTAATAAAAGCCCATGTTACAATTCTTTGAAAGCAGATTTCTAATTCAGTTGCTTTTTTTGCAGCTCTATCAGCCATTTCATTGTCATATATACCCATGTGAGCAGACACTCAGTGAAGATGAATAGAACAATTGAATGAGATTTTTCTTTGAATATTTTGAAGACTTTTCAAAATCAGCTCTAGCATTGACTGTCCACTGCTGATTTTATTACTTTGAAGTCTTTTAAACTCTGCTTGACTATCAGAGAATATCCAAATATGCTCAAATCTTTTCCATTATTCAATCTTCATTTCAATCAATTTGAAAGCTCTTGAAATTGCAAATAATTCAGCATTAAAAACTTCTGACTCTTTTCCAATTTGCCAAGAATCAAGAATATAGTTTTTATCATTTTCTGAATATGCTATTCCAGCTCCAAGATTGCCTGTTTTCTCACATTTTGAGCCATCAGTGTATATAAGAATTGCTTTATTTTTCATTTGTTTCAAAAGCTTTAAATGTTCTTGAGTCTGATCTTCTTTTGAAAGTTGACTAATGTTTAAATCAACAAGATTATCAAGACTTTTCTTCCAAGAAGAGAGATTTTCAATAGCTACTCTCTCTACATTTAAACTAGAGAAACAGTTCTTAATCATTGAGCAAATTCTAAATAACTGAGATGGTATTCTTCTTCTTTGTAAAGAACTTGAATTTTCAGATAAATCAGTCTCATTCCAATCAAGATAAAGTTCCCAATCTAATTCTAATCCATTTGACTCATTTGAAAAAGAACTTGAAACTCTCTTTCTAATAGAATGATGTGAATATAGCTTCATAATTCTGAGAGCATAATTCATACAGATTTTATAAAATCTCACTTGTGATGGAGAAATAGAGGCTTCAATTTCTATAGCTTTAATTGAAGTAGTTTTGAATACTTCTAGAATCTTTCTTAAAGCTGAGTTTTGAAGTTTTTGAAACCTTTCTATAAAGTGTTTTTGACCACTCCACCACACCTGAACTGCATAATCTGAAACAGAGGTCACACAGGCAATATATAATTGTCTCATTGCTTGAAATATCAGATCTCTTTCAGTATTTGAAAGTCTCAATATACTGTTTAAAATTCTTTCAGCATTTGCAGTTTTTATTTGCACATGAGATTTAAAATTCAATTGAGAATCTAACCAGACACTAAGCCATCTAACTGAGTTTTTAGATTTAACTGAATGATTTAAAAGCTTAACTTCAGTATCTTTTTCTCTGAAATTTGGATAAAAATGAATTAATTCAGTTTTGTCAATATCAAAAACAATGTTTTTTGATGTCTGCCATCAAGAGCATTTGCTTGAGTTGTCTGAAGAGATTGCAGAACCCTTCAGTATATTCTTGCTTTGTGAACAATGAACAGACACACTGTTATGTCTGCCATATATCAAATAGAAGTTGTGCTGCTGTAAGTTTTCTTAAACTGAGATTGTTATGAGTACTAATGAATTATAGATGTCTGAGCACTTTCACAAAACTGATCAATCTTTGATCAATGAATTTCACAAAATACTGCTCTTTAACAAAGTTCTGAATGAGAGATTTACCATATATCAAACTGTCATTGCAAGGTTTGTACTTGATGTGCAGATCTACAAGAACACAGATGAGATTCTAGAATTCTATATAAACTCTGATAATCTGTTGTCACAGCAGAGTGTGGTATTCAATCATAGCAGCATTTCAGAAAGCATATTTTCACATTCTGCTATTACATCAGTGTCATTCTCACTGAGTCAAGATCTTGATACATTATTTGAGTTGACTGATAATGTAGACAAAGATGAGAAAGCAGACAGTCTCATTGAAATGTTAGAAAGAAACACAGTAGTATATTACTGTCATTGTGTTTGACATTTAACAACATCTCCTCATCATCATTGTGAGTCTGCTGAGAATTGATGCAAAAAATGCAAGCACTGCTCAGTGACAAAGCACATCTGCATTTCAGTAAATTATTATTCAAAACAGATGTTTTTACAGTATATAATATTAACTTTCTATTAGATGTTAGCAGATGCTGTTGAATTGACTCAGACAGTTATCAACACTGCTGAGAATCTAATTGTCACTGATGTGAATATTTCAAATGTTAATATTTTGCAGAGTGCTGTGACTGCAGCAGTTAAATTCTTTGCTGTGAAGATTCAGAAGATTCAATGAGACAGTTCTTCTGAGATTTCAGCTGAAACAGTGATTGATGAGATCTCAGTGATTACATCATCAGTTGCAGCTTTTAAGTCATCATTGAAACATCATACTTCATCAGTTGAGAAAATCTGAAATAATAAACAGATTTGTCTTGATGACAATTTCTTGAATGACACTGATCAAGCTGAGACAGATCTGTTTTTTAATCTCTGAGTGGAATAAATATATTCAGCAGTCATCATCACTTTCTTCATTTTCATTTACTGACTGATTTCTGATAGATTTTATTAAACTGTTTCAAGTACTTCTGACTGTTCATCAAATTTTTCTCAAATTCT
This sequence comes from Histoplasma ohiense, assembly GCA_017607445.1. Lineage (NCBI taxonomy): Eukaryota > Fungi > Ascomycota > Eurotiomycetes > Onygenales > Ajellomycetaceae > Histoplasma > Histoplasma ohiense. The sequence goes on along the minus strand of JAEVHH010000007.1, from coordinate 261,609 downwards.
CAAGAATTATCTGTGTCTGTACAATCTTTTCATTTGACAAGATATTGTGTTTGATCATGGTACTGATATTTGTCTAATATAGCTTCAACTTTTCATTTCTCTTACACATCTATAATTATCAGTTCTGCTTGTGGGATTTGTCTGTTGCATGTGTGATATGATTCAAGAAGAGAAATATGAAATACAGAATGAATTTCTTTATATTATAGCATGAGTTTCAGTTTGTACATCTGTGTATCATGAATATCAATTATTTGAAAGAGACTCAAAAATTGATGATCTAGTTTGAATGAGAGTCACAAAGTGAATATATTTTTTGCACACAGCATTACTCAGTCCTCTATCTTAAAGCTTTTTGATATATGACACTGATCATAATACTTTTTTTCAGCTGCTTTGACAGCTTTCAGACATTCTCAGATTTTGTTCTTCACTTACTTCATTCATTTTACTTGTTCTATTGCTGATTTTGACACATCCATGTTTGAGGATTTCATGTCTATATGAAGTTCAGTTGGTCGGCTGATCATTGCTTCAGATGATGTCATTTTTATCAATGCATGAAAGACATTGTTATATGTTCATTGTGTCAGAGAAATCCATTCTATCCAATTATCTTGCTGATAGCTGCAATATATGTGAAGATAATATTCAATCATCTGATTCAATCATTCTGTCTGACTGTCAGTTTGCAGATGGAATGCCATCAATAATTTTTGTTGAATATGAAGCAGATAACATAATATCAATCAAAACTTGCTATTTATTAATGAATCTTAATTGCTAATAATATTTACAGATAGATCAAAGTTCTTCATAATTCTTCATACAATAATATCTGTAAGTTCTTCTGCATCTAACTCTGAAGATGTGGACACAATTATGACTTATTTGATGAATAAATCAATAAATACAACAATAGCATTATAGATTTGACTTCTCTTTTTATTATCTGACAGATTTTCAATAAAGTTCATGCTAATTGTATGTCATTTCTTATCTAACACTGAATGTGGTTGTAGCAATCTGTACAGCTTGTGCTGCAGTATCTTGATGTGTTGACAAACATCACAAGTTCTCACATATTCTGCAATCTCATTACTCATATCATATCATAAGTACTTGTATTTGATTGCTTTGATGATTTTGTCATGTTCAAAATGATCATCTTGAAGATCATTGTGATTCATTTTCATTATTTCATGTCTTATAACTTTGTCTTGCAGTATATAGACTTTATCATCTTTTCTGAGCAGATCATCTTTATCTACTGCTCAGATTGAATAATTATCTACACTAATATCACTCATCTCTAATCTTCTGTGAAGTTTAGATATGCTGATGTCTCTATTCTGAATCTGCAGTAAGAGTTCAATGATAGATTTGACTATCTCTTTGTAATAGACTGTCTTTAACTCAAATATCTTGATAACTAGAATCTATAGTATCAGAATTTCTAGATTTAACTCTGTAACATCTGCAATCTCATTCTCATCTACAGATGTGTTCTTTATTCTGCAGAAGTTATTGTCATTGATGACTATAAATCTCTTCATTCAACAATTTTCATTAGCTTGCAGATTTTTTCACATTATTTTGACATATTGATCTAACTTTGTATTTTCTTTTATTTTTAGTGATTTAAAGATTCTCTTATGCAGCTTCTCTTGCAGAGTAGAGAGCTCTGTCAAGAAAACTATATATTTTACAAAATCTGAATAATGACTTGATACATCTGCAGAATTATTTTTCTCAGAATAATGCTCTATTTCAAAATTGAATACTGAGAGCATTTTCATTCAGTGAATCTGATGTTCATTTAGCTGCTTTGTTGTCATGAAACACTGAAGATTGACATGGTCAGATAAAACAGTTATTGAGTGTCTGCTATTATATAAATAGTGACATTATTGTCTGAAAGCTTCTACAATCAGCAATATTTCTAAATCATATATTTGATAACATCTTTCTGTTTCTGTGAGCTTTCTAGACCAAAACACAATTGAGTGTCAGTGATCATCATTCATTAATTGTAATATTACTACAGTGATTGCAACATCAGATTCATCTGTTTCTATACAGAGTTTTCATTGTGAATCAAAATGAATCAACAATGATGCTTTTGTAAAGCATTCTTTTAACTGCAAAATTGTATGTTTGTAGTTTTTGTCTAACTGAATAGATACATTATTCTTTTCTCTTTTTATTTTATAATCTTTTAACAATTCAGTCAGGGGTGCTGTTATTATTGAGAACTTGTATATGAATTGACAATAGAAATTGACAAATTCTAGAAATATTTGCAATTTGTTTATAGTTTGTGATTCTGATCAATCTAGAATTGTGTCAACACAGTGTTTCTCAACAGTAATACTCTGTGTGGTAATCACAAAACCCAAAAATCCAATTTCTGTTGCATGGAATGTACACTTACTAAGTTTGGCATATAGTCTTCAATGTCTTAACCATTCCAGCACATTCTTAACATGGATGACATGCTCATCAAGCATGTTTGAATAGATTACAATATCATCAAGATAAGCCACACAATATACATCTAAAAGATCACTGAGGACTTTGTTGATATAAGATTGAAAGATCACAGAGATATTGATTAGCTCAAAAGATAAGACTAGATATTCAAAGTATTCATATCATATTCAAAATGCTATTTTTCATTCATCTCTCACTCATATGCAAATTCTATGATACACATCTCTAAGATTCAGCTGTGTATATATTTTGGCATCTGCTAATCTATCAAGTATTTCACTTATTAAGAGCAGTGGGTATTGATTCTTGACTGTTATTTCATTCAATCCTCAATAATCCACACAAAGACACAGGATTCCATCTTTCTTCAGTGCAAATAACACTGATGCACTGACTGAACTTTTGAATGAATGTATTCAATTCTTCTCTAATATCTTTTCAATATATTCCCAGAGGACAGAGAGTTCTTGAGATGATAAGTTATATATCAGTTAGTATGAAGATTTCTTACCAGGTTTGAGATCTATGATATGATTGTGAGATATATGTTTCACATCAGATATGTCTTCTCAGAATACATCAAGATAATCTTTATAATCATCTGAGATATTTGACTCAGTTGCTGCACTCACAGCTCATAATGATAAGACAGTGAATATAATATTGTCATCATCAATTAGTGTTGCAAATTCTTTAGCAGTATTCAGATGTATGTGGTTAATATTTAATGCTTTTCTATAGATTCAGCATCTTCACACTCAATTAATATCAGAGTTCACAGCTTTCAATCATAACATACTCAAAATTATATCATATCTGCTAATGTCAGCTTTTTCAAAATGATGAAATCCTTCTCAGAGAATATATTCATCATCAATAATCTTCATTGCAGCTCTTTATTGTTTATATGATTTAATTTTATGATTATCAACTGCTTCCACTACTTTTGATTTATCTTCTGCCTTTGAGAAATATTTTGATGCCCAGATGTGGAACATGAAATTCACATTCACATCAGAATTCACTAGCATTCATATCATTGATCATCCCACTTCTGTCAGTATCTATATATTCATCATCAATAATCATTTATCTCACAGTCTAGTTGTTCATATTCTCAATGCAGCAGCTGCTTCTATAATTGAGATTGTTGATTTTTTACTTGTCAAACTTGATTGCACTTTTCAGAGTGTAACATTCAACAATCATTTGCAATATGACCCTTCTTATGACAGTGAGAACACTCCTTCATTCAGTTATATTTATCTTTTTTGATTTGTTCAGTTGAATTCATTTGTTTCTCTCATTTTCTCTTGTTTCAACAGTTGCTAGATTTATCAGAACAACACTGATTCTCTATAAATATCACAGATCTTTCTTTGCAAATAGTATGTCATCACTCTGACATATTTTTCTTGAGAGTCTGTAGAGTTTGAAGCAACTCTTTATAATTCTGAAGCTCTTGATTTCAACAGTTGAGTTCTGTGTGTAATATCTTCAATGTCTTACTACACAAGTTATCCATTCTTTGTTCTTCACTATATGAGGGTAAGTAGTATTCTCAGTCTTTGAGATATTTAGAGAAATCACATATCAATTGTCATTCTTGTTGCTTTGTATCTTGAAACTTTTGACTCATCAATCAGTGCTGATTCTGTGAATCATTAATTTGCATTTCTAGATGTGATAGCATATCATCAAAAGTCAACAGTGTTGCTCCTTCATGTCTCTCATACAATGATACAAAATTCAATCATTTCTGCTTAACATGAGTGTCAAGATAGAGTTTAGCATCATTTATCTTGTATTTCTTCTTTCAATAATATCAGTGATGATGTGTAAAGAGAGTCAATATGCAATTTTTATAGTTCTTGAATTCTAATATATTTTTTTCTCAATAATAGTCTTTAATCTCTAATCTCAGTGGTGTTTCATTATCATTGTCTGTATCATTCACAGATTGATTTTGCAGCAGTTTTGTGATGATATTCTGAATTAATTGAGACTTGATGAGAGTATCTTCACAAATCTGCACTTTCAACTTATTGAGCTGCTGTTGTGCATGCAGAATAGCTAATTGCTGCTCTCATTCACAGATTTGATCATTCAACTGTTGCAAACACACATTGTGATCATCAGAGATGATAGAGGATTCAGATTGATTTTCAAGAGATCTTGCATATATCAAAATCATCTTATGTGTTTTAACTAATATTGCATATTTTAACTAACATTGTGTGTTTTATTGTAGGTGTGCATAACAACAGACCACTCAAATAGAGTTATGAGCAATTAGAATTGTGAGAGATGGTTGTAGATATAATTATGAGAGTAGTGTGAAGTACATATATAGAATGTTAAGAAGGTAGCAATCTTTATTATTCAAAGTTAATCACTGATCTTCTAATATCTACAGATATCAGCAAGTATTATATAGACAATCATCACATTTTACAGCTGTCTATGATGCTATATGCTATGTCTCTTCTCATTAATTCTGGCGTGTTCTGTGTTCTTCTATCGCCACATAGCTATTTTCTAATATAGATATCTCCGTTGCGCCTATTACAGTGGATGATTTGAGTCTAGTTGTAAGCTCAGAATCAATTGTAAATAACTGCAATTTGATTGAGCAAGCAGCAACTGAAATGATTGAAAAAGCAAAATCAAAAAATATTATATTTGATATGGATAAAACTGAGTTAATTCACTTCTATTCAAACTTCAGAGATAAAAATAGTGAAGTTAAGCTTTTAAATCATTCAGTTAAACCAAAAAATTCAGTTAGATGGCTTGATGTCTGGTTAGATTCTCAGTTAAATTTTAAATCTCATATTCAGATCAAAGTTGCAAGTGCTGAAAGAATCTTAAACAGTATTTTAAGACTTTCAAATACTGAAAGAGGCTTGTCTTTTCAAGTAATGAGACAATTATATATTGCTTGTATAACCTCTGTTTCAGACTTTGCAGTTCAAATATGATGGAAAAATCAAAAGAGTTTTGTAGAGAGGTTTCAAAAGCTTCAAAATTCAGCTTTAAGAAAAATCTTGAGAGTATTTAAAATCTCTTCAATTAAAGCCATGGAGATTGAAGCCTCTCTATCACCATCACAAGTGAGATTTGATAAAATCTGTATGAATTATGCTCTCAGAATTATAAAGTTATATTTCAATCATTCAATTAGAAAAAGAGTCTCAAGTTCTTTTTCAAGTGAATCAACTGAAGTAGATCTGAATTGAGAGTCTTATTTTGATTGAAATGAAATAAATTCATCTGATAATTCAACATCTGTGCAAAGAAAGAAGATACCATTTCAGTTATTTAGAATTTACTCCATGATTAAAGACAATTTCTCTAGTTTAAATGTGGAGAAAGTGGTCTTTGAAAATCTCTCTCCTTGGAAGAAAGATCTTGTCAGTCTTATTGATTTAAATATTAGTCAACTTTCAAAAGAAGATCAGACTGAACAACATCTAAATCTTCTAAAACAAATGAGAAACAAGGCAATTCTTATCTACACTGATGACTTAAAATGTAAGAAAACAGACAATCTTGGAGCTGGAATAGCATATTCAGAAAATGGTAAAAACTATATTCTTGATTCTTGGCAAATTGAAAAAGAGTCATAAGATTTTAATGCTGAATTATTTGCAATTTCAAGAGCTTTCAAATTGATTGAAATGAAGATTGAACAATGGAAAAGATTTGAGCATATTTGAATATTCTCTGATAGTCAAGCTGAGTTTAAAAGATTTCAAAGTAATAAAATCAGCAGTGGACAGTCAATACTAGAGCTGATTTTGAAAAGTCTTTAAAATATTCAAAGAAAAATGTCATTCAATTGTTCTATTCACCTTCATTGGGTGCCTGCTCACATGAGTATATATGGCAATGAAATGGCTGATGAAGCTGCAAAAAAAGCAACTGAATTAGAAGTCAGCTTTCAAAAAATTGTAACATGAACTTTTATTAAGAGAAAAATAAGAGAATCATGTTTGCAAAAATGACAAGATATCTGATTTTTACAAAGAAAGAGTGTACATTATTCCAGGTTTGAAACTAAGTCAAAATGGAAAACTTGCTCAATAAAATGTAAAAAGAAACTTTTTGCTACAATAATGCAGCTAAAGCTTGAACATGGTTATTTTAAATCATATTTAACAAAAATTAGAAATGATTTAGATGACTTATGTTCAGATTGTCAGTTATATGAAAATTCAGAGTATCTTCTTTTACTTTGTACAAAGTATACAGAGTTAAAATTGAGATTAAGAGAGAAGTTTAAATTGAGACAGTTAAATTTAAAACTTTTATTCAATACAAAAACTGGAAATGAATTCTTGATAAAATATTTGAAAGAATCAAATATTGCAACTAGATTTCAATTGAATAGCTTGATTTGATAATAAACTCAATTTTTTTTCTTTTTCTTTATTTCTATATATTTGCTTTAATTTTTGTTTTTATTTTTATTTTTATTTTGTTACTTTGAAATTTGTTTCATTTTGATTATTTTGATTTTGTTTTGTTTTGAGAAGTTTGATTTGTGAATGATTTTTTTTTTCTTTTCTTTTAATAGCTGCTGTTTTGTTATAATTTTTATTTTATTTATTTTAAATTGAATGTACTGATCTGTTGTCATTCTTTTGACATTCTTTCTTATATTGAATTGTTTGAATAGTTGTTTGATTCTGGGCTGGAATTCTGCTATTGCATGTATTAAATTGACTTTGTATATTAGCTTATTCTTAAGTTGAAAAATCCTGAAATATTTCAGATAGATGTCATAGTCACTGACTGCATACATCTATAATAGAAGAATAATAATAATAATTCTGATTTCTTTTCTCTTTCTTTTCTTAATCAATTCATAATCTGTAATTAGAATAGTATCAAATCGTTAATCAAAGTATGCCCGTTACACTCAACAAAATGATGAGCATACATACACAGAGAAAAACTGATCAGAAGAGAGAAGAATAAAAAAGAAATAAGCAGAGCAGTTAAACAGACATCTGAGCTTCTACAAAAACAGATGACAAACACTCACTCAATGAAAATCAGAGAAAAAGAAAAAAAAGAAAGAGTGGAATTGAAAGTGAAGAAGAATAAACAAATTGCAAAAAAATCTGAAAAAAAAACAGAGATAGATGTATATAAAATGACATCAAAAATAACTGTAGAATATTAACAGTCATTACAATGAAAAGAAAAAAATGTACATTTACTGAAGAAACAGAAACTTCTCTTGAAGCTTCAGAGACAGTTACAGTAGAGATAAAAGCAGTCAACAAAACAGTTATATACAAAAGATAGAATACAAAATTGAAATAACTCTTTGCCTCTCATACAATCAGCATAAGAAACAGATATATACTTACTGTGGGTATAAAAAAACATCATATTGCTGTTCAAACTATCTTGAACACATATCTTCTTTCTATAAATGATCAAATCAGAAATCATTCATCAACAAAGAAAACAAAGACACTCATCTGTTAAGCTGAAAATACACAAAAATAGAGAGATGATACAGAAATTGATATAAATAAATATAATACAGAGATCTTTGTCTGTCATAATCTTAATAACACAGAGACTCTGTACAATTTCATCTATGAAAATTAGAATAAAAATTATAGAAAAGAGATAAGAAGAGGTATAATATACACTCAGCATAATTGATATAAACAACAGCAGAATTCAGAGAATATATAAAATTGCTAAAAGTCTCATATTTATTTCAAGCAAAAGATATGACAGATGAATAACTGATGAATTGAATTGTATTGTACAGTACTTACATATGAAATCACATTTTGATGAAAACAGTGAGAGTGAAAGAGAGATATGAAGAATAGAGAAAAGAGCTGCAGAAGATGCACAGAGTCTTTTGAAAATTGAATAAGAGAGAGAAATCAGCATAAGAGAAAAGAGAGAGATTGACAGAGACAAAAAAAAGAGAATCAGTGAAAGCAGAGAAAACAGTAGCAGAGAATAACACAGAGATATTCATTATTTCAGTATCTTCACAAACACTATCATCACTGTCTACACTCTCATCAACTACTTCACTGATGTTGTCATTGTCACACTCTGCCCCCACAACATCAGCAGAGGTGATCTTCTCAACAGAAGTGAAATCACACACAGAAGAGACATTGAAAGAGAAGATGAAACAATCATAAACAAAATATACACTCTAATCTCTCTTTATATTATAGAAAAACCAACTTTTTTCCTGAAAAAAATACTGTAATGTGATCTCATGTGATATCATGTGAACCTCATCAAATCCATGAACTGCTCTCTGTGGCCTGTACAGTTCTGATATTAATCTTCATTCTTTTCTTTACAGATGTTCTCTACTGTATTTATGTTCTTTATACTCTTCTCTATGTTTGTTACAATCTATATATGTTTGTTAATATACTTAATGCACCTCTGCTCAGTGTGTGGGGATTCTCATCCTCTCAGTGTGTTTGAACAGCCTCAATTCAATGCATTATTCTGTACATGCTCTATATGCTGTCAAGCTCAGTATTGCATATGTGAGGCATGTTTGATTCAAATCTTCCACCTGCCATTGAGGGATGTAGCTGCTTCTGTGCTCAACTCACAGTGAGTTGAGCTGTCACACTGTGATGTGTGCTGTGAAGACTGTTCATCTCATCTGTTCTGCACTGCTATTTGTGTCTTCAAGACCTGCACTGACTGTCAGACTCTCAATTGTGAATGTGTCTGTGATGTCAAACACTGTCATTTGACAGCTGCTGCTGCAGTTCCTGCAGCAGATGAGTCTGCTGATCATATATATACAGATTCATCAGTTCAGCCAGCCCTTGATGATCTCAACATTTGAACCAGCTCAACTACCTCTGAATCAGTTGTTAATTCTTCAATCACTCACAGTTGCTGATCTGTTCCCTGCAGCTTCTGCTTCTACACTCATTGCTGTCAACCACTCAATTTTAGCTGAATGAATGTCTACTGCTCTGCCTGCAGAGCTAAGCATTGGATTGATGAATATATACACAGATTGTCAAAGACTCTTTCAGTGTTTTTCACATGCTGTGCAAGAGATGCTGTGAAACTGTCATCTGTCAGAGAATCCCCATCAGAGCTATATGAACTGTTTAATGATGATACAGTCAATGTGAAGCATTTCTGCAGACATATTTGAAACTACAACTCTGCTCTGGCATTTACATCTCTTAAGTACAAGCAGGATTCATGCCTTGATTGCCTGGCTACTGATGATCTGATGTCATTTCAAATACAGAGAGAACTCTATCATCTGCAAGGGTCATTAGAGTCTGAGTCAGATGAGAATGTCTGTTTTGCACAAGTATGGATCCATGATCTGCAGTTTGATGTGAGTATTGTAAATGATGTGAACTCTGTCATATATTCTAGTGTGTTTAATTGTATCTGTACTGTGTTGCTTGCTGTTTATTCATTTGCTTTTCTATGTTCTTCTGTTATGTTGTTGGCTGCTAATGTTTCTAAGGTTAACTCTTTTATTCAACTTTATCAGTCTGTATGAGAGATACTATGGAGCAGTTCTGCTGCATGTGTTGGTTTGAACTCTGTTCTACAGCTGAAGGCAGGCAATGACTGCTGCTGTGAGAATCTGCCTACTGTCTCAGAGATTGCAGTTGTTATATAGAACACTTTCAGCAGCATCTGTCATCTCTGTGTCATTCTTCTGATACTATGACAGCCTGGTGCTGGCTTGAGCCTCACATGTATTGACTCTTGCAGTTCATTATATCTTCCACTGCATTATGTTCTACTTTTTTCTTTCAGAGATTATAGCTGATATGTTGATATGAATGTACTTGCAGACCTTCCATCTGTCTGCAATGACTCTGATGATGATGTTGATGATGATGCTGTTGATGATGAAGATGGGTGTGGCAGCTGTAGCCTGACTCTGTGTATGTGGCATGCATATCATCTTTTTCAATGAGATGGTGTTGATGCTTCTCTTTTCTGAGCTGAATGTCTGTTTCAGCAGTATTTAGTTGATGTCTATGCCAACATTGATGAACAATGGCTGAACTGGGTCCACACTCATCAACCAGAAATCCATGCTGATCAATATGGTGGTCTATGTGATGCTATACAGACAGGTGATATGAACTGCGAGCAGCTTGACCACTGTGTAATATTACCTGCTTCTCATACGGACAGTGAATGTTTTATGCATAAACTGTTCCAGAATTCTATGGTGATTGTCTTCAACTACAGACACTCAACTCTTTTCATTATGTTTACAGCTAATTCTGAGTGGAAGAAGATTATCTGTAAATTGCTCTCTGATCAGACTGCAGTGAACTGCTCAGATTTGATTGTATGTGTTTTTGCAATGAAGGTTTTTCATTTTCTTGATGTTCTCAAATCTGGGCAGCTGTTTGAGCTGATGTTGGCCAGAGTATGAACAATTGAATATCAAAAATATGGACTGTCTCATATGCATCTGTTGATCTGACTAGAGAACTCTGAGTGGTTTTTGCAGTCTGAGATGATTGATGAGATTATATCTGCAGAGCTGTCAAGCACTGCTGAGAACACAGATGAGTTGAGTGAATTGATCTGTAAATTCATGATTCATGATTCATGTAATACTGATGTGATGAGTCTCTGCTACAAGAATGGCAGATGTATGAAATGTTTTCTCAAGACTTTTTGAAGTGCTACAGCTGTTGAAGAGGATGATTATCCTCTGTACAGATGACAGCATGATCTGTCTATCTCCTTCAAATATACTGTTAACAACAGTGAGGTTGTAATTGACAACTGATGAGTTGTTTCATACAACCTCTATCTCATCTGTATGTATAAAGCTCATATAAACATCGAGGTCTGTGCCTCTGTTGAAGTCATTAAATATATCAACAAATATGTCTACAAAGGCTTGGATTGCATCATCCTCTGTATTATTGACTTCAATGATGAGATTGATATTCAACTGCACAGATGTTATATCAGCTCAACTGAGGCTGTATGATGTATATTTGTGTTTCATATGCATCAGAAGTTTTCATCAGTTGAGATGTTGTCTATTCATCTACTGAATCATCAGATGATTTACTTTCCTGAATCTGAATGTGAAGATCATGAATATATAGCTGAATGTTTGACAAATAACATGTCTAAGTTCATGGCATTCTTTGTCTACAACTGTTTGCATTCAGATGCTCAGTATCTCTACCAAGAATTTCTCTGTCATTTGATTTGAAACAAATGTAACTGAAGATGGAAGAACTGTGTGAAGAGAAGGTCAGTTGGCTGCCTGTCTCATCTCAGTCTGTATAATGATGAGATGTTCTTCTTACAGCTGTTTCTTATTAACATACATGATTCCTCAAGCTTTGAGATTCTTTGAACAGTGAATGATGTTTGCTACTCTACATTCTGTGCAGCATATCAGATGCTTGATCTTCTGCATGATGATAATGAGTGGATCATTACATTTGAATCTGCTGTTGTATTTACAACTGCTCACCGCATGCGGTCAGTATTTGCCACTGCATTGATTCATGGAAATGTTGTAGATTCACCTGCTCTCTGAGCATGTTTCTACCATGCTCTCTGTGATGATCTTTCACATTGACTGCATCAGATGAATCTGAACTGTATGAGCAATGCTTCTGCAGAACATTCATATTATGACTATAATCTGTTTCTTATTCAGCAGCTTCTGCATGAGTTTGGCAGAATATTTGAAGACTTCAATCTGTCTACATGCAGCTCTGTATGGGATAATCTTATTGAAAACTGACTACTTTTTGAGAAGCAGAACTATAATCTTATAGAGGAAATCACCACTGTGAATGCTCTGCAGATGCAGTTGAATGATGATCAACATCATGCATATGATTCAATTCTGACTGTAATAGAATTACAGCCATCTCACTATTTTATACAGAGTTCAGATGGCACTGGCAAAACATTTCTTTACAGAACTCTCTATAGCTGTCTATATGCAGATGAAAAGACTGTTCTTTGTATGATTTCTTCTGACATTGCAGCTGTTCTTTTACCATGTGACAGAACAGCTCACTCATGTTTTGTCATCTCAATTGAATTAGATACAGATTCTGTGTTCAAAATTATCATTCAGAATGAACTAGACCATCTGCTGCAGGCTGTAGATTTGATTATTTGAAATGAGACCCTCATGCAGCATCACTATTGTATGAAGATTGTTGATCATCTTCTTCAAGATTTATGTTTGTCAGATGAGCTTTTTGATGATGTCTCTGTTATATTTGATGATGATTTTGCACAGACTCTGTCTGTTGTGCTGTGTGACAGCTGTGCTGTAGTTGTTGCAGCTTGCCTGCAGCATTCATATATATGACAGCAGTTAACTGTACTGTGCTTGATAAGGAATATGAGACTGGCTGTTGATAATGATAACATGACATTTGTGAATTGACTTAGTCAAATGTCATATAATTCAGACTGCATTGACTGTATTGATCTTCCATTCTATATTCATCAGGCTGCTGACATTGATGTGCTATGTGAGAGGATGTTTTCTACAGCTGAATTTAGAACTGCAGTGATCCACTTTGATTACTTCAAAAGCTGTGTTATTCTTACTGTATTAAATCAGAATGTGTTCTGCATTAATGAATGGGTTATGATGGCCATGTCAGAGAATGTTCATACATTCTATGCTGCAGATGTGGCTTATATAGATGATCTGACTCTGAGCTGTGAGGAGTTCTTCTGTGAATATCTGACTGTCAATAACTGTTTGACTCTGTCATCATTTATACTGAGATTGAAAGTGAGCATTTCTGTCATGCTTCTGTGTAATCTTCAGCTGTCTGAAGGGCTCTGCAACAGCACAAGAATGATTGTTCAGTGGATGACAACTCATTTACTTGAGATGAAGATCATATCTGATATGTATAAGAGTTCAGTTCATATATTACCATGGATTGATCTACATGCTCAATCTGTTGAGATTCCATTTGACATGACTCACTGTCAGTTTCCAGTCTGTTCATGTTTTGCAATGACAATCAACAAGTCTCAGAGACAGTCTCTTTCTACAGTTGATGTTGATCTCAGAAACTCTGTATTCTCACATGATCAGCTGTATATTGCACTCTCTTGAACTACAGATGTCAGCCAGTTGACTGTTCTGCTGAATGAGAATGATGAGAGATGTATATTAAATGAGGTATATTCAGAGGTTCTATAGTTTCTCAATTAATTCTTCTGCTACTACTGTTTTTTCTTCTTTGTCTACAGAATGCCATCTTCAGATGTTAAAATAGAGGTGTTTGAATATGTAAAAAAAACTGTCATTGCAAAAATTGACACTAACTATTAAAAAAAAAGAAAAAAGCAATAATGTCTCATCAGACTCATTCCACATCTCACATAACTCATACAGCCTGCCCACATCATTCTCTATTTTTCAAGTTTTTTAATCAGAGCTGTAATACTCATGAAGATGCTCTGTTGACTGAGTTGAGTCATCTGCAACAGATTCATGATCTCATTCTGCTCTCTACACAACTGCTCCATCTCTTTCTTCATATTATGGAGCTGGTACACCTCCACCTGCAGCTGCAACAACTTCAGCTTCATAACTTCACTGTCACTCATCTCATCATTCTCTTCTCCATCCTTCAGAGTCACAAATAACATCTGTTTCTTTTTTATCAGACTGAATGACTCAGCTGTCTGATTCAGCTTTACACTGACAGTCTGCTTCTTCTTCTTTTCTTTCTTCTTCTCATTCTTCCCTGCAGCTGCAGGGCCAGTGGACTGCTGATTCTCTGTTATTTCCATGTCAGCATATATATTTTTCATATATGTTTTGCTAATGTATTTGCATGCTATATAGAGACAATTCATTACTTACTGGGCTGCAAGCTGCAGTGTTTGCTTAGTGAATTGTAGTGACAATTCACACAGACCTTCTTCAACATACTGAAGATCACAATACACTCAACAAATGAATCATAACTCTTCTTGCATGAGCTGTATGATGGGTTGGCTTTGATGCCACAGCTGTGGGCAAGTGCTGATTCTATATTTGTTGTTCTTTTTAGCTGGGGCTTGAAATTCTTCTCATACAGCACTATATCTCTCTTGAATCTCATCTCTCACAGTTGTGCAATGATTCTACTGTCATCTCTGATGATTTGTTCTATCAGCAGCTGTAGTCTATATTCTGACATTTATGTGTTGATGGGCTGCTGATGTGGCTGCTGAGAGACAGATGCAGATGGGCTGGCAGACTGCTGAGACTGCTGAGACTGCTGAGACTGCTGGAGGTGGAGTGAAAGCAGATTGATGAATGATGTGAGCTGCTGGGCTTGCTCTGCACTATTGTTAACTGTAATTCCATCATTTCTGAGCTGTTTCTCTTCATCTTTTGATGGTTCTCTACTTACATTCAGCCATTTTGGCTGCTTTGATTGTATTACAGATGTTTCAGAGGTTGATAGATGTAAATTGTTGCATTTCAATTTCTTGCTATTTGATTGTAATCACTATGTTCTCTACATGAGCTGTCTGGCATTTAATTACACCTCGCTTAGTGCTTCTACATTAACTCTACAACACTACTATGATGTTATTCATCTTTTTCATCTATGTGATTGTTCTCTATTGACAGCTGTAGATTACATGGAATTCACATATACGAGTCATGTGCAGCCGTTGGATATCTCATTACGTTCGCCCGAGGGATTAAACGGCGCGTTTTCAAGCTGGATAAGCGAGCGCAAGCGAGCGATTGCGGCTTGTAATAAAAGATAGAAATTAACAACAATTAGCAACTACAAAAGTCATCAATTCACAGTCAGATTAGCTTTCAACAAAATTTGATTGACAAGAACTTATCAATAGATTGTATGATGCAATCAGAACAATAAAAGACACAGCAATCAGAGGCTATATTGCAGAATAGAAAAGAACTAGATATTTGATAGAAGAGAATAGATGTGTAGAATGATTGAAACAAGATAGAGAAGATTGAATAAAAAAGATATAAGAGAACAAATGAAAGAAAATAGTTGTGAATGATGACATTGATTAGTGATAAGCTGATATTGTTGTGATAGAGACTCATGTGTGTGCAAAGTGAGTGTCTTATCAATTGTGGTTAGAAGACACATAATCACAACAAAGACTTGATGAACATCATGCTACAGACATCTCAGAAATAGCACATTGCAAAGACAGACACACACAGCAGAACACTATTTCCATCACAAAAGTGTAGATAAATTTGATAGAAGAGAATGTAGTAATTTCAGCTTATTATTCTTTCATGATATACATCATCCTCTATTATTAAGAATGGTATATGCTACTGCACTAGTTATTTCATATAAGAAGAGCTGCAAAGCTTAGAAGCTTTGAAAAGCTTAAGTAATTTTTGAACTACAAGCAGTAGAATAAATGAAATAAATAAAACAAGTAGAAAATAAAATTCAACAATGTCTAGAAGCTGTCAAAGCAGCTGAAAAAAAGTATTATAATCAGCATTATATATCAAAAAGCTTTAAGATAAAGAACTTAGTAATGCTGTGTGTAAAAAATATATTCATTTTATAATTCTCATTCAAACTAGATCATTGATTTTTGAATCTCTTTCAAATAATTGATATCTGTGATACACAAATGTATAAACTGAAGCTTATATTACAATATAAAGAAATTCATTCTGTATTTCATATTTCTCTTCTCAAATCATATCACATATATGACAGACAAATCTCACAAGCAGAATCAATAACTATAGATATATAAAAGAAATGAAAAATTGAAGCTATATTAGATAAACATCAGTATCACAGTCAAACACAATATCTTATCAAATAAAAAAATTGTACAGATATAGATAACTCTTGAAAATCTGAGAAAAACTTGATGAACAGTCAGAAGTACTTGAAACAGTTTAATAAAATCTATCAGAAATCAGTCAGTAAATGAAAATAAAAAAAATAATGATGACTGTTGAATATATTTATTTCACTCAAAGATTAAAAAACAGATCTGTCTCAGTTTGATCAGTGTTATTTGAGAAATTGTTATCAAAATAAATCTGCTTACTATTTCAGATTTTCTCAACTGATGAAGCACAATGTTTCAATGATAATTTGAAAGCTATAATCAGTGATATAATCATCAGAATCTCATCAATCACTGTTTCAGTCAGAGTCTCAGAAGAACTGTTTTGTTGAATCTCATAAATCTTTATAGTGAAGAATTTAACTGCTGCTGTCACAGTGCTCTGCAAAACATTAACATTTAAAATATTCATATCAGCAACAATTAGATTCTCAGCAGTGTTGATAACTATCTGAATCAATTCAACAGCATCTGCTGACATCTAATATGAGTTAATACTATATACTGTAAAATATTTGAATAATAATTTATCAGAATGTAAGTGTGTTTTATCACTGAGCAATATTTATATTTTTTGTATTGATTCTCAGCAGACTCACAATGATGATGAGGGAATATTGTCAAATGTTGAATATAACAACAGCAATATACTGCTGTATTTCTTTCTAACACTTCAACAGAACTGTTCACTTTCTTATTTATATTTATATTATTGATCAACTCTGTAATAGGCGCAACGGAGATATCTATATTAGAAAATAGCTATGTGGCGATAGAAGAACACAGAACACATCAGAATTAATGAGGAGGGACATAGCACACAGCATCATAGATGGCTGTAGCATGTGATGATCATCTATATAATGCTCACTGATATTTATAGATATTAGAAGATCAGTGATTAGCTTTGAATAATAGAGATTGCTATCTTCTTAACATTCTACATGCATACTTCACACTACTCTTATAATTATATCTACAATCATCTCTTACAATTTTAATCACTCTAAACTTTATTTGAGTGGTCTGTTGTTACACACATCTACAATAAAGCATGCAATGTTAGTTAAAACATGCAATATTAGTTAAAACACACAAGATGATTTCAATATATATAAGATCTCTTGAAAACCAATCTGAATCCTCTATCATCTTCAATGATCACAATGTGTGTTTGCAACAGTTGAATGATCAAATTCATGAACAAGAGTAGTAATTAGCTATTCTGCATGCACAACAGTGACTCAACAAGTTGAAAACACAGATTTATGAAGATACTCTCATCAAGTCTCAATTAACTCAGAATATCACCACAGAATCACTGCAAAATCAATCTGTGAACAATACAGATAATGATAATGAAACATCACTGAGGTTAAAGATTAAGAACTATTATCAAGAAAAAAATATATTAGAATTCAAGAACTATAAAGATTATATATTGACTTTCTTTACACATCACTGCTGATATTATCAAAAGAAAGAACATAAGATAAATGATGCTAAACTCTATCTCAACACTCACATTAAGCAGAAATGATTGAATTTTGTATCTGTGATGGGTTAGCATTCATTAGTAATCAACTTATGCAATCAACTCCTCTTCTGCATCTGCTTGTTTCTGATTGCTGTGACCTTGTGTAACTCTTGATGTTCTTTCACTCTGTGCTTCATACTTGTGTAGTTTCTAACAATTCTTCTGTGTAGCTCTTAACATTCTTCCACTCCATGCTCTGCACTTGTGTAGTCTCTAATAATTCTTTCATATAGCTTCTAATGTTCTTCTGCTCTGTGTTCTGCACTTGTGTAGTCTCTAATAATTCTTTCATGTAGCTCTCAATGATTTCTCTGCCTCACACTCTGCATTTGTGTAGTCTCTAACAATTCTTATATGTATCTCTTTGTGACGGGTTAGCACCCGTTAGTAATCAACTTACGCAACCAACTCCCCTCCTGCACCCGCTCGTTTCTGGTTGCTGTGACCTCATGTAACCCTCGATGTTCTTCCACTCCATGCTCCGCGCTCACATAGTTTCTAACAATTCTTCCATGTAGCTCTTAATGTTCTCCCACTCTGTGCTCTGTACTCATATAGTCTCTAACAATTCTTCTGTGTAGCTTCTAACATTCTCCCACTCTGTGTTCCATACTCATGTAGTCTCTAACAATTCTTCCACATAGCCCTCAATGATTCCTCTGCTTCATGCTCTGCACTTGTGTAGTCTCTAATGATTCTTACACATACCCTTTAATGTTCTTCTGCTCCACACTCCACTGTAGAGTGGCTTCTGATATTCTTCCACTCTGAACTTTTCTCTATAAGAACTCTCTTTGTACAACTCTTTCTTCTGATTTCTTTTCTCTTTCTTTTCTTAATCAATTCATAATCTGTAATTAGAATAGTATCAAATTGTTAATTGAAGTACATCTATTACATTATGAATTGATTCTTCTGTGTTTTAGACCTGAGTGCCTCATTATTAGTTCTTACATCTGAGTGCATTGTTTAAGGCCTGAGTGTCTCATTACCAGTTCTTACACCCAAGTGCATTGTTTACAGATCTGAGTGCCTAGTCATTACAAAAGATCCCTCATGAGCCTGAGTGCCTCTATCATTAGTTATATAGACTGTTATGTCTAAGCATTCAAAACACAATTGACTGTGTTCTACAAGACCTGAGTGCCTACAAACTGTAACACTGTGAATAGCATTCACAAAGAAGCTTGATCAAGCTTAGCACTGCAACACTGTGAATAGTGTCTGTGAGAGGACTGAGTGCCTACAAGTATTCCTTTTTCTTTTTTTTTATTATTACATGTTCTTAGATATTGAAATGAACTACAAACAATTCTACAAACACCCACCACACCCGAACATGGTGGATGATAACTTAGACCTACAAAGCATCCTTCAGCAGCAGACACTACAGATGACTGAATTGCAACAATGACTTGCTGAGATGAGCACTCCCACATTCATCATTCCTTCTACACCCACACCTCACAAAAAGCCCCCAAGAGAGAAGCTTCCAATCCTTGACAAATACAAGAAAGATCTAGCACTCTACCTCACATGAAAGTCAAAAGCAAATGCCAAATTGAACATCAATGAACAAGCAATAGACTCACTATTCAATCAAGTGTGGTATATCCATAGCAGATTGAATGGCAATGCATTAGCAAAATTCCAACCCTGAATGAATCATTGCCAGAACAACCAGTGTATGCCAGAGCTAGTCTTTCAACAACTCAACTCTCTCTTCCTCAATTCTACACTTCAAGTCAAGACATTAGACTGGCTTAATCAAACTCATCAGATGAATGTTGTGTTGACAACTTATCTTTCTGAATTCAATTGCAAGCTTCTAGAAGCAGATGAGCAAGACTGAGACAACACTGTCAAGATCAACATACTGTTCAAGAATTTGAACTTTCAGTTGCATAACTGAAGTGTAGAGTGTCTGAAGCTCTCAACATACAGCAAATTCTGTGCTGATCTTCATCTGTTGAACAATGATCTGTCTCAGTTCCATGCACTTCAAAATCATAGAGGATTTTACTGAACAAATGTGTACACTCTGAACCACTCTGCAGCACCCCCCACCTCCAAATCAGAATCAATGAACTGAGTCCCACACATGAATGCAAGTCACTCAAAAATCTCTAACATCTCAGAGAAGAATGCTGCTGATCAAATTGCCAGAAAAGTCTGCATACACTGTGACAAGCCAGAACACTTTGCAAATCAATGTTCAAATGCAATCACTCTGAGCAAACCCCCCACATACATGAACACCGTGTCATCTGTGGACAGACAAGAACAGGGAAAAGACAAGCTTTTACTCTAAAATACAGACAAAAGCTCAAGGAGCAGAAAGCTAGCTGAAGATTTGAGCAGAAGATGCAAGCAGACACAATCATAATCTCTGTCATTGTAAATAGCCTAGTCAATGTATGAGCAATGATAGACAGTGGTTTCCTTCATTACACTCTTATAGACACCCAGCTGATTGAGAAGCATAAGCTCCAGCATATCTCCTTTTTCAAGCTGTGTAAGCTCAGTGGATTTGATGGCCCCAGAGGATCCACCTCCTACAACATGGTAAGATTTAATATCAACATAGAAGGACATGAGAAAAAGAATGTATATGCATATGAAATACAAGACCTTGAGTACAATCTAATGCTCAGTCTATCATGGCTCACAGAATTTGGAACCTTGTTGAATGTATGCAACTGCTGTCTTATTTTCTCAGAAGGTGATCATGTTTACAAGAAAGATGTTGATAGAACTGCTGATCTCACTCAGATATCAGCAGAAGCATACAAACTACTAATCTGCCAAGCACATGAGAAGAAGAATGTCCAAGTGTTCACCACTAGCATAGCAGATATCAAAAAGACATTAGAGAAACTAGAACTCAAGGATCCCAAGAAACTGTGCAAAGAACTATCTGAATTGTACAAAGATTTCACAGATGTGTTTGATGAAAAAGAAGCTGAAAAGCTTCCCCCTCATCAAGAACCTGATATAGATCATATGATCAAGCTCATCAAGAAAGACAGTAAGAACCCACAACTGCTCTGAGGTCCTCTCTACAGCATGTCACACAATGAGCTCCTCATTCTACAAAAAACACTCAACAGATTACTGAACAAAGGCTTCATTTGTGTTAGCAACTCATCTGCTGCAGCACTCATACTGTTCACAAAGAAATCAGAAGAAGGCTTACAATTCTGCATTGACTATCAAGAACTCAACAAGATTACACAGAAGAATCAATACTCTCTCCCACTCATCAACAAAATACTCAAATGAATAGAAAAAGCAAAATGATTTACAAAGCTTGACATCTCTGCAGCCTTCTATAAGATAAAAATTAATGAAGGTGATGAATGGCTAACTGCTTTTTGTATGTGTTACAGATTATATGAATGGACAGTGACCCTCTTTGAATTAGTGAACACTCTGAGCATGTTCCAGAAATACATTAACTGAGCTCTACAAGATCTGCTTGACAAGATTGCCTCAGTGTACATGAACAATATTCTGATCTTCACTGATGGACTGCTCACTGAGCATCACAAACACATACAACAAGTGCTTGACCATCTATGTAAAGCTGGACTGCAAGTGGACATTGACAAATGTGACTTCGAGACCAAGTCTATGATCTACCTAGGATTCATCATTGAAGCTGAAAAAGGTGTATGCATGGATTCTAAGAAGATGGAAGCAATTCTCAACTGAGAGGCATCAGTTTCAGTAAAAGGAACTAGAAGCTTTCTAGAATTCATCAACTTCTACTGAAGGTTCATCAAAGACTTCTTCAATATTGTACAACCACTGACAGATCTGACCTGAAAAGACACTGTATTTCAATGAACTGACAAAGTGGATGCAGCATTCAAAAAGCTGAAGTGTATGTTCACAAGCACCTCAATGCTGCAATCATTCAATCTGGATAAGTATACAATTCTCAAAACAGATGCCTCAGGTTATGTAGTAGATGAAGCACTGATGCAATATGATAATGAAGATGTTCTACAACTCTGTGCCTTCACTTCAAAAAAGATGTTGTCTGCTGAATGCAACTACAAGATCTACAACAAGAAGCTTCTAGTGATTATACAATGTCTTGAAGAATGGGAATCTGAACTCATGAGTGTTGAGAGATTTGAGATTGTTATCAATCATAAGAATTTAGAGTACTTCACAACCACTCATAAGCTCACTGAGAGGTATATGTGTTGATCATTGTTTCTTAGCTGTTTTTCATTCACAATTCATTATTGATCTGAAGTAGAGAACATTCTTGTGGATGTTCTGTTCCACTGAGAACAAGATATGCCATCTGATGACTTGAATGACAGATGGAAACATTGAGAGCATCAGTTAATCAACCCTGCAATCATAGAAAGTTCTACATAATTAGATGAACTCTGTGTACATATCAATCAGTTCTGAGCTCAAGAACCCTCACTTGAAGAACAATGAAGACTAGCAGCAGAGATAGATGAATTCTGACAACAAGTCACTGAAGCTGTATGAAGCAAAGCATCTCAATTCCCTGCAGATGTATACTCAAGAACAGATATCTCAGCATGTTCAATCAACAATGACAACTGCTTACACTTTTGAGATAGGCAATGGGTCTCTGATTCAGAATCTCTATGAACATGAATCATGCAAGAAATTCATGACTCACTGATGACTGAACACTCAGAACATAAAATCATGTACAACATCATTGTCTGAGAATTCTACTGGCCAGATATGTTGAAAGACATACATCAGTTCATATGCAACTGTGATCACTGTGGCTCAGTGATGACATGATGTGAACACTGAAAAGAGATGCTGAAGCCTCTATCTGTCTCTGACTGAACTTGACACAATATAGCTATTGATTTTGCAGTTTCCTTATCCAAAAGTGAAGGTTCTACAAACATTCTAGTCATTGTTGATCAACTCAGCAAGAACATAATACTACAGCTCTGTGACAAGATGAATGTCAAAGTAGTTGCAGATGCCTTCATCAGAAGCCCATTCTATCATATGCATGGCCTGCCTTCATCCATTGTGTCAGATAGAGACAGTCAATTCATCAGTGCACTCTGGGCCTGTATATGCCAATTATTAAGAATTGAACAAAAGTTATCAACAGCATACCATCCAGAGACTGATGGAGCTACTGAGAGAATGATACAAATAGTAAAGAACATCCTTCATAAGTTCTGCAATTATGCACAAGACAACTGGAGCAACCTGCTGTCACATGCTGAGATTGTGATTAACAGTTGAGATTTCACTACAACAGATGTAAGCTCATTTTTTCTTCTATATGAATACAACTTAGAGGTTCTGAACTTCCCCAAGACTTCTCAAGAAACTGTGTACATCTGCAGCCTCATACAGACAGCAGAGAACATCATGAGCAAGCTGAAGAAAGTCTGTGAATGAACAGAAACTTCAATAGCCAGCACTCAGCAAGATTACAAGAATCAAGCAAACATCAGAAGAAGTTCTGTGATCTAATATTATGTAGAAGACAAAATCTGACTGAATCTCAAGAACATAAGAACAGACCACTCCTTGCATATGCTAGATTACCATCACATCAAGTATACAGTGAAGAAAGTGCTAGACACACACAATTATCAACTCAACACCCCATCTGACATCCACAATATCTTTCATACAAACCTGCTCCAACCCACAGCTGAGGATCCATTCCTCTCACAGAGAACCTCTGATTGACAGCCATCTGTTATTGTAGAAGAAGACAACAAACTTGAGTGGGAAATCAAAGCAATTCTTGACAATAGAATCAACCACTGCTGCTGCAAATACCTCATCAAATGGATAGGATACAATTGTCTGATCTGGGAATCTGTGTCTGTCTTGGAGGACACCACCGCCCTCAACATCTACAAGTCCTCACTCACTCTGATAGAGGGGGATAATGTGATGAGTTAGCATCTGTTAGTAATCAACTTACACAATCAACTTCTCTTCTGCACCCACTCATTTCTGATTGCTGTGATCTCACATAATTCTTGATGTTCTTCCACTCTGTGCTCTGCACTTGCATAGTTTCTAACAATTCTTTCATATAGCTCTTAACATTCTTCTGCTCTGTGCTCTGCACTTGTGTAGTCTCTAACAATTCTTTCATATAGCTTCTAACATTCTTTCACTCTGTGTTCTGCACTTGTGTAGTCTCTAACAATTCTTCCACATAGCTCTCAATGATTCTCCCACTCCACACTCCACACTCATGTAGTCTCTAACAATTCTTACACATATCTCTTAATGTTCTTCCACTCTGTGCTTCACTGTGGAGTGGCTTCTGATATTCTTCTGCTCTGAACTTTTTTCTATAAGAACTCTCTTCATACAACCCTTTCTTCTGATTTCTTTTCTCTTTCTTTTCTTAATCAATTTGTAATCTGTAATTAGGATAGTATCAAATCGTTAATTGAAGTACGCCTGTTACACTCTTAATGTTCTTCCACTCTGCACTCCACTGTGGAGCAGCTTCTGATATTCTTCCATTTCAAACTTTTCTCTATAAGAACTCTCTTTGTACAACCCTTTCTTCTGATTTCTTTTCTCTTTCTTTTCTTAATCAATTCATAATCTGTAATTAGAATAGTATCAAATTGTTAATTGAAGTACATCTGTTACATTATGAATTGATTCTTCTGTGTTTTAGACTCAAGTGTCTCATTATTAGTTCTTACATCTGAGTGCATTGTTTAAGATCTGAGTGTCTCATTACCAGTTCTTACATCTGAGTGCATTGTTTACAGATCTGAGTGTCTAGTCATTACAAGAGATCTCTCATGAGTCTGAGTGTCTCTATCATTAGTTATATAGACTGTTGTGTTTAAATGTCTGAAACACAATCAATCATATTCTATGAGGCCTGAGTGTCTACAAACTGTAACACTGCAAATAGCATTCACAAAGAAGCTTGATCAAGCTTAGCATCACAACACTGTGAATAGTGTCTGTGAGAGAACTGAATGTCTACAAGTATTCCTTTTCTTTTATTATTATTACATATTCTTAGATATTGAAATGAACTATAAACAATTCTACAAACATCCACTGCATCCGAACACAGCAGACAACAACTTAGACCTACAAAGCATCCTTCAGCAATAGATGCTACAGATGGCTGAATTGCAATGATGACTTGCTGAAATGAGCACTCTCACATTCACCATTTCTTCTACACCCACATCTCATGAAAAGCTCTCAAGAGAGAAGCTTTCAATCCTTGACAAATACAAGAGAGATCTAGCACTCTATCTTGCATGAAAGTCAAAAGCAAATGTCAAATTGAACATTGATGAATGAGCAATAAGCTTGCTATTCAACCAAGCATGGTATATCCATAGCAGATTGAATGATGATGCATTAGCAAAATTCCAACTCTGAATGAGTCATTGTCAGAATCATCAGTGTACATCAGAGCTAGTCTTTCAACAACTCAACTCTCTCTTCCTCAATTCTATACTTCAAGCCAAGATGTTAGACTGACTTAATCAGACTCATCAGATGAATGTTGTGTTGATAATTTATCTTTCTGAATTCAATCATAAGCTTCTAGAAGCAGATGAGCAAGACTGAAATGACACTGTCAAGATCAATATATTGTTCAAGAACTTGAACTTTCAGTTGCATAACTGAAGTATAGAATGTTCAAAGCTCTCAACATACAGCAAATTCTGTACTGATCTTCATCTGTTGAACAATGATCTGTCTCAGTTTCACACACTTCAAAATTGCAGAGAATTCTGTTGAACAAATGTGTACACTTCAAATCACTCTGCAGCACTCTTCATCTCTGAATCAGAATCAATGAACTGAATCTCACATGTAAATGCAAGTCATCTGAGAGTCTCCAACATCTCAGAGAAGAATATCATCAACTGAATCATCAGAGAAGTCTGCATACACTGTGACAAGTCAGAGCACTTCACAAATCAATGTTCAAATGCAATCACTTCAAGTAAACCTCTCATGCATGTAAATGCTGTGTCGCCTGTGGATAGGCAAGAACAGAGAAAAGACAAGCTCTCACTCTAAAATACAGACAAGAACTCAAGAAACAGAAAGCTAGCTGAAGATTCAAGCAGAAGATGCAAGCAGACACAATCATAGTCTCTGTCATTGTAAATAATCTAGTCAACATACAAGCAATGATAGACAGTGATTTTCTTCATTACACTCTTATAGACACTCAGCTGATCAAGAAGTATAAGCTTCAGCATATTCTCTTTCTCAAACTGTGTAAGCTCAGTGAATTTGATGGCCTCAGAGAATTCACCTCCTACAACATGATAAGATTTAATATCAATGTAGAAGAACATAAGAAAAAGAACATATACACATACAAAATACAAAATCTTGAGTACAATCTAATACTCAGTCTATCATAGCTCACAGAATTTGGAACCTTGTTGAACACATGCAATCACTGTCTTATTTTTCCAGAAGGTGACTGTGTTTATGAGAAAGATGTCAATAGAACCACTGATCTCACTCAGATATCAGTAGAAGCATACAAACTACTAATCTGCTAAGCATATGAGAAGAAGAATGTCCAAGTGTTCACCACTAGCATGGCAGATATCAAAAAGATGTTAGAGAAACTAGAACTCAAGAACTCCAAGAAACTATGCAAAGAACTATCTGAATCATACAAAGATTTCACAGATGTGTTCAATGAAAAAGAAGCTGAAAAGCTTCCCTCTCACTGAGAACTCAGCATAGATCATACAATCAAGCTCATCAAGAAAGACAGTAAGAATTCACAACCACTCTGAGATTCTCTCTACAGCATGTCATGTGACAAGCTCCTCATTTTACAAAAAATGCTCAACAGATTACTGAACAAAGACTTCATTTGTGTTAGCAACTCACTCACTGCAGCACTTATACTGTTCACAAAGAAATCAGAAGAAGGCTTATAATTCTGTGTTGACTACTGAGAACTCAACAAAATTACACAGAAGGACTGATATCCTCTTCCACTCATCAACAAAACACTTGAATAAATAGAAAAAGCAAAATGATTTACAAAGCTTGACATCTCTGCAGCCTTCTATAAGATAAGGATTAATGAAGATGATGAATGGCTAATCACTTTTCATACATATTACAGATTATACAAATGGACAGTGACTCTCTTTGAATTAGTGAACATCTCAAGCATGTTTCAGAAATACATTAACTGAGCTCTATAAGATCTGCTCAACAAGATCACCTCAGTGTACATGAACAATATTCTGATCTTCATCAATGAATCACTCACTGAGCATCACAAGCACATACAACAAGTGCTTGACTGTCTATATAAAGTCAGACTGCAAGTGGACATTGACAAATGCAACTTTGAGACCAAGTCTACAATCTATCTAGAATTCATCATTGAAGCTGAAAAAGATGTATGCATGGATTCTAAGAAGATGGAAGCAATTCTCAACTGAGAGACATCAGTCTCAGTAAAAGAGACTAGAAGCTTTCTAGAATTCATCAACTTCTACTGAAGATTCATCAAAGACTTCTCTGATATCATACAACCACTGACAGATCTGATCTGAAAAGACACCATATTTCAATGAACTGATGAAGTGGATGCAGCATTCAAAAAGCTGAAGTGTATGTTCACAAGCATCTCAATGCTGCAATCATTTGATCTGAATAAGCATACAATTCTCAAAATGAACATCTCAGATTATGTAGTAGATGAGACACTGATGCAATATGATAATGAAGATGTTCTACAACTCTGTGCCTTCATCTCAAAAAAGATGTCATCTGTTGAATGCAATTACAAGATCTACAACAAGAAGCTTCTAGCAATTATACAATATTTCAAAAAATGAGAATCCAAACTCATAAGTGTTGAGAGATTCAAGATTGTTACCAATCATAAGAATCTAGAGTACTTCACAATCACTCATAAACTCACTGAGAGACATATGTGTTGGTCATTGTTTTTTAGCTGTTTTTCATTCACAATTCATTATCAATCTGAAGTAGAGAACATTCTTGCAGATGCTCTGTTCCATCAAAAACAAGATATATCATCTGATGACTTGGATGACAGATGGAAACACTGAGAGCATCAGTTAATCAACTCTGCAATTATAGAAAGTTCTATGCAACCAGATGAACCCCGCATACATATCAACCAGTCCCAAGCTCAAGAACCCTTGCTCAAAGAACAATGAAGACTAGCAGCAGAGACAGATGAATTCTGACAACAAGCTGTCAAAGTCATACAAAGCAAAGCATCTCAATTCCCCACAGATGTATACTCAAGAATGAATATCTCAGCATATTCAATCAACAATGACAACTGCTTACACTTTTGAGATAGGTGATGAATCTCTGATTCAGAATCTCTACAAACATGAATCATGCAAGAAATTCATAACTCACTGATGATCAGACACTCAGAATACAAAATCATGTACAACATCATCACTCAAGAATTCTACTGATCAGATATGTTGAAAGACATACACTGGTTCATACACAACTGTGATCACTGTGACTCAGTGATGATATAGCATGAACACTGAAAAGAGATGCTGAAGTCTCTATCTGTCTCTGATCAAACTTGATATGATATAGCTATTGATTTTGCAGTTTCCTTATCTGAAAGCAGAGATTCTACAAACATTCTAGTCATTGTCAATCAACTCAGTAAGAATGTAATACTACAGCTCTGTGACAAGATGAATGCTGAAGTAGTTGCAGATGCCTTCATCAGAAGCCTGTTCTATCATATACACAGTCTGTCTTCATTCATTGTGTCAGATAGAGACAGTCAATTCATCAGTGCACTCTGAGTCTGCATATGCCAATTATTAAGAATTGAATGAAAGTTATCAACAGTGTATCACTCAGAGACTGATGGAGCTACTGAGAGAATGATATAAATAGTAAAGAACATTCTCTGTAAGTTCTGCAATTATGTGCAAGACAACTGAAGCAATCTGCTGTCACACACTGAAATTACAATTAACAGTTGAGATTTCACTACAACAGATGTAAGCTCATTCTTTTTTCTATATGAATACAACTTAGAGGTTCTGAACTTTCTCAAGACTCTCTGAGAAACCACATACATCTGCAGTCTTATACAGACAGCAGAGAACATTGTGAGCAAGCTGAAGAAAGTCTGTGAATAAACAGAAGCTTCAATAATCAGCATTCAGCAAGATTATAAAAATCAAATGAACATCAGAAGAAGTTCTGCAATCTGATATCATGTAGAAGACAAAGTCTGACTAGATCTCAAGAATATAAGAACAGATCACTTCTCATGTATGTTAGATTATCATCACATCAAGTATACAGTGAAGAAAGTGCTAGACACACATGATTATCAACTCAACACCTCATCTGACATCTATAATGTCTTTCATATGAACCTGCTCTGATCCACAGCCGAGGATCCATTCCCCTCCCAGAGAATCTCCAATTGACAGCCATCCATCATTGTAGAAGAAGATAATGAACTTGAGTGGGAAATTGAAGCAATTCTTGACAATAGAATCAACCACTGCTGCTGCAAATATCTTGTCAAATGAATAGAATATGATTGTCCAATCTGAGAATCTGCATTCATCTTGAAGGACACCATCATCCTCAACATCTACAAGTCCTCACTCACTCTGATAGAGAGGGATAATGTGACAGATTAGCATCTGTTAGTAATCAACTTATACAATCAACTCCTCTTCTGCATCTGTTTGTTTCTGATTGCTGTGATCTTGTGTAATTCTTGATGTTCTTCTGCTCTGTGCTCTGCACTTGTGTAGTTTCTAACAATTCTTCTGTGTAGCTTTTAATGTTCTTCTGCTCTGTGCTCTGCACTCATATAGTCTCTAACAATTCTTCTGCATAGCTTCTAATGTTCTTCTGCTCTGTGTTTCATGCTTATATAGTCTCTAATGATTCTTCTGTGTAGCTCTCAATGATTCCCCCACCTCATGCTCTGCACTTGTGTAGTCTCTAACAATTCTTACACATATCTCTTAATGTTCTTCTGCTCTGTGCTTCACTGTGAAGTGGCTTCTGATATTCTTCTGCTTCAAACTTTCCTCTATAAGAACCCTCTTCATACAACCCTTTCTTCTGATTTCTTTTCTCTTTCTTTTCTTAATCAATTCGTAATCTGTAATTAGAATAGTACCAAATCGTTAATCGAAGTACGCCCGTTACAGTATCATTGTATGAGAGACATGAAGAGGCAACACTGTTGACTTTTGATGATATGCTATCACATCTAGAAATGCAAATTAACAATCCACAGAATCAGCATCAATTGATGAATCAAAAGTTTCAAGATACAAAGCAACAAGAATGACAATTGATATGCAATTTCTCTAAATATTTTGAAAACTGAGAATACTACTTATCTTCATATAGCAAAGAACAAAGAATGGATAACTTGTGTAGTAAAATGTTGAAGATATTATGCACAGAACTCAACTGTTGAAATCAAGAGCCTCAGAACTACAAAGAGTTGCTTTGAACTCTACAGACTCTTAAGAAAAATATATCAGAGCAATAATATACTATTTACAAAGAAAGATCTGCAATATTCATAGAGAATCAGCATTGTTCTGATAAATCTAGCAACTGTTGAAACAAAAGAAAATGAGAGAAACAAACAGATTCAACTGAACAAATCAAAAAAAATAAATATAACTGAATAAAGAAGTGTTCTCACTGTCATAAGAAGAGTCATATTGCAAATGATTGTTGAATATTACATCTCAAAAAACACAATCAAGTTCAACAAGCAAAAAATCAACAATTTCAATTGTAGAAGCAGCTGCTGCATTGAGAATATGAACAATTAGACTGCAAGATAAACAATTATTGATGATGAATATATAAATATTGACAGAAATGAAATGATCAATGATGTGAACATTAGTGAATTCTGATATAGATGTGAACTTCATGTCTCACATCTGAGCATCAAAATATTTCTCAAAGACAGAAGATAAATCAAAAGTAGTGAAAGCAGTTGATAATCATAAAATTAAATCATATAAACAACAAAGAGCTGCAATGAAGATTATTGATGACAAACATATTCTTCAAGAAGAATTCCACCATTTCAAAAAAGCTGACATTAGCAGATATGATGTAATTTTGAGCATGTCATGATTGAAAGCTGTGAACTCTGATATTGATTGGATGTAAAGATGCTGAATCTATAGAAAAGCATCAAATATTAATCATATACATCTGAATACTGCTAAAGAATTCACAATACTAATTGATGATGACAATATTATATTCACTGCTTTATCATTGCAAGCTGCAAGTGCAGCAACTGAGTCAAATATCTCAGATGATTATAAAGATTATCTTGATGTATTTCAAGAAGACATATCTGACATAGAACACACACCTCACAATCATGTCATAGATCTCAAATCTGACAAGAAACTTCCATATCAATTAATATATAACTTATCACCTCAAGAACTCTCTGTTCTTCAAGAATATATCAAAAAGACATTAGAGAAGAATTGAATACATTCATTCAAGAGTTCAGCCAGCATGTCAGTGTTATTCACATTAAAGAAAGATGGAACCCTGTGTCTTTGTGTGGATTATTGAGGATTGAATGAAATAACAGTCAAGAATTGATACCCACTGCTTTTAATAAGTGAAATATTTGATAGATTAGCAGATGCCAAAATATATACACAGCTGAATCTTAGAGACACATATCATAGAATTCACATACAAGCAGAGAATGAATGAAAAACAGTATTTCAAATACAATATAAATATTTTGAATATCTAGTCTTATTTTTTGAGCTAATCAATGTCTCTGTGATCTTTCAATCTTATATCAACAAAGCTCTCAGTGATCTTTTAGATATATATTGTGTGGCTTATCTTGACAATATCATAATCTATTCAAACACACTTGATGAACATGTCATCCATGTTAAGAACATGCTGAAATGGTTAAAGTGATGAAGACTATATGTCAAACTTAGTAAGTGTACATTCCACACAACAGAAATTGGATTTTTGAATTTTGTGATTATCACACAGAGCATTATTGTTGAGAAATACTGTGTTGACACAATTCTAGATTGATCAGAACTGCAAACTATAAACAAATTGCAAATATTTCTAGAATTCATCAATTTCTATCATTGATTTATATACAAGTTCTCAATAATAACAGCACTTCTGATCAAATTGTTAAAAGATTACAAAACAAAAAGAGGGAAGAATA
Organism: Histoplasma ohiense; assembly: GCA_017607445.1. Lineage (NCBI taxonomy): Eukaryota > Fungi > Ascomycota > Eurotiomycetes > Onygenales > Ajellomycetaceae > Histoplasma > Histoplasma ohiense. The sequence continues at coordinate 229,420 of JAEVHH010000007.1, read as the reverse complement.
ACACATCCATTCAGTTAGATGAAAACTGCAAACACACAATTTTGCAGTTAAAAGAATGCTTTACAAAAGCATCATTATTGATTCACTTTGATTCACAGTGAAAACTCTGTATAGAAACAGATGGATCTGATGTTGCAATTGCTGCAGTAATATTACAATTAATGAATAATGATCACTGACACTCAATCACATTTTGATCTAGAAAGCTCACAGAAACAGAAAGACATTATCAAATATATGATCTAGAAATATTGCCAATTGTAGAAGCTTTCAGACAATGATGTTACTATTTATATGATAGCAGACATTCAATAACTGTTTTATCTGACCATGTCAATCTTCAATGCTTCATGACAACAAAGCAGCTAAATGAGCATCAGATTCACTGAATGGAAATGCTCTCAGCATTCAATTTTGAAATAGAGCATCATTCTGAGAAAAATAATCCCACAGATGTATCAAGTCATTGCTCAGATTTTGTAAAACACACAGCTCTCTTGACAGAGCTCTCTACTCTGCAAAAGAAACTACATAAAAGGATTTTTAAATCACTAAAAACAAAAGAAAACACAAAGTTAGATCAATGTGTCAAGATGATATGAAAAAATCTGCAAACTAATGAAAATTGTTGAGTGAAAAAACTTATAGTCATCAATGATAACAATCTCTGCAGAATAAAAAACACATCTGTGAATGAGAATGAGATTGCAGATGTTATAAGATTAAATCTAGAGATTCTGATGTCACAGATTCTAATCATCAAGATATTTGAGTTCAAGACAGTCTATTGTGAAGAGATAGCTGAATCTATCATCAAACTCTTACTGCAGATTCAGAATAGAGACACTGACACATCTGAACTTCACAGAAGACTAGAGATGAATAACACTAGTGTAGATAATCATTCAATCTGAGCAGTAGATAAAGATGATCTGCTCAGAAAAGATGAAAAAGTCTACATACTACAAAATAAAACTGTAAGATATGAAATAATGAAAATGAATCACAATGATTCTCAAAGTGGCCATTTTGAATGTGACAAAATCATCAAAGTGATCAAATACAAGTACTTGTGGCATGGTATGAGCAATGAGATTGCAGAATATGTGAGAACTTGCAATGTTTGTCAATGTATCAAAATATCACAGCACAAATCATACAGATTGCTACAATCACATTCAGTGTCAGATAAAAAATGACATACAATTAGCATGAACTTTATTGAAGATCTGTCAGATAATAAAAAGAAAAGTCAAATCTATAATGCTATTGTTGTATTTGTTGATTTATTCATCAAATAAGTCATAATTATGCCCACATCTTCAGAGCTAGATGCAGAAGAACTTGTGAATATTATTGTATGAAGAATTGCAAAGAACTTTGATCTATCTGCAAACATTATTAGCAATCAAAATTCATTAATAAATAGCAAGTTTTGATCAACATTGTGTTATCTACTTCATATTCAATGAAAATTATCAACAGCATTCCACTCACAAATCAATGATCAGACAGAACAATTGAATCAGATAATTGAACATTATCTTCACACATATTGCAGCTATCAGCAAGATAATTGAATAGAATGAATTTCTCTGATACAATGAGTATATAACAACATCTTCCACACATCAATAAAAATGACATCATCTGAAGCAATGAACAGCTGATCAACTGAACTTCATATAGATGTGGAATTCTCAAGCACAGATGTATCAAAATCAGTGATGAAATAAGTGAAACAGATGAAGCAAATAGAGAATAAGATTCAAGAATATCTGAAAGCTGTCAAAGCAGCTGAGAAAAAGTATTATGATCAGCATCATATATCAAAAAGCTTTAAAATAGAGAACTGAGTAATACTGTGTGTAAAAAATATATTCATCTTGCAATTCTCACTCAAACTAGATCATTGATTTTTGAGTCTCTTTCAAATAATTGATATCTGCAGTACACAGATGTACAAACTGAAACTCACACTGTAATATAAAGAAATTCATTCTGTATTTCATGTTTCTCTTCTTGAATCTTATCACATACACGATGGACAAATTCTGCAAGCAGAATCAATAATTATAGATGCACAAGAGAAATGAAAAGTTGAAGCTATATTAGATAAATATCAATATCATAGTCAAACACAATATCTTATCAAATGAAAAGATTGTACAGACACAGATAATTCTTAAGAATCTGAGAAAAACTTAATGAACAGTCAGAAGTATTTGAAACAGTTTAATAAAATCTATCAAAAGTCAGTCAATAAACAAAAATAAAGAAAACAACAATGACTGCTGAATATATTTATTTCACTCAGAGATTAAAAAACAGATCTATCTCAGCTTGATCAGTGTTATTCAAAAAATTGTCACTAAGACAAATCTACTTATTATTCTGAATTTTCTCAACTGATGAAGTACAACATTTCAACAATGACTTGAAAGCTGCAACTGATAATGTAATCATTGAGATCTTATCAATCACTGTTTCAGTCAGAGTCTCAGAAGAATCATCTCATTGAATCTTCTGAATCTTCACAGTAAAGAATTTAATCACTGCAGTCACAGTGTTCTGCAAAACATTAACATTCAAAGCATTCACATCAGCAACAATTAGATTCTCAGCAGTATTGATAACTGTCTGAGTCAATTCAACAGCATTCACTGACATCTAATAGAAAGTTAATATTATATACTGTAAAAACATCTGTTTTGAATAATAACTTATCAGAACACAGATGTGCTTCATCACTGAACAGTGTTTGCATTTTTTGCATCAACTCTCAGTAGACTCACAATGATGATGAGAGAACATTGTCAAATGTCAAATACAATAACAGCAATATACTGCTGTATTTCTTTCTAACACTTCAATAAAATCATTCACTTTCTCATCTTCATCTACATTATCAGTCAACTCAAATAACATATCAAGATCTTGGCTCAGTGAGAATGACACTGATGTAATAACAGAATATGAAAACACACTTTCTGAAACACTGCTATGATCAAATGCCACACTCTGCTGTGACAATAGATTATCAGAGTTTATATAGAATTCTAGAATCCCATCTGTGTTCTTATAGATCTGCACATCAAGTACAAACCTCACAACAGCAATTTAATATATGACAAATCTCTCATCTAAAACTTTATTGAAGAGCAGTATTTCATGAAATTCATCAATCAAAGATTGATTAGTTTCATAAAAGCACTCAGATATCTATAATTTGTTAGTATTCATAACAATCTTAGTTTAAGAAAACTTACAGCAGCACAACTTCTATTTGATATATGACAGATATGACAGTATATTCATTCATTATTCACAAAGCAAGAGTATACTGAGGGGTTCTGCAATCTCTCCAGACAACTCAAGCAAATGCTCTCAATGATAGACAGTATATCACTCTTTATAGACTCTGAATCAGCAACAGAAACAGCTGGTTCTGATATTCTATCATAACTTTAATCAATATCAAGATCTTGTTCAAAGAAGAAGGAGAAGCAAAAGCAATAAGAAAGAAAAACAGATGTTGAAGATTGAAATCAATATTACAATGTTGATCAAAAAGATTGCAACAACACAAAATTCAATCCAAAATGAAAAACACAACCACACAATCAAAACTTCAAATTTCACAATAAAAATCACATAGAGAGATACAGCATACTTTGTTTGATAAATTGATATATTCTTTTTAAATAAAAAATCATTGATGATGATGATGGTGATGATTTTGTTAGAATACAATTTTTGAATGTAAAAGTCAAAGAAAAGAGGTTCAGAAGTTGTGTCTAAATCATGATTGAACTGCAATGACATCAAAGATGAAAAAATATTCTCTCAAAACAGCAACATTTTGAAATTAACTCTGACAATTAATCCAGCTCAATTCTGCAAACTTCATACAATATCAATCATGCAGCACATATTATGAACTTCACACATCACAGTAAGAAGCTCTGAGAACCAGATCTTTGAAGAAGAAAGATAATTGTAATAGATACAACAGAGATATCTATATTAGAAAATAGCTATATGATGATAGAAGAACACAGAACACACCAGAATTAATGAGAAGAGATATAGTATATAGCATTATAGACAGTCATAGCACATGATGATCATCTATATAATGCTCACTGATATTTATAGATATTAGAAGATCAGCAATTAGCTTTGAATAATAGAGATTGCTATCTTCTTAACATTCTACATATGTACTTCACACTACTCTCATAATTATATCTACAATCATCTCTTACAAACTCAAATAACACATCAAGATCTTTACTCAGTGAGAATGACACTGATATAATAGCAGAATATAAAAACATATTTTCTGAAATACTACTATAATTAAATGTCATATTCTGCTGTGATAATAGATTATCAGAGTTTATATAGAATTCTAGAATCTCATCTATATTCTTATAAATCTGCATATTAAGTACAAATCTCACAACAGCAGTTTGATATATGATAAATCTCTCATCTAAAACTTTGTTGAAGAGCAGCATTTCATGAAATTCATCAATTAAAAATTGACTGATTTCATGAAAACATTCAGACATCTGTATTCTGTTAGTACTCACAATAATCTCAGTTTAAGAAAACTTACAGCAGCATAATTTTTATTTGATATATAACAGATGTAACAGTATATCTGTTTATTATTCATAAAGTAAAAGTATACTGAAGAATTCTGCAATCTCTTCAGACAATTCAAGCAAATGCTTTCAATGACAGACAGTATATCACTCTTCAGACTTCAAATCAGTAACAGAAACAGCTGATTCTGACATTCTATCATAACTTTAAATTAGTATCAAGATCTTATTCAAAGAAGAAGAAGAAGTAAAAGCAATAAAAAAGAAAAACAGATATTGAAAATTGAAATCAATATTACAATATTGATTAAAAAAATTACAACAACACAAAACTTAACTCAAAATGAAAAACACAATCACACAATCAAAACTTCAAATTTTACAATAAAAATTGCATAGAAGAATACAGTGTACTTTGTTTGATAAATTGATATATTCTTTTTTAATAAAAAATTATTGATGATGATGTTGATGATGAATTTGTTAAGAGTACAATTTTTGATGTAGAAGTTAAAGAAAAGAGATTCAGAGATTGTATCTAAATTATAATTGAACTGCAATATTATTATTATTATTCTTCTATTATAGATGTATGCAGTCAGTGACTATGATATCTATCTGAAATATTTCAGAATTTTTCAACTTAAGAATAAGCTAATATACAAAGTCAATTTAATACATGCAATAGCAGAATTCCAGCTCAGAATCAAACAACTATTCAAACAATTCAATATAAGAAAGAATATCAAAAGAATGACAACAGATCAGTACATTCAATTTAAAATAAATAAAATAAAAATTATAACAAAACAGCAGCTATTAAAAGAAAAGAAAAAAAAAATCATTCACAAATCAAACTTCTCAAAACAAAATAAAATTAAAATAATCAAAATGAAACAAATTTCAAAATAATAAAATAAAAATAAAAACAAAAACAAAAATTAAAGCAAATATATAGAAATAAAAGAAAAAAGAAAAAAATTGAGTTTATTATCAGATCAAATTATTCAATTGAAATCTTATTGCAATATTTGATTCTTTTAAATATTTCATCAAGAATTCATTTTCAGTTTTTGTATTGAACAAAAGTTTTAAATTTAACTGTCTCAATTCAAACTTCTCTCTCAATCTCAATCTTAACTCTGTATACTTTGTACAAAGTAAAAGAAGATGCTCTGAATTTTTATATAACTGACAATCTGAACATAAATCATCTAAATCATTTCTAATTTTTGTTAAATATGATTTAAAATAATCATGTTCAAGCTTTAGCTGCATTATTGTAGCAAAAAGTTTCTTTTTACATTTTATTGAGCAAGTTTTTCATTTTGACTTAGTTTCTGAACTGCAATAACATCAGAGATGAAAAAACATTCTTTCAAAACAGCAGCACTTCAGAATTAACCTCAACTCTGCAAACTTTATACAACATCAATCATACAGCATACACTATAAACTTTGTATAATTACAATAAGAAGCTCTGAGAATCAGACCTTTGAGAAAAAGAGATAATTATAATAGATACAATGAAAATATCTATATTAGAAAATAGTTATATAATAATAGAAAGATATAGAATATGAAGAATGAGATGTGATGGCAATATTATCTATATAATATTTACTGATATCTGTAGATCTTAGAAGATCAGTGATTAGCTTTGAATAATAGAGAATACTATCTTTTTAATATTCTATATATATACTTCACACTACTTCTATAATTATATTTAAAACTGTTTCTTATATTAAATCATTAATTGAAATATATCTGTTACATTTATCAAGCTTCTTTATGAATGCTATTTGCAGTGTTACAGTTTGTAGACACTTGAATCTCTTTATAGAACACAGTTGATTATATCTCAGACATTTAAATATAACAGTCTATATAACTAATAATAAGAGCATTCAGACTTATAAGAAATCTCTTGTAACAATTAAATACTCAGATCTGTAAACAATACACTCAGATGTAAAAACTAATAACAAAACACTTAAGTTTTAAATACAGAAGAATCAATTTATAATGTAATAGATATATTTCAATTAACAATCTAATACTATTCTAAATACAGATTACAAATTGATTAAGAAAAGAAAAAAGAAAAGAAATCAGAAGAAAAGATTATACAAAAAGAATTTTTATAAAAGAAAATTCAGAGTAAAATAATATCAGAAATTATTTTACAGTAAAGTACAGAATAAAAGAATGTTAAAAGCTATACAGAAGAATTATTAGAAACTATATAAATATAAAATATAGAGTGAAAGAATTATTGAGAGCTATACAGAAGAATTATTAAAGACTATATAAATGTGAAGTATAGAGCAGAAGAATATTAAAAGCTACACAGAAGAATCATTAAAAACTATATAAATGCAGAGCACAGAGTGGAAGATAGACTGGCTGTGTGACTGTGTATGGAATCATAATCAATTTTAGCATTGGTCTCATTCTTGTATATTTTGGTCCTGGTTCCATATATTGTTTTTCAAACCAGTCACTTTACACTGTTTGTATTATAGCTCTGATTTCATTTCACTGTTTATGAGAAATATTTAGATCTCAAATACTGTTCTTATCTTGATTTCTGAGTCACAGTTCTGTTTGATCCCATTTTACAAAACAGAATCAAATGAAATCATGACTTACTCATAATTACATAATACATATACCTTTATGCTGAATGGTAGCTAATTATGATGTGAGTGTTATCAAATATCATTATCTTTTTGATGTCACAACAGAAATATCATTATATGTCTGTAGACATTTTGAAAATTAAAAAACAAAAACAAAAACAACAACTGAGAATATTATAAAAAAAAAAAAAACAAAAATCTTCAGCAAAAAAAAAAATAATGAAAAAAAAAAAATAAAAATAAAACAAAACTCATTTTTTCAATCTATAATCATCAAAAAAATTACTATTCAATTCTTCAGCAATCTTCATCATCAATCTAATATCTCTCACAGTGAGAGTCATTTGCTCACAATGAATCATGATCTTAAAGCCATCTATAAAATAATTAGTGAGATATTGTTACATCTGTTTTCACATGATATCATACATTCAAAAAGTGTGATCAATATTGTCTTCACAGCAATTTGAAGAGCATTGAGAACAGAATGCTGAAAGTAATACTTTCTCTCATCAATCTTTCAGACAAGATATATAAACACAGTCTTGAGAAAAATGAGATTCTCAGATTTCTGATAATAACAGATCTCACAGATAGCTTCTACTTTCATATCAGTATCTAGTGTTATTAAAAAGCATTACTTTGAATTTCATACTCTGCTTATTCACTTTTTTCATACAAGAGTGGGGGTTGCACATCTTTCACACAGCACAGCAAGCATTGAAATGCCACTTGTGATGATGAACTCAGATCATTTCTCACTCCACCACTCACTGCTCATATACTGTCTTACAGAAAGCAGCAGTTGTTGGTATTGTTCTCTGATGAGAGATACTCTTATCACAGATTATTTTTTTTGTTGAGAGAGGGAAGAGAAATCAGAAAATGAGAGAAGAGAAATCAGAAAGTGAGAGAAGATGAACACAGAGAATAGATGTGTAGATTTCAGAGGAGAAAGAACAGAGACTTGTGGCAATGAATTTGCTAGATAGAATCAATTAATCAATCAGTATTCATTTGCAGAAAACATTGAGATATTTATATTGCTTTTAATAGTTAACATACTGCTGCAGAATTATGATGGGTTAGAGAGAGAAGAGAGAAAGAACAAAGAAAAAGAAAAACATATATGAATGTTAAACTGAGAGATTGTATATACAAATAATCTCTATAGCAACAAAGAAACATCTCATCTGCATTCAGTCATAATATAACTTGCAGAGTGCATGCAGCACACAATATCAACAAGTAGTATAAAAATACAAACAGTGTTGCTATGAGATATATAATTTCTTATAATATATAGAAGTAGATTTTCTTTCTTCTTGAATTTTTTGATATATCTCTATTCTTCCCATCACATTTCTGTGTGGATAGTAACTTATAAAAAGAATATATTATTTTCTCTAGAAATCTTCATTATCATAATTAGAATGTGTTTCTCTCTCTTTCTTCTGCTGAAAATATATCTGTCTTTCTCTTCAAGAAACATTTGGTGGCTCTGTGTATCATCAAGACATACAAGCACTGTCATCATCTTGAAAGAAAAGAGAAAGAATTCTTCAAATATGAAGAGACTGATCACAAGACACATTATATTATCTTGAAAAAACTCTGTAATGAAGTAGATTGATAATGATTTTGAGTAACACTTCTACTGAAATTTGACTAATATTATGAAAGAAATGATGCTGATGATTCAATGTATGAGAAATTGAAGAAGAAAGCAGTGGAGTTGCTCATACAGCAGCACTGAAATCAGAAGCACTTATGAGAATGATTTGAGATCAAGATAAAGAGAAAGAGAACTGAGAAGATGACAGCTGTGAAAAAGCACTGTCAGAAAAAGATTGAAAATGTATTTGTCTGTGAGATAAAGAAGCTTAAGCTGATAGATTGTATTTTGAATATATTTATTGATAATACTTTTTGATAATGATTCTATTGTCTAATTGATTAGCAGACTTCTGAAGAGAATCAGAGCATTGAAACCTTGTTTAGATCTTGTATATACTCAATGATTCAGAACATTGAGAAGACAGCATTGTTTTCTGAGTATGTTAATTTGCTTACTGCAGAGATAGAATCTGAGACAGCAGATTAGAAGATACAGAACTTTGAAGCTCAAGTAAATCTGATGAAAAGAAAGAAGAATTCTCTCTCATCTGAGAAGATAGCTAAGAAGGATTTTGAGATGATTGTTTTCTTGAATGAGAAGAAGAAGAAGAGAGAGAAGAAGAAAGAGAAGAATTGAATTGTGAAGAATAAAGAGAAAGAGAAAGAGAAGAAGAAGAAGAAAAAAAAGAAGAAGAAGAAGAAGAAAGTTGAAGAAGAAGAGAAAATAATCTAAGAAAAAAATTTTTTTTTTATATATTTGTTTTTTAATATTTTTGTTAAATTAATTGTATTATTATCTGTCAGAGATTACAAATTTTTTATTTGATATTTTACATTATGCAATTCTTTGTTGTGAGAATATATTATCATAGTGATATTATACTCATGATATATATATATATATATATATGTATGTATACTGTAAGGTGTGTGTGACTTTACATATAGTATCAGTAAACAATGAAAGGTGATAAATTCATACTGCAGAATTGTGATATATTAGAGATAGATAATATATCTAATGAATCAACTTTTCATATAAATCTTAATAATATCTTTAATATTTTAATTATCATTCTTTTCTATTTTATCATAATTTTGTTGTTGTTTATAAATATATTCTACTAGTGTTCTAATCAATTAGAGTGGGTTAATGAAAAGAGAGTAAAAAAAAACTCAACAAATTTCTTAACTTTATTATTCTCAGAATTCATTCCACATATAATTTCTCATCATTTATATTCATCATGGCAACTTCAGTAATTGCTGAATCAGGGAATTCATCATCTTCTTTAATGAAGATTCAAGATTTTATAGAAATAAGAGTGGATCAAACAATTTATATTGTTTATAAATTCTTGCAAGATGAGCTCTTTCAAATCTGATGAATACACACTTTCTTTTTTCTTGATGATGAAAAACAATACAATCTATGAAAAAGTCAGTATAGACAATGAAAAGATCTATAGAAAAATTTTCAACAAATTGCTGTAAAGATCACTGAAGAGTCATTTCTCTGCTGTAATCATTACAACTTCATATAAAAACATTCATTCTGAAGTGAACATGAATCAGAAGAAATCACACAACATTTGAAATCTGCTGATTGTCTACAGCTTAGAGAAAAACATCAGAATATTCTTCATGAACTGATACTTATATCATCTACTCTCATTAATGATAACAATATTTGGTAATGCTTATGTACTATTTTGCAGGAAAACATATGAAAACAACAATGAATTGATGCTGATCTTTCAATTTCAACTCTTTCATCAGACAACTTTCAAGAACAACTTCTATATTTATGTATATTTTTGAATCTTTCACTGCATACTGTTGAGAACTCAGAATTTCAAACTTTACTTCAAATATTTAATTCATATATTCAAATTCCTCATCAATTCAGTCTCCACTCTTCTCTGAATACATATTACAACAATGATATGCAACAACTTGGACTTCTGTTGAAGAAACAACAGAAGATATCACTGACAGTGAATGCATGAACAAGCATCAACAATCTATTCTTTTTGAATGCAGTTTGTTATTTCATTGATGAGGATTGAAATTATAAAGAGAAATTGATTGACTTTGAACAATTGAAGAGCAGTCATACAGATGAATATATGACTGATATTTTCATGACAATTATTAAAAATGATTACTGAGATATTTTATCAGATCTTCTCACAATCATGACAGACAATGCAGCAAATAACTTGATTATGATGCAGAGTCTGAAACAAAAACTGGTATTGTATAGATGAAATGATAAATGTGAATATATTCTCTGTATTGCACACATTATTCAGCTTGTTGTTTAAGCATTGATTAAAGGTCTGAATATTGAATCTGAAAACACAGAACTGATCAGTTGTTTTGATGAGAATGATGTTGAAATTGTTACTCATATCACATTCTCATCAATTCTTTGCAAGATAATGATATTTGATAATGCTTCAGTGAAAATTGATCAATTTGCTAACTATCTCATTATCTTTTTTAGATTCATCACATTATCAATGCAATCAGTACTTCTCCCAAACAACAACAACAATTCCACAATATTCAAGTTACACACAGCTCAGTTTCTTCTTTTAATATGATACAAAATGTTTGAATACAGTGGAGTTCTATCTATAAGATGACAGTTTAAACACTTTGACTAAAAGATGCTGTAAATCATTGAATTCAGAATTCTGAATAAGAGAAGATTCATGCTCTGAAACTTTCTGATACAGAGTGAGCACAGTTAAAATATATTGTTGAACTGTTGTTTATCTTTTACAAAATAATAAAGACTGTGTTTATTACAGTAACATCAATGATACAAACTTCTTGATGAATATACAACAGTTTATTTACTCATTTGAAAACTCAGATAATTTATATATGAGAAGAGCAATTCTGAAATAGAATTATTTCTGCAGCAATTGAAAGAGCTCAAGATAAACTTGCAGAGTATTATATAAAAATCAATCAATCATTTGCTGATTACTATACTGTTGCTGCTGTACTTGATCCCTCTCATTGAATCAATGCATATACTCTCAGAGATTGGACAGTGGAAGAATGACAAATCTATGTTGATATAGCTCAGACATACTACAACAACAACTATCAACAATATGAATAGAATAATACACAAATTGAAGAGTCAATAGAGCATAATTCTTTGATTAATAACTTTGTTTTTTATAATACTCACTGAGATATTGATATTAATCTGTTATTAATATTTATTGATTAAGAATTTGCACTCATTGATTGCTGCTGAAAATCTGAGTAAACAAAATTCTTACAACACTGAATTTGACTGCTATCTATATGATGATTCTGTTAATATCAAAGAAAAATCTATTTTAGATCTGTGGAGAATGATCAGCAGTCAGTACTCAACAGTGACAATGATGACACACAATATTCTGACAATTTCATTGACAGAAGTTGATATGAAGAGAAAGTTTAACTCAAGTTGAGATATTTGTCACTATTGTCATAATCAATTGCAAAAAGAAACTGTAAAGAAATTGATGATGATTAAATATGAAAAAGAAAAAAAAATTGTTGATAAGAATTCTATTGTGACAGAATTCTCTTTCAATGATATAGTGGAGAAAAAAATTGAGTGTGATTTTATATAGTATTAATGAGCTTGTGAGCATTATCAATAATTGTTATCAATTGTCATGTATTGTGAGTGTTATCAATAATTGTTATCAATTGTCATATATTATATAATCATCAGAACAGAATCAAACTTGAGCTAAAATCATGATCAATCTCAGATCACATTCTTATTTTTCATAGTCAGTCATTTTGTATGAAATAATAAATTTTGTTGATTTCATAATAGTCATGTTAGATCTAAATCTGATTCTTTTACACTTTATTTCTGAAAATTTTGATCTCTTTACACTCTCATTCTGATTTTGATCCCACTGGAAATCACACCAAGAAATGGACTGGGATCAAACCAAACCAAACCAAACATGAAATTCATGGTCTCATCGGCCAGTCTAGTGGAAGAACATCAAGAGTTGTATGAAATTACAATGACAGAAGTTAATTATGTAAGTTAATTGCTAACAAATGTTAATTCATCACATCTTTCACTCTGTATTTTATATTTATATAGTTTTTAATGATTCTTCTGTATAGCTTTTAATATTCTTCTGCTGTATACTCTGTATTTATATAGTTTTTAATAATTCTTCTATATAGTTTATAATATTCTTCTGCTCTGTATTTTATTGTGAAACAGCTTCTAATATTCTTCTATTTCAATTTTTTTTTTATAAAAACTCTTTTTATACAATTTTTTCTTCTGATCTCTTTTCTTTTTCTTTTCTTAATCAATTCATAGTCTGTATTTAAAATAGTACTAAATTGTTAATTGAAGTATGCTCATTACAGAGATAGATGTTTGTAGAAATTGAGAATTTTCTGACTCTATTTTTTTTTTCTTCTTCTTCTTCTTCTTATTCTTCTTCTCATCATTAGTTGAATTCTTGTCATTATTCAGAACATCTGAAATAGATGATTTGAGTAGATGAAAACACAGAGTAGTTGAAGTCTCTTTATGAGCTTGCAAAACAGTAGAATGATAGATGTTGCAGAGCATATTGACAGATTCAATGATAAAGATGTGTATTTGATGATAAAGATGTGTATTTGAATGAATTGAATGATATTTGAATGATTCTAGAGATACATTGATATTTTGGTTATTTTTGCAGTGTTTTGCTATTATTTTTCAGGGGGTGGCAGAAAATTCTGTTTTCGCAAGCTTTACGTCCGCCACAATAACGCAACACCTCCACTCACACTGTTCGCATCATCCATACTAGCTGAATCGACACAAACAGAAAACAAGAGATGAACCAGCTAGCCACACCCCATATCACCACAAACAGCTTTTTAACATTCACCGGTACGAGTTGTACAGCAGACGAGCCCGAATCTATACTGCTATACTTCATCCCTGGAAATCCAGGTCTGATAGCTTACTATCATACGTTCCTGTCTCTGCTGAGTTCAACTCTCATATCCAGTACCGAGTATAGTGACTATGATGACGGGAGTGCCGAAAACAACAGCAGCACGGCCAGCAGTAGCCGCATGGGCAAAGTCCCCCAATACATCATCCATGGGAAAAGCATGGGAGGTTTCGAGATTGTTGAAAACGGGAAACATGTGAGTTGTTGTAGTCCGCCCCTCACCAATATCAAAGCAAATGGGGGGATGGAAAAACAATCGCAATCGCAACCGCAAGCACACCATCACCCAACAACAAAGACAAACAAGTTATACAGTCTCTCTAAACAAATTGAGCATGTGGAGCGGAACCTAAACAATTTCGTGGATGCGTGGCATGCGAGAAAACGGGCGCAGACGAGGGGAAAGGACCTCAGCGATGATCGAGGACGATGGCGGCACTTTGGGGGTGTCAAGGTGATATTGATCGGACATTCAGTCGGTGCCTATATCGCTATGGAGATTCTCAGACGGCATCGGGAGGGCATCAAGCAGAAGGGAGCATCAGCCGATACAGGGGGGGCGGGCATTGGTGCTAGTATGGACATCGTTGGCGGAATCCTCCTCTTTCCTACCGTAGTTGATATTGCACAGAGTTCGTCCGGGAGGAAGTTGACTGTTCGTTTTTGCTCCCTTTCCATTCAGCCCTGTGCTGAATTTTTGTTGTTCCCTTTCCCCTTCCCGCAACCCTTTAAATACGCTCGGTCTTTGGGCTTACGCCAATTCACCCCCCATGCTTCGCGATATGATATGTTTTCTGATTATCCAATCTTTGCCCTGGTCCCCTCTCTGCTACGAATATTGTACGGGCTTCCTTCTAACGGCTATTCAAATTCGCAGAAACTTCTCTACGTGCCTTACCTGGCGTTCCTTACAAGTCTACTCGTCAAATTCCTGATATTTATACTGCCTGGATCCTGGTTACGTAGTATTGTGGGTAGAGTTATGGGTTCGCCGTCGGAAACCGCAATTGATACAACAGTGGCGTTTTTGAAGAGTGCACGGGGTGTTGAGCAAGCGATGTAAGTAATATACACTGTGTTTCACTCTTTTAAAATATGCTCCCTTCCGTTTGTGACTCTTTCATTTTGCTTCGTGTTTATAGTTCCCTTCTTCCAAAAGTCCATTTCTTTGATTCCATATTTGCGCGTATGGAATAATGTCCATATGTATTGAACTTCTGACTGGTTGCATGATTCTCTATTCGTCTTAATGGCTATTTTGGTGATGTTACATTTTACATCAAAAGTGTGGGACAACAAATACCCACACAAATGTTCGTGGGAAATCAGAGAATTGAAGTAAAAAAATGGTCTTTCCTTACTAATGAATCAACTGCCTCTCACAGACACATGTCCGCAGACGAAATGCGCGACATAACATATGATAAATGGGGTGACGAAATATGGGGTATAGCCTCATCGTCATCTGCATCCTCGCCCATGTCAGCTCCAAGCTCAGAAGAGACGCCACTGAATCTGGTGCTCTACTTTGCGAAGCAGGATCACTGGGTAGCTGATCGGACGAGGGACGAGATCATTCGAGTGAGAGGTGGTGTGGGAAGTAGTTCGGGTAGTAATGGTCCCAGGATGCAGGTGTGCGAGGACGGAGTGGTGCATGGATTCTGTATCCGTGAGTGTTTGATTGTTTTCTTCATCCTTTCGTAATTTATCATCCTCCTGTTTCTTGTAAGAACTTTATGCGTTCGGGGGATGGCCAATAATCATTGTGGCATATGGCTAACTCCTTTCCCGTTCCTCATCCATAGAACATAGTGACATCATGGCAAAGAAGACCGCCGGATGGGTAAGGGATATTATCCAACGACAACAGAACCTGCCAAATGTTCATCATAGACACGTAGGCAGATAGATAGACAGTACACATGCATAGAACCATACTCTTATTAGCTCCCATTCCGACAGAGAGATGACGTTTATGGATGACGGAGACGTAAGCCGGAGGGCGCCTGTCTATATCTCATGCCATTACCTAATGCCATTCCTCCCAATCAAGGCACCAAGACAATTGTAGAATGTACATTGAAACAACCTCCAAATCACTGTGCAGGAGATTGATACGCCTTTCTGAAAAGGGCACCAAGTACATCATTCCCTGTAGTTGTTGGCGGTTGCGGCGGAGCAGCCGGCGGAGTCGGCCAATCCTGGCCTCCCTGCTGCTGCTGTTGCTGCTGTTGCTGATGTTGTTGGTGGAGCTGCTGCTGTGCTAACTGTGACTCTGAATCGACTGTTCGTAATCGGGGACTATGGACCTTGACACTCCACTCATCATCTTGTTTCCTCTGCTGCCCAAACAACTCCTTCAGCGAAATCTGTCGGCCCATGGGTACACCACCCTGATACAACCCCTGGTCTCCATGACCCTGGGCGTCACCCTGGTTCCGCTCCGCGGCAACCCTCTCCAGTGCAAATCTCCTACTCTCCCCACCATGTACGGCACACTCCTTAATAATCTGCGCATTCAAAGCCCTAGTCTCCGCCGTAGAGCTGGGTGGGGGCTCCGAGAAGATCCACAGCCCATAAATAACTGACTGGTGGCCGTCTGCCGCCTTGATCGTAGTGGCGCCAGGCTCCGTACCCGTTGACGCGACTTTCAAAATGACATATTCATCCGTAATTTCCACATCATCGCCGTCCGCAAGATTGGCTTCGAAATTCTGCATGCCGCGCCGGTTCAGGACCAGCACGCTATAGCGCTCCTCGCCCAGCTCGCCCTGGGTCAGCTGGCAGACGAACATGGTGCCTTCAATGCCGCTCTTCTCCCACAGCTGCGTTGTAGCGCTGAAATTGTAGACTACGGCGTACGGGGCTAGGGAAAGGATGGAGAGGATGTCTGGATAGTGGCGCCGGAGGACGGCCAAGTTCAGCTCTTCGTTCGTGCGCGTTGAGGGTTTCGGCTGTGAAGAGTCAGTGGCCATAGACGTGGAGCCATTAGCAGCAATCTGGGTGTCTGAGATGTAGTTATTTTGGATATCCGATTCGTAGTCGGAGGGCTGGGCGAGGTTTGAGGGATTGCGGTTGTGGGAAGATCGGTGGGAAGGTTGTTGAGGATTGCTGTTGGACACGTTATTGCGTCGGCTTTGACCGCGTCTGAGAGTCATGGCTGTGGCTGCTCTGTTATGATACTGTATAACAGATATATTGCTGTTGGGGGAAGGGAAAGCGACGGTGGAGAGCGTTCACGTTGGGGTGTTGAGGCTGGTGACAACTTTCGGGCGGGCCAAAAGCTCGGCGCCGTCAATGACGTGTGCATGAACAATCAACAATCCTTACACATATACCAATCCTTCATTACCCTTCGTTTTTCCTGCAGCGAAATGTGATTCCAATTGATATTCCCTGAATTCATTTGTTCCTCCCGGGTCTTCATCTCAATAGCAGGACGAAAGTTTATTTAGCCACCAACTTGGCACGGCAGCCTAAGAAGCATCCAGCTGACCAGTTGGCACAAGGACACAAGGGCTGGTGGACATATATATTTGTCTCGACCTGCTCGATGTACCAACGTTCTTTATTTCTGCCACCATGAGGAGGAGATAAACGAGGCTGGGGCGTTGAAATATCTAGTCATCCTCAAACCGTTATCCACCGCCCGCAAACCATGGCCAGCGGTGATTCCCGCAACCCCGCTGTCAACTCCGCAGACCTAGAAGGCGCTTTCCCCGACACCCTTGACAACTATGACGGAGATGACTCCCAATACTCTGGTCTCCGGTCTATCTCTCAAGCTCTCAAAGCCAGGAGATCTGAATATATCCGCCCGCATAAACTCCACGTGAAAATTGGGACGTGGAATGTCGCCGCCATACCTGGGACAGAGGATGACTTAACGTACTGGTTCGTTAAACGATCTGGACGATCGTCGAATCCACAGCATAATGTTTCTGGAGGTAGGATGGATAATATACATGCGAGGTTAGGGTATTTGAAGAACGGCCGTAAGCACTCTGGCGAGGCGGGAAGCTGGGTTGACCAGGAATTGGCGGGGGGGTGGTTTTGCGCAGTTGGCAGCCGGTAATCCTTCTTCCTCTGGAACTGAGGCTGCAGGCTCAGATGGCATTGATATTTATGTGCTGGGGCTACAAGAAATTGTGGATGTTTCATCTCCGTCAGAGTCGCTGAAGCCGTTTGTCGACTCCGCGCCGTCCGATCGATGGAAGGAAGCGGTTCAAAATGCGTTACCCCCGGGATACAAATTGGTAGCGTCACAACAACTGGTAGGCCTGCTTTTACTGGTCTTCGCATCTCCATTGGTTGCGCCAACCATATCTTCTGTTAGTTCTGTGGGTGTGGGTACGGGGCTGATGGGGTACATGGGAAATAAAGGCGGAGTAGCTACACGGATAGTTGTGGGAGGAACAACCCGACTCGTCTTTATCAATTGCCACTTAGCAGCTGGCGCAGACAAGGGGAGTTTAGACAGGAGGAACTGGGATGTTTCGCAGATTATTAGCCGCGCTAAATTCGACCCTATAGATGCCGAAGAGGATATCCTTGAGGACTACGGTAACACGATCGGGGATGAGGACTTTGCGTTTTGGTTTGGTGACCTCAATTATCGACTGGACGATATACCTGGAGATGATATACGCCGCCTACTACATTTACATACGGGAAATACATTTGGCGCTATGAGGTCTCCTTGGATTCCTGATGAGAATATGCCACTTTCCCCTTCATCACAAAGCAGCGATGGCGATGGCCATGCTTACTCTGACCAACTGCCAATACACCAGATGTCAAATCCTGGATCTCCTAAGACGCCTATATCCCTGGAGGACAATTGTATCGTGGAACCGCTTCTTGACCCAACATCTCTTGAGACTACCCTTTCCTCTCTACTCCCTCATGACCAACTTCACAGACAACAGCGTACCGGGAAAGCACTTCAAGATGGTTGGAGAGAGGGAGATATTTCATTTCTGCCAACCTACAAATACGACATTGGAACCACAGGCACATTTGACTCGAGTGAAAAACAACGTGGGCCAAGCTGGTGCGATCGAATCCTATTTCGAACACGTCGTGATCGTTTAGAATATAAACGGAAGGTTAAAGAGGCTGAGGAAGCAAAGAAAAGAGACGAGGAAATGAAGGCTCTTGGACTAGGACTGGGAGCGGAAGAAGATAACATTCTTTTTGACTACGATCCTGACTTAGATGGCGCCAACGATTATAACGAGCAAGAAGATGTGGGGGATCCTACAACTCCTTATGATGGTCAGGCGGAACCGAAAGACACGATCCAGATGCTTTATTATACATCACATCAAGAGATCGTGTCATCCGACCATAAGCCGTTGGATGCGGAATTTATTCTCAGTTTTGATGCCGTCGACCCGGAGCTGAAGGCCAAAATCCATCAGGAAGTTGTTCGGGAAATAGACAAAGCAGAAAACGAGGGTCGTCCGGGAGTGACAATTGTTGTAGAAAATCAACTAGAGAATAATATGGGGGACAACGAAACGACTTCCGTTGCGAATGATCCGAATGTTGTCAACTTTGGTGAAGTACGATACGATGTTCCCGTGTCGCGAAACTTGACTATTGCAAATACAAGTGGGGCCCCGGCGACGTTGAATTTTCATTATCGGCCTTCAGGCGAAGGGGGTGAAGGAAGTTCGATTCCTTCCTGGTTTCATATTCGGGTAGATGCATATCCTGATGGTGATGGCCAACATCTAAAAGATTACCAGGAGTACACGCTACAGCCTGGTGAAACGATGAATGTACAGCTAATTCTATGTATATACGACATTAATTATGTCCGAAAGCTAAATAAAGGGAGGGCGAAAATCGAGGACGTATTAGTTTTACAGCTCACTAACGGGAGGGACTACTTCATCCCGGTATACGCTTGCTGGCTTCCGACATGTTTTGGCTTCTCTCTAGATGAGCTTACGCGGATGCCTGAAAATGGGGCTCGTCACCTGGATATCAACGGTCAATCGTTACTTTCAAGCGAAAGTCATGAAGACGAAGGTAGCCGCGTATCTGCCCCTCGCGAACTATTCAGATTGACAGACGCGATAGCTGAGCTTACCGAACGAGCTGTCGCAGAGTGGGGAAAGCTTGGGGATAAAAATTCCGAAACCGATCAACCGCCCTGGGATTCTGAGATAACAGGATGGCCATTCGAAGAGAAAACATGGGCCTTAACAGATAATCACGAACGATATCACCTGCTTTCCTGCGCCCGAGATGCCCTGGACACTAATGCATCTCTTTCATCCGTATTTCCACCTGAGCTCCCATGCCAACATAGAGTCGAACTCCTCTCAGAGACGCTCCTAGCATTTCTCAAATCAATTCATGGCGGCATGATCACAGCTCCACTTTGGCGCGAATTGGAACTGCTAATAATAAGCAACGAAAAGTCCAAATCCCCATCATTATCTTCTGAACAGTCCCAATCACGAATCCTCGAAGTCCTCTCCTCCTCCCCTGCCCACAGCGTCTCTTTCACCTTCCTCACCTTCATGCTAAATTGTATCATCAACAAAATTGCCCCTCCCCCAACTACCGTCGCCCAATCAACAACGGAATCCCCGATCACGCCCCTGGAAAGCCGGTCGATGTCGGAAACCTCCCTGTCCGAGCCTCTCTCATCAACACCAACTTCTCCCACTTCAGTCACCTCAAGTTCTGCAACCGCACCCTCGCTCACATTCTCCCCAACCAGTGGTGTTCTAGCTAGAGCCTTTTCTATCCGCCGAGGGAAAACGTTCAGCCGTGCAATGCCCAGTGGGACCTACACAGACGATTCCTCCACCGCTATTCCCGCGACAGGAACGCAGACGACGACCGCGGCTGCAAGGCGTCAAGCGGTCCACAAGGCGTTTACGAATATATTTGCAGATGCAATCTTCTCTAACGAGATCCCGCGACCGGAGAAGGATAAAGAGAGGCGATTGTGGGAGGAGAGACAGAGGCGGGTATTGGAGCTGTTTTTGGAGTGATCCTAGCTTCCTTGTTTCCCCCCCCCCCTTTTTTTTCCCCCATTCCACTCCCTTTTCTTCTTTTCTTTCCTCTTTTTGGGTGAATGGTGAATTGCGGTGGTTCTTTTAATAATCTCATATACATATTTATATTCTTCATGTGTATATGTACCTCTGTTTCCATGTTCATCCATTTTCTTATCTTAACTTTTAATTCTTGTTCACTTTTATTTATTTATTATTCCCCTCCCCCCCTCATTTTCCCCCGACTTCATCACATAGTCGCTACTGCTCAATGTGCCTTCCTTGGGTGACCCTTCTAGATATATACATCTATCCGTCGCGAGACGGTTCTGACCTGCTTAGAGAATAATACATCCCACAATGCCGCATATACAATGCCGCATATTCCATCTATACATGTCCGCCCCATCATACCCACACGAAATAACCCCCCCCCGATGCAGATGCAGCAGACAGAGATGGACCTTCTGGAGGTAATCTTGACCCAGCACCCTGGTTCGGGTGGTGCGGGCACTTTTCCTATTTAGGTTTAGTTCCCGGCACTTACCACCAACTGGAAAAAGGATAACAAACAATATCAAGAATCTTCTCTGGCAATTTGCAACGAAAAATTATAGAGTCTCAAGTATGGCTGGATATATATGTGTGTGGACTCGACATGGGTATAGAAGGAAAAGGTACTTTTAACATTAACGGGAGCAAAATCCGTGTCTGTTCGGGAAACAGCTTCCAGCCCCTGTCCCCGCGAGTAGGAGTGGTGGGAGCGCTACGGAGGGAGCAAAGAAGGGAGGAGGAAATGGGAAACAACTCAGAGAGAGGGTTGGGGGCTTTTTTTATTTTTTTTTCTCTCTTCCACATGTGTCTTAAATTTTATCTTCTTTATATAGAATACGCGCAGTATTGCGTAGTTTTGAAAATTGTGGTGGGTGATGTTTTAGTGAAAGAATATCTCGGTTCTCAACAGAGGCAGGTAGTGGGTCCGGTTGTGGAACAAATTGCCATTTCCCCTGTTGGCCGCGGATCATTTGTTCATCCACTTTCCTGGAATCCACAGCAGTAAGGACTTGGAGAAAGAATGGAAACAGCAAAATTGGAGAAGGTAGACAAACCCTGGCACCTAGGCGGGGAAAGAGTCGAAATGCTGCTGATTAGAATCAGGGGTGTTGCTGACTGGGGTTAGGACACAGTTAGTTAGTCAGTTATCAATAAAATAGCAAGTCATCATTGTAATCATTCCAGTAGCAAGCGAAGTAACCTAGCGGAGATTGACAAGGCCCAAATTTTGGAGACAATCAGGATGAGAGAAATTGAAGAAAACAGGTCCGACACCCATACCCATACCCACACACACCCCCCCATACACCACAAAAATTATTCGACTTGGATATTTCCCCCATGGTTAAACTCCACCGACCTGCCCTCCCTTCCCACCTGCCCGAGTACCTGCGCGCCCATCGCACGAACAAAGGATGGAATGAGTAGGGTCCAAGGCTATCGAGACTGGTAAGGGGGAAAACCAACATGAAATAGGAAATTATGAAAAAAAAACTAGGAATAGGGATTACAAAGGTAGATACAAAACAAAATCAAAAAAGAAAAAAATAGGATAAAAAAAGCAGAAAAAGAATAATTCCAATCCAATCCAGAATTCCAGCACAAAAATGAAAATCCAAAAAAAATAAAAAATAAAACCTCGATGCTCCGCCCATTCCTGTCCATCCGTCCAACAATCGAACAAATCAACAATAAAAATGGGGCACAGGTGCAAGATCAAATCAAATCGCAAGAAATGCACATACCACCCGAAAATCAGAAACCTAACTGAACCCTTCACATGCCCCCGTTCTTTTTTTCAGAAGGAAGAAATGAAAAGTAGAAAAAAAAAGAGATAAGAACATGTCCCCAGAAAAGAAGCTTCCCAAGCCCAAATTCGACCCAAGACATAAGAAATCGAAAATCAACTCAGCCAAGGAAAACTATTACAAAAGGAAAAGTTATCGCCATCCATGATTTTCCTCCTTTTTTTCTTTCGCCCCTACCACAGAACCCCGTAACATCGGGGGGGAAGAAATACGACATGAGGGGACAGGGAAAAACGATTTTGTTCCAAGCGTATCCCCAACGCCGGCAACACCACCCACCCCCCCCGCGAAATACAAGCAACAATCCACTGTTTCATTCCCGAATCGCGAGCCAACCCACCCCATAAGCAAAAGCAGAAACAGAAGTAAAACAAAACAAGAGGAGGAAATGAAGTTGAAACGCCGCTGGGCCTGCAAAGCGCAAAGAAAAAAAAAAAAAAAAAAGGAAATGTCGTGGACGGCGTGCGTGATTATCTTGTCTTTCCTTTCCTTTCCTTTCCTTTTCTTTTTTTTTTTTTTTTTTTTTGGGAAGGTGTACTTTCTCCCCCTTGATGAATGCATAGTTTCCCCCTTTTATCTAGCCCCAGACAGACGCCTGGACACCCAACGAATTCTTCGATCGCCAAACGCCGCTTCCATTGCCCCAGCCCAGACCGACATGGCCAGATGATTCATTCACTCCCGAGCCAGAGGCCGGGGCAATTGTTGAGGTTGAAGGGTTGGATGCAGAGGAAGTAGACCGCTCGTTCCCACTTCCGTTCCCGTTCCCATTGCCGCTCGTGTTTGTATTGTGGCTCGCTGCCTCATTGGGAGAGAAGCCATAGCCCAAGGGAGAGGGAAGTGGAGTAGTTGAGCGCTTGTTCAGAGCTGCATTAACTGCTTGGCTGCTCGCAGATTGCTGCACGGTAGGGCGAGAGCCGATGGGCCCAACAGATGGGACATTTTGTTTCGAACCAAGCTGGCGAGAAGAGGCGGACTCGTCGCCAGGGGAGGCGGACGCATGCGGCTGCTGCTGCTGGCCGGGGTTGGTGTCAAAAATACCATATGACGTCGGTCTGGAGCTAGGGGACGCATTGCTGTTGGTTGGTGACAGGGATTGAGGAACCGCAGGAGATGGCCTGGCGTTTGCTCCCTGCGTAGGTTGGGGAACATTTTCGGAGTTACCTTGCCCCTGGGTTTGGCCAAGGCCAAAAGGATCTACACCACGAGGGGAAGGGCCTCGTACGCCGGCTGCAGCGGATGTGGCGCTACCAGAGGTTTGGTTTTCCTGGCGAGAGTTGTGATGCTCCTCTCCCATGCCACCATTAGGATAGAAATCAGGACTACCATTGCCATACAAAGCACGGCGTTGGCGTGCAATCCATTCGCGTCGACTTTCTTCGCTCATCGCAGCGGGACTCATGGAACGATCGGATTTGTTTCCAGACATTTCGGAGGAAAGGCCTTTTTCCAAATGGAAATCCACGTTAAGATACAAGTACAAACATTTGAACATATAGAATTTGGCGGAAAGAAGAAAAGAAGAAGTAAGAGGGAATCGTATAGAATGCAAGATAGTAATGATAACACATATTTGGTCCGAAAAAAAAGGGAATCAGGATACGACAAAACAATGAAATCAAGGAATAAAAAGAAAAAACAAATAGCAACGCTCGTCACGTACGATGGATCTGCTGCTGATGGTGATATTTGCGGAGTTCTCCCTCACGCTGTGCTGCCATACGTCGTTTCGCCTGCATCATCTGCTCTACTTCGTTTGGACGGCCCTGGTAACGTTGGGCAGCATAGAAACCTTGTACGTTGGATGCTGAGTGAGGCCGGAGTGATTCGTAGTCTCCGATGGCGCTATGGCGTTGGGGCATTACATTTATCATGCGAGGATCTTTGAAGCAAATTTTAGGATACGAGAACCAAAAGGAGAGGGTCTTTCTTTTCCGGGGGGTGCCGATGAAACATACCATAATCCGGGTAGGGACGGCTCATCATCAGAGGTACAGAGTCCCGACGAGGAATAGCATTAAACAATTTCCCGCTCTTCACAAGGTTGTCGATGGCGCGATCCACCTCTTCTTGCCTATCAGTATGTGGTTGTTGCAAAAAGAAGGCAAAGGGTTTTGCCAAGCTTATGTAATGTTGTCCCAGCTACGTGGAAGAAAAAAAAAAATTTCCATACCGTCAAACTGCGACGAGAAAGCAGCTGCATCGTCACGCTGAGAGGTAGAGCTGGTGCCTATAATCAGGAATTAATTGTGTTAGAAGGTCATCTTCCATCCTATCCATCCTAACACCAGCGTGGATTAGCACTAACCTGACCGCGACGGAGGAGCCGGTTGCTCCCAGGATGTTTGGCGCAGGGGAGCCTGCCAACTTTGGGGTTCGTAATACGCCATATTATGGATCCAGAATGGCTCTCAATATACAATGGCCAACGACTTGCGTAGGCCTATAGGATGGGCCGGTAAAGCGGGATACGTCGAGAAAAAGGAATGTACGTCGGCTCGGGAAGTATCGTCACCTCTTTCTCAGACCTAAGAAATAATAAATAAGGTGGTAAGTATTAAGATTCAAATAGTGATATAAGATTACAAAACATAACAAACGATAGATGGAGGGCATTATGGGATAAGGTAGAATTTGAGTAGACCGAACGATGTAGGTGGTCGAGGGGTGCGAGATGAAGGATAGTAGATGTGTATTTGATTATTGCACCGGGTCTTCCAGGGCACTTCACTTCACTCAAAAACTTCCACGTATTTGGGGTAGCCAGGTAGATTTGCATGAAAAAAGGAAATGCCGCTTGCATTGGATAGTGATGGAGGTGAGTGGTGTGGTAAAGAGAGAAGGCAGCTTGAATAAAAAAGGGAACAATCAAGGGAAATGGCACCCAGGGCCATAGACTCACAGTACATACAAAATGAGTGTGACACGACGATGCAGAATAGGTGTTCCCTTGAGTCGATGATGGGGGAAGTGGAGCCAAGAGCGGATAGGCAGAAATTAACCCCTTGCTGTAACGAGGAAGGGAGGGGGAAAAGGAGAGTGTGCGAGAAAGGGAGGAAAGGAAGAAGGAGAGGCGAAGGGAAGGCAGATGACTCGAGAGTGGTTGAGCACGCTGGGGAGGATGATGATGATAGAACGAGTGAGAGGAGAAGGAGAGGAGCGAGGAGGAGAGGAGAGGTTGAGAAGGAGAGTGAGGAGTGAGGAGTGAGACCTGAACGTGAGGGCAAGAAAAAAAAGGCGACACAAAATAGAGCAGCGCCTGGCAGAAAAGGGAAAGGCGGCTGCGGTAATCGGTCCTTAGCGGCGGCGCTGGTCGGGTTGGCGATGGGCGCCTGCACCATTCTTCCATTATTTCCTGCTGTCAGGTTACAACGCTCTCGTGCGAGGAGTATCAGGGTTCTTCCGCCCTTCAATTCTCATGGATAATTCATTCCGGCTGGGCTGGTGCAGATCGAGGATCGAGCGAACCTCCAAAAGTTTATTGGTGAAACCTAAGCACGCTTTGCTTTCTTTCCTTGGAGCCATAACCTGCCCTAGCAAAGCCCAGCAACAGCAACAAGCTCCTCGCTCCTTGCCCCTCCATGCTAAGCTCTCTCCCTCTGCATGAACCGAAGGGCATCCAACCCCAGACCCCTTAGGCGGGCCCTTCCGTCGACCCGTGAACGCACCGAGTTGCGTTTATAATAACCATTCTAGTCCTCTACCCCATCGCCTGTTTATCCATTCTGGATCCCAATAAAAGGGAATAAGGGGAATAAATGAAGGAATACTACGCCACATTGGGAAAAAAAAGTTAAATGGATTCCTGAAGAATCAAGCTGGAATATCCCACCAACAACACGATCCTGGGCCACTAGGTACGCCATTTACCTTGTCGGAAACTGCTGACGTACAGTATTGTACACGCATTGTCCCGACTAAGTAACTATCAGAGCGTCGTACGCTGCTTGACGTAGAAACAATAATAGTAAGGCCAGGGACTCAGCGGAGTTGGTATGCAGTTTGGCAACCAACTCTATTTCCCTTTCAAAGTTACTTCCTATTCTATCTTGTAGGAATGGAAAAGATGGATTAGAGATTTTTTTGGTTTATTGCCTGGACTCTGATCCTTTTTCTTTTCTTTTCTTTTTATTGCTCTCTTCTTCAGAATTACGTAGAGAGTGGCGTCTGAAATCTTGCTCACTCATGTACAGTACGTTAGGCTATCTTTTTTTCTGCACAAGTCTAGGCTTTTGTCCCTGTTATGTCTTGATGGGCTCTTGGATAATAATGCCCTTCTTGAATCAAAGAGAGAGAGAAGAAGTGAAAAAAGTGAAGAAGAAAAAAGCAGCTGCTGAAAACAGAAAGAGTATCTGTTAATTTTTTTTTATATACCGCATGTATATTGCGTTGACATTCTCTCTCGGAGACGTGTGACAAATACACTTCCAGATTCGCTATATGGATTTTCTATGACCACTGCGGGTAAAACGGATGAATAACAGAACTGAATATTTCTTGAAGGCAAGAAAAGAGAGGCCACTAGAGACCGCTGAATACTATTTTGCATCCAAGGAAATACTCTACTCCTTTCTTAAAATAAAAGCCTCCAGATAAAACATAGAATGAACGAAGGCACAGACCCTTCCTACGTCCTATGCCCCTCAACGTCATTATTCCAATCATCATACATAATTAATAACCCCTTCCCCGTCCGTGGAATGGGCAGTGATGCCCATCCCTCCACTGTGGCCCCATTAAGCAGCTGCTTGGATATCGACAGCCATGTAAAATTCACATGCTCCTCCTGAGACGGTTGTAATTTGTCATTTGATGTACGGGTTAATAGCCTTGCTGTTGTTCTAGAGACGCAACCTGAAGAGGCCCGCATGGCATTTGATGGGCCATCCACGTCTCTGACAAGCGATTAAGGGAGCGACTACATCGGTTTTGACAACGTACTTCCTAGCGGAAAAAGGAGGGGATGAGTGCAAATAATTTTCCTGGACATGTATTTTATTCCTCTTCATTTTTGCTTGCCGTGCAACTGTGGAAGGCAGGTGATGGTGATGGCCTCAGGCGCCGACCCGGGGATGTAACCTAAATACGATGGAGAACAAACCAGGGCTTCCGAATCTCTCCTACTTGTATGTCCTTCTTTCTGGGAGGCACACCCCAGGTCCGGTCTGTTTCGTAGTCGAATCTGTCGGAATAAACAGGGGGTCCCGGTGTCCTTGATTTTCTATATATGACTCTAGACACGCAAGGCTTTAGCACTGAGTTTTGGTGAAGTTCCCATTTCGAAATGCTAGGAGAAGAACGGTCAGAAAAACATAAGAACCGGTCAGGTACCTGATGACAGCTTCGCGGTCTCGCTTTCAAGGTGTTGATGTCCAATTAGAAGAGCGGTAGTGGTGCTGATGGAGGCCAGGGCCACGGCCAACAGTTTGGTAGCTGGAATGGTTTCGGAGAGCCCAAGTGAAATGGGGAGAAGTAAAATGAGGCACAAGGATAAGTGTGAGTTCTAGAGACAGACACATGCAAAGAAAATCTCTTGAAGATGGTCGTTTAATTTGCAGGCTTCATATACTGAATATGGGATCAATTGAGGAGGATACAATTTTTCAGGAGAAACCATTGCCATAGGAGGTTTCTCGTCTCCTCTATATTCGGGACACCAAGCGCCCATTTTCTGATCTGCCATATGTCGTAGGATGGGCTTTCGAAATGTTCGGCTCTCCCGTTCGATTCCCGCTAGGATGGACTCTAGCCTTGCTTGTATAGGTTAATATTTTTGGATTGGAGTCCTTGCAGGAAGGAGAATTAGTCTGTGCTAGCTATTATTACCAACAGGCAAAACCTGGAGACCCTGGAGCAATCAATTTCAGCCCGCGACGAACTGATCCAACCCGTGAAGGTCCATGAAAAATGACATAACTTGGAGCTATATTAGAAGGGTGATAGGCGAGGGCCTCAAGAAGATATTATGTAG
This sequence comes from Histoplasma ohiense, assembly GCA_017607445.1. NCBI lineage: Eukaryota > Fungi > Ascomycota > Eurotiomycetes > Onygenales > Ajellomycetaceae > Histoplasma > Histoplasma ohiense. The sequence goes on along the minus strand of JAEVHH010000007.1, from coordinate 200,689 downwards.
CACCAGTCAGAAATAAGGATGTTTTATTGGGCTCAGTTCCATCAGACGGGATATCGGGATAGTTGCCCTCGTAAAACATACATGGTGTAGACCTTCGATTTCAACATAGCCCTGACAATTTTGGGAAAAATTTGTGTCGTATTCTGTCATCAGCGTTCAGTTCTCGAATCTGACCTGCCATCAAGGGACATTCTGCAGAAGATGCGGCTTTTGGGTTAAAGAGTTATGAAAAAGCCATAAACTTTCTTAAAATAAAATAAAAAAGCCACAGGCGCAATATCTAGATGGAGAATTTGCACATGTTTATTATTGTTAGGCTGAGATCCACCAGATGCTGTACTCAGAAGATGGAGAGATATTCTACTAACGATTTCTAACCTGCAAAGCCATTCCAGAAGAACGGTCCTAGGGCAGGGAAGAAGAATATGTTCTCAGAGTATCTGGTGATAAGGAACCATCGGGAAAGTTCGTAAACGCGGCTCTGAAGGCCAGAAGCGGAAGCCGTTGGGGGGGAACAACGATTAACAGTTGCTGCGCACGTCAACCATCCTGGTACAGTCTGCCAGCGGATATGGAATCGCCAGGCGCACAGGACCGAAGCCCCCCGACCGCCAGCACCAGGATGCTTCAAGTCTGAATCTTTCTTGGTGGCTTGGCTTGCTCTATGAGACGAAAAACTGGGTTGCTGGTGATCTGCATCAAGGCCCCCAGTATTCAAAAGATATATGTCCCCTGAATCTACCCCGTATAGTTAGCTCACATCCAAACAATCTCCCACAATCAAGAGAAAAAAAATACGATAAAGCCAGAGGGAAATGTTAGCTGAGACTAGATTTGGTACTAGGACTCACTCACTGTGGAATGGAAAAGAACGTAGCACATACTGATTTATTCAAAGTTAGTATGCTGAATTAAAAAATTTTAAGATTAAAATCACTATCAGAGGAAGGCCGAGAGCGCCTCCAAAAAATATAATTGAAAGATAGGTTTTTTAATGTGAGAATAAACAGCTGTTTCTTGATTAATCCGTGAATGTGAAATCAAGACTGTTGGAATCCTCTTTTTCATTTGGCGTTGTCATCATCGCCTTCTTGAAAGCTGGAACATACACACGCCGACAGTGGTTGGACTAAGTTACGAACTAGGGATGCTGGCAAAATGAAGTAACTAGATATGGAGTATCCATTTCGATTCAAAGAAAATTTGGAAGATATTGGCAAATAATGATGTGGTGTTTATAGTACTGTTTCGATGTTAGGCCACTGGGCAAAACAGCTCTCCCACTACCGGCGCCATACTGGTAAGTAGAGGGGACAATCAATCCCTTCAACAGTTGAGATGGTTCTCTTGGTCATAATATTGACCTGCTCCTCTCCTAACTTCTAAGCCCGTCAACCTGACTTTCAAGGAATATTCTGCACGTCTCTGTCATATCATCACCTCCATGTTAAGCCATGCTTTCACTCAAGACAGGGCGCAATTTGCATGAGATTCTCAGACGAGAACGCCTGAAATATGAGATGTCTCGTGCCCAGTAGGATGTTCACTTCGAGGAGTTACAGCACATCAAGGCTGTCGTTCAACATGTTTAGTGTCCAATAACGATGGTAAACCCTTACTGCGTCCCTGGCTGTGATGGCACATGCATGCAAGCCAAGAGCATTCATCCTAATCCGCGGGCGAGTCTAGCGCCATGGACGACTTCGTGGCAAGGTTGTGGGAGCTGCCACTGCTCGACTTCCATTTTTGTTTCTCGAGTGAAACCCGCCTTCGGGGGAGAAAGTTGTTGACTTGATATGGAGCAAATTCGAAAGTACTGACGGTGTTGGGGCTAATATCGAGGAAGAGATGTCCGAAAGATGATCGTGGATATCACTGAAAAGAGTGAGAAGCTGGTTTCCCACTGCTTGTCGCAGATATTAACTTAAAAAAAAAACAGTTGGCGATGCTCTATCAAAGCGGAGGTCGATGTTGGAGGTAGAATTGCGCCAGGTAAGTTCGGCTTTCTTCGCAGCCACATATTAACTACGCAGCGGCTTTTCTCCTGCAACTCACTAACTTCGCCGAAAACAGCAGCCCCCCAATTCTGTTCGTATCGCGTCAGTATCGCCTTCGTCTGCCTGTCAACCAATTTTCACTTCCGATCTCGCTAATACAATTAAGTACTATAGTTTTGCCGGTAAACAGAAAGATTGCAACCGATGGGTAAACGAGAACCCAGCTATTATCGCAGGGCTTCCAATTCCTCTTCAGTTTTGGGTCACTTCCACGAAGGATTTAAACGGATGCTCAAATGCCATATACAACCGTCATGATGACGGAACATTTGCAAGTCTCGGTAAGAGCTGTGACCCGAATCAATCCCACTCATCCGCTCGAACCACAAGTTAACTATCGGTAGATACATGGTCTTGTTTCAAGCTTAAAGAAGCTATTAGCAAGAATGCATATGTGTGGCATCAAATGACGATGTTCATCAGATGGAACCCGAAAGAACAAAATACGTTTATCTTTTGTTCAGACCTCTCTGAATCCTTGCAAGAGGCATTGAACCGTCGAATTTCTGGCATCGACCCAAGTGACCCGTATACTTGGCATGCTGTTTTTATAGACGAACTTAGGGAGTGCTACGATGATTGTGTTTGGAAACTCAGATATCTAGTTCGTGAAGCTGAGAAGGTGCCTATTAACATTTTGCTTTTATTTTCTTTTATCTTCATCATTTTCCTTTTTCAACTAATGTCATGCAGTTTCGAGATGTGTATCAACCCATGGGGCCCGATTTCCCAAAACTGCACGATATTGCAAGACATGTGATCCACTCAAATGAGACTCTTGACGTCGCAATAGAGACAATTGACAGCATTCTTCACGAACATGAGCTACTTATCTCACGTGAAGGAAGCACTGGCTCTCACCAAATACAAAAAATAAGTGCAGAGGATGTTACACGACGACTGTACTATCATTCCAGGGAAATTCGTGCTATTAAAGCACGATCCGCATCGCTATATGATCGACTACAGAATGAAATTAACCTGGTTCGAATTTCCTTTGCCGCCCCGTTACGGTGGTGATAATTGCTAACTTCACTTCATCTCGACGCAGGGTTTCAACCTCGTCTCACAAACTGACACAGCCGCAATGAAAATCATATCCGCGGTAGGCTTGGTTTTCCTCCCTGGAACATTCATATCAGTAAGTCCCACCGGTACCTATGTTTGGTTATGTTCAACCGTTTAACATTGAATACCACAGACACTGTTTGGTATGAACTTTTTTAATTTCTCCGTTGATGAAAATACGGGGAAACAAACCTTTGCCATGTCGCATAAATTCTGGATTTACTGGGCAATATCGCTCCCGGTAACCGCAGCAGTGATACTGGCCTGGGTCATTTATGATCGCTCTTACTTGATAACCGAAACTCTCCAACCACTGTGGGTAAAATACATGGAGAAATTTTACTCGTTGTTTAGAAGGAGAAAAGTTAAACAGGTTAATTCAAGTTCGCCGTCGTAACGCAGACGAAATTGAAATTCCGCCTCTCTATGACCTCTGGGTGAGAAATAGGAGCGAGCAATTTGTTCAACGTTGGGCGTCGATCGGCACAAATTGCATCAATGGCATCAATCTGGACAACCGGGAAACGGATTTGCCCCAGATGTACATGTACGATAAGGAATGTCATGATTGGATTTTGAAACCAAAAAGAAGCCTTCGAAGTCGGATAATAATATTATACGAAAACACCATGGCCCGGGACGATCTATAATGAGTATGTGAGATACACGAAAGCGAATATTTCTGTTCGGTTTTCCTTTCTTATGGTTTTCGATGACAGCAGGAGTCCGCTTAATTTTCTGCTTTTTTGAGGATCATATTTTCTAATTTTGATACGTTTTTGGACATCACATCTGTCGTTAGGGTTAACTAAACATTTATCGGTTATCTAATATTCCCTAGGTTTTTTGACGTTTCTAAGCCGTGTATCTCCAGGCTTGGACTCCACAAAGTGGTTATTTTTAAGTCTACCTGAGTGGTTACGCTACTTCATTCGCTCACATTTTGCCTATTCGCTTGATCATAGCGTTCTCCAGTGATGCAATATCACAATATCACAAGACCCCCGATCTTTGAAATGCAAAGCCTTGCTCCCATTCAGAGAGGCTGGGTTGGGTGAACTTCGATGTGTGAATATTCCTAGATCCCTTTCGTTGAACCCGGCTTATATTCACGATCCTTCATCGAGCAGTGAAATGAACCGTTCGTGAATATGGAGTCAGTCCCCTTTAAATACAAATTTCCTCGTTAGCTATCATCCAGCAAGACACGGCTACCTACCCTACTTTTACAAGCATTACTATCCTACGTCGTTGCCCCAATTTTTAACACAGCTATTACTACTTTGGACTCTGATTTGTTGCCAAAACTGGTTTAAGAAATATACTAACTCACTTACGATGGGAACCCTTAATAACCTTATTTATTTTCATTTATATGTAACTGATGAGCAATATTACATGATTATTCATAACCTGAAACGTGACTGACAAGAATCTCTAGGCCTATCAAAAAATAGTCCAAAGCTAAGAAACAATATGAAATGAGATCCAAAATTTCTTGGAAACCACCTAGCAATGCTCCTTGAGTGGATTAAAACATAGAGATCCTTTTCACAAGTTCCTTCTACATATTGTGGATCTCTGCCTGGCCATTTTTATTTTCATGATGTGTCTGTCGACGTGAGGGAAGCCCTTTAGTTCGTCCGCTGGATGCGCATCAGGATGACAAATGCAAAATCTATGCCATACAGGGTACACTAATTGCCGCCTTCAAATTCGATGTGGACAATTTACGACCTTAAAATGACGGCGTTGTCCGTGATATGATTTCTCCTTGCGAGGATACGCTGAATTTATATCTAAATATAGGGAAGCCAAAGCTGCTGTCCCTTTCCAGAGAGATATCACCAAGATCTCCCTTGAAAACGCAGTGGATACTTTGTGGTTGAATGTCCTGAACGTGTACTTTTATCGAAACGGTTTATACCCTAGTTACCAATCTCGGGAGACAGTAGCATTCGGGAGAATATTTGATTACGCACACGAATTATTCTGGGCTTTGCGATCAGAATGCTTGGTGAGATGCGGCCATTGATCAACTGAGGTACTATCTCAAGATTTTTCTTAATTCTCCCAAAAATCGAATAGGAAATCGTCTGGAATTGTGGAATAAAATTGTTAACATGTTTCAATATTTTAGTGTTTAGCAGTTACCTGGCCTATCCCGCTTGCATATATACGACAATATTTATTAAAGAATCGATATATTCCAATATTTTCCGAGGATCTAGCAGGTTCGAATGCCACAGGCTCCGACGGCCTCACTCCTTGGGTTCAAATTATGAGTTATTGAAACTCTCTGGAGACCGTCAAACCGCAAGTTTTAAGCTCAATGTGCGGCGGGAGTCGGTTTACTTGACATCGTTGATCACAAGCGTATCGTCTGGAGTTTCATCGACCGCCCTGTTATCATTTGCTGAAATTTGATATCTGCTTGTCCTGGATTGGACTGGTTTATAATTTTGTTCATTTCGAACAATATCATCCAATCGAAATTTGACAGCCTCCCTATAGGAGCATTCTGTGCTCGGTTGCTCACACGCCTTACACAGCTACTCGTCCTCGAAGATGAAATACCCCCTTCCAGTTCTTTATCCAAATTAAATGTGCGATCGATATCCTGTTGGGGCAGTCAGTATCTTGCAGAGCAACGCAACCATACAAACAGGAGACCAAAGTGGACCAGCCCTTGAAAACCTAAACACGCTCCTTGTGGTCCAGCCGGTGCTCCTCCTGGGAGCATGCGAGATGGCATTGATTTCCAGGGGTTCTGCCGGACTAGTAACCAAACCGATTTTATTCTGCCTATATCTGCAGGGCCCCGGAAAATATAAAGAACTCGAGTCGATGAGGCGTCGTTTCGTAAAAGATATTAATGCCTATTATTTATTCGAACGGAACAAAGTGGATGGGGACCTCCCCAATGCCTCGCGGCGCCGGCGGGCCCGGGTGGCCGCAGGGAGGCCCCCTAAGGGAAAAGATGCTGCTGCTGCTGCCCCTGTCCCCGCTACTGCTCGCGTTGTCGCGCCACCCTCATCCCCCTCCCTCGATATTCTTGCAGTTCTCCAACGAATTGAGGCCGCTCAAGAAAATATAAGCAAGAAGATTGCGAACGTAGCAGAGCATATCAGGGAAATAGCGGATAATATCGCAAGGAATTTACGAACGCTACCTCGAGTCAGTCGATCCGAAATTCCCAGCCTGCCGCGAGGGCGCTCACAAGGACAACATACTGTTACATACACCTACTTTTCCCACTCGTGGTAATCCAGATGTAATCCGCAACCTCGAAAATAGAAATGTATTGGCAAATGTCTAGCTGACAAGTCTCTGCGGTGGTCTGTTCTAACCAACCACGCCGAATCAGGAATCACTGCGCAGTCGCGGAAGGTTCGAGCGACCCCTGTCTGCATCATGTCTGTCAAACTGCGAGAAGGGTAACAGGGCCATATACAGAGTGCCGTGTGATCCCTGAGAGGATGCCCTAGTTGTGAAGAAACATTCCTTGTGCTAGAATTCGGCGTGGTTAGAAGGAAACACAAGATAAAGTTTTATTTTTTCCTACATCGACCATGGAAGATATTCCTCCGCTAACAACATAAAGAACTCGATCAAAGAATTTATCAAATCCTTGTTCAACTAGCCAGAAAATGCTTCTGCCGAAATCAACCATGAAGTTGATGCAATCCTAGAATACAATAAGGCCAGAAACTATGACCATTTGATGCTAGGGGCTAAGCCGAGTTTAAACAAGTCTAGGAGATGAGCAACTACCGGGGCGGAAGCACACAGGTCGGCGTGGACGCCCATTTTCCAACATACGCATCCGCCTTGACCCTTCTAACCGTTATGATTTTACCGGCCCATCACCAAAACCGCACTCCATAATAGTTATCCTAGGTGTGGCGCCTTTTCCAGCCCGCAAAAGGGGCTGGAAATACTCGGTGCCTTTCTCAAGCGAAATAAGATAGATATCCGAATCCCGGAGGGATCGACAATCTAATATCCATTACATATCAAAATACCTATAGAACTCGCCTAATGCATGCGGAAAGTTTGAACTCTTACCCGCCATACTGCACCTCCTCAATTACCACCTGGGGGACAGTGGTAACCGTTCTTCGGGCATCACAATAATGCCCATATGCATGACATGCGTAGAATGACGCTTGCAAGGAGCTTTCCTGGGAGGGATCCCTTTTCCAACATCATCTTCGCTTTATTATTATATCCTTAAAAAGGGGAATCCCCTCTTATTATGCTGTTTGCTAATCATGCCCTTATGAAATAAGGATCAGAGCTTGCATGGTGATGCATTGTTTATATAGGGAAACGCTTTCCCGACCAGCCTTTCCTAAATCCACACCAAATGGCATTAGAAAAGAAAAATCAGAGACTGAAGCTTGATTCTAGCAAGTCCGACATCAGTATGCTCGGTTTCTGTTATTTTCGAGATTCTTGCCAACAAAAGGCCACTCATAAGGTATTGTGGACGAAGCAAACTTCCTGGATCCTATTCCAAAGTAGTTACATTTAACTGATTCGGAAATTTTACTGTGGTCCTCAGATGTTATAACCAATCTTTGTCCTCAATTATTTGGCATTCTGTTTCATTGCGGGTTCTCTGTGAAGTGCGGAGACCGATTGTGCAGAAGTCAAAGGCAAGAGATATCCTAAACGGGTGAAGTTTTAGGTAATTGGGCATGCGCACCATGTCAGTCGCCCAGCTTTATATTCACAAAAATGCTTTCAAGACGTTGTAGCGAAGGATTTCATTTCTACATCCTCTTCCATGACATCGCTAGTGACATCAGTGATCATTTTTAACTATGTATTTCCATTTCCCCAATGGCTACACCCAGAGACGCTAGGCTCTTCGACGTTGAATTCCTTACCATTGCTGTTGAATAATAGGGTAATTCATGATCCTGGAAGATCCGTTTACCTAGCCAAGCATCCTCTCCTGAGAGCATTACAATAGTCCTAGTAAGAACTCGGGCCACGCTTTGCTGTGCGCGACTCGGAAGGTAAATCATATCTTTTCTCGTTGCAAGCAGTTCGCGATGGAGGGCTGAAAAGCGTCTCTGCACCTACAAATTCAAATCCGAAGGCAGTTTTGTCACCAGCTGTGCATTCTGTTTATTTTCATCTCATATCAGCCATGTCTTATTCAACCCTTGTTTTTTCAATAGCCTCAGGGGAACAACGGATCATGTCTTAAAAATAACTCTTTACATCTGCTGAGATTGTGTGGTAAAATTAACATCCCAACACAATCAATTCTATTCCAACATCTTGAAGCATATAATTCTTCGATCTTTTCTACAAGAGCACCAGGACCCTGGGGCTTGGTAAGCCGACTACTTCCTGGCCCGCGGAGTAAAAGCAACAGTTCCTTGCAAGCATTCTCAAGAACTTGATGTCCCGTCCATTCGGTATCCTTATTTGAATAACTGGTTAGTTCCCTAGGAACTCTCTGTACTCTGCTGGTCTAGACAACAAGAAAAAGGGTTCATATGTTGAAATAAAACATTTCCGAAAACAAACAACCAAGAAGGAACCTTAAATCGCAGCTATCATATAGGGGTACCTTACATCATTTAATCCTTTATTTTCCGGTCCATGCTTCTCTTTGTTTCTGTTTCCTGTTTCCCCCCATATTTTCTGGAAAAGCTTTTGAACCCGATCTCCTGGTGCTGTGGGGCGTTGTGGCACTGATTTAGCTCGTCCTCATTGTTGCCTTCGACGTAAAAGGCAATGACAGTTTCTCTTCAGGATAATTCTACGTTTTATTTATGCTTTATTCGATTTTAGCTTTAGTATTTTTTTTTTCTTTTTGCGGGAGTAAATACAGTCGTACAACACACCAGAGCAGCCAACAAGGGCTGAATGGCATCTGAAACACATCCTGCTAAACAGGCAGGTCGAGGTTAGGACGCATTGTCATGGCGTTACTAGCGGTCCGTTGAGCGTTTGGAAAACGAGGAAATGGAATGTGTGGAGGAATACTCTGTAGTCTTGGGGCACGCTGCCGGACTTGGGTGATATTTAATGAATGGCTATCGTGTTCTTGCCTCTGTCTTGGAGATAAACGTTCAGCTTGAAGGTTGCATGCCGTATTAGGTTTTTTTGGTCGGGGCTCACAGACCACATCGAGGCAACCACAGCGTTTATGAGAAGGCTGAAAACAGCCAGGATATTCATTGATTAGGGTTTCAATGGCCATAGCTCTAGCTGCCAAATTACTGGTGTCTCTCCGATTTTAAATGGCCTGCGCCAACATTTGAATTCAAGAAATGTATAGCCATTATGATCCAGGGCGCTGGCTAGATCTCTTATTTTTGCTCTATGCAGGGAGGTCAAACGAAGGAATACATGGCTGGCGTACTGTTGAACAATAGGGGCATCAGCAAATAGGGTTTAACATTCGGGAGGCCCATGGCTCGCAGGAGTTTATATGAACGAATGGAGGTGCTAATATATCCCCATCTCAGGAGTGGATAATTAGCCGTCAGTGCTTGACATATATTTTGCGGTCCACGATTTCAATTGGGCCTGAGGATACGGTGAAAGCTTTTGCTGGTGATTGATTGCTCACATGTCACAGCGCCATGTCTGTCAATTGGTCGATGTCTGGCGAGCAAAAGCAAAGAGTAAAAAGGAGATGGCGTGGGGAAGGGGGCGCTAGATATAATTTGACGATGCCCATTGGAAAGCCCATGAGGGCATCAGAATGTGAACAATGCAGTATAAACGCTGCACATTCAGGAAAGAAACAGCATCCAGGAACACAGAAAGGCGAGGAAGCTCGAAGCAGCAAGCAGATTCTTTTTCCGGGACGAAGAAATCAGAATGGAGATTGAGGTCCACTGTGAATTACTGCGTAATGGAGCAGTGGAAAGGGGGAACAACTATAATCATGGTACTGTACCTGTACATGGCATCGAGGAGCTTATCGATAGTTCGTTATACGCAGTTCATGTAGCTAGTATTGAAGGTGATGTGCTGGGCATGCAGGCCATTTTCTAGTTATGGGGCAGCAGCTCGCCATACTCACTTCAAGGGTCGCAAGGTGAACAGTTGGTAGTGAGTTAACTATGTTATTCACATCAAAGTAGCCAGAGCCAGCTCTTTTTGGGGCTTTACAACGTCGAGAGGTGACCATGTGGTACGGTTTTGGCGAAACTTGAAAGCAGATCAATACCGATCAGTACGAAGGTTACTTTGAATTGCGTTGAATTTGTGAGGTAGTGGAGGTATCCTCCTTAACGCAGCCATACCATATCATGTAATACCACACTTTCATACCAGCGGTACCATCGGTGCCAAATTGCAGGCAGGATTGTGCCCGATGGCTCAGAGAAGTTTAGCGGGAACTGGTATCTTTCGGTCTCCTCGTCACACTTTTCACGGCGGCTCGGCGACTGGCTGGCTCTGAAGCCCCTTCCAGAGCGCGACAACCCCATACCAGCAATACCGCTGAATCGCTGATACAAGGCTGTAATAAACATTGATCAATTTGATCAATCAGCCTCCATGCTCCATCTCAACCTCCATCGTCCTCCTTCGAAGCCGCCATTCCATACTCCTTTCCTTCCCTCCGGCCTCCCTTTCACCATCAAACGCCAGTTTTATCCTATATCTCTCCTTTTGCCATCGATCTTCCGCATATTCTTGTTCGTGATCCACACTGCACGTCTCCTATCCCGTCTTGGCTGCCCGATTGACAGCACTTCGAGTCCGTCTGGCTGCCGTACTCTTACGGTAGCGGAGGAACCTCCATTTCACACTCAGGTTCTTGACGGGCAAAAGCCTGTGAATGTTTGCAGCGACAACTAGATATATTGGCAGAAGGGTTTGGTTGTGCTTTCACTACCACTCCATATATCTGACGGGACTCCCCTCCCCGCAAAGCGTCAATTAGGGGCTACGAGTCTACTTTAGCGTCTATTGACTGGGGCATTTATTTGATCTTTTGAATCTAGGACCACGGTCGACACTGGTTGTCAGACTTTCTCGCGACCTGGACGTGTTTAAACAATCTCTCCTCACTATCCCCCACCATCTTCGAAAATTCCCCTTACCCATTCCAACGATATCTATCTATCTGCTCTTCGGAGCCCTTTTTTTTTTTTTTTTTAATCGACCGTGGCGAATTATCTCCTTCGTTTCGAACTCTCCCACGAAACTTCTATCCTCACGATTACTTCTGCGGGCCGCCTGGTGTCTGCAATACTACTTTCTTTCTAAGAGCCAGTGTTGGGACCGATCGCAATCTCCTCTTCGGGTCCCAAATTCCTTGACGTTTGAGGCTCCTTGGTGAAGTACTTGGAGGAGTGAGCAACTTGGTTGATAGCGTTACGACCCCCTTATGAAATCACGTACCCATGGGAATGCCGTATTATCTCAGATCACAGGTGACCTCTCACCGATAGCGCCGAATACGTCCTCCGAAATGGCGTGGGCCATCCCCGCCGACCTTTCGCGAAACATTCCTCCCAGGCCTCCATTTGCTTCGCAACACTCGAGCTCATTACCCTCTACTCCTTATCAACACCCTCGTGGTCTCCAGTTCGTATCGAGATCTCCGTCGCCGAACCGCAGGAGCAGCTCTCCACGATCAACTCACTCAGAATCCACCCACCTACTCCCATCACTACGACGACCCTATGGGGGCTGTAAATACGAAACTGGAATGGCTCATTTCCGCCGGCGGATTCCGTATTCGCTGGGGAGCGAACTCTTACCCAAGGAATTGGGTCCATTGAAGGACCAACTGGATTCCGCTGACGAAAAAAAGCTTAGTGGAGATATGAGAGAACTTTATGATAGGCTTTTGCCGTCAGAGGAGAGTGAATCTCGACGGCTGAAGTTTGTGGACAAGTTAGAGAATTTATTAAACAAGCAATGGCCAGGGAACAACATTCGAGTTCATGTGTTTGGGTCTTCCGGGAACAAACTTTGTTCAAGCGATTCTGATGGTAAGAATTTGCGAGGACGGATATAATTAGTGCAGTCGGCTAATGTTCTACTATCCTAGTTGACATTTGCATTACTACGACCTACAAAGAGCTGGAGAAGGTTTGCATACTGGCTGACTTCCTTGCAAAAAGTATGAACTAGTCCAAAGATGATTTTCCTAGTCGTACTTCAGCTGATTTTCTCTCTAGGTGGCATGGAGCGAGTTGTTTGCGTTTCCCATGCACGAGTTCCGATTGTGAAAATTTGGGACCCCGAATTGCGGTTGGCCTGCGATATGAATGTCAATAATACCCTTGCTCTCGAGAATACCCGAATGATCAGAACATACGTTGAGATCGATGAACGAGTTCGCCAGCTAGCAATGATTGTTAAGTACTGGACTAAGAGACGAATTCTGAATGATGCTGGTCAGTCTTTCTTGGTTTTTAATTCCAGGTATTGATAAACATTGGCTTACTTATTATTTTTTAAGCCCTTGGTGGTACTCTAAGTTCCTATACGTGGATTTGCCTTATAATCAACTTCCTCCAAACAAGAAATCCTCCCATTTTGCCTAGTTTACAAGAAAGACGTGCCAAGCAACTCAAAGAAGCAGATGACCCCGGTTCATCGTTTGATGATGACATGGAAAAGCTGGCTGGGTTCGGGCAGGAGAATAAGTCGTCGTTGGGCGAACTTCTGTTCCAGTTTTTTCGGTACTACGGCCATGAAGTTGACTATGAAACGAAGGTCATGTCAGTACGGATGGGTACTTTGATATCAAAGGAAGGGAAAGGTTGGCATCTGCTCCAGAATAATCGACTTTGCGTTGAGGAGCCGTTTAATACATCGCGGAATCTTGGTAACACCGCAGACGATACCTCATTTCGCGGATTACATATGGAATTACGGCGAGCGTTTACTGCAGTGTCTGAGGGAAAATTAGACGAGTGCTGTGAGCAGTATGAGTATCCTCCGGAGGAAGAACGCAATTGGGAAAGACCGCCACCTCAGCCACGGCCTATACTTGCGCCGACTCCTGCTGTTTCCTCGCGAGGAGGTAGAGGGGGAGGCAGAGGAGGCCGCCATAATAATAACCACTACAATCGGGGACAGAATACTGGACGCCGATCTTCCAGCAGTGCGAACCGACCGAACAACACTCGACATACAAATCCATCATTCGCAGCAGATATTGCACTCCAAGCCCAACAAGCCCAGCAGGCACAGTATCTGCTGCATGATCATCTTTATCAACAAATACAAATTCTGCAGGCTCAAGAACAAGAGTTGCGCATGCAACTTCAAAACCAAGCGCTCATCAGTGGCAGGGCACCTCCCACACTACTTCGACAACCGTATTTGCAATTCCCGTTCCAGCAAGATGCATCTGGTCCAGATGAAAATTCAAGAGCCCGAGCTGGGACTGTAAATCACCCGCCTTTAACCGCTCCCGTCCGACAGCACGTGTTTTACAACCCTTCCTTCATCCCAATACCCATTCCCACTCTCCAGGGAGCCACCACAGACCCGCCATCGCCCTCGACGGCTCCCTCCGCCCCTGATACTCGCCGTAATCATCGACGATCATCTGTTGCTAATGGATCCCCTCGCGGACCACTGCGAGCTCAATCCCAACCAGCACGACCTTTGCAATCTCCTGTGGTACAAAATTTTGGAAACATATACCAACCCGTACCTTTAGGTGACGCTCCCCACACGCCCAACACAAAACTGCCACCAACTTCTCCAAAGCGGGCAGGTGCCGAGGTCGAAAGACCTGTCACCAACGGCATTCCTATGTTTTCAAGATCGTATATGGATGAAAGTCGCGCCTCAGAGTACGTTGGGTACTATTTAGGAGACTCCCCTCAATCTCAGGCAACCCTTCATCTGCCAATGACAACTCCCCACTCTATCGCCACTGGGTTGGCAATCCAAAACAGTGGGTTGTTCTCACATCTCCGGAATCAAGCAGACTACCATCACTCCATGGGAACTTCTATTGAGAAGACCATTCCATCCATGGAACATGCGCATGTACCTGACCATATCAAGCATTCGAAAAATACACCACCCTGTGGCCGACCCAAGTCCCAAAAAGATCGAGGTCCACTCATAGTTGATGGTTCCCTTCCGACCAACGACCGCCAGTACTCTTTGTCCACAGAAAATCTAGATCATTTCGCGCCAATGAGTTTCAGTACTTCTGCATCCGAGGATAGACCATTTGATACTTCTGGAAGTCCATCAGATACCCTCTCTCAAGGATTTCCGGACCATGCCCCTTATGATGAGGAATACGAAAAAGCCTATGGACGGGGTGGACAAGCCACACAACCACAACACCACATTAACGGTTGGGATTCTACCAACACAAAGGGCGTGGCGATAAACGGCCACCTCACCCTATCGGAGCGGCTCCAAAGGTATCAGATATCCGATACTAGTCGCTCATCTGATTGGCATGGAAAGATGAAAACGAACCAGCACAAGGGAGCTAAACAATACGCATACAGAGCAGAAAATGGGCTGCTTGACAAAGATCAACATGGTCCACATGATAACCATGTCCAGTCATCTAACCAACTGTCTGCTCTCTCCCCGGTGAAGGAAACGCGAACCGTCTCGCCCACCACAAAGCGACGAGTAAATGGTGTAGATTCCGATAGATCCAATGGGTCGAGTCATAGGAACAGACAGCGGGGGCGACATGATTCCGTCAACACTCAACATCAATTGGAAAACAGCAAAGACAAACAAACAGAAACCCACCATCGAAAACCCAATGGCGTTCCATCATCCACCAACGGAGCCGGTGGAAACGAACATCATCAACACACTGGATCAGGCTCTGCGGGTTGGCAAACAACAACGAAGAAGAAGAACAAAAGAGGGAACAAAACCCCCGCTGAACCGGTACACAACAGCGTTTCCAATGGTGTCGAGCCTCTCCCAGCTGACGAGTCATTGAGAAAAGGCGGCTGAGGCGGAACGAAATTATCTATGAACTGTGGGCGTTGCATGCTTTCCAGATTATGATATGCGTGGATGCGTTTTAATTATGATTATGATCGCCGGGGGTTGCGTTCAATACCTACAAACTCAACTTCGAATTTTTGTTTCAGTACTTTGCTTCGTTCTTGCGTTTCTCTTGTGTGTACTGCAAATGTTCTGTACAAGTCAGTTTAAAGCAATTGAATACCGACTCCCGTAGACGAGAGTTCATCCAGCCCAGTCACATGTTTGGTGCGGCCTCGCGTCTGACGAAGCACCCCTTTCTTCTCCTTCATCCAGCTCGATAGCACGAGGACTCTACGAAGTGGCTCTTGAACGCACGATGTGGTATCGGCTGTCTCAGATTCCAATGACAGTTATTCGTTCATATTATGACGTACCACTCAATGTGTGGTATTTTTCTGAGCCGGAAAAGAAAACATAGAACGGAGGTCCTGCTGTTGGTCCACCACTCTATCGTGTTAACAGACCAGCATATTACTTGTATCGGTTACTTTGAATGGGGAAGGGTGACACAAAGTGAGCAGAGCTCACGAAGATGACAGCGAGGAGAATGGAAAGAATGATTAGGAATGGAGAACAAATCATTTCTGTGAGAAATTACCACGGTTGTCCCTTCGTCTTTTATTTCTGTTTTTTCTTATTACCTATTTCCTCTTTCTGCAGTCATGAAACGTGCGTGTTTTGTTCAGATCTTTCTTGACATGTTTTCTCGGTTTTCTTTCTTTTTTGCCATTTTTAGTTCTCAGAAGAATCAAAAGAGAGCCAAAGAAATGTTACTCCTTTTTTTGTCTATCCAGATGGTGGAGTTTGTTCTTTTTTTCATCTTTTTTAAAATTTCCTTTTTGAAGCAATCTTTTGATGCTTCCTTTTAAGTGAACTTACTATTGTAATCTGCTTTCTGCTGCTCTTCAAGGTCGGATTCCCCTTTTTGTCACCGTGGTGCCATTTTACTCTTTTAAGTACGAATATTATTCATATCTCATACTGGTGTTCTATTTTGCCTTGACATCATGACTGGATTGTCCAGTTTGTTTTCCTTTTTGAAAGTTTTTTTTTTTTTTTTTTTTTTATTATTTTGTCTTTTTCAAATGGGTTTCGTCCGTTTGCTTGTGCCATTCCTCTCAACTTGGATGCGTCAGGTTTATCATTGATGTCAGCGTCAAAAATTGCTCGTGCACTTGTGTTTTGTGTGGTTTATATATGCCTCTTGTCTCAATCTTTATTCTTCTGTATTTCCATTTGCTATTTTTCTATTCTTTCTTTTTTCCCGCACTGCTTAATTTTTGTCAACACCACCACTTCACACTATCATATCCAGAGAACCGTGGGCGTTTTTTTTTTTTTTGTTTTGTTTTGTTTTTGCTTATTCCTTTCTTCTCTCTTTTCCTTTTTTTTTCTCTCTTGTGCCTTTTATTTATCTTCTTCAGTTGTTTTACCATCGTTCTATTCCTTTCCTCGTTTGCATGAAACTTTCTCCCATTAGCTGAAATAGTTTTAGTTTAAGAAGAGCACAGGATTATATTACAATAAAAATGGCCAAAGTTCAGAAATTCGATTCATGTCAACTTACACCACTGTAGAAAAAATGGTGCAATATAGATATCTCTATATATGCTCTGTGGAACTGTACTTTGTCAAGCACACATATCAAGTAAGGTAAGTTATTACAACACAATTAGAACACACCAGGAATTGGAGCTGGAAGGAGATGAGTCGATAAAAGATTAGGGGTCTTTCGTATCTAGCAAATTCGGATTTGGGGTGGCTGAGTGCAGTACAATACAATCGTGGATGGGAACATGAAGAAAGGGAAACATTAAAAAAAAAGGGGGAAGAAAGAAAGACGACAGCCAAAGAAAAAAAGAGACAGAGATTTTATATTATAATATACATTATGTGAAAGATGCAAGAAATGAAAAGTGCAAGTCATGAAACAAACCTTAATATGAGCAGAGTCACATGAACGGAAAAGGAGAAAAAAAAAAATAATAAAAATCCAGAAAACCCGGAGCCATCCTGAGAAAGAATTCTGTTGGGTGGCGCTACAGAGGAAGAAGACAAGAGAGGATTAGAGGGTGTGATGGCTGGAACATAGAACGGCCACATGCCGAAAAACATCTTAAGATAACAGTATATATGCAAGTGCAGAAAAGATCTGAGGAATCTTGAAGCGCAAGAACATGAAATTTCCAAAGGTAGCAAGCAGGCAATGCGAGACATTTATGTCTTTTCTCTGGGTTGTAATGATAATATTCCTACCTGTATACATACTCGAAATATTAATCCTACGCAACCGATGTGATTATAGCGCTTCCTAATAGGATCATCTAAACATTTTTTGCATGCATCGTACATATCCCCTTCCATTTTATATTTGCTCTTCTCAACTTCGAAGCTCAGCGAATATGTATGGAAATATAACTCGACAAGCTGTCCAGAAGACGATAAAACATTGGACAAATGTTACGGGGAACATATAGCCTGGTTGGCTGTGGATGAACTCCCATATTGAGAGGAAAGCGACGGAGTAGAAATGTCGAAGAAGAACCCATGGCCTTGGGGTGACAGCTGCAAGAAGGCCGATGGGGCCATCTACCTGACCTAACTGGAAGTAGCGGAAGCAGCCTTGTTGGAGCACTTTAAGGTAAGGGTCTATATGAAAGGTAGTTAGGCGGGAAATTAGTAGTTTAAATTAGGGTAGAGAGAGAGAACAGGGTTCAGGGAAGTTGAAAAGGCCGATACAGAAAAACATGGAAGGACACATACCATCTGCAGCATACAAGCTGTATAACGCCTGCGCCAGGATGTTAATGACGCTCGTCAACCCTTTTCGTTCCCAATGGAACTTAGACATTTGTTTCAGGACTTGTTGCTTATTGGAGAAATCAGGGACGTTTTCAGGGCTGAGGAGTGTGCGGAGGAGGACAACGTCACTAAATGCAACAGTCATTCCTCCACCTGTCAATGGGTGTCGCATATTCAGCGAATCGCCCAGAAATACTAGTCCAGGCGTCTTGTTTGTGGTAGGGGGGAGGAAAGAATTGGGCATAGATCGTAGGCCCCCTTTCTCGAGCGCTTTGTCGAAGGAAGGCTGTACGCATTTAGGGAGGGAGGGCAGGACAACCTTCCGCAGATGGCCCTTGACGCCGCCATTCTCAACAGACGCAGAGGGTAGGTTTTCGGGGATATCGACTAATATTCTCGTCTCGTGTGTACCGATCTGATAGAGCAGGACAGGAGGGCCGTCTGGCAATACGACGTGGCCAAAATTCTTCCGCGGAAGCTCTGCGTCTATAAGCTCCAGGCCCCAGAATTTTGACTTCACTCGAGGTGTTGTAGGGAGGTACTGTTTACGGAACTTGGAAGCGTATCCATCCGCAATGAAAGTCAGCGGGGCATAGAAGTAATCCTTCTGCCCATTGGTGGTGCATTGGACTCCCAGAACCTCATTATCCGTTGACGAATGGATGACCGAAACGGCAGTAGTCTCAACAATGGTAACATTAGGCGTCGCCCTCGCTGACTCGCGCAGGCGCATGATGAAGCGACCATGGTGAAAAGAGCGGCCTTTGAACGGCGACCCTTGTTCGTCCATGGGATACCGGATAGGTACCTCGTTCCCATGATATATCACGTCCATGCCATGACACTCAATGGCATCGATATCTTCCAGACAATGCTTCAGCCCCAGCTGATCCAGCGCCCGCACCCCTCCTGGTTGTAATAGTTCACCAACGATGCGGTCTGGTTCCTTCAACCACCTCTCGAGAAGAAGCACACTGCGCCCTTGCTTTCCCAATGTGACAGCTAGAGCACAACCAGCAATTCCAGCGCCCACTATTACAACGTCTGCCTCATGGTCCTCGCACCGCCGTCGTTCGCCTTCATCTGAGTACACTCTTGGGGTCTTGAGAGCGCCATTTCCGTTAGGTAACTGGGGAGGCATGGCCATGCTGTGGGGAATGCGAACGAGGGTACAATTCTGCACGAGTCGAGACGAGAATCAGAAAGGTATATTAACGGTGTATAAGGATGGGCGGCGTAGCAGCAGCATAATTTCTAGAGTTAGATATAGGGGGTGACAGGCCAGTAGAAGTTTTATCTGGGAGAATTGCTTGGGAACAAATTTCCCACTCAAAAAAAGTTGTTAAGGTACATACATGCATGCTGTGATTGGTGGTATGGTCAATAAAATGAGACAGTCATGATTAATCATCGACTTGGCAAATTTAGTAACGCCGCTTCCAAGCATGTGATTGTCCGAATGTTCCTGGCTAGATTTTGCTAGTTCAACCATTGCAGCGATACGGAACGTCGTACGAGACTGGTGATGCCACTGGTGTGCTACTAATTATTACTAAAGATTATATGGTGCTATATCAAAACCAGTGGCTCATTACGGGAACAAAAACTCCGGCCATGTCCATTAGGTACGGTGGACACAAAATTATCTAGGTATGAGTTGACTCGGCCAAAAGAAACAGGATGAGACGAAAAGTGCGAAAATGAAAATGAAAAGCCAGAAAAGTTGAAAGATACACAGGAAAGAATATGCATTTTATTGAATTGAAAAAAAAAAAAAAAAAATATGAAAATATGAAAATGAAAATGACCGTTCTAAACGCCCAGGGTAGTAACTTTACTATATACAGAAACAGGAAAGGACATCTCGATAGATCATACGACACGAAGCCGCGCGGATTCCTCCATAGTTGGCTCCTCGAAGGGATCCTCGGCTCCGTCTGCAAATACGCCACTTTCACTCCAATCCCGTTCCTCGGCCGCATCTGGCGAGAAACATTTCTCCAACTCCGCACGCTCCTTCCAGTTCCTGACAATATAATCCGTGTACCGTAAATCCTCAAATTTGTAGCCTTTAAGCTGTGGACCCTTCTCCAGGCCGTTACCGGAACCAGTGTTCGATTCAGGCGTCCTGGTCTGGCCCTTCAACATTTCTATGGCCTCCGGGAACGAAATAAAGCGATCAGGTCCGAATTTTCTAGCCTTGAATGTGTGACGTAGAATCCGTGCCAATTTCGAGATATGCGCCATCTCCCGATTGAAGCTTTCTCTCGTATAGTTGCTTGGCAGGGGATAGATATTCTTGGATCTTGAAACGATGAAACTGATCTCATCACAAAGATCGCGGTTGACTGCTGATGGGCGTTTGAGCCCCGTAAATATCGCCCACCTAACGCCCTTGACGTTTCCCGAGCGATAAAATGCTCTGGCAATGAATTTTATCGCAACGGGATCGAATGGTGCGAAGGCAGTGTATTTGGATTGGTTGATTGCCCGGAACATATCAAGGACTGCAGCGTTATTGCCGATATCCAGGAGTCGAGCTGCAACGGTAGACGCTGCGTGGTGCTTAACAGGCAGGAGTTTCTGTTGTCGGATGTTGTAGAAATTCAAGACTGCCATCTTTACGACTTCTATCTCACCCATTTCGCTTGCTTGCATTACCGCCTGGAAGAATTGGGAGGTAACAGGTTTGCTCGGGAGCTGCAGTGTCTCGAATTCCTGCAGAATTGTTTTCGCATCCCGTGTATCTCCGTGGAGCAGAATACTGGCAGTCACGGCCAAATCTAGGTGTAGATGTTTCATGACCATACCGGATTTTTTGGCATCTTGGAAGGAAGTTAGGGATAATTCCGGTTTTCCGGCATTTATAAAATACATCATCTGGGTATGTAGCGGTGTAAATTGTCTTATATGTCTTGAAGACTCCGGCATCGACATGGCTCGTCGCCACATAGCTGCAGTTTCTTGTGAATTGGGCTTCTTTTCCGATTCATTGAGCGGGAACGAAGTGGCATCATATCCCAGCACTTGGCGGGATGTGGCTGCGTAGCCATACTTCTGTTCAGTCGCACGGAACATTCTCCATAAACCAGTGGGGCTACATTTTGCAGATAGACGCGCTTCCTGGAGCAGTTCCATGAAGTAAGGTCGTTCCAGTTTGAGCTTCCAACCCTTCTCTTTCACCGTTTGTAAAATTTCCTCTACCATTTCCACAGTCCCTTTCTGTATAATGGCTTTGATGATTTGATCGAAAAGCAGTTTGTCAGGTACCAGCCCATAGGTATTGATTGCATCGAAAACGAACTGGTGAATTGCATTCCCCGAATTTGCAATCCAAAACTCGAGGAAAACACGGTGGAACATCTGCGTGAATCTAAACGGATCTTTTGCTGACAGCCCAAGTTCATGCATCCGCGCCAAGGTGCTTCTTACCCCATCCCAATCGCAGTTCACTGCCTTTCCGTACGCAACGAGTCCTAGCGTTCGCGTTTTGAGCGGGATATTGTAGGTGTCTTGCATAGTCTTAACGAGCATATCAGCCTTGTCGGACATTCCAAACTCGACATATGCGCCCAGCAATGGGTCGAAGAGCTTCTCCGTAGGGGAGATTCGACAAGATGCCAAAGTGTCCAGCAATTTTCGAAATTGCGTTTCCATGAGGACGATACTTCGAGTTCTGCTCCACAGCCCACCAAGATATATTCCGCATGCGCCGCAGTCCGTATCATTTCCGGCGTATTTGAATAACACGGTCTTAGCCTCGGATAATCGGTGTGAACTGATAAGAGACTTAAGTACAACCCTCAACAATACGGGAGTGAGTTCAAACTCTTTAGCATATTTTAGGTATAGAGTCGCTAGCGACTCAAACCTCCCATTTTTCCACATCGCCAACAGCATGATCTCCCATAACGCGGGAGTGAGCTTTTGGTTAGCTTCGAACCAGTAGAAGAGCTTCTGTGCGAGGTGGATCCTGTTTCTATGCAAACTTGTGTACAAAAGATGGACAGCAATGTCATTCCTGGCTTCCTCGTTGGCTTTCGAAGTTGCATTCGCATCACGTAAAAATCTTATGGTAGCTTCATCAAGCATGTGGTGATCCAAAAATCTCTGCACGGCAAGAGAAGGGTCACTCGGCGGTAAATCTTGGTACTTTTCTCGAAATTCTGGCGGGACACTCATGGGATAAGCCAGATCCGTACGCACTTCTTTGCGACTCTTCAATTTAGGTTTATATTTATTTAAGAAAAATGATGGCTGAGGGAGCACTTGAACAATGCCTTGAGGTTGGCTGATCGCTGACGAGCGAACGGGGGGTTTTAAGGCCTCACGTGGAGTTTGACCGGCGGTCTCGAAAGATTCGTTGGCCACACCAATGCTATTATCACTGACTCCCGTCATGTGGGATTCCCGAGGGTCTGCATCATCGGCACGATCCATGCTCGCTTCTGGGCTATTGGCAAGTTGATGCCTCTTGCGCTCGCTTCTCTTCTTAAAGGATGCCAGACCAAGGAACTCGCCAGCTTCCGCAGCCTCCATCATTTGAGCTACAGTCGTAGCTCCAGCGCCAGCATTGTAATTTGGACATGACGTCTGGAGACTTCGCTTGGATTCGACAATGCGTTCGGCAAACCGAACCCGGCGATGGAGGTCGTAGGTAATAGTTCCGACGGCACAGAACCCCCCAATGGCTCCAATGGCTGACCCAGCCAAAGCTAGCTGTCGGAGAACACGTAATGCATTACGAGACGGAACCCCAGTTCGAGCGGATTGGCGGGGGAACATTGTGACGAAGGCTGTTTCAGGGAGGTTCGGGAACCAGGTCTGATTGACAATCCATCAAGCGAAACCCATGGACCAAGGTTTCCTAGGCGGAATAGAAGGCGCAATGGCCGCTTCTACAGTGAGCAATGTGACGAGCGGCGTTCTGGGAAGAGATGGTCCTGATGTAAATGAAAAAGTGCCAGCAATTCCATGGGAGTTTGTCGATGACTTTTTTTCCGGATGGGCTAAGTCGTTGGAGATAGGCTTACTTCTTGGCGATAACACGTGATCTTGTAATTGAGCCGCTGGTACTCCGTATATAAGATGCTTTTTGCTACATACAAGTAGATTCTATAATTTCAAGAGCTGTATTTACAGGTTGCGAATGCCATAATGAAAAAACAACACTGAACGAAATTCAGGCCGCAAAACAATATAAACAGGAAAGGAAATTTGCCACGTCTACTGCCCACCAACACCACCAGGAAAACGCCGGAAATCAAGGGCAAAAGGCTAAACTTACCTGCACCAATATCTTCAAAGGAGCCAACGAACCAAATCAATCCAGAATTTTATACCCTACAAAAGAGTTCCAACTTGAAATTTCCTAGATTTACGGAGTACTGATACCTATTCCAAAGTTATCCTGGGGTTGACTGTTGCAGATAGGTTGAGAGGGAACTGGAAAAAGGACGCCGAATCGGTCACAAGAATTCCACAAAACGATACCATATCCTCAACTAATCTTGCTCTCCTGTCTCCAGGTTGTCATCGTGTGGCTCAAAGTTGTCGTCCATATATACTAGCAATGCAGTCAATAGATTGGATATAAAATGGGATTTGGGGATTGATGCTGCCGTGACATACCATGCGGTTTAATGAAAAAGGATGCCATCGCTATCGAAAATAATGTAGCGACTTGGCACATAAATACAACCTGTGGTAGCGTACCGACGGTTGAGCTGTATATCAAGTTGAAAATTGTCGGCGCCACCACGCGCGCAAGTGCATGAAGCAGACCAAGCGCACCTAGCAGCTGGCCGGTCCTATTAGCGGGGATATGCTTCGTCAACGAGGACGTGAGCGTTGGCGATGCCATTGCACTCATCGACGCAAACGCGCCGGAGAGGAGCAGCAGCCCACCAGTCCGAACAGTGCAGTACCCGAGATATCCGATCAGATCGATCATCGTAGATATTCTGATTATGATTATATCCAGCATATCGGAGCCAGTGTTGACCCGACTCCTTTGGCTAAGCGGGCCACGGACCAGACGAGTTATTGTTGGAAGAGCCACAAGTAGCATAACAACTCGGACAGAGCTGGCTACGGACACAAAGATGCTAGACTCAAAATTGCCCCAGTCGAACATGTACTCGGAATAAATCACGATGATCGACATAGTCCCCATCCCGACGCCGAAGAGAACAGCGTCCATGGATGCAAGGATTATGAGATTAATTCGTAATTCGCGAAGGGAGCGTCCGCCGAGTGAGCTTGTGGAGCTTGGGAACAGGATAGAGAGGGGCTTCAAGAGATTCAACGGATTAAAATCCCCTCGCGACCAGGAAAGAACTTGATGGAACTTGAGAGGGCCTATCCCTTGACTCTTGCGATTAGCCAATTGGCGAGCTTCCGACAGTGACTCCGGCACAGCGAAAAGCATAAATAGGATGAAGAATAGCAGGCAACCTAAGACGGAATAGAATAGGTAAAGGATATTGCCCGTCCACTTGATGAGATATCCAGCAAGCAAGGGACCCAGAGCAATGCCACCAAATAAAACGCCATAGAAATATCCAAATGCTACGTTTCTGTTATGTGGCGGTACGCAATCTGCCGCGTATGACTGAGTAAGAGCTACCGCTGTCGTGAAGGATCCAAACAATCCATCAAACATTGCTGCTAGGAGCAAAATATTGACCGATATCCTACCATCTTGAGCCGCCACCATCGCCATGACAAGTTGGCCGAGAAACATGCCAAATCCCGAGAGGGCAACGATCTTAGTTCTGCCATAGCCATCGGTCAGAGTCCCAAGTCTCGGGCTTGTGATGGCTGCGAGGATACCAGATATTAAGTTCAGTTGCAGTTGAAGTCTCGAGGCTCGGGATTGGATCTCGGGAATCCGACATTGGGGGTTCGTGTTTCCAAAGATGACGGGAGCAAAAGTAAAGGAAGGGTCTTCTGTCGCCCTGTCTGATAGATATTGGCGGCAAATCAATGTCAAGGCGAGATTTATCTGCGGCACGACGACTCCCCCGAATGCAATCGTGAATGGGAAAAGTGGAGGTAGTACCCAGAATATCTACCCGAAATCCAAATGAATATAAAACAATTAATAGATTAGTATAAAACGCAACGGGAGAAGGTGCTGTACCGGGCCGTAAGTATCGGCAACCTCCACTGCTCTTCTGCCACCCAAAGGAACCATGATTGTGGTGGGGGTTTCCAATACTTATGGCCTGGCACTGTATATAAAAATGCCAAAAGGGATATGCTCACAGAAGGGCGTTTCCACCACGGTTTGCGGTCATTTTCCTCCTCCAACAGTGCATCCTGAGTTCCGTCCTGATTGTCTGAATTGCCGCTCTCGACCAATGGCGATGTTGGGATATCATTGTCCACGAGCAGTCTGGTGGTTTCTGTTGGCACAGCAGGGCCAGCGGTCCGTGACCTCGACATAGAGTGGACTGGCTCATCTCCTTCTACTGCAAACGTAGTCTCCGCTTTCATTGGCGTGGAAGGAACCTATTCAGGTCAGAGATAACGGAGTAGGACTGAGGAGGGTCTCGGCGCATCAAGCTCAGTGATGGGTCGAGGATAATAATTCCTTAGCAGGAAAATCCACAGCACCAATCTTCTCACAACAATCCCAGGGGAATATATATAGATATATGTATGTATGTATATGTATGGAGAGCTTGTGGTCGTTTTCCGAGGGATATAGGCTCCGTCAGAGTGCCATGTTTATTGAATGAACTATGAGGAATGCCAGGTCATGATACTTGTAGGAATACCGAGCTGGCAGACTCTCCAAGGAGCCCTGGCCGGAGTTGATTTCTAAGCTTCCTACTTTCCAGCATCAGCTCGGAGGGATTGCTGTCTGCGAGAAGCCCTCCCTCTTGTATCAGGGAGAAGCTCTCGGCAGTGCCCTGGTCCGACTCGGGGCCGTCCCGGCAAAAGAAGGCTTGGGACTCAGACTGTTGGAGGGGAAATTGGGGATTTGGGTGGTTCGAGACCTCTACTACCACAAACTCAGTGGCCTAACTAGTTAACTATTTATTTAACCCAACCAAACCCATGGAGTTGATTCGCTCATCGCCGCAGGATAAATAGTCATATTTGCATTTGTCGGCGGTACCAATTTAACTGCTTCTAACTCCTTTAATGCGCTGATTGTCTGGGGAGAAAGCGGGCAAACTGAATGGACGCTCCAACCGACATAGCTTTGTATCCGATATCGACAAGAGCACTATCTGATTCGAACACGTTCCTTGTCATGTACAGTACTAGGACAAGGATGCTGCGGATATTTACCACCGATGTCCATTGGTGACACCGCATCGAGGGCCAGATGGTCAGGTATAAAGGAGCGGAGGGGGACTATCGAGGACGAGAGAGGGCAAAAGAGGAATGAGAGGTAGACGACAATTCCAACTCCATTCACCTATGCATATATCCATGCAAAGCACCCAGACGTCGTCATTATTTTACTGCCTGTAGCCATGGTACAATCAATCTGCAAGACCACGAAGCAATGGAGCCTCGCCCACCAGAATGGCTTCGACGCGCTCAAATTCACCGAGGAGCCGGTGCGTGAGCTCGAGGATCACCAGGTTTTGGTAAAACGTAAGTTGATCACGTACTCCCTTCGGAATGAAGATGAATGCGGGGAGGGAGGCGTAGTGGAGGCTTGGGCGGGCACGGATGCAAAATATTATAATCCGCTAACATATATAACTCGATCTATCCAAATAGTTCAAGGAGCTGCGTTAAACGTATGCTACTCATCCCATCCGCTCCTAAGACCTCCTTCCCCCTTCTTAACTATCACAATCAGGCCCGCGACCTCATCATTATACACGGCGTCTACCCCATCCCCATTCAACCCAACGTAGTCCCTGGCTCCGATGGCGCCGGCACAGTCCTTGCTGTTGGCAAAAACGTTACCCGCTTCAAGCCAGGCGACAAAGTCACGACCACCATCAACCAACAGCACATCGCAGGGCCGATGACAGTACAAGCGTCACGATCCGGCCTTGGCTGCATCTACCACGGCACTCTACGCACCGTGGGCGCGTTCGACGAGCGAGGGCTGGTCCCCATGCCCGCAGGCCTAAGCTTCACCGAAGCCGCAACACTCGGCTGCGCCGGGGTGACGGCATGGAATGCCCTGTTCGGATTGCCTGGAAAGCAGATCCTGCCAGGCCAGTGGGTGCTGACGCAGGGCACTGGCGGGGTGAGTTTGTTTGCGCTCCAGTTCGCGAAGGCCGTGGGTGCCATGGTGATTGCGACGACGGGGTCGGCGGAGAAGGCGCGCTTACTGGAGAAGTTGGGTGTGGATCACATTATCAACTACCAGGAGACGCCCGGCTGGGGCGCTGCGGCGAAGGCGCTGACGCCTGGTGGACTGGGGGTTGATATTGTTGTCGACGTTGTGGGCGCGGCGACATTGAAGCAGAGCGTCGCGAGCGTGAAGCTTGATGGGATCATTAATCTGATTGGGTTTATGGCCCCGCAGAAGCATGAGGAAGTAGAGCCGATGCCTGGATTGATTGATGCTTTAATGGGTGGGTTTACAGCGCGGGGAGTGTGGACTGGCAGTCTGCTGCAGATGGAGGAGATGTGTAAGGCGATCGAGGCCAATGTCGATAAGCTGCGTCCTGTGTTGGATTCGAAGGTCTTTACTCTTGAGCAGGCTCGGGAGGCATATGAGTATCTGGCGTCTCGGAGGCACTTTGGGAAGGTGGTCATTAATATCTCCTAGAGCGTGGCTCATACCATGATGATTGTATTGGTTTTGGGATGCCACTGTCGGAACGAATTAAATCTGTCCATCTTTCAATCATGAAAATTAAAAGACATGATACACACTTCTGACAGGCCCTTTCTCCGGTTTGGAGTGATTAAATAGTTCGTTTTAAGAAGGATCTCACATGCTCAAACGGTGTTATAGACTTTACTTTCTTTAGCTTAAACATGCGCACGTAGGCAATTTATAGCAACAATTTTAATGCGGAACTTTTCTTTTGAATTCCAAGGCGATAGATTCAGGGTATATTGATATATTGGTATATCAAAATCGTTTTTAAGTTGATACAAGGTGAGATGCCTATTCAGTCGTCCAACACCCAAGAATATAATCACACGCCTAAATACGCATATGTGAAACCGGACGAATAGAAATTACAAAAAGAAAAAAACAACTCCCTTCACTCTAGCTATCGTACAAGAGCCGCCAAGTCAGGTCCGGCAAAAAATTTCTTCTGCTCCAGACACCTTTCACTGGTACAGCCCTGGCACCGTAGCGTCATCTGGCGGGAGCAAGTTTGTCCGCTGCGCAAATGTGCAGCAGCAATGTCCGCAAGCCCCTGGATGAAAACCGTGTTCCCATTCAGGCTCTCAACTCGTTTGACGCCGGGGCTGTTGGCCTCATGAATGACTTCCTGATCTAGTTCGAAAAGGGTTTCGATATGGTCGCTGGTAAAGGCGATGGGAACTAGGAGAAGGTCTGTATGTCCTTTCTCCACGTAGTTTCGAACCGTATCGCTGGTTTGGGCTCCCAGCCAGGCTGAAGGGCCGACTTGGGATTGCCAGCAGAGGCGATAGGGGTTCGAGAAGTTGAGTCGTCGCATGACTGCATGGACGGTGGCAGCGACTTCTGCTGCGTATGGATCTCCTACATACTTAAGTCAATATATGAGTTGATTGGCATTTCACACAGAAGGCATACCTCGATTGACAACGCTCATAGGCAAGCTATGAGCAGAAAATAGGAGAACGACGTCATTTCTCCTTGCTTCAGGGTATGTCGCAAGTTGTTTTTCAATGTTCTGAGCGAATGCCTCTATTAAGCCCGAATGCGTAGGCCATCGGTCAATGACACTCCATTGGATTGCTCCCTCTGTCTCGCCTCGCCCAGTCGCGCGCTTGCCCTCCAATCGGTTACGCCACTTCCATAGTTCATTCAATGAGCTGCCCGTTGTGGAGCAAGAATACTGTGGGTATTGTGAAAACGCCACTGCTCGACCTCCTTTGCCTCCACCAAATCCATCTTGGATCATCTGTGTATAGGTAGTTTCTGTCAATGGGGCCGCGTATCGGAAAGCAATGTACGGTTTGTGCGGTGCAGTTTCTGGGGATATCTTGTCGAGGATCTTGCACATCTCCTTACATTGGTACTCAGACCACTTTCTAATCGGTGAGCCCCCTCCTATAGCAGCATATTGCTTTTGGATTTTGGGTGTCCTACGATGGGAGATGAGGGGTCCTAAGTATGACTGGAGCCGGCCGAGAGGTATTATATCGGGATCTGCCTGGAACACAAAAGCGGTTGTTAGCGAAGATGCAAAATCGGAATCGAAAAACAACAACAACAACAACAACAACAACAACAACAACAACAACAACAACAACATTAATAATAATAATAATACAATGCAAGCGGTTTCTTACAAATAACCTGCTCAAGTAATCGCCAACATCTTGTGTTGTTTGCGGGCCCCCCATGTTCAGGAATACCATGGCTGTCGGGCCCTTTGATCCGATTGAGTCCTGAGTGACAGGCGGAGCTGTTGTTGCCATCCCACGCCATTGCTGTTCGCCATAGCTTGAAAGTGATATCGACGTTGTGGTTCTCCAACAGGTTCTCCCAAACGCCTGCCGGGGGAGCGTAGTCATGGAAGTTCGTAGTGACATTTCTGGAATTGATCTGTTGATATACGGTGACAATCAGTCAGCTAGCACAATGAAAATGGGCGTCGGCAGGGCAACAGGCCAAGTCCTGTAACAGTAAGCACAATGACTTGACCGATGGAATGGCTAGTGGGATTGGATATATGGCTTGAGGGTGTCAGCCAGGAGCATTGAATGCTGACAGTTTGATGTCCAACAGCGATTCCTGACCCGTTTTTGCCGCCAAACTCCGCCTGAGGAGGCTGAATCTCCAGCTTCAGCCAATCACAAGTTGAGGAAAGCTAATGCAGGTCAAATTTAGTCACATGATCTGGCGTCCCTTCGCGTTTCTTGGCGGCTATTTCGCGCTGACATCATATCAGGCAGAAGCGAGGTTGAGGAGCTTGATAGCCGCCCAGATGTTGGCCGTGTCGATAACACCGGCTCTTCTCCTTCTTCTCCTTCCCAGTTTTGTCTGTTTTGCGGCTTCAATCGATCATCGCGGCAGCTTTACACTTGTACTACTGCTCGAACATGGCTGATGAGGCGGCAGCTTGGCAGCAGGATGATGCGTTTGAGGAGGAAGAGGACATTGATGAAACGGTGCGGTAACTATCTATAGTTGATCAATCGCGTTATGTAGGCTCAGTTGCTGTATCCCATGCTAACAGTTCAAGCCAGGGCTATAAATCTGTCAAAGATGCTGTCCTTTTCGCCATTGAGATCAGCGAGTCCATGTTGACTCCGCCTCCTGACACTGGCTCCAAGAGAGCTGATAAAGAATCACCTGCCACTGCTGCCCTGAAGTGCGCATATCACCTCATGCAGCAGCGGATAATTTCAAACCCAAAGGACATGATTGGTATCTTACTATACGGGACTGAAGAATCCAAGTTCTATGACGAAGATGAGGGTGGTCGGGGAAGCCTATCATACCCACACTGCTATCTGTTCTCGGACCTTGACGTGCCAGCAGCAGAGGACGTGAAAAAGCTCAGGGCATTAGTGCATCAGGAGGAAGAGGCAGAACAGATATTAGTCCCGTCAAAAGAACGCGTCTCAATGTCCAATGTGTTGTTTTGTGCAAACCAGATTTTTAGCTCTAAAGCTCCCAATTTCTCCTCCAGACGATTATTCATCGTGACAGATAATGATGACCCTCACTCCAAAGACAAAGCATTGAGGTCCGCAGCAACTGTGCGCGCGAAGGATTTATACGACCTTGGCGTTATTATCGAGCTCTTTCCAATAGCCCGACCAAACAAGGAATTCGACCGGTCAAAATTCTTTGATGTATGTCCATACTTGTTTTCTTCTATTCATGTTAGCCCCGTGACTGATATAAATACCAGGATATTATATACAAAGCATCTCCGACAGATCCAGAAGCCCCAGCCTTTCCCACGGCACAAACCAAAACCTCAACTTCCGGTGGTGATGGTATCTCACTCCTAAAGTCATTGCTCTCTTCGATCAACTCCAAATCTGTACCTCGTAGAGCACTATTTTCAAATGTTCCATTGGAAATAGGGCCTGATTTCAAAGTCTCCGTTACTGGATACCTAATATTCAAACGACAAGAACCTGCGCGTAGATGTTACGTATGGCTAGGGGGCGAGGTGCCACAAATAGCCAAAGGTATCACTACCCAGATGGCGGATGATTCCGCTCGAGAAGTGGAAAAGTGGGAGATTAAGAAGGCATATAAATTTGGCGGGGAGCAAATTTCTTTTACTCAAGAAGAGCAGGCTTCACTCCGAAATTTCGGTGAGCCTACAATCCGCATCATCGGATTCAAACCGCTCTCGACACTTCCAATATGGGCCTCTATGAAACACCCAACGTTTATATATCCGACCGAGGAAGGATATGTTGGTTCCACGCGCGTCTTCTCGGCCCTCTATCAAACACTTTTGAAAAAGGAGAAACTAGCGCTTGTATGGTTCGTCCCTCGTAAGAACGCTGCTCCCGTTATGGCTGCTATGATTCCCGGTCGTCCAAAGCTGGGTGAAGACGGCGAAGAAGTTATCCCGCAAGGAATGTGGATCTTGCCTCTCCCATTTGCGGACGATATTCGACAAAACCCAGAAACAAACCTTATTACAGCCCCAGATTCATTAGTCGATAAAATGCGGACGGTGATTCAGTTACTTCAGTTGCCAAAGGCACAATACGACCCCCAGAAGTATCCGAATCCTTGTACGTTGCTCGCCAGATTGATTGTTCACCCTTATTTTAAGTAGGATTTTTACTACTTTTACTGATCTAACAATTTTCATGCAATTAGCTCTACAATGGCATTACCGCATTTTGCAAGCTCTTGCTCTCGACGAGGATCTCCCAGAACAGCCAGAAGACAAAACAGTACCAAAATATCGTCAAATTGATAAGGTTCGTTCCGTCCCGTCCACGCCCTCATCCTTCCACATATGATTCTCTCTTGAACTAATCGCGAACCCAACTGACTCAATCTTTTGTTTCATAGCGTGCTGGCGAATTCGTAATAGCCTGGGGCGAAGAGTTAGAAAGTCAACATCTGATGATTGAAGCGAAACAACCAGCAACCTCAACCCTCGTCAAGCGCCCAGCAAGCAGGGTGCAAGATCAAGTCAAAGGAGACTCACGCCCTACAAAAAAGACGAAAACTAGCCCTGATACCGCTGGAGTTGGTGATGAAGTAAAACTACACTACGAGAAGGGGACATTGAATAAGGTTAGTTGTATATTACTTATTTCCATACCCTCCCAAGTCTTCTCCGGTTGTATTATGTTGCCCTAGAGCTAACCAGTCCTGCTATGAAAATGGTGTAGTTGACGGCGGCTGTTCTCAAAGAGTTCCTCCAATCTCAGCACCTGTCTACGACGGGTAAAAAGGCCGACTTGATAGAGAGGGTGGAGGAATTTTTGGAGCAGAAGTGATATTTAGATCCTGCTTTCATTTCCCCGTTTCTACCCAGGGGCATTCCAAAATTTTGCTCTCCCCCTGCTCCATCTCCACGAATATCCTTTGCTTCATCCTTCTAAGCTTTCAAGATACCTGATTTCCATTTCTTTCTTCTACATTTTAGTTTTATGAAGATTTTGTCCATTGAAAACGATTGATTGGTGCTATGACGAAAAAAAGAAACGGAGCTTTGAGAAGTTATGGAAGTTGGATAAGTCTTTTATTTGTTTTCCTTTTTAATTTTGCCCTGGCGCAAAATGCAACTGTTAGTTGATGAAACAAATTCATTTCGTTCTATGTAGTTTCATTTCTACCAAAGCTAGCAATGGTACCTAGATTTGGTCCAATATTCGGGTTGCCAAATATTAAAAATACCCCCAGACACAAATTTCCTATGAACGCTATTTATGTTCGGCCTTTAACCACAAAATTCCATTCACGGACTCAAACATGAAAGCTGAGACTCAACAGATAGCAGGCTACAATGGTGTACCCTATCTATGGCTTCTGTCTAACGTTACGCTAATACGCATCCACATCCAATGCGAGCAGTAAATGACAACCCTCGACGCCAGCGCATGAATCAAACTAGACGGCAATTTTCCACAGGCGTCGCGTTATTTCTATATATTTCTCGAGACACATACAGTCTGTGCTCGCTTACTACTACTCGATTCGAGTTTCCAACGACAGATTGTGTGGACCCAGCAACCCCTTCAGTCTGCAAAACATGAGATTTAATTTACTATGACGGGTGATCAACGGGGGGGGGGGATTTACCCCTCTGCTGGCTCTCTCTGGACCCGCGCATACGGGCCTGCGGGGGCACTTTTGAGAGGATGCTGTGAACGAGCGTCGAGGTATTCCATTGATTTCTGTTTTAAAAATTAAACCAGGGGTGGGTGCTCTTAGATCAACATAGGACCAAGATCAACGACCGGATGTGTTGGAGACCACTGTGCCGTACACACGCAGCATGGAGCAGAACCACAGCTCAATAGCTAGCTGTGTCTCATGAATATATATATATATATATATATATCTTTAAAAAAGAATTTGGCAGACAATCTGCTGCGTTTGAGTTTTATTGCTGGAATCCATTCCGGGAACTCAACAATGAATCGATGGTAACTGAATAAGACCTGAGCGCTCTAATATCCCCCCCATTGGCCCTAGCTACGAGACACAACGGAACAGACTTCGCTACATAAAGAAAAAGAGGAAAGAACGAAAAGGAGAGTGGGAAAAAAAAAAAAAAAAAAAAAAAAAAAAGACAATAAACAATGCGCATACCCATACACACTTCTCTAGCATTCTGCTGGGCCCTCACCATAGCCCCTCGCAACGATCCCGCCCCACCAGGCGCTTCGACCTTACAAAGCCCTCCTACGTCTCGCGGCGACTTCTCGAGGCCGCTGGATGCGTTCCGGTCGAAGGTGTTTCAGGGCTTTGCAGCGTATGGGCCGCATTTGTACGTGCTG
Organism: Histoplasma ohiense; assembly: GCA_017607445.1. Classification (NCBI taxonomy): domain Eukaryota; kingdom Fungi; phylum Ascomycota; class Eurotiomycetes; order Onygenales; family Ajellomycetaceae; genus Histoplasma; species Histoplasma ohiense. The sequence continues at coordinate 166,691 of JAEVHH010000007.1, read as the reverse complement.
ACTGGCACGTCGTATGATGCGAGTGGCGGGGTGGTGAATCCTCAGGTCGCGAGCATCGAGATGAATACGGGGAAGATCGTGCAGGGGCCGACATTGACGAAGGCTGGGGCGAGCCTGTCGTTTCGGGAGTCGGGAGGGGATGGCGGTTTATAAAACCAAGGCTGGCGAGGTGAGGCCGTTCTTGGGCTTTGCGACGGGGAAGAGTCGGGGGGCGGACGGAGATCGAGTTTGTTTTATAAGAATGTGTTGGTTAGAGTGTGGATTGAGAAGGGATCTCCGTAACTGATTAATTAATTATTCATTTGGCCCTATAGACATTTCGTCGAGATTTTATTTCCTGGATACCCTTCTTTAAGGCCTCTAGAATTAACCAAGGCAAACTCTATAGTTAGTTAATAGGAGTAAGCAGAATTAGAATCGATCGACTAAGGATGCTAGCTATCGTGTGCTGCGAAGAGAAATGACCTCAACTCACATTCACACAAGAAAATTTTCCCAATTGAAATGAAACAAACCCCATTGATATTGCTATTTGCTCCTGAAGGGGTCAATATAAAATAGTTGCTCGATGTGGTGAATAATCTACCAAGACAAACGAAACCCAGGCCAGCAAGGAAACTAGGGGAACAACTCCTTCCCTGAAAAAAATTAAAACATGCACAACCCAGTCCATTTTCATCGTTAATCAATAGCACCATACCTTTCACTTTATACATGCATGATGGCCAAAAGAAGGACGAAAAAAAAGAGAAGAAGGAAGCAGGAAGAATGAGAAGGAAAAGCATCAATGAAATGAAACATTCAAGTAAAAATCAGCTCTGCGCCAAGGGGTTCCGAACATAAGGGGCGTCGAAACTTTACACCTCACAATGTAAAACAAATAAAAAATAATAATGAAAAGTAAACCAATCCCCGCCCCAAATTATTATACAAAGAAGCAAGTCAATAAACCAGAGAGCCAAACTTAGCGAATGAAAAATGTTGATGGGAAGAAAAACGAACAGGAACACCTTAAGGACTAGGTTGGCCATATGCCTCCATCATAACAAGCCGAGGCAGAAAAAAGAAAGAAAGAAAAAAGAGCATAGAAGAAAAGGACAAGAATTTAAAAATGTTAAAGTTCAAATAGACATGCATCACACTTTTCTTCAAACAAAACTCTAGCTAGTTACTCGTGATATGGAGGCGGTGGGGTGCGCTCACGAGGCGGTGGCGGTTGCGGAAGCGGAAGTTGATTTTGCGGGTACTGCGGTTGTTGATATAGATGGGTATTTTGTGGACGGGGCGGCGGGTGTGGTTGGAGGTGATGTTGAAGCGGTGGTGGATGTTGGTGTTGGTGTTGGGGAGGCGCTGGGTGATGCTGTGCGCCAGGAAGGGGTGGCGGTGGCGGATGTCCGTAAATTACGGGATGATATGGCGGGCTTAATGCCGCATGCCCCATTGGTACATGCATATACTGTGGTGGTGGGGGTGGTGGAGGTGGAGGAGGTGGTGGGTGATGGGCATGAGCAGCATGAGGTGGAGGGGGGGGGGGGGGTGGTCGATGATAGGTTGCCGGAAGATATGACATACCCTGCGGTGGGGGCAGGTGAGGAGGTGCAGATGAGAATGGATCAGGAAGTTCGTTTAGATGTGGGATGGAAGGGTATCGATCGGAGGCGGGTAGGATACGGCGTGGCAGGTTGGGTAGTCCTCGAGAACCCGGTGGCGGTGGAGGAGGAGGTGGGAGAAGAGATCGTGGGTCGGTTGGCGGGATCATCTGGCCAAGTACAGGCTGGGGGAGTATTGTTCGGTGTAATCCGCGGGGATGATGGTCTGTTAACCGTGGTTGATGAAGTGGAGGATGACATGGCTGCGGGAGTGGCTCCTGAGGTACAGCGGGAAGGTTGCGGAATGGTGCCAATTGCGGGCCTGGTAAGGGAGGCTCATACGTGGGCTGTTGTGCTAGCCGCTGACCAATGTCGCCCATGGCGGCATCAGCAAGAGCACTCAGCGCAGTAGGAGGTTCTACTGGCATTGCAGTGGAAGGTTTTCCCACAGCTGTCCGACCTTCTTCCTGCTCGCAAAGTTCGGTTAGAGCCTCCGTGAGCTGCGAAATTTTGTCGCTGACTAGAACTGGCGACCGTGTTGTCTCTTGGGCTATCTCCTTTATTTGAGGGGAAATGTCATTTTCCATCTTGGCTCGTTGTATAAACTCCTCCCAACCATAGGCAGCCCAGTCATAGAGTGCGGAACCCTTCGGGTCTCTGACAAACGAACTGTTGAATCCACGAACAGAGCGACGATGAGAAGTAACGCTTCCCTCCGATCCCGATTCGTCGGTCTGCAATTTCCTCCATCAATATATTATTCTTTTCCATGTTCTGAACTGTCCATATCTGAAGAGTTGGAGACTTACCTCAGTGTGATCCTCGTCCTCTGCTTGGCGACGCTGTTCCACAAAGGCCATATAGCTCCCTTGGGCAGCGAGGAGATGCTCCTTCCTAACATGCCAGGATTTATCCTAGATGAAGTTAGTTTGTTGTAAAGTGAAAGGAAGGAGAGAGGGCAACAAAAATCTTACATGGAAGTTACTATTGACAAGTTCTTTGTTAGCCTCGAGCATGGCATCCGCAGATTTTTTACGCCAATTGTATTCCTTTTCAATTATTTCCAGTCTCTTGCGCATTCTCGCTTTAAGACCATTCATTACTTGGTCGTATTCTGGGACAGCCATGTGTGCATTGGGATCTTTAATGAGTTTAGACTCTGATCGATTTGCAATGACGGTGAGCGCTGTTCGCTGCGCCGCTGCGACTCGGCGAAACACCTTATCCAGTTCCTTTTGTCTGTCACGGAGTTGCTTGATGACTGGGCTGGGCGACAGAGACATCTCGCGATCTATTGGTTGGAGTCTGCCACCACGCCCTCCTCTCCCAGCACCCCGACCCCGACCGCCTCTCCCACGACCACGGGTCCATCCTCTACCTCTTGCCCTTCCTCTAAATCCACCGCGTCCACGACCTCGGCTCGGAAGTGTTGACAACGGGCCGGCAGACAGCTCTCCAGTTTCAGACGGGGTAGCAGCTCGGGAATCCGATATCTCCGTTGGGGTAGATTCGCCTGCCCGTAAAGAAGATTCCAGTTCTGTTAACCGAGCAGGCGAGTCTGCATTGCGGGTCCTAAGTCGCGGCAGCGGCCACGGGCGCCTGGCTTCTGGGGCTATTATTTCCATATCATCACCTCCAATTCTATCATCCTCAACTCTCTCAGATGGTGGGGAATCCAATCCACTGTTGGCAGTTGACATTTCCATGTTGTTTAGAACCTCCGCCGACTCATCACGCTTGCTAGCGGAATTTCGCTTCCTCGTAACCACATGGCTGGCCTGCTTACTCGCAAGTCTAACGTCTGGTTTTGTAGCCGGATTTTTATCCTTCTCCGCATTGACTTCTACAAACTTGCTTTGAGGCTTCGGAACTTCCTCGGGAGAAGTTTCCAGTTCAGTTTTATAGCCCGAACTGCGACGAGGTCGAGAAGAATCTGTCCATGTCGATCTTAATGAAATTGACTGGGAATCGGATTTCCTAGTAACTATACTAGGCGATTTTGACGAGGCATCATCTTCATTGGCCTCCAATTCGTCGGAACCAATATGGATATCAAGAGGCCTATTGAAGTCTGGTTGTTGTATGGCCAAGTCGTCTAGCTCCTCAGGTACGGAGCTCATATGATGAAACTTGGAAAGAATCCTAGCAGATTGACGGGTTGGCCGCGGAGTGCTCGATTCCGAAATGTCATTTTCAGGAGCGATCTCTTCCTTTGCCTTTCGAGCTCTTTTTGCTCGAGGGGTTTGCGGGGGATCCGAGTGAGTTTGACTCGGCAGAGGTTCGTCATGGGTGCTCCCGTTCAAAGATTTTGAACGACCAATACGCGCACGGCCCTTTCCCCTTGCTCGCGATCGCAAGCCGCCACGGCTTGCACCTCGTGAGCGGCTCAAAGATGAAGTAGATGATGATACTGGATGCCCAGCAGTTAACAGGCGGTATTCGCCATTGAGCTCCTGGCAATAATACTCACCCTGAGGAGAATCTGCGCCATATGCACTGCCCGATTCGTAATTTCGGTCCAACTTGCGCTTAAGGCTCGTCATTCTTGTAAAATAGAGAAGGAAGAGAGAGTATCTTCACTACCTTCACTATATCTTTCTCTATTGGTTCGGATGAGGTCAGCTCACGTGATGGGAAAGAGAAGGACGGACACAGAGAGAGAAAGTGAACAACAAACACAAAGAAACAAAACCAGATCGAGAAGGAAGATCGGAAAGTGCAAAGAAGATAGCATCACTCCATCAAGGAATAGTCGCATTCAGCAAGCAGGCTGGCAAGAAGATAAGGGATGTTGGGAGTGTAGATGTGAAACAACCACCGAGGAACAACAATAAAGAAAAAAAGAGGTAAGTAAGCAAGACGACAGGAACTGAAACAACCAAGAGCTAAGAACAGTAATTAGAGTTAGGGGAAATTTGGAGAGACAAAACAGCAACGCAACATATTGTTATTCAAAACAAACACAACTTGGAAAAAATAGCACGGCGAAGTAGTTGGTTGGTACAGCGTTAAACAACCAAAAATGGGGGAGGGAGAGGAATGAAGAAGAGAGAGTGAGAGAGAGAGAGAGAGAAGAGGGAAAAAAAAGAAACAAGAAGCGCAACAATGGAACTTGGTTTCCTCACATTCTCATTGGTCGACGGCGAGCAGCGACTCTATTTTTTTCTTTTTCCTTTTTCTTAATTCCAGCAGGCTTATACTTAGCTAGGGAGTAGTAGTTAGTATACGGCCCCGTCAAATGACAAACTAGAAATACGAAGACAGATAGATTCCCTCAGCAGGCGGTGAGATTGGAGGGGAGCAAGTGTAAGGAGAGGGAGGCGACCAGAAGTTGAGAAACCTGTAGCAGAAGGAAAAGAAGCAGAAAGCAAGAAGACAGTGTGAAATGAGAAGTGGTGATGTTGTATGTTCAAAGTTTTCTAAAAGAAAAAAGAAAAAGAAAAAAAGAAAAAGAAAAAGGGCCAGAAATATCAAAACGGGGGCCGAGTTTACAGTAAGCGGAGCAAACCACCCAACTGTCAAGACGTCACAACAGTTAATTGACGACGCATGCATGCACGTTACATGAAGCCGGACGGACAGCTGGAGACAAGGGCGAAGCGCAGGACCTTGGCCATACCGAGACTAGAAAACACCAAACACCAAATCAAACAAGAAAGCAAGGAATGTAGAGTAACTATTGTATGGATGTTGGGATGGGGGCACGGATCACCACCCAAACCAACTCACCTCCAAGTTGGGTGGTAAGAAGCTTCTGAGTTTTTCTTCAGTAAGAGCGAGCCATGGGAGAAGAAATCATATCCTGAGAATAGCCGTTTCTGCCCCCCTGTATTCCGTATGTAGGCTGTGGAATGAATGATGGTATGTTGCGCGGATGAAGTAGGAGAAATGTGTTTGTTGTCACTAACGAGCTAGTTATAGTTAACGAACTATGTACGGAGTAAGGTAGGTTGTTAATCTGTAAATTTCGTAGTTAACTAAAGGTTAACACTTCAGGGATGAGAAATTTCCCTCCCCCTCCGCCTCCAGAGAGCTACCAATTCAGGCCCCCTTTAATAATGCTTTGGAGGAGTACAGCCATGCTATATAAAAAGGCCGGCCTTGACGCGACACTCCCTGTCGAAAAGACACTGCCGGCGTCAGCCCTACTCGCCAGCAGCTAAGCTGCTCAGATCAGACAGGCCAAATGGCCCAATCTCGGTCACCTCATGTGGTCGAAGTTTCGGCTAATTTTTCTCCCCTATCAAAGGGTATGCCTAATGGGTCATTGTAACTATCTAGCGGTCGCAGGCACTGCTTATACTGGTGTGAGTGATACTCCGTACTGATGCCAACAAACCCCCTGGCCACAAAGACCCAAAACACAAAACACCATGTAGCGGTCCTGGATATTATATACAAATCTTGCCTGGTTATCCCATCAAACCCCATTCCCACTCCCATTCCTTCATTGAAATTATTCCTTATCCCCCTAACTTCTTCAACTACCATCATCTTCTTCATCTATCTTCTTGCCCCTATCCTCCCTGAAAACATTCCACAATATCCTGCTTTATAAACCTCAAAACACGGAAACCAATAGTTCCTTCCCCATCTGGCGGGTAGTCTTAGTCGATTCTCTTCGAAGGATTTGTGGTAAACCTCATAAATATAGGGCAGGGCAAGGTTCTTGGCAGTCGATAGGATGAATAGAGGATCAATCGCGTACAATAGATGAAGGAAAGTGTTGAGGATGATCGATTGTCCGATGGGTACGGAGTAGTTCCCATTGATATTTGAGTAAATGTGCCTTCAACTAGAGAGGGAGGCGCAATATGAGAGTCAGCAAACCTATCAGGGGGCTGGCCTCTTCAAGGCACTTTAACCTGCTCCAAAACCAACAATAATAATCATCACCACTATCACAGGGAGCACGGAACCAACCGCTAGGTTTAAACTTTAAAGCATTTGATGGCGCTGAAGCACCAAGGGGCCCATAACCTGACTCTCGAGCGGGCGCAACAAGGAGCCTAGGCTTCCTGGTACGGGCTAGCGCCCCACACACTGTATATATCCGCCAGCTACGGAGTAGCTAGCACCAATAACAGCCACGGTTGTGAGCCCGGATTGAAGCTTCCGCAAACTACGGGGTACTGCTTTTTTCATTTATAACGTCTCGCGAGCTGCTACTCGGACCAGCAGAAGGATCCTGACAATAGGCCAAGGGAGCTTGGATTGCGGGAAAAGGGATTAGAACTTGATTGATTGATTGAAAGGAGAAATGAATGCCTTCTAGACCTAAAGCTACCAAGGGGATAGAAACCCCCAGCTAGCAATGATGATACTGAATACAAACCTACCTTTGGGGCACCGAGCGCCACGATTGATGATACCTTGATACGAATGATTGAATATCTGAAAAAAAAAAAAAAAAAACGAGATGAATGGCTGGACAGAACGGACACAACGATGGAAAGGGCCATAACAAAAACTGAATGAAAACTCCGATTCTCCGTCCCCAAGGGATCGAGAGGATGTCACAACAAGGGGACGATGATGAGATGAATCAACTGACTACGCGAGCCACTGCCACAACTCCTCCATCTACTGAAGAATAACCCTGCAAGAACTAACGAAGAATCTCCTGCAAGAACCCTTCTAATGCCTACAAGAATCACCAACAGAACGGCCATGAGAGCCGCAAAGATACCCATGATGAGATTGGCCATCAAGAATACCACCACCACCGTTGATGAACGAACCAAACGTCGATACTACTACCACGAATTGAAGCTTCACGAATGCCGAAAAGGTGAAGGATAGAAGGATAGAAGTATAGAATGATACGAAGAATAGATTGATTCATATGATGAATAATGATGGATTTGAGCACTAATTGTGGTAATGTAATTTCATGTATCAGGCCTAATTCTAATGAGGGATCTAGGCGTTACTTTGTGTGTAATTGATTATGATTATTGCGGATTTGAGCGATTTGAGATTGAGATTGAGATTTGATAGTCTCAGGGGAGGAGCCTAAACTTCCTAGTATGGACTGGCACCCCGCACGCTGTTTATACACTTAAAACGTTCCAACAGTTCCTGTTGGGTCCCTCTTAGATACCTCGTTCTTCTTTATTCTCCTTGGCAGACGCCATTCGGGGCCCGGGTAAGGGGCGATCTGGTTCAGTCGAATCGGTGTCAGAGTTGGGATCGTACACTGAGCATGTGCTTGTGCTGGAGTTCGTTTCGCTCGTAGTGGGCGGGGTGTTACCGCGAGGAAAAAAAAAAAAAAAAAAAAAATTAAAAAAAATTATAATTAGATAAAAAAGGGAAAATGAAGTGAGAAAAGAAAAACAATTGAAAGAAAAGAATAAATAAATAGCTGGGCCAAACGAGAGCAAAACTTCGTCCAGGAAGAGATAGATATCTATATACAATACACATGAGCCCTCCAGATTGTTTCAATCATTATCGAAAATCCATTCACTATTACCACCAACCAAATAATAGTGTATAAAAAAAGAGAGAGAAAGAGAGAGAACGAAAAAGAAAACCCATAAAACCATGAACGATCGTACATATCTAATGCCTAAGAAGCCACCTCCGCTCCTTTTTCCCCCACGCCCCACAAAAACTATCTCCCATCATCCCTACCAGGCCCCCTACTGGACTTCCTCTTCCCATAATCCACCCAACTCCCCCTATTCCCCGCCGCTAGCACAAACCCCGGGATCGGCATATCCGTCCGCGTCGTGATATCGTCATCCTCGCAATCCCCCTCCTGCGCGCCCTCATCCACCCTGTCGCCAGCGATGTCCAGGTCCATCATCGCCGTCTGCGCCAGGGGGCTACTCGACACCGGCAGCGAGAACGAGCCGGACTTGATCCTGCTCAGCGCGTTCTTGGATATCGTCTGGCCCGCGACGGGGGAGGCGGTGACGACTGTCCCCCGCGTGGTGCCCGGCGGCGGTTCCGGGCTGCTGGTCCGGAAGAGCGGGTGAATGTTGTCTTCGAAGGAGTGCGCGCGTGGGCGTCTGGGAGTGAATTTGGGCCGTGGGAGCGGGGTGTGGAGATCGTGCCGGTGCTGGTGCCGGGTGTCTGCGATGGGAGGGTGCGAGATGCAGGAGCAGGAGTAGGCGGAGGGGGGTCGAGGGCGATACACGCGGGTGTAGGGGGTGCTGGGGAGGGAGGAAGAGGAGGGAGAGGAGGTTAGGTTTGGGGAATCGGGGAGGATGGAGTCTTTGTGCGGTTTCCGGGGCGTGTCTGAGGATTGCTGGCGTGCGAGTGAAGGTTTCGAGGTGGTGACTGTCATCGAGATGCTCGCGAGGGAGGGCGCTTCGCTGTTGGGTCTGCTGGTGGTTTGTTTGTAGCTATTGCTACTGCTACTGGCGCGATCTGCAGGGGCAATGTTTTGAATAGTAGATTTGAGAAGGGCGTCGCAGATCTCGCGCGGGACGCTAGAAGTGTCCCACTGCTCAAAGGTATGTTCTGGCTCCTGCGGGCTGCAGCTGCGGTTGGATGGGTAGATTACTTTGTGGGGTTTCGAGTCCTGCACTTGTTGGTGGCTGTCGCTGTGGCGGCGGGCATGTTGTTGGAGATGTTGCAGAATGTGCGTATTTAGTATTATGTTGCCTACATAGAGCGATGACTTGTGATTCTTTCGCTCCGAGTCGTGATGTGAATCGGTTGGATTGTTGGAGGGTTGTTTGTGTTCTGGAAAGACGGCAGGTTGGAAAGAGCTTGATGGTCGCGTCCCTGTCAGCTTTGGCTGCCTCCTCTTTGGCCGTAGAAAGCTGGCAATGTCTGAGGCTGGTTTGGATATCGAGACGCTTCGTAAGTTCGGTCTATGATCGGGGTGGACTGCTAAGCACACGTAGAATAATATCTGGAAGAGAATCGCTCCAGCCCATACCCCACACCAAACATAATACAGCACCCGAGTAGTGCGGGGGAACAGACTAGAATCCTCGCCCTTGAGTAGGGAATCACATTGTCGCAAGGCAAATGCGACGAATATGAGTGCAATGGAAAGGATTCCGCCAAGTAGGACGAATGCCAATCCATTCCACGATTTCCAGAATCGCCGTCCTCTTGCTGCATCCAGAGTAAACGAGACGAGTAGTAGGCCCAGGACAATAGAACTTATGGCCGTCAGCACCACGGCCATATATGTAAGGAATGCGCAATTGGGGACTGCATTTTCAAGCGATGCAGCGAACGCCCCATTGACAATGGTTGATATCGCGGTGAATAGGATTGCCGACAAGCCTAGAGACAAGAGGACAAAAGACCTCCCCATCTTCGGCCGCGCGCGTGGTGTTCGCGCAGTGGTCGACCCGCCACACTCCAGTTGATTAATATATGTAAATCTTGTAGAAAGAGGAATTCTGGGTCGTGGGTTCTTGCGGCTGAGAGGATATTTTCTGCATACTCCACCCGACTGGGACTGGGTACAGATAGAGATTGGTTCACGTCAAAATCTTACTCTTGCCCATGGACGCGGTACAACAAATGTAAACAAAATTAAACAACAAAATATTAGATAGTGAAGGAACCCGGTGCTGCCGACAGCAGGACACGATCCTTGAACGCACAACAAGAACAAACGACTCGCGATGGGCAGGGGAAAATTAAACCATTCGAGCAAAAATTAAAACACAATGCTGAAAGCTCGTAGGGAAGTAAATGGTTGTTTGTGCTGCCCTTGTCCATGGTGGGACAATAGAGTGTTTTAAAGCCGGCCAGCCCAACCCGCGTTGTTTTCCGCCGCCTTAGCGGGATTCAAGCGCTGCAGGAACATACAACAGGCTTCCAAGGCTTTGCGCGACCAGAACAGGGGAGCAGGCCAGTGGAGACAATAATCTGGGTAGGGCGGGGCCCATCGATCAGGAAACATGGCGTCAAAAAAAGCCAACATGAATAACTCCCCCGCCGTTCCCAACATCCAACAAACATTGAATGATGCGCGTCATCCGAATTCGTTCGAGCTGTGCCGTGCGAACTGTTAACCAGGGGAACATTCTAGACGTGGGAACGAAACAAACTGGTTAGGCCTGGGGAAACATGGAACAGTCGCGCTAATGGCAGACTGACATCCAGGAGCTGGCAACGCCTGGAGCCTGAAGCGTTATGCCTGGCGAATTCGCGGAAGGAGGTTGAAAGGGGGAGTGTTTCGATGTATTTTGGTATAACATGGCTTGAATGAGAGGCCCCGTACCAGGGTGGACAGGAGCATCAGTTTGCCGTCATCCATTTTCCTCATCCACCCTCCAACCTGCCCAAAACCAGGCAGGGTGTATCATCTTCGTGAAGAGTGAGGTTGGAGGTTCTTAGCATCGGCCTAGCTTAGCTGGGGTGGTGGAGACGACCATCACATCAAAACCACACTATGTCTATTACTCGAGCCGCCCCAGGGCCCAGAGTGGGCCGGATTACATTGTGGATTACATCGGCCCTGTGCCAGGCAGAGCTGGACGGTGGGGATAGAGGTAAATGACGACATGACATCTACGGATACGATATTTTCGCCCTGCGACTCAAGGAGCCAGGACGACGCGACAGGGGAATCGAACCCATTTTAGCCCATCGGTTAGACCAGCATTCTCGAATTTCCTCAATCAGGATCGTACCAATGCGTACCGATGTGGCAGACTCTCATCAGCACCAACGATGAGATTGACAGGGTCGCAAGGGAAACAACCAGCCTTGCACCAAGGAAGCGATTCAGCCGCTACCGATTGGCTGCGAAAAAAAGTCCAAGCATACAAACTCCGTCAATAATCTCCGCAAAGAGCAAAGGAGAATCATCGCCCGAGTTCAATGCTCTTTTGACAAAAAAAAACTTGTGTTGAAGACCCCAACCAATAATCCATGCATAATGCACCCTCGCAGGTCATAAACGTCAACACCCTGTTGCTATCTTGAACCGAATGAAAAAAGAAACGAAAAAGCAAAGAAAAGAAAAGCAAAGAAAAGCAAAGAAAAGCCATAAAACGCCATAACCAGCCATAAACAACCAAAAACGGCAAAAAACGCGTCCCGCGTTTCTTCTAGAGTCGCCTGTGGCTTCGATCTTTCAGCAAAAAGAACCACAAACCCTTTCATTAAAACTAGATGACACACGATACTCAGGTGTATACCCTCACTCACCCATCAGAGCATACTCTGTGCTTTAGACGAGTCAGAAATGTTGAATGTGATCCGCAGAGGCAGAAACTCCAGGCCCCGCTGAGAATTGTTGAGTGTGAGCCGGCTATCTCAGCCAATCTGGCAACTTATGGGTTCCAGTTACTTGGTCTTTCGTTCTTATTTCTTGAAACTATTGTTCGGGACTCCGTTTCTTTTCCATCGTTGCCAGAGAGATATTTTGGCATCGCTTGCCTTTCTGGACAGAGAATGAAAACATACACCTCTTATCCATCGTTTTAATGAGGAGGATCGGTTTAACCGAGGCTTGCTGACTGAGAAAAGAAACGAGTTTCATTAAAAGCTAACAATTCGAAGGTAAAACAGCATTAATTTTACGGAGTGGTCTACGGAGTATTTTTATCAGCAAATGAAACAGAGCCATGAGGGGATCCGCTTTGAAACTCCAGACCCTTCTGAGTCCTGAAGGAGTGCACTATGCACTGTATATATCTGCCTTTTATATTGAAGGATCCTGCCGCCATCTTAGACTATATTTATTGGTGCTGACGCTTGCGTCTCAGACGGGATGGTCTGGCATTGGCTGGATTTTAATTCTCCGAAGAAAACGATCTATATGGCAATCTAAATCTGCATATCTATTAAGATCGATGCGAGTTATTGATTACCCGGACCCGCTGCATAACCGTTAGTTATCCCGCTGGCTGAGCGAGGAAGGGCGCGGAATGCTTGTATATTGATTTTGGGCGAGGCAAGAAGATTTCCCCCCTGCTTGTCTGAAGAAGAAAAACTAACTCATCCGTTCTGTTGGATATTGACAGTAATCCATTGGAGAAGAGAACGGAAAAGAATAGGATAGAGAGACTAGTTGTTGCTGGTCAACCCGCTGGTCTCGGCATTAGAGGGCTAGGAACGAAGGGTTGTTGTTGTTATTCTTGAGTACAAGAGACCCGCCTGCACCAAGATGCCCCTCGGATGCGGCGTTGATAGTTCAGTCTAGATTCTTTGGGCCTCGATCCTCAGTGCTGATTTACATAGATAGTATGTGCGTTGCTTCGGCTGGAGATCCATTAGCATTTGCATTTGCATTTGCATATTCTTTTTCTTTTTCTTTTTCTTTTTCCTCTTTGCTTCCCTCTCTCTTCATCAATGATTACATTCCACCTCACAGCCTGAACTTGTAGCTCGGAAGGCCAGTATTGTTTACTTTCCATCAAAAAAATATTTTCTATCACATTAGAATGAGGAACCATTGTTTTTCTTTTTGAAAACAAACCTGATCGAGGAACTAGGATATTCGGAATCTGGCGATGTTGGGACCTCATCGTCTGCCTCAAGTAAGGTGCTGATCGAGGGCCTGGATGGCGAGGATCAGGTTGTCTCTCTCTATCTTACGCGGAGCATCAAACAGGCTCGGTTTGCTACCAGAACGTCCGCAAAGACTCAGTTCGTGATGATAATCGGTGTTCTATCTAACTCTAATCTTCAAAAAATATTCTTGTTTCCTATGCGAGGAACATATTGATATAGCATGCATTGCAGTGGGTATTTAAGTTTCGTAATGATCTGATGGTTTGTAAATAAGGATCTCTAAAGTTCTCCGTTATTCGAGCTTCAATAGGGTTTCCTTTTTTATGCAAAAACTGCAAATATACAACAAAAAAGGCAATATAAAAAGCATTCACAGTAAATGGGGAAACGGAGAATACTCCGCTAAGCTATCCCTAACCCTCATGTGAGGTCGGGAGAGTGGGGGAAATGAGTGATGTGGATTCTTTGCTAACCAAACAGGCTTCAATATCTTGCAAAGGATCTTTCTTCTTGCTAGAGCTACCCAACTGTGAGCGATGGCAGTTGATGATATTGCGTTTGTCTTAGAAACAATTCTTTATGTTTGTACACAATTCCTACTCTGGTTCCTCCCAGCCAGGCACCGAAGTACTTCGAGACCCGGATGTCTGGCTTTCAAGGAATCATCGCCTCAAGCCTCAAAGTGGTCTAGAATCCATACGTAGTGACTCTACTAGATGGCCCACGAATAATCATATAGACTCGAAAGATCATCGGAATATCATGAGCATGTCGGATCGGTTGTATGCATCAATAAGAGCGGCTGGAAGAATGGGCAGATCGGTTTCAAGAGTTATTTGATCAAGATTCGATAGCGGGCAGGCACGGGTAGGCCTCTCAACGGGCAGGCAGCTCCAATGGCTGATGAGCAATCGATTGCGAAGCATCCTGCGTAAACAGGCACAACGATTCTGAGGGACCATACGTGAGCCACGGAGGACATTTTCAAGTTGGGGAGAAGGAGATCTCCAGACTCAAGACACGGGATGGATGATCAACTAACCCAGACAAGCTAAGTCACCGGGAGCATGCTTAGCACTGCAGCCCAGCTGCCCAAGGGGAGAGTCCGCAACCGCTAGCGCGGCAGTCGGCTAGTGGCGAGGCTAGTGGGCATATCAAAATGCTGATCATGAATCGACGATGGAACCGCGTCGCCACCATCAATCGCAGATTTGCCCGACGCGACAAAAGCGGCCTTTCTGCTGTGCGCGGTGCTGCTGCGTTGCTGTGAGCAATGAAAATGCCACTGACTTCGAGTTATGCGTCAAGATGATGGTGAATTGGGTCATGGGGAGGTCGCATGCCGCATGTGGGTATGAGATGTGAATGCTGAATGTTTGATGTTCCGAGGTCAAACCAGCAACCCCGATATGCTATACCAAGGTACCTGCGCCAACTCAAATGGATATCGACAATCTACTCGTTGCTGTGCCACCTCCGGCTGCGGATGCGCGTTCCAAAACTACAACCACAACCAGAACCAGAACGGTTGCCTTTCATTTCATTTTTGACCTTTTGTTTAACCTTTCCACCCCGCGCTGGGTTCATGGTTTCTGGCGCTGTACAAACTCTTATAGGTCCAAGGGCGCATAACTATTTTTGTATCTATTCCCTTTCTACAATCTTGTACGCAGCTGCTCGCGACGACAAATGTGCGCGCATTCTCCTGTGACGAACGTCTTTGGGCCCTGTTTCCCTGCGCAATATTTCCTGTCGCGCATATCACGACAATTGACCCAGCGCCAACTTCGCCCCCGGACCTCTCATTTCGAACAATGAAATGCAACCTCCGTATCGCCGTCAGCTTATATTGTTTCATTCTCGCCGTTGCCCTGTTGTTTCTCGTGCGTGTGTTGGCAGATATCCTGGATCAATATAGCGGGGGTTTATACTTGATTGATTCCATTTACACGCGTTTCCATTCTTTATCGCTCGATTTGCCCAGTGACTCAACAAACCCCTTCAATGTCGAGGTGGGTGATAAAATCATTGTCATGGCAAAGCTGGAGGAGGAGGATACCGATTGGGTACAGGATGAGCTTCCAGAGTATGTCACTCCCCTCCTTTCACTATTGACTGGAAAAGACTTCAATCGATCCCAAACCATGAACAATCCAATATACCACAGCTAACCCATTTACCACCCCCGTCGACGGAAAAAACAAACAGCTGGCAACGAGCGATATATGTCGTAAACCCCTCTCAGAAGACGCTCAACGATCCTAATGCCCTCACGGTCCCAAGAAACAAAGGTCGCGAATCTATGGCGTACCTCTCCTACATCATCGACAACTACGATAACCTCCCCCGCACCATCGGCTTCCTCCACGCGCATCGCTCTGGCTTCTTACAGGCATGGCACGTCGATGCGCCGCTACACGACAACGTCATCGCCATGCGCACGCTCCGGATCGCCTACGTCCAGCACAGAGGATATGTTAATCTGCGCTGCAACTGGAACCCCGGCTGCAAGAAGGAGCACAGGATCAATCGACATGTGACGGACGAGGTGTGGATGGAGCTTTTCTCGGGGACAAGCACCCCGCCGCAGAACCGGTCGGCGACAACGGCAGAGGGAGGAAGGAGAGGAGGGATTTCAGCAGACACAGGCAACGACGCTAACCGTTCCTTACTGCGAAGCGCGGATAAGCCGACGGAGATGGCGGCAGCGTGCTGCGCGCAGTTTGCCGTGTCGCGCGACCAGGTTCTCAAGAGGCCAGTGGAGGATTATATGCACTTCCGCGACTGGGTGACGGCGACGGAAAAGAACGATGCGAGTAGTGGTCGCGTCATGGAGTACATGTGGCATATAATTTTTGGGATGGATGCTGTGTTGTAAGTTATTCCTGTTTTATTTTTTTTTTTAACATATTTCCCAGATGCCCGCACCCATATATCTTTCCTCCTTATCGTCTCATCTGCAGGCTATTTATTTCTGTTTGCCTAGCGACTAACGCCATATATTCGTTCTCGAAAAAATAGCTGCCCCGACGAACACCTCTGCTACTGTGCAGTTTACGGACGATGCAAATGACAGGCAGCCAAAGCAGACACTCGGCGGATAAATTATATAAATTGTCATATCTTCAATAATAATCATAATCGTAATCATAAACAGGCAACCTTGCGCCAAGGAAAGGGGACGTTGAGCTTCGTCATGGTCGAGAAGCTATTTAATCATTTAATTATCAGGAACCTACCTCTGGGTGTTGAGATATTCTCTTTTTTGTCCCTTTTTCTCCCCTTCCTCTCAATTCACAATCGATTATCCTTTGCTTCTTTTCTCTCTCTCTCTCCTGCCGCCATTGAACTGGGATATTTTATTTTAATTTTTATTTTCTACCCTGTCTTGTTTAGCGCAGGTACATGTACCTCGCATTGCCACTCCTAACAACATTGGTAACAAGAATAATGATAGTGATAATAATAGCAATAGCAATTGAGGCAGATCCACCTAATTGACAACAAAATGAGCTGGACACCCAATGGATACCAGGAGCGGATATGCCGGTAGTTATTATTCAAAACAGATGTTTTTACAGTATATAACATTAACTTTCTATTAGATGTCAGTGAATGCTGTTGAATTGACTCAGACAGTTATCAACACTGCTGAGAATCTAATTGTTGCTGATGTGGATATTTTGAATATTAATGTTTTGCAGAGCACTGTGACTGCAGCAGTTAAATTCTTTGCTGTGAAGATCTGAAAGATTCAACAAGATAATTCTTCTGAGACTTCAGCTGAAATGATGATTGATGAGATCTCAGTGATTACATCACTGATTGCAGCTCACAAGTTATCATTGAAATGTCATGCTTCATCAGTTGAGAAAATCTGAAATAATAAGCAGGTTTGTCTTGATGACAATTTCTTGAATGACACTGGCCAAGCTGAGATAGATCTGTTTTTTAATCTCTGAATGAAATAAGTATATTCAGCAGTCATCATTGTCTTCTTCATTTTTGTTTACTGACTGACTTTTGATAGATTTTATTAAACTTTTCCAAGTACTTCTGACTGTTCATCAAGTTTTCCTCAGATTCCCAAGAATTATCTGTTGTAATGGGCGTACTTCGATTAACGATTTGGTACTATCCTAATTACAGATTATGAATTGATTAAGGAAAGAAAGGGAAAAGAAATCAGAAGAAAAGGTCATACAAAGAGGGTTCTTATAGAGGGAAGTTCAGAGCAGAAGAATATCAGAAGCTGCTCCACAGTGAAGCACAGAGTAGAAGAACATTAAGAACTATATGAAAGAATCATTAGAAACTATGCAAGTGCAGAGTGTGGAGCAGGAGAATCATTGAGAGCTACATGAAAGAATTATTAGAGACTACATGAGTGCAGAACATGGAGTGGGAGAATGTTAGAAGCTACATGAAAAAATCATTAGAGACTATATAAGTGTGGGACACAGAGTGGAAGAACATTAGAAGCTATGCAGAAGAATCATTAGAGATTTCACAAGCACAGAGCACAGAGCAGAAGAACATTGAGAGTTATATGAGATCACAACAGTCAGAAACAAGCAGATGCAGAAGAAGAGTTGATTGTGTAAGTTAATTACTAACAGATACTAATCCATCACATTATCCCCCTCTATCAGAGTGAGTGAGGACTTGTAGATGTCTAGAGTGGTGGTGTTCTTCAAGACAGACATGAGTTCTCAGATCAGATGATTGTATTCTACTCATTTGATGAGATATTCATGATGGTGGTGGTTGATTCTATTGTCAAGAATTGCTTCAATTTCCCACTCAAGTTCATTGTCTTCTTCTATAATGGTGGGTGACTGTCAATTGAAGATTCTCTGTGAGGGGAATGGATCCTCAGCTGTGGGTTGGAGCAGATTTGTATGAAAGATGTTGTGGATGTCAGACAGAGTGTCAAGTTGATAATTATATATGTCTAGCACTTTCTTCACTGTATATTTGATGTGATGATAATCTAGTGTATGCAAGAAGCAGTCTGTTTTTATGTTCTTGAAATTCAGTCAGACTTTGTCTTTTATATGATATCAGATCATAGAACTTCTTCTGATGTTTGCTTGATTCTTATAATTTTGTTGAGTGCTGATTATTGAAGCTTCTGTTCATTTGTGAGCTTTCTTCAGCTTGCTCACAATGTTCTCTGCTGTCTGTATGAAGCTGCAGATGTACACAGTTTCTCAGAGAGTCTCAGAGAAGTTCAGAATCTCTTGATTGTATCTGTGTAGAAGAAAAAATGAGCTTACATCTGTTGTAGCAGAATCTCAACTGTTAATCACAATCTCAGTATGTGACAGCAGATTGCTTCAGTTGTCTTGTATGTAATTGCAGAATTTATGAAGAATGTTTTTTATCATTTATATCATTCTCTTGATAGTTTCATCAGTCTCTGAGTGGTACACTGTTGATAACTTTCATTCAATTCTTAATAATTGATATATGCAGGCTCAGAGTGTGCTGATGAATTGACTGTCTCTATTCAACACAATAGATAAAGACAGACTGTGTATACAATAGACTAAGCTTCTGATGAAGACATCTGCAACTACTTCAGCATTCATCTTATCACAGAGCTGTAGTATTACATCCTTCCTGAGTCAGTCAACAATGACTAGAATGTTTATAGAATCTTCACTTTTGAGTAAGAAAACTGCAAAATCAATAGCTATATCACATCAAGTTCAGTCAGAGACAGATAGAGACTTCAGCATCTCTTTTCAGCATTCACATCATATCATCACTGAGCAACAATAATCACAGTTGTGTATGAACTGATGTATATCTTTCAACATATCTGATCAGTAGAATTTTTGAGTGATAATGTTGTACATGATTTCACATTCTGAATGTCTGATCATCAGTAAGTCATGAATTTCTTGCATGATCTGTGTTTGTAGAGATTCTGAATTGAAAACTCATCATTTATCTTGAAAGCATAAGTGATTGTTATTCTTGATTGAATATGCTGAGATATCTGTTCTTGGGTATACATCTGTGGGGAATTGAGATGCTTTACTTTGTATAGCTTTGATGACTTGCTGTCAGAATTCATCTGCTTCTGCTGCTAGTCTTCATTGTTCTTCAAGTGAGGATTCTTGTAACGGGCGTACTTCGATTAACGATCTAGCACTATTCTAATACAGATTACGAATTGATTAAGGAAAGAAAGAGAAAAGAAATCAGAAGAAAAGATCATACAAAGAGGATTCTTATAGAGGGAAATTCAGAGCAGAAGAATATCAGAAGCCACTTCACAGTGAAGTGCAGAGTGAAAGAACATTAAGAGCTACACAGAAGAATTGTTAGAAACTACATGAGTGCAGAGTGTGGGGTGAGAGAATCATTGAGAGCTACACAGAAGAATCATTAGAAACTACACAAGTACAGAGCACAGAGCAGAAGAATGTTAAGAGCTACATGAAAGAATTGTTAAAGACTACACAAGTGCAGAGCACAGAGTGGAAGAACATCAAGGGTTATATGTGGTCACAATAACAGAAGTTGATTGTGTAAGTTAATTGCTAATGAGTGCTAACCTGTCACATTATCCCCCCCTACTGGGGTGAGTGAGGACTTGTAGGCGTCGAGGGCGGCGGTGTCCTCCAAGGCAGACACGGGTTCCCAGATCAGACAATTGTATTCTACTCATTTGACAAGGTATTCACAGTGGTGGTGATTGATTCTATTGTCAAGAATTGCTTTGATTTCCCACTTGAGTTTATTATCTTCTTCTATAATAGCAGATGGCTGTCAATTGAAGATTCTCTGGGAGGGGAATGGATCCTTGGCCGCAGGTTGAAGCAGGTTTGTATGAAAGATGTTGTGAATGTCAGATGAGATGTTGAGTTGATAATCATGTATATCTAGCACTTTCTTCACCATATACTTGATGTGATGATAATCTAGTGTATGTGAGAGGTGATTCATTCTTATGTTCTTGAGATTCAGTCAGATTTTGTTTTCTATATAATATTGAATTGCAGAATTTCTTCTGATGTTTGCTTGATTCTTATAATTTTGCTGAATACTGATCATTGAAGTTTCTACTCATTTGTGAGCTTTCTTCAGTTTGCTCACAATGTTCTCTGCTGTCTGTATGAAGCTGTGAGTGTACACAGTTTCTCAGAGAGTCTTGAGAAAGTTCAGAATCTCTAGATTGTATCTGTATAGAAGAAAGAATGAGCTTACATCTATTGTAGCAGAATCTTGATCATTAATTGCAATCTCAGTGTATAGCAGCAGATTGCTTCAGTTGTCTTGTGTGTAATTGCAGAACTTATAGAGAATGTTCTTTACTGTTTATATCATTCTCTCAGTAGCTTCATCAGTCTCTGAATGATATGCTGTTGATAACTTTCATTTGATTCTTAATAATTGACATATGCAGACTCAGAGTGTGCTGATGAATTGACTGTTTCTATCTGACACAATGAATGAAGACAGACTGTGTATACAATAGAACAGACTTCTGATGAAGACATCTGTAACTACTTCAGTGTTCATCTTATCACAGAGCTGTAGTATTACACTCTTGCTGAGTCAGTCAACAATGACTAGAATATTCATAGAATCTCTGCTTTCAGATAAGAAAACTGTAAAATTGATAGCTATATCATATTAAATTCAGTCAGAGACAGATAAAGACTTCAGCATCTCTTTTCAGTGTTCACATTATGCTGTCACTGAGCTGTAGCAATCACAGTTGCATACAAATCAGTGTATATCTTTCAATATATCTGATCAGTAGAATTTTTGAATGATGATGTTGTACATAATTTTATATTCTGAGTGTCTGATTATTGATGAGTCATGAATTTTTTGTATGATCTGTGTTTGTAGAGGTTCTGAATTGAGGATCTATTGTCTATCTCAAAAGTGTAAGCAGTTGTCATCATTGATTGAACATGCTGAGATATTCATTCTTGAGTATATGTCTGTGGAGAATTGAGATGCTCTGCTTTATATAACTTCAGCAGCTTGTTATCAGAATTCATCTGCTTCTACTGCTAGCTTTCATTGTTCTTCAAGTGAGAGTTCTTGAGCTCAGAACTGATTGATGTGTATGCAGAGTTCATCTGATTATATAGAACTTTCTATAATTGCAGAGTTGATTAATTGATGCTCTCAGTGTTTTCATCTGTCATTCAAGTCATCAGATGATATATCTTATTCTCAGTGAAACAGAGCATCTGCAAGAATGTTCTTATAAGAGATGGTTGTAGGTATAATTATGAGAGTAGTGTGAAGTACACATGTAGAATGTTAAGAAGGTAGCAATCTCTATTATTCAAAGCTAATTGCTGATCTTCTAATATCTACAGATATCAGTGAGCATTATATAGATGACTACCACACACTACAGCTGTCTATAATGCTGTGTGCTATATCTCTCTTCATTAATTCTGATGTGTTCTGTGTTCTTCTATTGCCATATAGCTATTTTCTAATATAGATATCTCTGTTGTGTCTATTACAATTATCTCTCTTCTTCAAAGACCTGGTTCTCAGAGCTTCTTACTGCAACATGTGAAGTTTGTAACATGTGCTGTGTGGTTAATATTGTATAGAGTTCACAGAATTGGGCTGAATTAATTGTTGAGATTAATTCTGAAGTGTTGCTGTTTTGAAAGAATGTTTTTCCATCTTCAGTGTCATTGCAGTTCAATCATGATTTAGACACAACTTCTGAACCTCTTTTCTTTGACTTCTACATCAAAAATTGCACCTCATCAAAAATCATCACCATCATCACCATCAATGATTTTTTATTTAAAAAGAATACATCAATTTATCAAACAAAGTATGCTGTATCCTTCTATGCAATTTTTATTGCAAAATTTGAAGTTTTGGTTGCATGGTTGTGTTTTCCATTTTGGGTTGAATTTTGTGTTGTTGCAATCTCTTTGATCAACATTGCAATATTGATTTCAATCTCCAACATCTGTTTTTCTTTCTTGTTGCTTTTGCTTTTCCTTCTCCTTTGGTATTAATTAAAGTTATGATAGAATGTCAGAACCAGCTGTTTCTGTTGCTGGTTCAGAGTCTATGAAGGGTGATATGCTGTCTGCCATTGAGAGCATTTGCTTGAGTTGTCTGAAGAGGTTGCAGAACCTCTCAGTATACTCTTGCTTTGTGAATGATTGTAAGAGATAGTTGTAGGTATAATTATGGGAGTAGTGTGAAGTACACATGTAGGATGTTAAGAAGGTAGCAATCTCTATTATTCAAAGCTAATCACTGATCTTCTAATATCTACGGATATCAGTGAGCATTATATAGGCGACCACCACACACTACAGCTGTCTATGATGCTGTGTGCTATATCCCTCCTCATTAATTCTGGCGTGTTCTGTGTTCTTCTATCGCCACATAGCTATTTCCTAATATAGATATCTCTGTTGTGTCTATTACAATTATCTCCCTTCTTCAAAGGCCTGGTCCCCAGGGCTTCTTAATGTGACATGCGAAGTTCATAATATGTGCTGTGTGGTTGATATTGTATGAAATTCGCAGGATCAGGCTGGATTAATTGTTGGGGTTAATTCCAAAGTGTTGCTGTTTTGGAAGAACATTTTTCCATCTCTGGTGTCAATGCAGTCCAATCATGATTTAGACACAACTTCTGAACCTCTTTTCTTTGACTTTTACATCAAAAAGTTGTACCCTAACAAAATCATCACCACCATCACCACCAATGATTTTTTATTTAAAAAGAATACATCAATTTATCAAACAAAGTACACTGTATCTTCCTATGTGATTTTTATTGTGAAATTCGAAGTTTTGGTTGTGTGGTTGCATTTTCCATTTTGGGTTGAGTTTTGTGTTGTTGCAATTCCTTTGATCATCATTGCAATATTGATTCCAATCTCCAATATCTGTCTTTCTTTCTTGTTGCTTTTGCTTTTCCTCCTTCTTTGAATAAGGCCTTGGTACTAATTAAAGTTATGATAGAATGTCAGAACCAGCTGTTTCTGTTGCTGGTTTGAAGTCTATGGAGGGTGATATGCTGTCTGCCATCAAGAGCATTTGCTTGGGTTGTCTGGAGAGGTTGCAGAACCCCTCAGTATACCCTTGCTTTGTGAATGATGAATGGACACACTGTCACACCTGCCATATATCAAATAGGAGTTGTGCTGCTGTAAGTTTTCTTAAACTGAAGTTGTTATGAGTGCTAATGGGTTATAGATGCCTGAGCACTTTCACAAAATCAGTCAATCTTTGATCAATGAATTTCATGAGATGCTGCTCTCTGATGAAGTTTCAGATGAGAGATTTGCCACATATCAAACTGCTGTTGTGAGGTTTGTACTTGATGTGCAGGTCTACAAGAACACAGATGGGGTTCTAGAATTCTATATGAACTCTGATAATCTGTTGTCACAGCAGAGTGTGGCATTCAATCATAGCAGTGTTTCAGAAAGTGTGTTTTTGCATCCTGCTATTACATTGGTGTCATCCTTGCTGGGCCAAGATCTTGGTATGTTATTTGAGTTGACTGATAATGTAGATGAAGATGAGGAAGTGGATGGTTCTGTTGAAGTGTTAGAAAGAAACACAGCAGCATATTGCTGTCATTGTATTCAACATTTGACAACATCCCTCCATCATCATTGTGAGTCTGCTGAGAGTTGATGCAAAAAATGCAAGCACTGCTCAGTGATGAAGCATGCCTGTGTTTCAGTAAGTTATTATTCAAAACAGATGTTTTTACAGTATATAATATTAACTTCCTATTAGATGTCAGTGGATGTCATTGAATTGACTCAGGCAGTTATCAACACTGCTGAGGATTTAATTGTTGCTGGTGTGGACACTTTGAATGTTAATGTTTTGCAGAGTGCTGTGACTGTGGTGGTTAGATTCTTTGCTGTGAAGATTCAGAAGATTCAACAAGACAGTTCTCCTGAGACTCCAGCTGAAATGATGGTTGATGAGATTCTGATGATTACATCACCAATCACAGCTCCCAAGTCATTGTTGAAACATTGTGCTTCATCAGTTGAGGAAATTCAGAATAATAAGCAGGTTTGTTTTGATGATAATTCCTTGAATGACACTGGTCAAGCTGAGGCAGATCTGTTTTTTAATCCCTGGGTGGAATAAGTATATCCAGCAGTCATTGTTGTCTTCTTTGTTTTTGTTTACTGACAGACTTCTGATAGGTTTTATTAAACTGTTCCAAGTACTTCTGACTGTTCACTAAGTTTTCCTCAAGTTCTCAAGAATTATCTGTGTCTGTACAATCTTTCCATTTGACAAGATATTGTGTTTGACTGCAGTACTGACACTTGTCTAATATAGCTTCAACTTTCCATTCCTCTTGTGTGTCTATAATTATCAGTTCTGCTTGCAGGATTTGTCTGTCGTGCATGTGATAAGGTTTGAGAAGGGAAACATGAAATATGGGATGAATTTCTTTATATTGCAGCATGAGTTTCAGTTTGTACACCTGCATACCACAGATATCAATTATTTGGAAGGGATTCAAAAATCGATGATCTAGTTTGAGTGAGGGTCGCAAGGTGGATATATTTTTTGCACACAGCATTACCCAGTCCTCTATTTTAAAGCTTTTTGATATATGGCACTGATCATAATACTTTTTCTCAGCTGCTTTGGCAGCTTTCAGACATTCTCAGATTTTGTTCTCTGCTTGCTTCATCTGTTCCACTTGTTTCATTGTCAATTTTGACACACTCATGCTTGGGGGTTTCACATCTATGCGAAGTTCAGTTGGTCGGCCGATCATTGCTTCAGATGATGTCATTTTTATCAATGTGTGGAAGGTGTTGTTATATGCCCATTGCACCAGGGGAATCCATTCTATCCAATTATCTTGCTGGTAGCTGCAATATGTGCGAAGATAATGTTCAATCACCTGGTTCAATCATTCTGTCTGGCCATCGGTTTGCGGGTGGAATGCTGTCGATAATTTTCATCAGACATGGAGCAGATAACATAATGTCAACCAAAACTTGCTATTTATTAATGAATCTCAGTCACTAATAATGTTCACAGATAGGCCAAAGTTCTTTGCAATCCTTCATACAATAATATCCACAAGTTCTTCTGCATCTAGCTCTGAAGATGTGGGCACAATTATGGCTCATTTGATGAATAAATCAACAAATACAACAATAGCATTATAGGTTTGACTTCTCTTTTTATTATCTGACAGGTCTTCAATAAAGTCCATGCTAATTGTATGCCATTTCTTATCTGGCACTGGATGTGATTGTAGCAACCCATACAGCTTGTGCTGTGGTATCTTGACACATTGACAAACATCACAAGTTCTCACATATTCTGCAATCTCATCACTCATATCATGCCACAAGTACTTGTGTTTGATCACTTTGATGATTTTGTCACATCCAAAATGGCCACCTTGGGGATCATTGTGATTCATTTTCATTATTTCATGTTTTACAGTCTTATCTTGTGGTATGTAGACTTTACCATCTTTTCTGAGCAGGCCATCTTTATCTACTGCTCAGATTGAATAATTATCTACACTAGTGTCACTCATCTCTAGTCTTCTGCAAAGTTCAGACATGCTGGTGTCTCTATTCTGAATCTGCAGTAAGAGTTCAATGATAGATTCAGCTATCTCTTCACAATAGACTGTCTCAGACTCAAATATCTTGATGACTAGAATCTGTGACATCAGAGTCTCTAGATTTAATTTCATAACATCTATAATCTCATTCTCATCCACAGATGCATTCTTTATTCTGCAGAGGTTGTTATCATTGATGACTACAGACCTCTTCATTCAACAATTTTCATTAACTTGCAGATCTTTTCACATCATCTTGATACATTGATCTAACTTTGTGTTTTCTTTTGTCTTTAGTGACTTAAAGATCCTCTTACACAGCTTCTCTTGCAGAATAGAGAGCTCTGTCAAGAAAGCTGTGTGTTTTACAAAATCTGAGTGACAACTTGATACATCTGCAGAATTATTTTTCCCAGGATGGTGCTCTATTTCAAAATTGAACATTGAGAGCATTTTCATCCAGCAAATCTGACACTCATTTAGCTGCTTTGTTGTCATGAAGCACTGGAGGTTGGCATGGTCAGATAAAACAGTTATTGAATGCCTGCTACTGTGTAAGTAGTGGCACCATTGTCTGAAAGCTTCTACAATCAGCAACATTTCTAGATCATATGTTTGATAACATCTTTCTGTTTCTGTGAGCTTTCTAGACCAAAATGTGATCAGGTGTCAGTGATCATCATTCATTAATTGTGATATTACTGCAGCAATTGCAACATCAGATCTGTCCATTTCTATACAGAGTTTTCACTGTGGATCAAAGTGGATCAACAATGGTGCTTTTGTAAAGCATTCTTTTAACTGCAAAATTGCATGCTTGCAGTTATCATCTAACTGGACAGATGTGTTATTCTTCCTCCTTTTCATTTCATAACCTTTTAACAATTCGGTCAGGGGTGCTGTTATTATCGAGAACTTGTATATGAATCAATGATAGAAATTGACAAATTCTAGAAATATTTGCAATTCATTTATAGTTTGTGGTTCTGATCAATCTAGAATCATGTTGACACAGTGTTTCTCAACAGTAATGCTCTGTGTGATAACCACAAAACCCAAAAATCCAATTTCTGTTGCATGGAACATACACTTACTAAGTTTGGCATATAGTCTCCATCATCTTAACTGTTCCAGCACATTCTTAACATGGACAACATGTTCATCAAATGTGTTTGAATAGATTATGATATCATTGAGATAAGCCACACAATATACATCTAAAAGGTCACTGAGGGCTTTGTTGATATAAGATTGAAAGGTCACAGAGACATTGATTAGCCCAAAAGATAAGACTAGATATTCAAAGTGTCCATATTGTGTTCAAAATGCTGTTTTTCATTCATCCCTCACTTGTATGTGAATTCTATGATATGCATCTCTCAGGTTCAGTTGCATATATATTTTGGCATCTGCTAATCTATCAAGTATTTCACTTATCAAGAGCAGTGGATATCAATTCTTGACTGTTATTTCATTCAATCCTCAATAATCCACACAAAGATGCAGGGTTCCATCTTTCTTTGATGTGAATAACACTGGCACACTGGCTGGGCTCTTGGATGAACATATCCAATTCTTCTCTAACATCTTTTCAATATATTCTCAGAGGACAGAGAGTTCTTGAGGTGATAAGTTATATATTGGTCAGTATGGGGGTTCCTTGCCAGGTTTGAGCTCTATGGCATGATCATGAGGTGCATGTTCTGCATCAGATATGTCTTCTCAGAATACATCAAGATAATCTTTATAATCATCTGAGATATTTGGCTCAGTTGCTGCACTCGCAGCTTGTAATGATAAGGCAGCAAATATAATATTGCCATCATCAATTAGTGTTGCAAATTCTTTAGCAGTATTCAGGTGCATATGGTTAATATTCAATGCTTTTCTATAGGTCCAGCATCTTCACACCCAGTTGATATCAGAGTTCACAGCTTCCAATCATGGCATGCTCAAAATTACATCATATCCACTAATGTTGGCCTCTTTGAAATGGTGGAATCCTTCTTGGAGGACATGTTCATCATCAATAATCTTCATTGCAGCTCTTCATTGTTCATATGATTTAATCTTATGATTATCAACTGCTTCCACTACTTTTGGTTTACCTTCTGCCTTCGAGAAATATTTTGATGTCCAGGTGTGGGACATGAAGTTCACATCTGTGCTAGAATCCACTAGCATCCACACCATCGACCATCCCGCTTCTGTCAGCATCCACATATTCATTGCCAATAATCATTTATCTCACAGTCTAGTTGTTCATATTCCCAATGCAGCAGCTGCTTCTACAATTGAGATTGTTGATTTTTTGCTTGTCAAACTTGATTGCACTTTTCAGAGTGTAACATTCAACAATCATTTGCAACATGACCCTTCTTATGGCAGTGAGAACACTTCTTCATCCAGTTATATTTATCTTTCTTGATTTGTTCAGTTGAACCCATTTGTTCCTCTCATTTCCTCTTGTTCCGATGGTTGCTAGATTTATCAGAACAATGCTGATTCTCTACAAATATTGCAGGTCTTTCTTTGCAAATAGCATGCCATCACTTCAGCATATTTTCCTCAAGAGTCTGTAGAGTTCAAAGCAACTCTTTGTAGTTCTGGGGCTCTTGATTTTGATGGTTGAGTTCTGTGTATAATATCTTCAATGCCTTACTACACAAGTTATCCATTCTTTGTTCTTCGCTATATGGGGGTAAATAGTATTCCCAGTTTTCGAGATATTTAGAGAAATCACATATCAATTGCCATTCTTGTTGCTTTGCATCTTGAAATTTTTGACTCACCAATCAGTGCTGGTTCTGTGGATCGTTAATTTGCATTTCTAGGTGTGATAACATATTGTCAAAAGTCAACAGTGTTGCTCCTCCACATCTCTCATACAATGATACAAAATTCAACCATTTCTGCTTAACATGGGTGTTAAGGTAGAGTTTAGCATCATTTATCTTGTGTTCTTCCTTTCAATAATATCAGTGGTGGTGTGTAAAGAGAGTCAGCATGCAATCTTTATAGTCCTTGAATTCTAACATATTTTTTCCTCAATAATAGTCTTTAATCTTCAACCTTGGTGGTGTTTCATTATCATCATCTGTATTGTTCGCAGATCGATTTTGCAGCGGTTCTGTGGTGGTATTCTGGGTTAATTGAGGCTCAATAAGAGTATCTCCATGAATCTGCACTTCCAACTCATTGAGCTACTGTTGTGCATGCAGAATAGCTAATTGCTGCTCTTGTTCACAGATTTGATTGTTCAACTGTTGCAAACGCGCATTGTGATCATTGGAGACAGTAGAGGATTCAGATTGGTTTTCAAGAGATCTTGCACATGTCAAGACCATCTTGTGTGTTTTAACTAATGTTGTGTGCTTTATTGTAGGTGTGTGTAACAACGGACCACTCAGATAAAGTTATGAGTGATTAGAATTGTAAGAGATAGTTGTAGGTATAATTATGGGAGTAGTGTGAAGTACGCATGTAGGATGTTAAGAAGGTAGCAATCTCTATTATTCAAAGCTAATCACTGATCTTCTAATATCTACAGATATCAGCAAGCATTATATAGGCGACCACCACACACTACAGCTGCCTATAGTGCCGTGCGCTATGTCCCTTCTCATTAATTCTGGCGTGTTCTGTGTTCTTCTATCGCCACATAGCTATTTCCTAATATAGATATCTCCATTGCGCCTATTACAATGATGAACAAACACACTGTCACATCTGCCATATATCAAATAGAAGTTGTGCTGCTGTAAGTTTTCTTAAACTGAAGTTGTTATGAATGCTAACAGATTATAGATGTCTGAGTGCTTTCACAAAATCAGTCAATCTTTGATCAATAAATTTCACAAAATGCTGCTCTTTGATGAAGTTCTGAATGAGAGATTTGTCATGTATCAAACTGCTGTTGCAAGGTTTGTACTTGATGTGCAGGTCTATAAGAACACAGATGAGATTCTAGAATTCTATATGAACTCTGATAATCTGTTGTCACAGCAGAGTGTGGCATTTGATCATAGCAGTGTTTCAGAAAGCACATTTTCATATTCTGCTATTACATCAGTGTCATCCTCACTGAGCCAAGATCTTGATATGTTATTTGAGTTGACTGATAATGTAGATGAAGATGAGAAAGTGGATGGTTCTATTGAAGTGTTAGAAAGAAACACAGCAGCATATTGCTGTCATTGTATTCAATATTTGACAACATCCCCTCACCATCATTGTGAGTCTGCTGAGAATCAACATAAAAAATGCAAGCACTGCTTGATGACAAAGCACATCTGTGTTCTGATAAGTTATTATTCAAAACAAATGTTTTTACAGTATATAATATTAACTTTCTATTAGATGTCAGTGGATGCTGTTGAATTGACTCAGACAGTTATCAACACTGCTGAGAATCTAATTGTTGCTGATATGAATGCTTTGAACATTAATATTTTACAGAGTGCTGTGACTGTAGTGATTAGATTCTTTGCTGTGAAGATCTGAGAGATTCAACAAGATGGTTCTTCTAAGACTTCAGCTGAAATGATAATTGATGAGATTCTGATGATTACATCACTGATTGCAGCTTCCAAGTCATCATTGAAACATTGTGCTTCATCAGTTGAGAAAATTCAGAATAATAAGCAGGTTTGTCTTGATGACAATTTTTTGAATGACACTGGCCAAGCTGAGACAGATCTGTTTTTTAATCTCTGAGTGAAATAAATATATTCAGCAGTCATTATCATCTTCTTCATTTTTGTTTACTGACTGGCTTCTGATAGATTTTATTAAACTGTTTCAAGTACTCCTGACTGTTCATCAAATTTTCCTTGGGTTTCCAAGAATTGTCTGTGTCTGTACAATCTTTCCATTTGATAAGATACTGTGTTTGACTGTGATACTGATATTTGTCTAATATAGCTTCAACTTCTCATTTCTCTTGTGTGTTTATAATTATCAGTTCTGCTTGTGGGATTTGTCTGTTGTGCATGTGATATGGTTCAAGAAGGGAAACATGGAATATGAAATGAATTTCTTTATATTGCAGCATGAGTTTCAGTTTGTACACCTGTGTACCACAGATATCAATTATTTGAAAGAGACTCAAAAATCAATGATCTAGTTTGAATGAGAGTTGTAAGATGGATATGTTTTTTGTATGCAGCATTACTCAGTCCTCTATCTTAAAGCTTTTTGATATATGATGCTGATTGTAATACTTTTTCTCAGCTGTTTTGACAGCTTTCAGGCATTCTCAGATCTTGTTCTCCACTTACTTCATTCATTCTACTTGTTCCATTGCTGATTTTGATGTGCCTGTGCTTGGAGGTTTCATGTCTATGCAAAGTTCAGTTGATCGGCTGATCATTGCTTCAGATGATGTCATTTTTATCAATGTGTGGAAGATGTTGTTATATGCTCATTGCATCAGAGGAATCCATTCTATCCAATTATCTTGCTGGTAGCTGCAATATGTGTGAAGATAATGTTCAATCATCTGATTCAATCATTCTGTCTGGCTGTCAGTTTGTGGGTGGAATGCTGTCGATAATTTTTGTTGGACATGAAGCAGATAACATAATGTTGATCAAAACTTGCTATTTATTAATGAATCTCAGTTGCTAATAATGTTTGCAGATAGATCAAAGTTCTTCACAATTCTTCATACAATGATATCTGCAAGTTCTTCTGCATCTAGCTCTGAAGATGTGGGCACAATTATGACTCATTTGATGAATAAATCAACAAATACAACAATAGCATTATAGGTTTGACTTCTCTTTTTATTATCTGACAGATCTTCAATAAAGTTCATGCTAATTGTATGTTATTTCTTATCTGACACTGAATGTGGTTGTAGCAATCTGTACAGCTTGTGCTGTGGTATCTTGATGTATTGACAAACATCACAAGTTCTCACATATTCTGCAATCTCATTGCTCATACCATGTCACAAGTACTTGCATTTGATTGCTTTGATGATTTTGTCACATCCAAAATGGCCACCTTGAGAATCATTGTGATTCATTTTCATTATTTCATGTCTTACAGCTTTGTCTTGTGATATATAGACTTTATCATCTTTTCTGAGCAGATCATCTTTATCTACTGCTCAGATTGAACAATTATCTACACTAACATCACTCATCTCTAGTCTTCTGTGAAGTTCAGATATGCTGATGTCTCTATTCTGAATCTGCAGTAAAAGTTCAATGATAGATTCAGCTATTTCTTCATAATAGACTGTCTCAGACTCAAATATCTTGACAGCTAGAATTCATGATATCAGAGTCTCTAGATTTAACTCTGTAATGTCTGTGATCTTGTTCTCATCCACAGATGCATTCTTTATTCTGCAGAAGTTATTGTCATCAATGACTACAGATCTCTTTACTCAACAATTTTCATTAGCTTGCAGATCTTTTCACATCATCTTGACACATTGATTTAACTTTGTGTTTTCTTTTGTCTTTAGTGACTTAAAGATCCTCTTACACAGCTTCTTTTGTAGAATAGAGAGCTCTGTCAAGAAAGCTGTGTGTTTTACAAAATCTGAATGATGATTTGATGCATCTGCAGAATTATTTTTCTCAGAACAGTGCTCTATTTCAAAATTGAATGCTGAGAGTATTTCCATCCAGCAAATCTGATGCTCATTTAGCTGCTTTGTTGTCATGAAGCACTGGAGATTAGCATGATCAGATAAAACAGTTATTGAATGCCTGCTATCATGTAAATAGTGGTGTCATTGTCTGAAAGCTTCTACAATTGGTAACATTTCTAGATCATATGTTTGATAACATCTTTCTGTTTCTGTGAGCTTTCTAGACCAAAATGTGATCAGATGTCAGTGATCATCATTCATTAATTGTGATATTACTGTGGTGATTGCAACATCAGATCCATCTGTTTCTATACAGAGCTTTTACTGTGGATCAAAGTGGACCAACAATGATGCTTTTGTAAAGCATTCTTTTAACTGCAAAATTGCATGCTTGCAGTTTTTGTCTAACTGAACAGATGTGTTATTCTTCCCTCTTTTTGTTTTGTAATCTTTTAACAATTCAGTCAGAGATGCTGTTATTATTGAGAACTTGTATATGAATCAACAATAGAAATTGATGAATTCTAGAAATATTTGCAATTTGTTTATAGTTTGTGGTTCTGATCAATCTAGAATTGTGTTGACACAGCATTTCTCAACAGTAATGCTCTGCATGATAACCACAAAACTCAAAAATCCAATTTCTGTTGTGTGGAATGTACACTTACTGTAACGGGCGTACTTCAATTAACGATTTGGTACTATTCTAATTACAGATTACGAATTGATTAAGGAAAGAAAGAGAAAAGAAATCAGAAGAAAAGATTGTACAAAGAGGGTTCTTATAGAGGAAAGTTTGAGGTGGAAGAATATCAGAAGCCGCTCCACAGTGGAGCATGGAGTGGAAGAACATTAAAAGATACATGTAAGAATTGTTAGAAGTTACATGAGTGCAGAATGTGGGGTGGAGGAATCATTGAGAACTATACAG
The DNA here is from genome assembly GCA_017607445.1 of Histoplasma ohiense. Classification (NCBI taxonomy): domain Eukaryota; kingdom Fungi; phylum Ascomycota; class Eurotiomycetes; order Onygenales; family Ajellomycetaceae; genus Histoplasma; species Histoplasma ohiense. Next base: position 133,530 of record JAEVHH010000007.1, on the reverse strand, counting down.
AAGAATCATTAGAGACTATATGAGTGCAGAACACAGAGTGAGAGAATGTAAGAAGCTACACAGAAGAATCATTAGAGACTATACAAATGTGGAACACAGAGTGGGGGAACATAAGAAGCTATGTGAAAGAATTGTTAGAGACTATACAAGTGCAGAGCACAGAGTGGAAGAACATTAAGAGCTACACAGAAGAATTGTTAGAAACTATATAAGTATGAAGCACAGAGCAGAAGAACATTGAGGGTTATATAAAATCACAACAGTCAGAAACAAGCAGATGCAGAAGAAGAGTTGGTTGTATAAGTTAATTACTAACAGATGCTAATCTGTCACATTATCCCCCTCTATCAGAGTGAGTGAGAACTCATAGATGTCAAGGGCAGCAGTGTCCTCCAAGACAGATGCAGATTTCCAGATCAGACAATTGTATTCTACTCATTTGATGAGATATTCACAGTGATGGTAGTTGGTTCTATCATCAAGAATTGCTTCAATTTCTCATTCAAGCTTGTTGTCTTCTTCTACAATGATAGATGGCTGTCAATTGGAGGTTCTCTGTGAGGGGAATGGATCCTCAGCCGCGGGTTGGAGCAGATTCATATGAAAGACATTGTGGATGCCAGACAGAGTGTTGAGTCAATAATCATGTATATCTAGCACTTTCTTCACTGTATACTTGATGTGGTGGTAATCTAGTGTACACAAGAGATGATCTGTTCTTATGTTCTTGAGATTCAGTCAGACTTTGTCTTCTATATAATATCAGATTGTAGAACTTCTTCTGATGTTTGCTTGATTCTTATAATCTTACTAAATGCTGATCATTGAAGCTTCTGCTCATTTATGAGCTTTCTTCAGCTTGCTCACAATATTCTCTGCTGTCTGTATTGAGCTGCAGACATGCATGGTTTCTCAGAGAGTCTTAGAAAAGTTCAGAATCTCTAAGTTGTATCTGTATAGAAGAAAGAATGAGCTTACATCTGTTGTAGCAGAATTTCAACTGTTAATCATAATCTCAGTGTGTAGCAGCAGATTGCTTCAGTTGTCTTGTATATAATTGCAGAACTTACAGAGAATGTTCTTTACTATTTGTATCATTCTCTCAGTAACTCCATCAGTCTCTGAATGATATGTCATTGATAACTTTCATTCAATTCTTAATAATTGGCATATGCAGGCTCAGAGTGTGCTGATGAATTGACTGTCTCTATCTGACACAATGAATGAAGGCAGACTGTGTATACAATAGAATGAGCTTCTGACAAAGACATCTGCAACTACTTTGACATTCATCTTGTCACAGAGCTGTAGTATTACACTCTTGCTGAGTCAGTTGACAATGACTAGAATGTTCATAGAACCTCTGCTTTCAGATAAGAAAACTGCAAAATCAATAGCTATATCACATCAAGTTCAGTTGAAGACAGATAGAGGCTTCAGCATCCCTTTTCAGTGTTCATATCATGCTGTCACTGAGCCACAGCAATCACAGTTGTGTACAAACTGATGTATATTCTTTGACATATCTGGCTAGTAGAATTCTTGAGTGATAATATTGTACATGATTTCATATTCTGAGTGTCTGATCATTGACAAGTCATGAATTTCTTGCATGATCTGTGTTTGTAGAGATTCTGAATCAGAGATCCATCACCTATCTCAAAAGTGTAAACAGTTGTCATCATCAATCAAACATGCTGAGATATTCATTCTTGGGTATACATCTGCAGAGAATCAAGATGCTTTACTTTGTATAACTTCAGCAACTTACTGTCAGAATTCATCTGCTTCTGCTGCTAGTCTCCATTGTTCTTTGAGTGAGGGTTCTTGAGCTTGGAACTGGTTGATATGTATGTGGGGTTTGTCTGATTGTGTAGAACTTTCTATGATTGCAGAGTTGATTAATCAATGCTCTTGATATTTCCATCTGTCATCTAGATCATCAGATAGTATATCTTATTCTCAGTGGAACAGAGCATCTGCAAGAGTGTTCTCTACTTCAGATCAATAACAAATTGTGAATGAAAAACAGCTAAGAAACAATGATCAACACATATGTCTCTCAGTAAGCTTATGAGTGATTATGAAGTATTCTAAGTTCTTATGATTGATAACAATCTCAAACTTCTCAACACTCATAAGTTCAGACTCTCATTCTTTGAGATATTATATGATTGCTAGGAGCTTCTTGTCATAGATCTTGTAGTTGCATTCAGTGGGCAACATCTTTTTTGAAATGAAGGCACAGAGTTGTAGAATATCTTTGTTATCATATTGCATTAGTGCTCCATCTACTACATAATCTGAGGCATCTGTTTCAAGAATTGTATGCTTATCTGAATTGAATGATTGCAGCATTGAAGTGCTTGTGAATATACACTTCAGCTTTTTGAATACTGTGTCTGCTTTGTCAGTTCATTGAAATACAGTGTCTTTTCAGATCAGATCCATCAGTGGTTGTATGATATTGGAGAAGTCTTTGATGAATCTTTGATAGAAGTTGATAAATTCTAGAAAGCTTCTAGTTTCTTTTACTGAGACTGATGCCTCTCAGTTGAGGATTGCTTCCATCTTCTTAGAATCCATGCATATGCCTTTTTCAGCTTCAATGATGAATTCTAGATAGATTGTAGACTTGGTATTGAAGTCACACTTATCAATGTCCACTTGCAGTCTGACTTTACATAGACAGTCAAGCACTTGTCATATGTACTTGTGATGCTCAGTGAGCAGTTCATCAGTGAAGATCAGAATATCATTCATATACACTGAGGTGATCTCATCAAGCAGATCTCATAGAGCTCAGTTAATGTATTTCTGAAATATGTTTGAAGTGTTCACTAATTCAAAGAGGGTCACTGTTCATTTGTATAATCTGTAATGTGTATGAAAAGTGGTTAGTCATTTGTCATCTTCATTAATTCTTATCTTATAGAAGGCTGCAGAGATGTCAAGCTTTGTAAATCATTTTGCTTTTTCTATTCATTCAAGTGTTTTGTTGATGAGTGAGAGAGGATATCAGTTCTTTCATGTAATCTTGTTGAGTTCTCAGTAGTCAATGCAGAATCATAAGCCTTCTTCTGATTTCTTTGTGAACAGTACAGATGCTGTAGTGGATGAGTTGCTAATACAAATGAAGTCTTTGTTCAGTAATCTGTTGAGTGTTTTTTGTAGAATGAGGAGCTTGTCATGTGATATGCTGTAGAAAGAATCTCAGAGTGGTTGTGAGTTTTTATCATCTTTCTTAATGAGCTTGATTGTATGATCTATACCAGGTTCTCAGTGAGAGGGAAGCTTTTCAGCTTCTTTCTCATTGAACACATCTGCAAAGTCTTTGTATGATTCAGATAGTTTCTTGTGTGGTTTCTTGAGATCTTTGAGTTCTAACTTTTCTAACACTTTTTTGATATTCATTATACTAGCAGTGAACACTTGGATGTTCTTCTTCTCATGCACTTGATGGGTTAGTAGTTTGTATGCTTTCACTGATATCTGAGTGAGATCAGCAGTTCTATTGACATTCTTCTTGTAAACACAGTCATCTTCTGAGAAAATAAGACAGTGATTGTGTGTGTTCAACAAGGTTCCAAATTCTGTGAGTCATGATAGACTGAGTATTAGATTGTATTCAAGGCTTTGTATTTTGTATACATATACATTCTTTTTCTCATGTCTTTCTACATTGATGTTAAATCTTACCATGTTGTAGGAGGCTGATCCTCTGGAATCATCAAATCCACTAAGCTTACACAGCTTGAAAAAGGGGATATGCTGAAGCTTATGCTTCTCAACCAGCTGAATGTCTATAAGAGTGTAATGAAGAAAATCACTGTCTATCATTGCTTGTATGTTGACTAGGCTATTTACAATAGCAGAAACTATGATTGTGTCCACTTGCATCTTCTGCTTGAATCTTCAGCTAGCTTTTTGCTTCTTGAGCTCTCATTCATGTTTTAGAGTGAGAGCTCATCTTTTCCCTGTTCTTGCCTATCTACAGACAACACAGTGTTCACATGCATGAGGGGTTTACTCAGAGTGATTGCATTCAGACATTGGTTTGTGAAGTGCTCTGACTTGTCACAGTGTATGCAGACTTCTCTGGCAATTCAGTTGGTGGCATTCTTTTCTGAGATGTTGAGAACTCTCAGGCAGCTTGTGTTCATGTGTGGGATTCAGTTCATTGATTCTGATTCAGAGGCAGAGGATGCTGCAGAGTGGTTCAAGATGTATACATTTGTTCAGCAGAATTCTCTACAATTTTGAAGTGCACAGAACTGAGACAGATCATTGTTCAACAGATGAAGATCAGCACAGAATTTGCTGTATGTTGAGAACTTTGAACACTCTACATTTCAGTTATGCAATTGAAAGTTCAAGTTCTTGAACAATATGTTAATCTTGATGATGTCATTCCAGTCTTGCCCATCTGCTTCTAGAAGCTTGTGATTGAATTCAGAAAGATAAGTTGCCAACACAACATTCATCTGATGAGTCTGATTTAGTCAGTTCAACATCTTGACTTGAAGTATAGAATTGAGGAAGAGGGAGTTGAGTTGTTGAAAGACTAGCTCTGACATACACTGATGATTCTGGCAATGACTCATCCAGGGTTGGAATTTTGCTAACACATCATCATCCAACCTGCTATGAATATACCACATCTGATTGGATAGTGAGCTTATTGCTCATTCATCAATGTTCAATTTGGTGTTCACTTTTGACTTCCATGTGAGATAGAGTGCTAGATCTCTCTTATATTTGTCAAGGATTGAGAGCTTCTCTTTTGAGGGCTTTTTGTGAGGTGTGGGTGTAGAAGGAATGATAAACACAGAAGTACTCATCTCAGCAAGTCATCATTGCAATTCAGCTATCTGTAGCATCTGCTGCTGGAGAATGCTTCATAGATCTAAGTTATCATCCATCATGTTTGAATGTGATGGGTGTTTGTAGAATTGCTTGTAGTTCATTTCAATATCTAAGAACATATAATAATAAAAAAAAGAAAAGAAATACTTGTAGACACTCAGTCCTCTCACAGACACTATTCACAGTGTTGTGGTGCTAAGTTTGATCAAGCTTCTTCATGAACACTATTCACAGTGTTACAGTTCATAGACACTCAGGCCTTATAGAACACAGTTGATTGTGTTTCAGACACTTAGACACAACAGTCTATATAACTAATGATAAGAGCACTCAAGCTCACAAGAGATCTCTTGTAATGACTAGGCACTCAGACCTGTAAACAATGCACTCAGATGTAAGAACTGATAACAAGACACTCAGGCCTTAAATGACACACTCAGATGTAAGAACTAATAATGAGACACTTGAATCTAAAATGCAGAAGAATCAATTTGTAATGTAACAGATGTACTTTGATTAACAATTTGATACTATTCTAATTACAGATTACAAATTGATTAAGAAAAGAAAGAGAAAAGAAATCAGAAGAAAAGATTGTACAAAGAGAATTCTTATAGAGAAAAGTTCAGAGCAGAAGAATATCAGAAGCTGCTCCACAGTGAAGCACAGAGTGGAAGAACATTAAGAGGTACACATAAGAATCATTAGAAGTTACACAAGTGTGGAATGTGGGGTGGGGGAATCATTGAGAGCTATGTGAAAGAATTGTTAGAGACTACACAAGCATAGAACACAGAGCAGAAGAATGTAAGGAGCTACATGAAAGAATTGTTAGAGACTACACAAGCATGGAACACAGAGCAGAAGAACATAAGAAGCTACACAGAAGAATCATTAGAGATTATATGAGTGCAGAGCACAGAGTGGAAGAATGTTAAGAGCTACATGAAAGAATCATTAGAAACTACACAAGCGCGGAGCACAGAGCGGAAGAACATCGAGGGTTACACAAGGTCACAACAGCCAGGAATGAGCAGGTGCAGGAGGGGAGTTGATTGCGTAAGTTAATTACTAACGGGTGCTAACCCGTCACACTTACTAAGTTTGGCATATAGTTTCCATCGCCTTAACCATTTCAGCACGTTCTTAACATGGACAACATGTTCATCAAGTGTGTTTGAATAGATTACAATATTGTTGAGATAAGCCATGCAATATACATCTAAAAGATCACTGAGGGCTTTGTTGATATAAGATTGAAAGATCACAGAGGCATTGATTAGTTCAAAAGATAAGACTAGATATTCAAAGTGTTCATATTGTGTTTGAAATGCTGTTTTTCATTCATTCTCTGCTTGTATGCAAATTCTATGATACACATCTCTAAGGTTCAGCTGTGTATATATTTTGGCATCTGCTAATCTATCAAGTATTTCATTTATCAAGGGCAGTGGATATCAATTCTTGACTGTTATTTCATTCAATTCTCAATAATTCATGCAAAGATGCAGAGTTTCATCTTTCTTGAGTGTGAATAATACTGATGTGTCTGCTGGGCTCTTGAATGGATGTATTCAATTCTTCTCTAATGCTTTTTCAATATATTCTTGAAGGACGGAGAGTTCTTGAGGTGATAAGTTATATATCAGTTGATATGAAGGTTTCTTGCCAGATTTGAGATCTATGGCATGATTGTGAGGTGTGTGTTCCACATCAGATATGTCTTCTTGAAATACATCAAGATAATCTTTATAATCATCTGAGATATTTGACTCAGTTGCTGCACTCGCAGCTTGTAATGATAAAGCAGTGAATATAATATTATCATCATCAATTAATGTTGCAAATTCTTTAGCAGTATTCAGATGTATGTGGTTAATATTTGATGCTTTTCTATAGATTCAGCATCTTCACACCCAGTTGATATCAGAGTTCACAGCTTTCAATCATGACATGCTCAAAATTATGTCATATCCACTAATATCAGCTTCTTTGAAATGATGGAATCCTTCTCAGAGAATATGTTCATCATTGATAATCTTCATTGCAGCTCTTTGTTGTTTATATGATTTAATCTTATAATTATCAACTGCTTCCACTACTTTTGATTTATCTTCTGTCTTTGAGAAATATTTTGATGCCCAGATGTGGGACATGAAGTTTGCATCTGCATCAGAATTCACTAGCATCCACACCATCAATCATTCTGCTTCTGTCAGCATTCATGTATTCATCACCAATAATCATTTATCTTGCAGTCTAGTTGTTTGTATTCTCAATGCAGCAGCTGCTTCTATGATTGAGATTGCTGGTTTTTTGCTTGTTGAACTTGATTGTGCTTTTTGAGATGTAACATTCAACAATCATTTGCAACATGACTCTTCTTATGACAGTGAGAACACTCCTTCATTCAGTTATATTTATCTTTCTTGATTTGTTCAGTTGAATCTGTTTGTTCCTCTTGTTTTCTCTTGTTTCAACAGTTGCTAGATTTATCAGAGCAACACTGATTCTCTATGAATATTGCAGATTTTTCTTTGTGAATAGCATGCTGTTGCTCTGACATATTTTCCTTGAGAGTCTGTAGAGTTCAAAGCAACTCTTTGTAGTTCTGAGGCTCTTGATTTCAATGATCAAGTTCAGTATGTAATATCTTCAATATCTTACTATACAAGTTATTCATTCTTTGTTCTTTGCTATATGAGGGTAAGTAGTATTCTCAGTCTTCAAAATATTTAGAGAAATTGTGTATCAATTGCTATTCTTGTTGCTTTGTGTTTTGAAATTTTTGACTCATCAATTGATGCTGATTCTGTGGATTGTTAATTTGCATTTCTAGATGTGATAACATATCATCAAAAGTCAATGATATTGCTTCTTCATGTCTCTCATACAATGATACAAAATTCAACCATTTCTGCTTAATGTGGGTGTCAAGATAGAGTTTAGCATCATTTATCTTGTGTTCTTCCTTTCAATAATACTGATGATGATGTGTAAAGAGAGTCAATATGTGATCTTTATAGTTCTTGAATTCTAACATATTTTTTCCTCAATAATAGTCCTTAATCTCCAATCTCGGTGGTGTTTCATTATCATTATTCATATCATTCACAGATTGATTTTGTGGTGGTTCTGTGGTGATATTCTGAGTTAATTGAGACTTGATGAGAGTATCTTCATGAATCTGCACTTTCAACTCATTGAGCTGCTGTTGTGCATGCAGAATAGCTAATTGCTGCTCTCATTCATGAATTTGATCATTCAACTGTTGCAAATGTGCATTGTGATCATTGGAGGCAGTAGAGGATTCAGATTGGTTTTCAAGGAATCTTGCATGTGTTGAGATCATCTTGTGTGTTTTAACTAATGTTGTGTGCTTTATTGTAGATGTGCATAACAACGGACCACTCAAATAAAGTTTAGAGCGATTAGAATTGTAAGAGATGGTTGTAGGTATAATTATGAGAGTAGTGTGAAGTACACATGTAGAATGTTAAGAAGGTAGCAATCTCTATTATTCAAAGCTAATCACTGATCTTCTAATATCTACAGATATCAGTGAGCATTATATAGATGACTACCATGCACTACAGCTGTCTATAATGCTGTGCACTATGTCTCTTTTCATTAATTCTGGCGTGTTCTGTGTTCTTCTATCGCCATATAGCTATTTTCTAATATAGATATCTCCGTTGCGCCTATTACAGTTCTCTACTTCAGATCAATAACAAATTGTGAATGAAAAATAGCTAAGAAATAATGATCAACACATATGCCTCTCAGTGAGCTTACAAATGATTGTGAAGTACTCTAGATTCTTATGATTGATAACAATCTCAAATCTCTCAACACTTATAAGTTTGAATTTCTATTCTTCAAGACATTGTATGATTGCTAGAAGCTTCTTGTTGTAGATCTTGTAGTTGCATTCAGTGAGTGACATCTTTTTCAAGATAAAGACACAAGATTATAAGACATCTTCATTGTCATATTGCATCAGTGCTTCATCTACTACATAATCTGAGATGTCTGTTTCAAGAATTGTATGCTTATCTGAATTGAATGATTGCAGTATTGAGATGCTTGTGAATATACACTTCAGCTTTTTGAATGCTGCATCTGCTTTGTTAGTCCATTGAAATACAGCATCTTTTCAGATCAGATTCATCAGTGATTGTACAATATTGAAGAAGTTCTTGATAAATCTTTGATAGAAGTTGACAAACTCTAGAAAGCTTCTAGTTTCTTTTACTGAGACTGATGTCTCTCAGTTGAGAATTGCTTCCATCTTCTTAGAATTCATGTGTACATCTTTTTCAGCTTCAATGATGAATTCTAGATAGATTGTAGACTTGATCTCAAAGTTGCATTTGTCAATGTCCACTTGCAGTTCAGCTTTTTGTAGACAGTCAAGCACTTGTTGTATATGCTTATGATGCTCAGTGAGCAATCCATCAGTGAAGATCAAGATATTGTTGTAATGCACTCATTTATTATTTCCTTATTATCTTCGCTTATTCTTACCTCTTTCCATTATACTCTCGCTACTGCTATTTCTATATGTATATATATATCGATGTATGTATTTCGCACATCTTCTTTCTCTTTCTTTTCTTCCTTAGCAATTAGCTACACTATGCTACATTACACTACTATACTATATTGCTTTACAATATATTACTATTATCTCTGCTACACTATAAACTATCTTCTACTGTTACTCTTCACACTGTCACTACACCTCACAGTTTCTAATCACTCAATCTTTGAGAGACAGTCTGTTGAGTAATAGTCATGGCCTCTATCCACAGCATCTGCTGTACTTGTGCTACTGCTGAACTCAAAGCAGCAAACATCATGGAAGAAAATCATGAAACACACACTTCTGTCATTGAAAGTGTGCAACAAGCATCATCTTTCTCTATGAAATTGAATTCTGAATATAGTTCAGAAGAGAATACCTCTTCTGAAGATCTCAGTGCAATTGAGACTGAGAAGATAGCTGTGGCCAGAAGAATCAAAAAATTACAGACTGAGAAAGAATTGCAAGAACTTCAACAGCAGTGCAACACTTTACTACAAGAATTGAATGAAACAATTCCAGCCATCTGAAATATGCTAGAAGTGCATCCAAACCATGATAGAGATGCAACTAGCATGAATGGTAACTGTGATAACATCACAAGTATTCTCAGATCATCAGAAGTCACACTACAAGTGCTCAACATCTTAGTGAAAAGTGCTGTGACTACTGTCAGTGGGAGACATAGTTGAGTACCACTTTGGCAATTAGAACTTTGAGATTCTGGCATGAGCAGTCACTCTTCTCAGAGAGATGTGGAAAAGTTTCAAGATCAAAGCATGAAAGAATTTGAAAACTTTGTTACAGCTGCTATTGCTTTTCATGTCAGTGATCTTGATTACTATAACAAACACAATCATTGAAAGATCATCGAAGCTGTTACTCATTTCAATGTCAAGATGCAACAACATTGATATCAACATACACATGATATGCAAACTTTGCCACCATGGGAAGAATTTGTTAGTTGGATGCAATGTCAAGTCATCGATTCAGATAGAAGTTTCTGAGATGTTGATAGACAGTACTGAAAAACAGAGTAATAAGAAGATCAGACAGTTCAACAATTTGCTTCACACTTACAATCAATTGAAGAACATCTGCAGCATTCTTATAGTGAATATCATTGAAAATCACATCTCTATATGAAAGTTCTATCTTTCATTCACCAAGAATTCAACAAATATGCAACCAAATTGGAAGAGTTAAGCTATGATGCCACTCTACATAAACTTGCAATGGCAGAATCGAATCTGCCAGAAAGACAGAAGAAGCTTAAAGAGAAGTCAAATTTCAAAAACCCCATTCAAAGCTTTAACAACAGAAATAATGCTGATAATAGATCACAAAACAAACACAGATGAAATGACACTACAAAATCTAATGACTCCACTCAATCAAAATATTGCCATTATTGCAAGCAACCAGGACATACCTTCAATTTGTGTTTCAAACAACTCAAAGACAAATCCAAAAACACCAAGTTCAACTCAAAACTCAATGTGAAAGATATGAAGAACTCAAAGGACTCAAAAAATGCTTAAAACACATCATTCAGCTCACAATGACAGCCATAAATATGGAAAGTTGATGCAAAAATGCCTTAAGCTTCACTGTCACAGTGAAACTCACTACATCTAAGAGTCTGCAAAAAGTGCTTGTGCTAGTAGACTCTGAATCAGAAGTGAACTGTGTCAATGAATTTTGAGCAAAGAATCACAATCTAGAAGCTGCTCACTGCAAAATCAAAATAGTCAAGTTGATTGATGGATGCATAATATGCTTCTTTGAAGAGTATAACATTGCAACTACTGTCACTGATCACAAGAATAATACACAGCAGACATCTCATTCCTTCCATGCAATGAAGATGAAGGACTACAGTCTTGTATTAGAATTTCCTTGATTAAAACAAACAAATTCTCTTATAGATTGATCAGATGAACAATTCTTCTTTAGAAGCTCTGAGAATGAACAACAGTCTCAAATTATTTCTGAACAAGATGTTCTAGCTGAAGTTCTCACAGAAGCTAGAGTAGAAATGCTTGTAGTATTATCTACAGAATATTCAAAAGACTCAAAGCATGCTTCATATGTATTCTCAGCTGCATATTCGGACTTGCTGACTGGTCTACTCAATTATGTTATGTCATACACACATATCTTCTCAGAAGAAGCTGCTATAAGTGTGAAAAGATCAGAAGAAATGAAACACTGCATAGATCTCAAGTCTGATGCACAATCTCTATTTATACTGATATACAATCTCTCTGAAACTGAGTTAGCCGCCCTAAGAGAATATTTAAAAAATGCATTAGATAAAGAGTGGATACAACTGTTCAGTAGCTTGGCTGATGCATCAATTCTCTTTGTTCTCAAAAAAGATGATGGACTCTGTCTTTGTGTAGACTATTGAGGGTTAAATTGAATCACCATCAAGAACTGATACTCTCTATCTCTAATAAATGAATTACTTGATAGGCTTTCAAAAGCCAAGGTATTCACTAAGCTGGACCTTCAAGATGCCTATCACTGCATACTTATAGCAGCAAAAGACTGTTGGAAGACAGCCTTTAGAACAAGATATGGACATTTTGAATATGTAGTTATGCCATTTGAACTAGCTAATGCTTCAGTGACATTTCAAGCATACATTAACAATGCCTTGTCTGATTTGTTGGATATATGTTGTGTTGTCTATTTGGACGACATTCTCATATTCTCCAATTCAAAGCAGGAACATAAAGTGCATGTTACTAAGGTGCTAGAATGTCTCAAGCATGTGAATCTATTTGCAAAACTCTCTAAGTGTGAATTTGAAGTGGACAAAGTCTCATTTCTGAGGTTTGTTATAGATACAAATGATGTTGAGATGAAGTTAGACAGAGTCTCCACTATTGTGGAATGATCTATATCTAAATCAATTAAAGAGGTTCAATCCTTCTTGGGCTTTGCTAATTTCTATCAGTAATTTATTAAGTCTTTCTCCTCTATTGCAGCCCCATTATTTGAACTTACAAAAGAGAGCAAGAAGGAGGAAAGAAAAGTCACTTTTATGTGAACAGAAAATGCTCAAAGTGCTTTCAATGAGCTCAAATTGTGCTTTATGTGTGCTCCTCTATTAGCTCATTTTGACTCAGCTTGGTGTATTCAGATTGAATCTGATGCATTCACTTTTGCAGTTGCTGCTATTCTGTCACAGTTGCAGAATGATGAGCACTGACATTCAGTTGTTTTCTGATCAAGAAAGTTGATTGATGCAGAAATGTGTTATGATACTCATGATAAAGAATTCTTGACTATTGTAGCAGTATTTAAGAATTGGAGACACTATCTGAAGAGAAGTCAGTATTCAATTCAAGTCTGGTCTGATCATGCCAATCTGCAGTACTTTATGATGACTAAGAAACTGAACAGATATCAGATCAGATGAATGGAAGCTTTATCTGCTTATGATTTTGTATTACTGCACCACTCTGAATCAAAGAATTCAGCTGATGAGCTCAGTTGTCATGCAGACTACAGTGAGGTCTATAATGGCTGAACTATATTATCTACCCTGCAACAGAAGCTGAAACATGAAGTTAGACTAGACTGAGAAACTGATACTTCTTTTCAAAATGATATTTCTTCTGATGTAGTCTGTGCACAAATCTCTAATGAGCAAAATGCTTCTTTTAATGAGTGAAAAGTGCTTCATATGTTGACATCTTCTATCTCTTGTGTAAACTCTTCCCCTTCAATGCATGTTGAGCAATATATGCCCTGGATTGCAGTCAATAAGGCTATTCTTGAGGACTCAGTATATACAGAAATGCTCAAATTCTTCATCTCATTTCTGAGTAAAGCACAGAAGATTGATTCTTTTGCTGCTGAGCAAAGAAAAAAGATAAAAGAGAAGAATATGACTGTTGCTGAAAATATGCTATAGACAATTTCTGAAAATGATATATTGTGTGCTGATGATTGTGTGTATGTCCCTCAACAAAAGACACTCATTGATGAAATTATCAGTGCAAACCATGATGATCCACAGAGGGGTCACTTTGGTATAAAAAAGTTCATAGACAGCATTCAGGACAAATACTATTGACATGAGCTAGTCAGAGATGTCAAAGATTATATATCCACTTGTAATACTTGTCAAAGAGTAAAGTCAAAATGGCACAGGCAATATGGAGAATTGGGTACAATCCTCTTATCATCAACTTCTTTTGAATCCATTACTATGGATTTTATTACAGACTTGCCAGCCTCTACATTCCTCCACCAAATCTATGATGCAATTTTAGTGATTGTGGATATATATACCAAGTTTACAATCTATATTCCTTGCATCAAAAACATTACAGCTGATGAACTAGTGGAAATTGTTTATATCAAGTTCTATACAATTTACAGAGTACTCAAAAACCATATATCTGATTGAGAATTGCTGTTTACAAGCCATTATTGATCCACCTTTTGTTATATGCTAGATGCATGCCGGAAACTTTCAACAGCCTTTCACCCTCAAACAGATGGCCAAATGGAATGACAAAATCAAATCTTGGAACATTATCTCCAATGCTTTACCAACTATCATCAAGATGACTGGGCATGCTGGCTACTGCTAGTGCAGTTTGTTTACAATACCTCTCAACATGCCTCTACTGAAATGGCACTCATGGAAGCCTTAATGGGATATCAATCTGATTTGAAAATTAATATCAGCAAATCACCACAACCAGTCGCCATACATGCTGCTAGCCGCACAAAATATATCAAGAAAACACACCATAAGCTCATTGAGAATCTACAAAAGATATGACAAGCACAGAAAATCTATTATGATGCAAAACATAAGCTTCAACAATTTAAAATAGATGACTATGTCATGCTCAATGCAAAAAATCTCTGATTGCTGCATCTGATTTGCAAACTTGATCATAAATATGTTGGATCCTTCAAGATTCTGAATATCATTGAAAAACAAGTGTACAAACTAGAACTGCCACCTTCATATAGAAGCATTCATTCTGTATTTCATATATCTTTATTGAAGCCATACAATCACAGAAATGGAGCTCTACCAGAACCAGAACTGAAACTTGTCAATGATAAAGAAGAATATCAAATTGAAGAAATTCTTGAAAAACAACAATGAAAGAACAAACCTCTGAAATATCTTGTGAGATGGACAGATTGAAGTTCTAGTGATGATACATGAAAACTGAAAGAAAACATATTGAACACTCAGACATTTGAAATCTTCCTTGAACAAGAAAATGAATGACAAATACAAAATCAACATACTCTCAAATGTCAAAAGTGTGAACTTCAAGTTGAAAGATGTCAGAAGTGCAAATCTTAAATTGAAAAATACTAGAAGTACAAATCTCATCCAAACTCCAATCAAATGCATTCTTTTTAGAAGAATTTTATCAGAGAAAAGAGAAAAAAGAAAAAAAATTCAATTTGAGTATAATAAATACAAAAAATAAAAACATACAAATAAGAAAAAGACAAAGAAAATGAGTTCTAAGAAAAGTCTAAAGATCTTCAGTTCACTCACTCTCATCTCACTCTTCATCTCTCACTTTCTCTTCTCTCTTTCATCATCTCTCTTATCTTCTCTCTCTGTCATTCTCACTCAATACTCCTTCTGGTACTTGTATATTACAGGCATTCATTTTGAGTGCAGAGATATAGACAAATGTCTATCTCACAACACATTTATCTTCTCATATCTTCTCTTCTTCATCAATCTACTCATTCTTCAGCATATTTGATGAAGAAAGACATTTTTCTTCATCTTTTTCTTCCACTTCTCCACTGTTCAGAGCACTCTCTCCCTCTGCTTCACAGATGTCAGTGATAAATTGATAAGAAAAGCAGACATCACAGACACTGCTGCAGTCATCAGTGTCTTCACAATCTTCTTCATTGACTCTTCAGTCAACTTCTCTTTCATCAACTTCTTTTCAGTCAACTCCTTCATCACAGAGCCTCTGAAGCTCATCATTCTCAAAATCCTCTCTTTCTCTAACATCTCTGCTCTGAAAGAATCAGACACAATCACAGCCTTCAAAATCTGCACCTCTGCAGACTCAGCTGCTGTCTGACACTGAAATCATAGAGCATTTGTCTCTGCTCTACTCTGAGCAGACAGCATCATCAGACAAGATGCATTCAATCATTTTATCAAACAACAAAGATGACTTTTGTGATTGACTATATCCTCCCCAGCCACCACCCCCACAAAAATAAACACTCGCCCGTGCATGATGCACCTCAGAAGAGGTGTATCACACATCTAGCATCATTATCAGTATATCAACATTGCTGAAGAAAAAGAAAAAGAAAACAAGAATTAAAAAGAATTACTCACAGATTTGCAGAATTTCTCTGCAGAGGCACAAGCCTCACAATGCTTCTGAGTATTTGACTTCAGCACACACCAAAAATCAACATCTCCAAGTCTAGAGACACAACATTCACACAGAATCCAACTGTTGTGCATCATGTGATTAGAGCTAGAGCAATATAACAAGTGAACAGTGAATGGTGCTATATGGAAACAAGCTAGTGGCACATATGACCACACTAATAACACCACTGGCAAGGAACACCAGCAATAATATGTGATAAGCACCAGCGAGGAAACAACTTACTTAAAATCAGAATATCCAAGGGAGCCCATTTTGAAAAAAGAAGAGAGGGAGAGAGAGAACTGATGAAAATTTAAAAACTGATGAAAATTTAAAAATTTTTTATTGAAAATAAAAAATCACAGCAGAATGGAAAGAAGCTTTGATGATGATCAAGTTAAAAGAGAAGAGAAATCTTCAAGAGAAAAGAAATTCTTTTTGCTTCTCTGCACACAACCTCTAGCAACCAAAGAATCCACCAATTCCACCTCATTAGAAAATCAATAACAATGCGTATACAAGCTATCTAGGAGATGCAATCGATATACTGCTATCAACAAGCAGAACTTACAATATGGAAATGCAATTATCTACTAGCAAGCAATCTATACAATCGCTGAGGGCAGCTCTTATTAAAAAAGAGGGGCAATTGTAATGCACTCATTTATTATTTCCTTATTATCTTCACTTATTCTTACCTCTTTCCATTATACTCTCGCTACTGCTATTTCTATATGTATATATATATCGATGTATGTATTTCGCACATCTTCTTTCTCTTTCTTTTCTTCCTTAGCAATTAGCTACACTACGCTACGTTACACTACTATACTATATTGCTTTACAATATATTACTATTATCTCCGCTACGCTATAAACTATCTTCTACTGTTACTCTTCACACTGTCACTACACCTCACAATTGTTCATGTACACTGAGATGATCTCATCAAGCAGATCTTGTAGAGCTCAGTTAATGTATTTCTGAAATGTACTTGAAGCATTCACTAATTCAAAGAGAGTCACTGTTCATTTGTATAATCTGTAACATATACAAAAAGCAGTTAGCCATTTGTCATCTTCATTAATTCTTATCTTATAGAAGATCACAGAGATGTCAAGCTTTGTAAATCATTTTGTTTTTTCTATTTATTTGAGTGTTTTGTTGATGAGTGAGAGAGAGTATTGATTCTTCTGTGTAATCTTGTTGAATTCTTGATAGTCAACACAGAATTGTAAGTCTTCTTCTGATTTCTTTGCAAACAGTACAGATGCTGCAGTGGATGAGTTGCTAACACAAATGAAATCTTTGTTCAGTAATCTGTTGAGTGTTTTTCATAGAATGAGAAGTTCATTGTGTGATATGCTGTAGAGAGAATCTCAGAGTGGTTGCAGATTCTTATCATCTTTCTTGATGAGCTTGATTGTATGATCTATATCAGATTCTCAGTGAGAGAGAAGTTTTTCAGCTTCTTTCTCATTGAATATATCTGTGAAGTCTTTGTATGATTTGAATAGTTCTTTGTGCAGTTTCTTGGGATTCTTGAGTTCTAGTTTCTCTAATGCTTTTTTGATATCTGTCATGCTAGCAGTGAACACTTGAATGTTCTTCTTCTCATACATTTGATGGGTTAGTAGTTTGTATGCTTCTGCTGATATTTGGGTGAGATCAGTGGTTCTATTGATATCTTTCTTGTAAACACAGTTGTCTTCTGAGAAAATAAGACAGTGATTGTGTGTGTCCAACAAGGTTTCAAATTCTGTGAGTTATGATAGACTGAGTATTAGATTGTACTCAAGGTCTTGTATTTTGTATGCATATACATTCTTTTTCTCATATCCTTCTACATCAACATTAAATCTTATTATATTGTAGAAGGCAGATCCTCTGAGGCCATCAAATTCACTGAGCTTATATAGCTTGAAAAAAGGGATACACTGAAGCTTATGCTTCTCAATCAGCTGAGTGTCTATAAGAGTGTAATGAAGAAAACCACTGTCTATCATTGCTTGTATGTTGATTAGACTATTTACAATGACAGAGATCATGATTGTGTCTGCTTGCATCTTCTGCTCAAATCTTCAGCTAGCTTTCTGTTTCTTGAGCTCTCATCTGTGTTTTAGAGTGAGAGTTTGTCTTTTCTCTGTTCTTGCCTATCCACAGGTGACACAGTGTTCATGCATGTGGGGGGTTTACTTGAGATGATTGTATTTGAACATTGATTCACAAAGTGCTCTGATTTGTCACAGTATATGCAGACTTCTCTGGTAATTCAGTCAGTGACATTCTTTTCTGAGACATTGGAGACTCTCAGATGACTTGCATTCACATGTGAGACTCAGTTCATTGATTCTGATTCAGAGATGAAGGGCACTGCAGAGCAGTTTGAGATGTACATATTTATTCAGTGAAATTCTCTATGATTTTGAAGTGTGTGGAACTGAGACAGATCATTGTTCAACAGATGAAGATCAGTACAGAATTTGCTGTATATTGAGAGTTTTGAATGCTCTATACTTCAGTTATGCAATTGAAAGTTCAAGTTCTTGAACAATATGTTGATCTTGATGATGTCATCTCAGTCTTGTCCATCTGCTTCTAGAAGCTTGTGATCAAATTCAGAAAGATAAATTGTTAATATGACATTCATCTGATGAGTTTGATTAAGCCAGTCTAACACTTTGACTTGAAGTGTAGAATTGAGAAAGAGGAAGTTGAGTTGTTGAAAGACTAGCTCTGACATACACTGATAGTTCTGACAATGACTCATTCAGAATTGAAATTTTGCTAATATGTTGTCATTCAATCTGCTATGGATATACCATGCTTGATTGAATAGTGAGTCTATTGCTTGTCCATTGATGTTCAATTTGGTGTTTGCTTTTGATTTTCATGTGAGGTAGAGCACTAGATCTCTCTCATATTTGTTGAGGATTGAAAGCTTCTCTCTTGAGAGCTTTTCATGAGATGTGAGTGTAGAAGAAACAGTGAATGTGGAAGTGCTCATCTCAGCAAGTCATTATTGCAATTTGACTATCTGTAGTGCTTGCTGCTGAAGGATACTTCATAGGTCTAAGTTGTTGTCTGCTGTGTTTGGGTGTGGTGAGTGTTTGTAGAATTGTTTGTAGTTCATTTTGATATCTAGAGACATGTAATAAAAAAAAGAAAAGAAATACTTATAGACACTCAGTTCTTTCACAGATACTGTTTGCAGTGTTGCAGTGCTAAGCTTTGTCAAGCTTCTTTGTGAATGCTATTCACAGCATTACAGTTTGTAGACACTCAGGCCTTGTAGAACACAGTCAATTGTGTTTTGAATGCTTAGACACAACAGTCTATAACTAATGATAAGAACACTCAGACTTATGAGAGATCTCTTCTAACAACTAGACACTCAGATCTGTAAACAATACACTCAGGCATAAGAACTGATAATGACATACTCAGATGTAAGAACTAATAATGAGGCACTCAGATCTTAAATGCAGAAGAATCAATTTGTAATGTAACAGATGTATTTTGATTAATGATCTAGCACTATTCTAATACAGATTACAAATTGATTAAGAAAAGAAAGAGAAAAGAAATCAGAAGAAAAGGTCATATGAAGAGAGTTTTTATAGAGGGAAATTCAGAGTGAAAGAATATCAGAAGCTGCTCCACAGTGGAGTGTGAAGTGGAAGAATATTAAGAGCTATATGAAAGAATTGTTAGAAACTACACAAGTGTGGAGCATGGGGCAGGAGAATCATTGAGAGCTACATGGAAGAATCATTAGAAACTACACAAGCACAGAGCACAGAGCAGAAGAACATTAAGAGCTATGCAGAAGAATTGTTAGAGACTACATGAGCGCAGAGCACAGAGTGGAAGAACATCGAGGGTTATGCATGGTCGCAATGACAGGAGTTGGTTGCGTAAGTTAATTGCTAACGGGTGCTAACCCGTCACAATTCTTGAGCTTGGAACTGGTTGATGTGTATGTGGGGTTTGTCTGATTGCATAGAACTTTCTATGATTGCAGAGTTGATTAATCAATGCTCTCAGTGTTTTCATCTGTCATCTAAGTCATCAGATGGCATATCTTGTTCTCAGTGGAACAGAACATCTGCAAGAATGTTCTCTACTCCAGATCAATAACAAATTGTGAATGAAAAACAGCTAAGAAACAATGATCAATGCATATGCCTTTCAGTGAGTTTACAAGTGATTGTGAAGTATTCTAAGTTCTTATGATTGATAACAATCTCAAACTTCTCAACACTCATAAGTTTGAACTCCCATTTTTCAAGACATTATATGATCACTAGAAGCTCCTTGTTGTAGATCTTGTAGTTGCATTCAGTGAGTGACATCTTTTTCAAGATGAAGACACAGAGTCATAGAACATCTTCATTATCATATTGTATTAGTGTCTCATCTACTACATAACTCAAGATGTCTGTTTCAAGAATCATATGCTTATCTGAATTGAATGATTGCAGCATTGAGATGTTTGTGAACATATGCTTCAGCTTTTTAAATGCTGCATCCACTTCATCAGTTCATTGAAATACAGCATCTTTCCAGGTCAGATCTGTCAGTGGTTGTATGATATTGAAGAAGTCTTTGATAAATCTTCAATAGAAGTTGATGAATTCTAGAAAGCTTCTAATCTCTTTTATTGAGACTGATATCTTTCAGTTGAGAATTGCTTTCACCTTCTTAGAATCCATGCATACATCTTTTTCAGCTTCAATGATGAATTCTAGATAGGTTATAGACTTGGTCTCAAAGTCACATTTGTCAATGTCCACTTGCAGTCCAGCTTTTTGTAGGCAGTCAAGCACTTATTGTACATGCTTACAATGCTCAGTGAGCAATCCATCAGTGAATATCAAGATATCATTCATGTACACTGAGACAATCTCATTGAGCAGATCTCATAGAGCTCAGTTAATGTATTTCTGAAATGTACTCAGAGTGTTTGCTAATTCAAAGAGGGTCACTGTTCATTCATATAATCTGTAATGTGTACAAAAGACAGTTAGTCATTTGTCATCTTCATTAATTCTTATCTTGTAGAAGGCTGCAGAGATATCAAGTTTTGTAAATCATTTTGCTTTTTCTATTCATTCAAGCATTTCATTGATGAGTGAAAGAGGGTATTGATTCTTCCACATAATCTTGTTGAGTTCTCAATAGTTGATGCAGAATCATAAGTCTTCTTCTGATTTCTTTACAAACAGTACAAATGCTGCAGCAGATGAGTTGCTAACATGAATGAAGTCTTTGTCTAGTAATTCATTGAGTGTTTTTTGTAGAATGAGAAGCTCATTGTGTGACATACTGTAGAGAGAACCTCAGAGCAGTTGCAGATTCTTATCATCTTTCTTAATAAGCTCAATTGTATGATCTATACTGAGTTCTCAGTGAGAGGGAAGCTTTTCAGCTTCTTTTTCATTGAATATGTTTGTGAAATCTTTGTATGATTTGAGTAGTTTCTTGCATGATTTCTTGAGATCTTTGAGTTCTAACTTTTCTAACACTTTCTTGATATCTGCTATGCTAGCAGTGAACACTTGAATGTTCTTCTTCTCATGCATTTAATGAGTTAGTAGTTTGTATGCTTTCATTGATATCTGAGTGAGATCAGTGGTTCTATTGACATTCTTCTCATAAACACAGTCATCTTCTGGGAAAATAAGGCAGTGATTGCATGTGTTCAACAAGGTTTCAAATTCTGTGAGTTATGATAGATCAAGCATTAGATCATACTCAAGATCTTGTATTTTGTATATGTATACATTCTTTTTCTTGTGTTCTTCTATGTCAACATTAAATCTTACTATATTGTAGAAGGTGGATCCTCTGAGGCTGTCAAATTCACTGAGCTTACACAGTTTGAAAAAGAGGATATACTGAAGCTTATGCTTCTCAACCAGCTGAGTGTCTATAAGAGTGTAGTGAAGGAAACCACTGTCTATCATTGCTTGTACATTGACTAAGCTATTTACAATAGCAGAGATCATGATTGTATTCACTTACATCTTCTGCTCAAATCTTCAACTAGTTTTTTACTTCTTGAGCTCTTGTCTATGTTTTAGAGTGAGAGCTTGTCTTTTCCCTGTTCTTGCCTATTCACAGACAACACAGTGTTCATGTGTGTGAGGGATTTACTCAGAATGATTGCATTTGAACATTGATTTACAAAGTGCTCTGACTTGTCACAGTGTATGCAGACTTTTCTGATGATTTGATCAGCAGTGTTCTTCTCTGAAACATTGAGAATTCTCAGATGACTTACATTCACATGTGAGATTCAATTCATTGATTCTGATTTGAAGATGAAGGATGCTGCAGAGTGGTTTGAGACATACACATTTGTTCAGTGAAATTCTCTGTGATTTTGAAGCATGCAGAACTGAGACAGATTGTTGTTCAACAGACAAAGATCAGTACAGAATTCACTGTATATTGAGGATTTTAAACACTCTATATTTTGATTATGCAATTGAAAGTTCAAGTTCTTGAACAATATATTGATTTTGATGACATCATTTCAGTCTTGCCCATCTGCTTCTAGGAGTTTGTGATTGAATTCAGAAAGATAAATTGTCAACATGACATTCATCTGATGAGTCTGATTTAGCCAGTTCAACATCTTGACTTGAAGTGTAGAATTGAGAAAGAGGGAGTTGAGTTGTTGAAAGACTAGCTCTGATGTATGCTGATGATTCTGACAATAACTCATTCAGAGTTGGAATTTTGCTAACACATCACCATTCAATCTGCTATGGATATACCACATCTGATTGGATAGCGAGTCTATTGTGACGGGTTAGCACCCATTAGTAATTAACTTACGCAATCAACTCCTCTTCTGCACCCGCTTGTTTTTGGCTGTTGTGATCTCATGTAACTCTCAATGTTCTTCTGCTTTGTGTTCCACACTCATGTAGTCTCTAACAATTCTTTCATATAGTCTTCAATGATTCTTCTGTCTCATACTCTGTGCTTGTGTAGTCTCTAACAATTCTTCTGTGTAGTCTTCAATGATTCTCTCATTCCATATTTCATACTCATGTAGTTTCTAACAATTCTTCTGTGTAGCTCTCAATGATTCTCTCACCCCATGCTCTGTGCTTGTGTAGTTTCTAACAATTCTTTCATGTAGCTTTTAACATTCTTTCACTTCATACTTCACTGTGGAGTGACTTCTGATATTCTTCTGCTCTGAAATTCTCTCTATAAGAATTCTCTTCATACAATCTTTTCTTCTGATTTCTTTTCTCTTTCTTTTCTTAATCAATTCATAATCTGTATTAGAATAGTGCTAGATTGTTAATTGAAGTACATCTGTTACATTATGAATTGATTCTTCTGTGTTTAAGATCTGAGTATTTTATTATTAGTTCTTACATCTGAGTGTGTTGTTATCAGTTCTTATGTCTGAGTGTGTTGTTTACAGATCTGAGTGTCTAGTCATTACAAGAGATCTCTCATGAATCTGAGTGTCTCTATTGTTAGTTATATAGACTGTTATATCTAAGCATCTGAGATACAATCAACTGTGTTCTACAAGATCTGAGTGTCTATGAACTGTAACACTGTGAATAGTATTCACAAAGAAGCTTGATCAAGCTTAGCACTGCAACACTGTGAATAGTGTCTGTGAGAGAACTGAGTATCTACAAGTATTTCTTTTCTTTTTTTTTATATTATTATTACATGTTCTTAGACATCAAAATGAACTACAAACAATTCTACAAACACTCATCATATCTGAATGCAGTGGATGATAACTTAGATCTATGAAGCATTCTTCAGCAGCAGATGCTATAGATGACTGAATTGCAATGATGATTTGCTGAAATGAGCATTTCTATATTCACCATTCCTTCTACATTCATGCCTTATGAAAAACCATCAAGAGAGAAGCTCTCAATCCTCAACAAATATGAGAGAGATCTAGTGCTCTACCTTGTGTGGAAGTTGAAAGTAAACATCAAATTGAACATCAATGAATGAGCAATAGACTTGCTATCCAATCAGATGTGGTATATTCATAGCAGATTGAATGATGATGTGTTAGTAAAATTTCAACTCTGAATGAGCTATTGTCAGAATCATCAGTATACATCAGAGCTAGTCTTCTGACAACTCAACTTCCTCTTTCTCAATTCTATGCTTCAAGTCAAAATGTTGAACTGGCTAAATCAGACTCATCAGATGAATGTTATGTTGATAATTTATCTTTCTGAATTCAATCACAAGCTTCTAGAAGCAGATGGGCAAGACTGAGATGATGCTGTCAAGATCAATATATTGTTCAAGAACTTGAACTTTCAATTGCATAACTGAAGTATAGAGTATCTGAAGCTCTCAATATACAGTGAATTTTGCATTGATCTTTGTCTGTTGAACAACAATCTGTCTCAGTTCTGTGCACTTCAAAATTGTAGAGAATTTCACTGAATAAATATGTACATCTCAAATCACTCTGCAGCACCCTTCATCTCTGAATCAGAATCAATGAACTGAGTTTCACACATGAACACAAGCTGCTCAAGAATCCCCAATGTCTCAGAGAAGAATGTCATCAATCAAATCATCAGAGAAGTCTGCATATGCTGTGACAAGTCAGAGCACTTCACAAATCAATGTCTGAATGCAATCATTCCAAGTAAACCCTCCACATGTGTGAACATTGTGTCATCTGTGGATAGACAAGAACAGGAAAAAGATGAGCTCTTGCTCTAAAATATGAATGAGAGCTCAAGAAGCAAAAAGCTAGCTGAAGATTCAAACAGAAGATGCAAACAGACACAATCATAATCTCTGTCATTGTAAATAATTTAGTCAACATATGAGCAATAATAGACAGTGGTTTCCTTCACTACACTCTTATAGACATTCAGCTGGTTCAGAAGCATAAGCTTCAGCATATCCTTTTTTTCAAATTATATAAACTCAGTGAATTTGACAGCCTCAGAGGATCTGCCTCCTACAACATGGTAAGATTTAATATCAATATAGAAGAACATAAGAAAAAGAATGTATATGCATACAAAATACAAAATCTTGAGTATGATCTAATGCTTGATCTATTATGACTCACAGAATTTGAAACCTTGTTGAATGCATGCAATCACTGTCTTATTTTCTCAGAAGATGACTGTGTTTATGAGAAGGATGTCAATAGAACTGCTGATCTCACTCAGATATCAGCAGAAGTGTACAAACTACTAATCCATCAAATGCATGAGAAGAAGAATGTCCAAGTGTTCACTGCTAGCATGATGAATATCAAGAAAGCATTAGAAAAGTTAGAACTCAAAGATCTCAAGAAACTGCACAAGAAACTACTCAAATTGTACAAAGACTTCACAGATGTGTTCAATGAGAAAGAAGCTGAAAAGCTTTTCTCTCACTGAGAACTCAGTATAGATTATATGATTGAGCTTATCAAGAAAGACAGTAAGAATCTGCAATCACTCTGAGATTCTCTCTACAGCATGTCACACAATGAGCTTCTTGTTCTATAAAAAACATTCAATGAATTACTAGACAAAGACTTCATTTGTGTTAGCAACTCATCTGCTGCAGCATCTGTACTGTTTGCAAAGAAATCAGAAGAAGATTTACAATTCTGCATCAACTATTGAGAACTCAACAAGATTACACAGAAGAACTGATACCCTCTTTCACTCATCAATGAAACACTCAAACAGATAGAAAAAACAAAATGATTTACAAAACTTGACATCTCTGCAGCCTTCTACAAGATAAGAATTAATGAAGGTGATGAATGACTAACTGTCTTTCATATGTGTTACAGATTATACAAATGGACAGTGACTCTCTTTGAATTAGTGAATGCTCTGAGTATGTTTCAGAAATACATTGACTGAGCTCTACAAAATCTGCTCAATGAGATCATCTCAGTGTACATGAATGATATCTTGATCTTCATTGATGAATCACTCACTGAGCACTGTAAGTATGTATGACAAGTGCTTGACTGCCTACAAAAAGCTGAACTGCAAGTGGACATTGACAAATGCAACTTCAAAACCAAGTCTACAATCTATCTAGAATTCATCATTGAAGCTGAAAAAGATGTACACATGGATTCTAAGAAGATGGAAGCAATTCTCAACTGAGAGGCATCAGTCTCAGTAAAAAAGACTAGAAGCTTTCTAGAATTCATCAACTTCTATCAAAGATTCATCAAAGACTTCTTCAATATCATACAACCACTGATGAATCTGATCTGAAAAGACATCATATTTCAATGGACTGATGAAGCAGACACAGCATTCAAAAAGCTGAAGTGTATGTTCACAAACACTTCAATGCTGCAATCATTCAATTCAGATAAGCATACAATTCTCAAAACAGACACCTTGAATTATGTAGTAGATGAGACACTAATGCAATATGATAATGAAGATATTCTACAATCTTGTGTCTTCATTTTGAAAAAGATGTCATTCACTGAATGCAACTACAAGATCTACAACAAGAAGCTTCTAGCAATCATACAATATCTTGAGAAATGAAAGTCTGAACTTATGAGTGTTGAGAAGTTTGAGATTGTTACTGATCATAAGAACTTAGAATACTTCACAATCATTTATAAACTCACTGAGAGACATATGCATTGATCATTGTTTCTTAGTTATTTTTCATTCACAATTCATTATTGATCTGAAGTAGAGAACACTCTTGCAGATGCTTTGTTCTGCTGAGAACAAGATATATCATCTGATGACTTAGATGATAGATGAAAACACTGAGAGCATGTAATAGACACAATGGAGATATCTATATTAGAAAATAGCTATGTGGCGATAGAAGAACACAGAACACGCCAGAATTAATGAGGAGGGACATAGCACACAGCACCATAGGCGGCTGTAGCATGTGGTGGTTGCCTATATAATGCTCACTGATATCTGTAGATATTAGAAGATCAGTGATTAGCTTTGAATAATAGAGATTGCTACCTTCTTAACATTCTACATACATACTTCACACTACTCTCATAATTATACCTACAACCATCTCTTACAATTCTAATCACTCTAAACTTTATTTGAGTGATCTGTTGTTACACACACCTACAATAAAGCACACAACATTAGTTAAAACACACAACATTAGTTAAAACACACAAGATGATCTCAACATATGCAAGATTCCTTGAAAACCAATCTGAATCCTCTACTGCCTTCAATGATCACAATGTGTGTTTGCAACAGTTGAATGATCAAATTTGTGAACAAGAGCAGCAATTAGCTATTCTGCATGCACAACAGCAGCTCAATGAGTTGGAAGCACAGATTCATGAAGATACTCTCATTGAGTCTCAATTAACTCAGAATATCATCACAGAACCACTGCAAAATCAATCTGTGAATGATACAGATGATGATAATGAAACATCATCAAGATTGAAGATTAAGAACTATTATTGAGAAAAAAATATGTTAGAATTCAAGAACTATAAAGATTGCATGTTGACTCTCTTTACATACCATCATCAGTATTATCAAAAGAAAGAACACAAGATAAATGATGCTAAACTCTATCATAACACCCACATTAAGCAGAAATGGTTGAATTTTGTATCATTGTATGAGAGATGTGAAGGAGCAACACTGTTGACTTTTGATGATATGTTATCACATCTAGAAATGCAAATTAACAATCCACAGAACCAGCACTGATTGACAAGTCAAAAGTTTCAAGATGCAAAGCAACAAGAATGACAATCAATACATGATTTCTCTAAATATCTCAAAGACTGAGAGTACTACTTACCCCCATATAGTGAAGAACAAAGAATGGATAACTTGCATAGTAAAGCATTGAAAATATTACACACAGAACTCAATCATTGAAATCAAGAGCCTCAGAACTACAAAGAGTTGCTTTGAACTCTACAGACTCTCAAGAAAAATATGCTGAAGCAACAGCATGCTATTCACAAAGAAAGATCTGTGATATTCATAAAAAATCAGCATCATTCTGATAAATCTAGCAACTGTTGAAACAAGAGGAAACAAGAGAAACAAACAGATTCAACTGAACAAACTAAGAAAGATAAATATAACTGAATGAAGAAGTGTTCTCACTGTCATAAGAAGGGTCATATTGCAAATGATTGTTGAATGTTACACTTCAAAAAGCACAATCAAGTTCAACAAGCAAAAAATCAACAATCTCAATTGTAGAAACAGCTGCTGCATTGGGAATATGAACAACTAGACTGCAAGATAAACAATTATTGACAATGAATACATGAATGCTGACAGAAGCAGAATGATTGATGATGTGGATGCTAGTGAATTCTGATGCAGATGCAAACTTTGTATCTCATGTCTGAGCATCAAAATATTTCTCAAAGACAGAAGATAAATCAAAAGTAGTGGAAGCAGTTGATAATCATAAGATTAAATCATATAGACAACAAAGAGCTGCAATGAAGATTATTAATGATGAACACATTCTTCAAGAAAAATTCCACCATTTCAAAGAGATCAACATTAGCAGATATGACATAATTTTGAGTATGCTGTGATTGAAAGCTGCAAATCCTGATATCAACTGAGTGTGAAGATGCTGAATCTATAGAAAAGCATTGAATATTAATTATATACATCTGAATACTGCTAAAGAATTCACAACACTAATTGATGATGACAATATTATATTCACTGTCTTATCATTACAAGCTGCGAGTGCAGCAACTGAGCCAAATATTTCAGATGATTATAAAGATTATCTTGATGTATTTCAAGAAGACATACCTGATGCAGAACATGCATCTCATGATCATGTCATAGAGCTCAAACCTGACAAAAAACTCTCATATCAATTAATATATAATCTATCACCTCAAGAACTCTCTGTCCTCTGAGAATATATTGAAAAGACATTAGAGAAGAATTGGATACATTCATTCAAGAGTCCAGCCAGCATGCCAGTATTATTCACACTCAAGAAGAATGGAACCCTGCATCTTTGCATGAATTATCAAGAATTGAATGAAATAACAGTCAAGAATCAATATTCACTGCCCTTGATAAGTGAAATACTTGATAGATTAGCAGATGCCAAAATATATATACAACTGAACCTTAGAGATGTGTATCATAGAATTTGCATACAAGCAGAGGATGAATGAAAAACAGCATTTTGAACACAATATGAACACTTTGAATATCTAGTCTTATCTTTTGAGCTAATCAATGTCTCTGCAATCTTTCAATCTTATATCAACAAAGCCCTCAGTGATCTTTTAGATGTATATTGCATGGCTTATCTTGATGATATCATAATTTACTCAAACACATTTGATGAACATGTCGTCCATGTTAAGAATGTGCTGGAACGATTAAGGCAATGAAGACTATATGCCAAACTTAGTAAGTGTACATTCCATGCAACAGAAATTGGATTTTTGAGTTTTGTGATTACCATACAGAGCATTACTGTTGAGAAACACTGCATCAACACAATTCTAGATTGATCAGAACTGTGAACTATAAATGAATTGCAAATATTTCTAGAATTCATCAATTTCTATCATTGATTTATATACAAGTTCTCAATAATAACAGCACCTCTGACTGAATTGTTAAAAGGTTACAAAATGAAAAGAGAGAAGAATAACACATCTGTTCAGTTAGATGAAAACTGCAAGCACACAATTTTGCAGTTAAAAGAATGCTTTACAAAAGCATCATTGTTGATTCATTTTGATCCACAGTGAAAACTTCATATAGAAACAGACAGATCTGATGCTGCAATCACTGCAGTAATATCACAATTAATGAATGATGATCACTGACACTCAATCACATTTTGGTCTAGAAAGCTCACAGAAACAGAAAGATGTTATCAAATATATGATCTAGAAATGTTGTCAATTGTAGAAGCTTTCAGACAATGACACTACTACTTACATAATAGCAGGCACTCAATAACTGTTTTATCTGATCATATCAATCTTCAATGCTTCATGACAACAAAGCAGCTAAATGAATGTCAGATTCACTGAATGGAAATGCTCTCAGCATTCAATTTTGAAATAGAGCATCATTATGAGAAAAATAATCCTGCAGATACATCAAGTCATTGCTCAGATTTTGTAAAACACACAGCTTTTTTAATGAAGCTCTCTATTCTGCAAGAGAAGCTATATAAGAGAATTTTTAAATCACTAAAGATAAAAAAAAATACAAAATTAGATCAATATATCAAGATAATATGAAAAGATCTGCAAGCTAATGAAAATTGTTGAATAAAGAGACTTATAGTCATTGATAACAACAACCTCTGCAGAATAAAAAATGCATCTGCAGATAAAAATGAGATTACAGATGTTACAGAGTTAAATCTATAGATTCTGATATCACAGATTCTAGCTGTCAAAATATTTGAGTCTGAAACAGTCTATCACAAAGAGATAGCTGAATCTATCATTGAACTTTTACTGTAGATTCAAAATAGAGATACTGACATATCTGAACTTTGCAGAAGACTAGAGATGAATGACACTAGTATAGATAATTATTCAATCTGAGCAGTAGATAAAAATGATCTGCTCAGAAAAGATGATAAAGTCTACATATCACAAAACAAAACTGTAAGACATGAAATAATGAAAATGAATCACAATGATCTTCAAGATGGCCATTTTGAATATGACAAAATCATCAAAGCAATCAAACACAAGTACTTGTGACATGATATGAGTGATGAGATTGCAGAATATGTGAGAACTTGTGATGTTTGTCAACACATCAAAATACCACAGCACAAGTCATACAGATTGCTACAACCACATTCAGTGTCAGATAAGAAATGACATACAATTAGCATGGACTTTATTGAGAGCCTGCCAGATAATAAAAAGGAAAGTCAAATCTATAATGCTATTGTCATATTTGTTAATTTATTCATCAAATAAGTCATAATTGTGCCCACATCTTCAGAGCTAGATGCAGAAGAACTTATGAATATTATTGTATGAAGAATTGCAAAGAACTTTGACCTACCTACAAACATTATTAGCAACTGAGATTCATTAATAAATAGCAAGTTTTGATCAACATTATGTTATCTGCTCCATGTTCAATGAAAATTATCAACAGCATTCCACCCGCAAATCGACGGCCAGACAGAATGATTGAACCAGGTGATTGAACATTATCTTCACATGTATTGCAGCTACCAGCAGGATAATTGGATAGAATGGATTCCCCTGACGCAATGGGCATATAACAACGCCTTCCACGCATCGATAAAAATGACACCATCTGAAGCAATGATCGGCCACACATTGATAAAAATGACACCATCTGAAGCAATGATCGGCCGACCAACTGAACTTCACATAGACATGGAACCCCCAAGCACGGGTGCATCAAAATCAGTGATGGAACAAGTGGAACAGATGAAGCAAGTGGAGAACAAAATTCAAGAATATCTGGAAGCTGTCAAAGCAGCTGAGAAAAAGTATTACAATCAGTGTCATATATCAAAAAGCTTTAAGATAGAGGACTGAGTAATGCTGTGTGCAAAAAATATATTCATCTTGCAATTCTCACTCAAACTAGATCATCAATTCTTGAGTCTCTTTCAAATAATTGATATTTATAATACACAGATGTACAAACTGAAACTTATGCTGTAATATAAAGAAATTCATTCTGTATTCCATGTTTCTCTTCTCAAATCTTATCACATATGCAACAGACAAATTCCACAAGCAGAACTGATAATTATAGACATGCAAGAGAAATGAAAAGTTGAAGCTATATTAGACAAGCATCAATACCACAGTCAAATATAATATCTTGTCAAATGAAAAGATTGTACAAACACAGATAATTCTTGGGAATCTGAGGAAAACTTGATGAACAGTCAGAAGTACTTGGAACAGTTTAATAAAATCTATCAGAAGTCAGTTAGTAAATAAAAACAAAGAAGACAACAATGACTGTTGAATATATTTATTTCACTCAGAGATTAAAAAACAGATCTGCTTCAGCTTGATCAGTGTTATTCAAGAAATTGTTATCAAGACAAATCTGCTTATTATTCCAGATTTTCTCAACTGATGAAGTACAACATTTCAATAATGATTTGAGAGCTGTGATCAGTGATGTAATCACTGAAATCTCATCAATCAGTGTTTCAGCTGAAGTCTCAGAAGAACTGTCTCATTGAATCTCTCAGATCTTCACAGCAAAGAATCTAATCACTGCAGTCACAGTACTCTGCAAAACATTAACATTCAAAGCATTCACATCAGCAACAATTAAATCCTCAGCAGTGTTGATAATCATCTGAGTCAATTCAACAGCATTCACTGACATCTAATAGAAAGTTAATATTATATATCATAAAAACATCTGTTTTGAATAATAACTTATCAGAACACAGATATGCTTCATCACTGAGCAGTGCTTGCATTTTTTACATCAACTCTCAGCAGACTCACAAT
Organism: Histoplasma ohiense; assembly: GCA_017607445.1. Classification (NCBI taxonomy): domain Eukaryota; kingdom Fungi; phylum Ascomycota; class Eurotiomycetes; order Onygenales; family Ajellomycetaceae; genus Histoplasma; species Histoplasma ohiense. The sequence continues at coordinate 101,167 of JAEVHH010000007.1, read as the reverse complement.
GATGATGAGGAAATATTGTCAAATGTCAAATACAACAACAGCAATATACTGCTGTATTTCTTTCTAATATTTCAACAGAATCATCTGCTTTCTCATCTTCATCTACATTATCAGTCAACTCAAATAACATACCAAGATCTTGACTCAGTGAGAATGACACTGATGTAATAGCAGAACATGAAAACACACTTTCTGAAACACTGTTATGATTGAATATCACACTCTGCTGTGACAACAGATCATCAAAGTTTATATAGAATTCTAGAATCTCATCTGCATTCTTATAGATCTGCACATCAAGTACAAACCTCACAACAGCAGTTTGATACATAGCAAATCTCTTATTCAAAACTTCATTGAAGAGCAGTATCTCATGAAATTCATCAATCAAAGATTGATCAGTTTCATGAAAGCACTCAGGCATCTAAAACTCATTAGTACTCATAACAATCTCAGTTTAAGAAAACTTATAGCAGCACAACTTCTATTTGATATATGACAGATATGACAGTATATTCATTCATTGTTCACAAAGCAAGAGTATACTGAGGAGTTCTGCAATCTCTCCAGACAACTCAAGCAAATGCTCTTGATGACAGACAGTATATCACTCTTCATAGACTCTGAATCAGCAACAGAAACAGCTGGTTCTGACATTCTATCATAACTTTAATCAGTATCAAGACCTTGTTCAAAGGAGGAGAAGAAGCAAAAGCAACAAGAAAGAAAAACAGATGTTGAAGATTGAAATCAATATTGCAATATTGATCAAAGAGATTGCAACAACACAAAACTCAATCCAAAATAGAAAATGCAACCATGCAATCAAAACTTCAAATTTCACAATAAAAATCACATAAGAAGATACAGCATACTTTGTTTGATAAATTGATGTATTCTTTTTTAATAAAAAATTGTTAGTGGTGATGTTGGTGATGATTTTCAGTGGAGTGTGATTTTTGATGTAGAAGTCAAAGAAAAGAGGTTCAGAAGTTGTGTCTAAATCATGATTGAACTGCATTGACATCAGAGATGAAAAAACATTCTTCTGAAACAGCAACACTTCAGAATTAATCTCAACAATTAATTCAGTCTGATTCTGCAAACTTTATACAATATTAACCACACAGCACATGTTACAAACTTCACATGTTGCAGTAAGAAGCTCTGAGAACCAGGCCTTTGAAGAAGAGAGATAATTGTAATAGATGCAATGAAGATATCTATATTAGAAAATAGCTATATGACAATAGAAGAACACAGAACACACCAGAATTAATGAGAAGAGACATAGCACACAGCATTATAGACAGTCATAGTGTGTGATGATCATCTATATAATGCTCACTGATATCTGTAGATATTAGAAGATCAGTGATTAGCTTTGAATAATAGAGATTGCTACCTTCTTAACATTCTACATGTGTACTTCACACTACTCTCATAATTATACCTACAACCATCTCTTACAGAGCATCAGTTAATCAACTCTGCAATCATAGAAAGTTCTACACAATCAGACAAACTCTGTGTATATATCAATCAGTTCTGAGCTCAAGAATCCTCACTTGAAGAACAATGAAGACTAGCAGCAGAAGCAAATGAATTCTGACAACAAGTCATTGATGTCATACAAAGCAGAGCACCTCAATTCCCCACAGATGTATATTCAAGAACAGATATCTCAGCATGTTTGATTGATGATGACAACTGCTTATACTTTCATGATAGACAATGGATCCCTGATTCAGAATCTCTATAAACACAGATCATGCAAGAAATTCATAACTCACTGATGATCAGACACTCAGAATGCAAAATCATGTACAACATCATTGCTCAAGAATTCTACTGACCAGATATGTTGAAAGATATACATCAGTTTGTATGCAACTGTGATCACTGTGGCTCAGTGACAGTATGATGTGAATACTGAAAAAGGATGCTGAAGTCTCTATCTGTTCTCAATCAAATTTGATATGATATAGCTATTGATTTTGCAGTTTTCTTATCTGAAAGTGAAGATTCTACAAACATTCTAGTCATTGTTGATCAACTCAGTAAGAATGTAATACTATAGCTCTGTGACAAGATGAATGCTGAAGTAGTTGTAGATGTCTTCATCAGAAGTCTGTTCTATTGTATATATGATCTGTCTTCATTCATTGTGTCAGATAGAGACAGTCAATTCATCAGTGCACTCTGAGTCTGTGTATGTCAATTATTAAGAATTGAACAGAAGTTATCAACAGCATATCACTCAGAGACTGATGAAGCTACTGAGAGAATGATACAAATGATAAAGAATATTCTTCATAAGTTCTGCAATTACACACAAGACAACTGAAGCAATCTGCTGCCACATACTGAGATTGCAATTAACAGTTGAGATTCTGCTACAACAGATGTAAGCTTATTCTTTCTTCTATATGAATACAACTTAGAGATTCTGAACTTCTCTGAGACTCTCTGAGAAACTGTGTACATCTGCAGCCTCATACAGATGACAGAGAACATTGTGAGCAAGCTGAAGAAAGCTCACAAATGAGCAGAAGCTTCAATAATCAACACTCAGCAAGATTATGAAAATTAAGTGAACATCAGAAGAAGTTCTGCAACTCAATATCACATAAAAGACAAAGTCTGACTGAATCTCAAGAATATAAGAACAGATCATCTCTTGCATATACTAGATTATCACCACATCAAGTATACAGTGAAGAAAGTGCTAGACACACATGATTATCAACTCAACATCTCATCTAACATTCATGACATCTTTCATATGAACCTGCTCTGATCTGCGGCTGAGAATCCATTCCCCTCACAGAGAATCTTCAATTGGCAGTCATCTGTCATTATAGAAAAAGACAACAAACTTGAGTGAGAAATTGAAGCAATTCTTGATAATAGAATCAACCATCACTGCTGTGAATACCTCATCAAATGAGTAGAATACAATTGTCTGATCTGGAAACTCATATTTGTCTTGGAGGATACCACCACTCTTGACATCTACAAGTTCTCACTCACCTCAGTAGAGAGGGATAATGTGACAGATTAGCATCTGTTAGTAATTAATTTATGCAATCAACTTTTCTTCTGCATCTGCTTGTTTCTGACTGTTGTAATCTTGTGTAACTCTCAATGTTCTTCCACTCTGTGTTCTGTGCTTGTGTAGTCTCTAACAATTCTTTTATATAGCCTTCAATGATTCTCTCATCTCATGCTTCACACTCATGTAGTCTCTAATGATTCTTTCATATAGTCTTCAATGATTCTTTCATTTCATGTTCTGTGCTTGTGTAGTTTCTAACAATTCTTCTATATAGCTCTCAATGATTCTTCTGTCTTATGCTCTGTACTCATATAATATCTAATGATTCTTCTGTATAGCTCTTAATGTTCTTCTGCTCTGTGCTTCACTGTGAAGTGGTTTCTGATATTCTTTCACTCTGAAATTCCCTCTATGAAAACCCTCTTTGTATGATCTTTTCTTCTGATTTCTTTTCTCTTTCTTTCCTTAATCAATTTGTAATCTGTATTAGAATAGTGCTAAATCATTAATCGAAGTACGTCTGTTACATCTATTGCTTGTCCATTGATGTTCAATTTGATGTTCACTTTTGACTTCCACACAAGGTAGAGTGCTAGATCTCTCTTGTATTTGTCAAGAATTGAAAGCTTCTCTCTTGAGAGCTTTTTGTGAGGTGTGGGTGTAGAAGAAATGATGAATGTGGAAGTGTTCATCTCAGCAAGTTGTTGTTGCAATTCAGTCATCTGTAGCATCTGCTGCTGAAGAATGCTTTGTAGATCTAAGTTATCATCCACTGTGTTTGAGTGCAGTGGGTGTTCATAGAATTGTTTGTAGTTCATTTCAATGTCTAAGAACATATAATAATAATAAAAAAAAAGAAAAGAAATACTTGTAGATATTTGATTCTCTTGCAGATACTATTCACAGTATTGCAGTGCTAAGCTTAATCAAGCTTCTTTGTGAACACTATTCACAGCATTACAGTTTGTAGACACTCAGGCCTTGTAGAATACAGTCAATTGTGTCTCAGATGCTTAGACACAATGATCTATATAATTAATAATAGAGACATTCAGATTCACAAGAGATCTCTTGTAACAACTAGACACTTGAGTCTGTAAACAACACACTCAGATGTAAGAACTGGTAACAACACACTCAGATGTAAGAACTAATAACAAAACACTCAAGTTTTAAACACAGAAGAATCAATTTGTAATGTAACAGATGTACTTCAATTAATGATTTGATACTATTCTAATTACAGATTATGAATTGATTAAGAAAAGAAAGAGAAAAGAAATCAGAAGAAAAGATCATACAAAGAGAATTTTTATAGAGAGAAGTTCAGAGCAGAAGAATATCAGAAGCTGCTTCACAGTGAAATGCAGAGTGAAAAAACATTAAGAGCTACACAGAAGAATCATTAGAAACTATATGAATGCAGAGCATGGAACAGAAAAATCATTGAAAGCTACACAGAAGAATCATTAGAGATTACACAAGTATGAAATACAGAATGAAAGAACATTAGAAGCTACACAGAAGAATTGTTAGAGACTATACAAGTACAGAACACAGAGTAAAAGAATGTTAAAAGCTACATGAAAGAATCATTAGAGACTTCACAAGTGCAGAGCATGGAGTGGAAGAACATTGAGAGTTACACAAGATCACAACAGCCAGAAACAAGCAGATGCAGAAGAGGAGTTGATTGTGTAAATTAATTACTAATGAGTGCTAACCCATCACATCTATATCTGTACAATCTTTTCATTTGACAAGATATTGTGTTTGACTGTGGTATTGATGCTTGTCTAATATAGCTTCAACTTCTCATTTCTCTTGTGCATCTATAATTATCAATTCTGCTTACAGGATTTGTCTGTCGTGTGTGTGATAAGATTTGAGAAGAGAAATATAAAAACACTAATAACACCACTGGCAAGGAACACCAGCAATAATACGCGATAAGCGCCAGCGAGGAAACAACTTACTTAAAATTGGGATATCCGAGGGAGCCCATTTCGAAAAAAGGGGGGAGGGAGAGAGAGAACTGATGAAAATTTAAAAACTGATGAAAATTTAAAAATTTTTTATTGAAAATAAAAAATCACAGCAGGATGGGAAGAAGCTTTGATGATGATCAAGTTAAAAGAGAAGAGAAATCTTCAAGGAGAAAGAAATTCTTTTTGCTTCTCTGCACACAACCTCTAGCAACCAAAGAATCCACCAATTCCATCTCATTAGGAAATCAATAACAACGCGTATACAAGCTATCTAGGGGACGCGATCGATATACTGCTATCAACAAGCGGAACTTACAATATGGGAATGCAATTATCTACTAGCAAGCAATCTATACAATCACTGAGGGCAGCTCTTATTAAAAAAGGGGGGTAGTGACAGTGTGAAGAGTAACAGTAGAAGATAGTTTATAGCGTAGCGGAGATAATAGTAATATTTGTAAAGCAATATAGTATAGTAGTGTAATGTAGCGTAGTGTAGCTAATCGCTAAGGAAGAAAAGAAAGAGAAAGAAGATGTGCGAAATACATACATCGATATATATATACATATAGAAATAGCGGTAGCGAGAGTATAATGGAAAGAGGTAAGAATAAGCGAAGATAATAAGGAAATAATAAACGAGTGCATTACAATTTGTCTGTCGTGTGTGTGATAAGATTTGAGAAGAGAAATATGAAATACAGAATGAATTTCTTTATATTACAGTATGAGTTTCAGTTTGTACATCTGCATATCACAGATATCAATTATTTGAAAGAGATTCAAAAATTGATGATCTAGTTTGAGTGAGAGTTGTAAGATGGATATATTTTTTGCATGCAGCATTACTCAGTTCTCTATTTTAAAGCTTTTTGATATATGATACTGATCATAATACTTTTTCTCAGCTGCTTTGACAGCTTTCAGATATTTTCAGATCTTATTCTCTGCTTACTTTATCTGTTTCACTTATTTCATCACTGATTTTGATACATCCATGCTTGAGAGTTCCACATCTATGCAAAGTTCAGTTGGTCAGCCAATCATTGCTTCAGATGATGTCATTTTTATCAATGTGTGGAAGATGTTGTTATATGCTCATTGTGTCAGAGGAATTCATTCTATTCAATTATCTTGCTGATAGCTGCAATATGTGTGAAGATAATATTCAATCATCTGATTCAATTGTTCTGTCTGGCCGTCGGTTTGCAGGTGGAATACTGTTGATAATTTTCATCAGACATGAAACAGATAACACAATGTTAATCAAAACTTGCTATTTATTAATGAATCTCAGTTACTAATAATGTTTGCAGATAGATCAAAGTTCTTTATAATTCTTTATACAATAATATTCATAAGTTCTTCTACATCTAGCTCTGAAGATGTGGACACAATTATGACTTATTTGATGAATAAATCAATAAATACAACAATAGCATTATAGATTTGACTTCTCTTTTTATTATCTGACAGATCTTCAATAAAGTCCATGTTAATTGTATGTCATTTCTTATCTGACACTAAATGTGATTGTAGCAACCCATATGACTTGTGCTGCAGTATCTTGACATATTGACAAACATCACAAGTTCTCACATATTCTGTAATCTCATCACTTATATCATGTCACAAGTACTTGTATTTGATTACTTTGATGATTTTGTCACATTCAAAATGGCTATCTTGAAGATCATTGTGATTCATTTTCATTATTTTATGTTTTACAGTTTTGTTTTGTAGTATGTAGACTTTATCATCTTTTCTGAGCAGATCATCTTTATCTACTGTTTAGATCAAATGATTATCTATACTAGTATCACTCATCTCTAATCTTCTGCAAAGTTCAGATGTGCTGATGTCTCTATTCTAAATCTGCAGTAAGAGTTCAATGATAGATTCAACTATCTCTTTGCAATAGACTGTCTCAGATTCAAATATCTTAACAGTTAGAATCTGTGATATCAGAGTCTCTAGATTTAACTCTGTAATATCTGCAATTTTATTCTCATTCACAGATGCATTCTTTATTCTGCAGAGATTGTTGTCATCAACAACTACAGATCTCTTCACTCAATAATTTTTATTAACTTACAGATTTTTTCACATCATTTTGATACATTGATCTAACTTTGTATTTTCTTTTGTCTTTAGTGACTTAAAGATCCTCTTATACAGCTTCTCTTGCAGAGTAGAGAGCTTCATCAAAAAAGCTGCATGTTTTACAAAATCTGAGCAACAACTTAATATATCTGTGAGATTATTTTTCTCAAAATGATGCTCTATTTCAAAATCAAATACTGAGAGTATTTCCATTCAGCAAATCTGATGTTTATTTAGCTGCTTCATTGTCATGAAGTGCTGGAGATTGACATGGTCAGATAAAACAGTTATTGAGTGTCTGCTATCATATAAATAGTGACATCATTGTCTGAAAGCATCTACAATCAGCAATATTTCTAGATCATATATTTGATAACATCTTTCTGTTTCTGTGAGCTTTCTAGACCAAAACACAATTGAGTGTCAGTGATCATCATTCATTAATTGTGATATTACTGTGACAATTGCAACATCAGATCTGTCCATTTCTATACAGAGTTTTCACTGTGGATCAAAGTGAATCAACAACAGTGCTTTTGTAAAGCATTCTTTTAACTGCAAAATTGTGTGTTTGCAGTTTTCTGTGATGGGTTAGCACTCATTAGTAATTAACTTATGCAATCAACTTCTCTTCTGCATCCACTCATTTCTGACTGTTGTGATCTTGTGTAACTCTCAATGTTCTTCTGCTCTGTGCTCTGTGCTTGTGTAGTTTCTAACAATTCTTCTGCATAACTCTTAATGTTCTTCTGCTCTGTGCTCTGCACTTGTATAGTCTCTAATAATTCTTCTGTGTAGCTTCTAATATTCTTCTGCTCTGTGTTCTGTGCTTGTATAGTCTCTAACAATTCTTCTGTGTAGCTCTCAATGATTCTCTTGCTCCACACTCTGCACTTGTGTAGTTTCTAATGATTCTTACATATATCTCTTAATGTTCTTCTGCTCTGTGCTTCACTGTGGAGTGGCTTCTGATATTTTTCTGTCTTGAACTTCTCTTTATAAGAACCCTCTTTGTATGATCTTTTCTTCTGATTTCTTTTCTCTTTCTTTTCTTAATCAATTCATAATCTGTAATTAGAATAGTATCAAATCATTAATTGAAGTACACTCATTACATTATGAATTGATTCTTCTGTGTTTAAGATCTGAGTGCTTTGTTATTAGTTCTTACATCTGAGTGTGTTGTTATCAGTTCTTACACTTGAGTGTGTTGTTTACAGATCTGAGTGTCTAGTTGTTACAAGAGATTTCTTGTGAGTTCAAGTGCTCTTATTGTTAGTTATATAGACTGTTGTGTCTAAGTGTCTGAAACACAATTGACTGTGTTCTACAAGGTCTGAGTGTCTATAAACTGTAACACTGTGAATAGTGTTCACAAAGAAGCTTGATCAAGCTTAGTGCTGCAACACTGTGAATAGTGTCTGTGAGAGGACTGAGTGTCTACAAGTATTTCTTTTCTTTTATTATTATTACATGTTCTTAGATATTGAAATGAACTACAAACAATTCTATGAACACCCACTGCACTTGAACACAGCAGACAACAACTTAGATCTATGAAGTATTCTTCAGCAGCAAGTGCTACAGATGACTGAATTGCAATGATGACTTGCTGAGATGAGCACTTCCACATTCATCATTTCTTCTACACCCACACCTCATGAAAAGCTCCCAAGAGAGAAGCTCTCAATCCTCAACAAATATGAGAGAGATCTAGCACTCTACCTCATGTGGAAGTCAAAAGTGAACATCAAATTGAACATTGATGAACAAGCAATAGACTTGCTATCCAATCAAGTGTGGTATATTCATAGCAGATTGAATGGCAATGTGTTAGCAAAATTCCAACTCTGAATAAGTCATTGTCAGAATCATCAGTGTATGTCAGAGCTAGTCTTTCAACAACTTAACTCTCTCTTTCTTGATTCTACACTTCAAGTCAAGATGTTAGACTGATTTAATCAAATTTATCAGATGAATGTTGTGTTGGCAATTTATCTTTCTGAATTCAATCACAAGCTTCTAGAAGCAGATGAGTAAGACTGAGATGATGCTGTCAAGATCAATATACTGTTCAAGAACTTGAACTTTCAGTTGCATAATCAAAGTGTAGAGCATCTGAAATCTTCAATATACAGCAAATTCTGTGCTGATCTTCATCTGTTGGACAACAATCTGTCTCAGTTTCATGCACTTCAAAATTGTAGAGGATTCTACTGAATGAATGTGTACACTTCAAACCACTCTGCAGTACTCCCCATCTCTGAATCAGAATCAATGAACTGAGTCTCATATATGAATGCAAGTCATCTGAGAGTCTCTAACATCTCAGAGAAGAACACTGCTGACTGAATCATCAGAGAAGTCTGCATACACTGCAACAAGCCAGAGCACTTTGTGAATCAATATTCAAATGCAATCACTCCAAGCAAACCCCCCACACACATGAACACTGCATTGCCCGTGGACAAGCAAAAACAGGGAAAAGACAAGCTCTCACTTTAAAACATGGACAAAAGTTCAAGAAGCAAAAAACTAGCTGAAGATTTGAGCAGAAGATACAAGTGAACACAATCATAATCTCTGTCATTGTAAATAGCTTAATCAATGTATAAGCAATGATAGACAGTGGTTTTCTTCACTACACTCTTATAGACATTCAGCTGATTGAGAAGCATAAGCTTCAGCATATTCTCTTTCTCAAACTGTGTAAGCTCAGTGGATTTGAAAGCTCCAGAGAATCTGCCTCCTACAATATGATAAGATTTAATGTTGATGTAGAAGGATATGAGAAAAAGAATGTATATGTATATGAAATACAAGATCTTGAGTACAATCTAATACTCAGTCTATCATAGCTCACAGAATTTGGAACCTTGTTGAATGTATACAACCACTGTCTTATTTTCTCAGAAGGTAACTGTGTTTATAAGAAGAATGTCAATAGAACTGCTGATCTCATTCAGATATCAGCAGAAGTGTACAAACTACTAATTCATCAAGCATATGAGAAGAAGAATGTCCAAGTGTTCACTGCTAGCATGACAGATATCAAAAAAGTGTTAGAAAAGTTAGAACTCAGAGATTTCAAGAAATTGTGCAAGAAACTACTCAAATTGTACAAAGACTTCACAGACATGTTCAATGAAAAAGAAGCTGAAAAGCTTCCCCCTCACTGAGAACTCAGTATAGATCATACAATCAAGCTCATCAAAAAAGATGATAAGAACTCACAACTGCTCTGAGATTCTCTCTACAGCATATCATGTGACAAGCTTCTTGTTCTATGAAAAACACTCAATGAATTACTAGATAAAGACTTCATTTGTGTTAGCAACTCATCTGCTGCAGCATCTGTACTGTTTGTGAAGAAATCAGAAGAAGACTTACAATTCTGTGTTGACTATCAAGAACTCAACAAGATTACATGAAAGAACTGATACTCTCTCCCACTCATCAATGAAATATTTGAATGAATAGAAAAAGCAAAATGATTTACAAAACTTGACATCTCTGCAGCCTTCTACAAGATAAGAATTAATGAAGATGACAAATGGCTAACTGTCTTTTGTACATGTTACAGATTATACAAATGAACAGTGACTCTCTTTGAATTAGCAAATGCTTCAAGTATGTTTCAGAAATACATTAACTGAGCTCTATGAGATCTGCTTGATGAGATCACCTCAGTGTACATGAATGATATCTTGATCTTCACTGATGGATTGCTCACTGAGCACTGTAAATATGTATGACAAGTGCTTGATCACCTATGAAAAGCTGGACTGCAAGTGGACATTGACAAATGCAACTTCAAGATCAAGTCTATAATCTACTTAGAATTCATCATTGAAGCTGAAAAAGGCATATGTATGGATTCTAAGAAGGTGGAAGCAATTCTCAACTGAGAGGCATCAGTCTTGATAAAAGAGACTAGAAGCTTTCTAGAATTTGTCAACTTCTATCAAAGATTCATCAAAGACTTCTCTGATATTGTACAATCACTGACAGATCTGATCTGAAAAGATGCTGTATTTCAATGGACTGACAAAGCAGATGCAGCATTCAAAAAGCTGAAGTGTATATTCACAAACATCTCAATGCTGCAATCATTTGATTCAGATAAGCATATGATTCTTGAAACAGACATCTTGAATTATATAGTAGATGAGGTACTAATGCAATACAATAACAAAGATGTTCTATGATCTTGTGCCTTTATCTTGAAAAAGATGTTGTCTGCTGAATGCAACTACAAGATCTACAACAAGAAGCTTCTAGTGATCATACAATGTCTCAAGAAATGAGAGTCTGAACTTATGAGTGTTGAGAAGTTTGAGATTGTTATTGATCATAAGAACTTAGAATACTTCACAATCACTTGTAAGCTCACTGAGAGATATATGTATTGATCATTGTTTCTTAGCTATTTTTCATTCACAATTTATTACTGATCTGAAGTAGAGAACACTCTTGTGAATGCTCTGTTTCATCAAGAACAAGATATACCATCTGATGACTTAGATGACAGATGGAAACACTGAGAGCATTGATTAATCAACTCTGCAATCATAGAAAGTCCTACACAACCAGACAAACCCCATGTACATATCAATCAGTCCCAAGCTCAAGAACTCTCACTTGAAGAACAATGAAGACTAGCAGCAGAAGTAGATGAATTCTGACAGTAAGTCATCAAAGCTGTACAAAGTAAAGTATCTTGATTCCTCACAGATGTATACTCAAGAACAGATATCTCAGCATGTTCAATTGACAATGACAATTGCTTATGCTTTCAAGATAGACAATGAGTTCTCAATTCAGAATCTCTACAAACACAGATCATGCAAGAAATTCATGACTCACTGATGATCAGACACTCAGAATACAAAATCATATACAACATCATTGTCTGAGAATTCTACTGATCAGATATGTCAAAAAATATACACTGGTTTGTATGCAACTGTGATCACTGCAGCTCAGTGATGATATGATGTGAACATCAAAAAGAGATACTGAAGTCTCTATCTGTTCTCAACTGAACTTGATGTGATATAGCTATCAATTTTGCAGTTTTCTTATCCAAAAGTGAAGATTCTATAAACATTCTAGTCATTGTCAACTGACTCAGCAAGGATGTAATACTACAGCTCTGTGACAAGATGAATGCTGAAGTAGTTGCAGATGTCTTCATCAGAAGCCTGTTCTATTGTATACACAGTCTGCCTTCATTCATTGTGTCAGATAGAGGCAGTCAATTCATCAGTGCACTTTGAGCCTGCATATGCCAATTATTAAAAATCAAACAAAAGTTATCAACAGCATATCATTCAGAGACTGATGAAGCTACTGAGAGAATGATACAAACAGTAAAGAATATTCTTCATAAGTTCTGCAATTATGTACAAGACAACTGAAGCAATCTGCTGTCATATATTGAGATTGTAATTAACAGTTGAGATTCTGCTATGACAGATGTAAGCTCATTCTTTCTTCTATACAGATACAACTTAGAGATTCTGAACTTCTCTGAGACTTTCTGAGAAACTGCATACACCCACAGCTTCATACAGACAGCAGAGAATATTATGAGCAAGTTGAAGAAAGTCTGTGAATGAGCAGAAACTTCAATGATCAGTATTCAGTAAGATTATGAAAATCAAACAAACATCAGAAGAAGTTCTGTAATTCAATATTATGTAGAAGACAAAGTCTGACTGAATCTCAAGAACATAAAAACAGACCACCTCTTGTATACACTAGATTATCATCACATCAAATATATGGTGAAGAAAGTGCTAGACACACACAATTATTGACTCAACATCTCATCTGACATTCACAATGTCTTTCATACAAACCTGCTCCAATCTGCAGCTAAGAATCCATTCCTCTCACAGAGGATCTCTGATTGACAGTCATCTGTCATTGTAGAAGAAGACAACAAACTCAAGTGAGAAATTGAAGCAATTCTTGACAATAGAATCAACTGCTGCTGCTGTGAATATCTTATCAAATGAATAGAATATGATTGTCTGATCTGGGAATCTGTGTTCATCTTGAAGAACATCATCATTCTCAACATCTATGAGTTCTCATTCATCTCAGTAGAGAAGGATAATGTGACAGATTAGCATCTGTTAGTAATTAACTTACATAATCAACTTCTCTTCTGCATCTACTCATTTCTGACTGTTGTGATCTCATGTAATTCTTGATGTTCTTGCACTCTGTGCTCTGCATTTGTGTAGTTTCTAACAATTCTTTCATGTAGTTCTTAATGTTCTTTCACTTCATGCTCTGCACTCATATAATCTCTAATGATTCTTCTGTGTAGCTTTTAATGTTCTCTCACTCTGTGTTCTACACTTGTGTAGTCTCTAACAATTCTTTTACATAGCTCTCAATGATTTTCTCACCTCATGCTCTGTGCTTATGTAGTTTCTAATGATTCTTACATATATCTCTTAATGTTCTTCTGCTCTGCACTTCACTGTGGAGCAGCTTCTGATATTCTTCTGCTCTGAATTTCCCTCTATAAGAACCCTCTTCATACAACCTTTTCTTCTGATTTCTTTTCTCTTTCTTTTCTTAATCAATTTGTAATCTGTAATTAGAATAGTATCAAATCGTTAATCGAAGTATGTCTGTTACATTTTCATCTAACTGAACAGATGTGTTATTCTTCTCTCTTTTTGTTTTGTAATCTTTTAACAATTTGATCAGAGGTGCTGTTATTATTGAGAACTTGTATATGAATCAATGATAGAAATTGATGAATTCTAGAAATATTTGCAATTTATTTATAGTTTGTTGTTCTAGTCAATCTAGAATTGTGTTGATGCAGTGTTTCTCAACAGTAATGCTCTGTGTGGTAACCACAAAACTCAAAAAAAAACATTCTTACAACTACCCACAAACATAGGAGTACATTTGAATTTTTCCATTTTCTAACTGTTTTTCATATAATTTTAACCCTTCAACCCATTCAACATCATCACACACCCTCTGTGATTACTCCATGTGTGTGTACTGCACAGATTGAGTGGTCATGGAGCTCTCAACACCCTTCCATCCACTCAAGGACATTGACACAGCCTACACCAGGTCACTGAAGCTAGAGTCACCAGTCAATTTTGTTACTGAAAAGACTGACAAGAGACAGAGAAAAACTGTTACAATGTCTTCTTCAGTTCTCAAAAAAGTCAGTGACAGTATCTTCACAGCCATCTCTCAGCTATAGAAGCAGTTTGAGAAGGCTCAACAGCAACAGAATCTGCAGCAGAAGACTCTCATCAGATTGACAAGAACTCTGAACAGCTGAGTTGAGAAGAAGAAGCAGTCAGTCAGTCAGAACTTTGTTCAAATCTTCTGTAAAAGATTCATCACATATGTGACAGCAGATCTGAGCACAGCATCAACTCTGAGAAAGAGTGCTGCTTCAGATACTCACTCACAGTCAAATTCAGCAAAAACAACTGCAAGAGAGCTGACTATCTGAGTAGATATCATACAGAAGAAGAAAAATTCTACTCTTTCTGAAGCTATCTCTGTCAAGACTGCAGCTTTCTCAGCTGACAGAGCTAGTGGAGCCAGTCTGCAGCTCAAGAACATCAGTCAGTCAAGAAGTCTCACAGAGAACACAAAACAGTAGAAGAACTCACAAATTCTCATCACTTTTCAGTCAGAGAAATGAATTACTCAGCTGCAGCCATATACTGTGCAGCAGATGATTGTTGCAAACATTCAGAGAATGAAAGATATGGCTAATATGCTGAAGATGAAGCTCATCAGAACAGATTGAGTGATCACATTAAGCAACAGAGACATACACAATGCTCTGATCACTGAGAAGACAGTGACTACTCTCTGTGAAGTTCTTGACACCACAGAGATTCAGCTATCAGAGTAGTGGTACAATTATACTGTTTCAGAGATCTCAGAATTTGTTCAGAACTGGGAAGAAACTAGAATCCCCACAGACAAAATAATTGAGAGAGAGATTCTGACTCAGACAAAGATAAAATCAGTGAGCTGTCAACTTTTGCAATATGAAGTGAATCTCAAGACAGAGAAAATTATATGAATTGTCTTCTTTCTCATCTCAGTGAAAGACTTCTCACTCTTCAATATCAGTGAGAGGGTCAGACTCATTGAGAAAAGATCACTGACAGTGAGATATGATTCAGAATGCCAGAGATACTGTCACTCATCAAAGTGTGCACAACTGATGAGATGCTCCAACTGCAGCAAGCTCATAAGCCAGCACAAGAGATCAATAGATGTGAAGTGCAAGAAAGCATCACAGTGTGTCAACTGCTGTCAACTCTACCCAGCTGAGCATCAGCACTGCTCTGCCACACTCAGACACATGAACAGCATTCTCAGATATCTAACTCAAAAGAAGCTAACAGCTGTCCACTGTCTTGACAACAGATGTCACAGAGACATTCAGAAGCAGCAATCATCATCAACACAGTCAGCATCAATGATCACAGTGATGATATCTACATCATCCACTCAATCAACTCAGTCAACACAGCTCATCAGACTAGCATCTCACAAGTGAATGACTACTCAGAGCTTCATCAGTGAAGAGAATGCCATCTGACAGATGACTCACATCAGATAATGCTCAGCTCACACAGCAGAGTGACAGCATAGCCAAGCAGTCAAAAAACAGTTTAGTCTCAGCATGCAGACAACAGATCTGAGACTCTTCAATCTCATCTCACAGATGAACTTTGACAGCAGCTTATTAAGTGATTTCTTATACTAAAACATCAACATCAGCAATGTGACTGACACTGCAGAAACAATCAGCAGGAAAATCATTCTCTGCAGATCTTTTGAGTAAATACAATCAGAGCAACTCTCTGTCACACAGCAGCTCTACAGCTTGCTTTCAAACAGAGCTGTGAAGTGATCTGTATACAGAAGCCTTACACACACTCTGATATCAAGACTTTTAATCACTCAGCATATGAGTGCTTTGCATTCATAGATCACTGAAATGACACTAATCTGAAGCAGTAAGAGGAGAAGAGGCTCTGAATCATGATATACATACACAAAGATTCAAAAATAAGAGCACAGCAACATCAATCTATACAAAACAGAGATCTGCTGTGAATCAGTGTCAATGATTGCCACATTCTCAATGTGTACAGACAGTCTGAGACAGACACAGTCATGGACTATCTGATCAATTTGAGCTCACCAGCCCACTGTCTAGTAGATGGGGATTTCAATGTATAACATGATGTCTTTGAATCAGAGGCAGCAAATCTGCACCAAGAAGAGGAGCTTGTTCGGTGAGTCAGTGAATATGAGATGGACTTTGTGAAAGAGATAGATATTTCAACTCATGCAGCAGATTATGTGATTGATCTCATCTTCTTCAATGTAGTCTTTGCTTTCATTTCAGTGTGTCAAGATTTACACTGCAGCTCAGATCATCAGTCTATGATTACTATACTGCCAACAACACCTCAGACACAGCAGAGCAGAGCTCAGATCAAAGTCACAGACTCTCAGCTGAAGCTCTTTGCAGATCTTGTCAGAGATCTCATGATGAACATATCTTACTCAGATAGAGTTGAGAATGCAGCACAGCTTGATAATCTGACTCAATGCTTCACTCAGAATCTTCTAGCTGCAGCTCAGACAGTCAGCAAGTCAGTGCAACAAGAACAGACTACAGCTCTCTGATGAACAGCAGACTGCTGAAGAGTGCATCAAGAGCTCACCACTCATCAGACAGAGACTGCAAAGCATCAGTTCAAGAACACAGTGTGTAAGATCAAGTGTGTATACTGAAGACAGATGATCAATGAGATCAGAGATGACAGAGATCTGTACTGAGTGATAGCATGACATGAACTGAAACTCAACCTCAGAGCACTCTCTCTGATGATTGAGGATCAGATTATAGAAGAGACAGTTATCAAAGCTGAGATACTTCAGCAAGTCATTCTGAAGCAATACAACTCAGTCAATGATCTGAAATACAATTTATTGAATGATGAGCACTGAAGCAGCATGAGAAACCTGCTCTGAGATCTCTGAATTGAGATGGAGAAGGTAGAGCACAACATCATTGAAGTACAGAGTATCTCTTCAGACACAGATGGAATCACAGTGCAGCTGCTCAAGACATGCTGACAGTATATATCTCTCTTTGTACAGCAGCTATACAACTGCTGTCTTCAGCTCTGTCACTTCTCACAAATCTGAAAGCTGACAGAGATGACAATGATATTCAAGATAGATAAGAGAGACAGAAGCTTGATCCACTTCTGAAGACTCATTACTCTTCTCTCAGTAATCTTCAAGAGACTGAAATGCATTGTTGCAAGATGACTGATGTACACAGCACTCATTCATGGTGTAGTCAGCTTACAGCATGAAGAGATGCTGCTCAGACAATCAGCAATGAATCTGATAGCTGCTTTCACTCATGAGATAGAGACAGCCTTCACACAAAACAAGGAGGTATTCATGGTCACAATGGATGTGCAGAGTGTCTTTGATGCTGTGCTGTGCAGACAGCTGCTTCAGCAGATGACACAACAGAGATGGTCATGCAAGCTGCTACAACTCATTGACAGCTTTCTCACTGAATGCAGAGCTCAGATTCAGCTGAAGAGGATCACCACAGCAGCACATCAGATGCAATGTGACATGTCACAGAGATCTTCTTTGTCATCAATACTGTTTCTTCTGTATCTGACAGAGCTGCTGTGACAGAATTCAGAATTGCACTTTGGCTATGCAGATGATCTGAATACTTGACAGGCTACACACTCACTTGACAGCAATGCTATCCTTCTCAGCCATGATTATTATTATTATTCTTCAATTATAGATGTATACAGTCAGTGACTATGACATCTACCTGAAATACTTCAGGATTTTTCAAATCAAGAATATTCTAATATACAAAACCAATTTGACACATGCATTAACAGAATTCCAGCCCAGAATCAAACAACTATTCAAACTATTCAATTCAAAAATAAAATCAAAAGAATGTCAATGAGTTAGCACAACTCAACTTCAAAATAAAGGAAATAAATATTACAAAAGACAGCAGCTATTAAAAATCAACAGAAAAGAAAAAACATTTGCAATGACTTTATCAACAAATAATGAAGCAAACTGCTTGAAACAAATGAAAATTAACAATAAACAAGATTAAAGAAAAGATCAAAATAAAATAAACAAGAACAACTGATCTAAATATCATCAAGTAACACTATTCAAACAAGCTCTTGTAGCAACATTTGACTCATTTAAATATTCAATTAAAAACATATTTCCAGCTTTTGTATTGAATAGCAAATTCAAACTTAACTGATTCAGTTGATATTTCTCTCTCAGTCTCAATCTTAGTTCTGAATACTTTGTACAAAGTAACAGAAGATGCTCTGGATTTTCATATAACTGACAATCTGAACACAGATCATTTAAATCATCTTTAAACTTTGCTAAATATGATTTGAAATATCCATGTCCAAGCTTTAGCTGCATTATTGTAGCAAAAAGTTTCTTCTTACACTTTATTGAGCAAGTCTTCCACTTTGGCTTAGTTTCAAATCTGGAATAATGTACACTTTTTCTTTGCATGAACCAGACATCTTGCCACTTTTGTAAACATAATTCTCTTATTCTTCTTTTAATAAAAGACCATGTTACAATTCTTTGACAGCAGACTTCTAACTCAGTAGCTATTTTTGCAGCTTTATCAGCCATTTCATTGCCATATATACCCATGTGAGCAGGCACCCAGTGAAGATGAATAGAACAATTGAGTAAGATTTTTCTTTGAATATTTTGAAGACTTTTCAAAATCAGCTCTAGCATTGACTGTCCACTGCTGATTTTATTACTTTGAAGTCTTTTAAGCCCTGCTTGACTATCAGAGAATATCCAAATATGCTCAAATCTTTTCCATTGTTCAATCTTCATTTCAATCAATTTGAAAGCTCTTGAAATTGCAAATAATTCAGCATTAAAAACTTCTGACTCTTTTCCAATTTGCCAAGAATCAAGAATATAGTTTTTATCATTTTCTGAATATGCTATTCCAGCTCCAAGATTGCCTGTTTTCTCACATTTTGAGCCATCAGTGTATATAAGAATTGCTTTATTTTTCATTTGTTTCAAAAGCTTTAAATGTTCTTAAGTCTGATCTTCTTTTGAAAGTTGACTAATGTTTAAATCAACAAGATTATCAAGACTTTTCTTCCAAGGAGAGAGATTTTCAATAGCTACTCTCTCTACATTTAAACTAGAGAAACAGTTCTTAATCATTGAGCAAATTCTAAATAACTGAGATGGTATCCTTCTTCTTTGTAAAGAACTTGAATTTTCAGATAAATCAGTCTCATTCCAATCAAGATAAAGTTCCCAATCTAATTCTAATCCATTTGACTCATTTGGAAAAGAACTTGAAACTCTCTTTCTAATAGAATGATGTGAATATAGCTTCATAATTCTGAGAGTATAATTCATACAGATTTTATCAAATCTCACTTGTGGTGGAGAAATAGAGGCTTCAATTTCCATAGCTTTAATTGAAGTAGTTTTGAATACTCCTAGAATCTTCCTTAAAGCTGAGTTTTGAAGTTTTTGAAACCTTTCTATAAAGTGTTTTTGACCTCTCCACCACACCTGAACTGCATAATCTGAAACAGAGGTCACACAGGCAATATATAATTGTCTCATTGCTTGAAATGTCAGACCTCTTTCAGTATTTGAAAGTCTCAATATACTGTTTAAAATTCTTTCAGCATTTGCAGTTTTTATTTGCACATGAGATTTAAAATTCAATTGAGAATCTAACCAGACACCAAGCCATCTAACTGAGTTTTTAGATTTAATTGAATGACTTAAAAGCTTAACTTCAGTATCTTTTTCTCTGAAATTTGGATAAAAATGAATTAATTCAGTTTTGTCCATATCAAAAACAATGTTTTTTGATTTTGCTTTTTCAATCATTTCAGTTGCTGCTTGCTCAATCAAATTGCAGTTATTCACAATTGATTCTGAGCTTACAACTAGGCCTAAATCATCCACATAGCTTGGAGTTCTCACCATAATTGCCATTTGTCTATCAATAAATAGAAACTTGATAAATATAGCAAACAAAATGGGTGAGACTGGGGAACCCTGAGGAACTCCTATCTCAATATCTGTTATATCTTGTCTCATTCCATCAAAAAGCAACTGAATAGTTCTTTTTGACATGAAACAGATAACCCATTTAATGAGAGACTACGTGGCTATTCCACGCAGGATGCACCTTAAGCTAGTTACATATTATAACCCCTATAACCAACCGACCACCGCGTCCGTCCTCTCGGGCCGCTTTAACTAGTTCTGGGGTTTCCAGTGGGGGTCCTAGTTAAGCGCCACTGCCCACCCTAGGCATCACCATAGCCCAGAGCTTCCAGTTGCCGATCTCGGCCCATTGCCCCCTTGGCCTACCAACCGGCCGTCGTGGCCTTGCCCCGTGTAAGGGACTAACCATAGGCTTACCCCACCCGATGATAACCCACTAATAGTGTTAGATGACCACTAGTGGGCCCTGAATAGGGCGTCTACCAGGGTGTCCTGCTTGGCTTGCTACTACCCCTCTGATGAGGCAGCCAATCGGATGGTTTTTAAAATCATTCCCTGTTGTTGGGGTGGCCCCCTAGATGCCGGGGGCCTTGGCAGGTGCTAGTATGTATAAGCACCCTATACTCGACCCTCTGTAATCATCGGATCTTGCTTAGATCAGCACTAGTGACAGGGGGGCTGCTTGGCACTAATGAGCGTGGCTTCCAGCGGCCACCACCCTCATCACTGCCAAGCGGCACCCCTGTCAGCACTGCCTCACTAGGCTTGGCCCCTGGTCACGGGG
This sequence comes from Histoplasma ohiense, assembly GCA_017607445.1. Lineage (NCBI taxonomy): Eukaryota > Fungi > Ascomycota > Eurotiomycetes > Onygenales > Ajellomycetaceae > Histoplasma > Histoplasma ohiense. The sequence continues at coordinate 80,106 of JAEVHH010000007.1, read as the reverse complement.
GCCTTCATGGGTAAGAAGTGGCCCAAAATGGGACCTTGCCAGCGGCAGGATTCGAACCTACAGCACATCTAACAGTGCTACCTTGGGTAACAGTCTTACCAACTGCGCCACGCGGGCTCTCAGCCATGATATACAGAGTATTCTGAGATGAGGGGAGACAAACAAGATGGCCTTCACACCAGAGAAACTTGAGATGATTCATCTCACAAGAAAGTGACATAATGAAGCATCATCAGTGATTATATCAGAGAATCTGATCATACACTCTGTCACTGCTTCAGCTGAACAGAAGCCAGCACTTCACTGACTGAGTGTATACTTTGACAGAAGACTCATCTGAAGACTATATATCTCTGCTCAGACAAAGAAGACAAGAGCTGTGGCTCAGTATATCTGAAGTCTAGAGAAGATCAGAGATAGATTCTCAGCAGATGCTCTGCAGAAGATGATCACTATCTGTGTAGTTCTCTCACTGCTCTATAACACAGAGATCTGATACAGCAGCTGCATGCAGTCAGTAAGACATATGAGCAGAAGTGAGGAGATCAGCTTCTGTCTGAGATGATATGTGAAGACAGTTGAGAAGATGTTTATCATAGCAGTCAGAGAAGTTCTTTCAGTTTTCTGTACAACATTCATCACAACTCTATACTGAGATGCTGAGCTCTCATCAGCAATGATAGCTCTGAAGAAGGCCAAAATGTGTTTTGCAACAAGGCTTCAGATGATGGATGAGAGACATTCACTGGCTTCACAGATAGCTCCTCCAATGATCACACATGAAAGAGAAGCTGAAACTCAGCAGCATTCAAAAATCAAGATTCAGAGGTTGAGAACACTGCTGTCTGCAGTCAATAGATCCACACTTGTCATTTCACACTACTCAGAGAGATGTGAGACAGACCCCACAGAGGATATAGATAAAAAGAGTGCTGCTCAGATATTTAAAAAATAGTGAAGAAGTCAATCTTCAACAGATCTATATGTTTTCTCAGATGAATCAGAACAGATTCTTGACAACAGCAGATGGATTGACTATAGTTTTATAGTCTATCAGAGAAACAAACAGCTGATCAGCTTCTCAGCTGTGCTGAGCTCTATATCATATATCTTCAATGCTGAAGCAGTTGATGTCTGCTGTGCATTAGAGTATGTGATGAAGCTTCTACTCTGTGTCACAGATGACAGCATCAATTCTTGAATCTGGCTCTGTCTTGACAACATCTCAGTTATCTGAGACATATGAGACAGTGCAGCAGTCTTCTTGAACTGAGTCTACAGCTGCTGTCATGAGCTTCTCAGACAACATAATATGGGCCTGAAATAGACCTCTGAGCATATAAGAATAGAGAGCAATGAGGAAGCAGATCATCTGACTAAGTGAGCAGTCTCATCTACTACAGCTTCAGTCTATAAACTTGAGATCATATTCACAGTCAGTGGAATCCACACAGTGGTCAAGCAGCTCAGTCAAGAGACAGAGTGAGAGTGATGAAACAGAGTCTGTGAAAAACTCTCTGACTGATATCAGAGCTGAAGATTCAGCAGACTGACTGTGGAATATCAAGTGAAGATCTCTCTGAAGCTCATCATACTACAGCATACTCTTCACTGCTGGCTTGCACTCTGCTTCTCTCATGAGGACTTTTTCTGATACCACAGATGCTTTCAGCATGCAGATGTGAGGCTTGTCTGTATCTGTGAATACAACAAAAGTTCAGAACATTTGATACTCTGTTGACACTCACAGAGACACTTCTCTCACTGATTCAAAAGATCAGCAGCACAGCCACACAACTGAGTGACAGCTGTTGTCTATCTAGAGTCTCTGATCTCTACAGACTTTGTAGAACTGCTTGACTGCATGCAGTTCTACACACAGTACTGCATGAGATAATGCAGCTGTTTGAGCACACATCATCTGACAGGCCCTCACAGCAGTTCCAAGTCTATACAGATGATACAGATAGCACAACATCTGATACAACTGATTCAATCAGTACAATAGATTCAATCAATGCAATTGATACAAACAGTACAATTGATTCAATTGGTACAATCAACTCAATCAGTTCAATCAGTTCAATCAGTACAAACAGTACAATTGATACAATTGATTCAATTGATTCAATCAGTTCAATTGATTCAACTGATGCAAATGGTTAAATCAGCATGATGAGCTCATCTGTTTCAACTAGCTGTGGTGTAATCAGTACAGTCTGTATGCTGACTCAGCTTTCAGCTGCAGACATGCACTCTTCTTCTCTCTTCTCACTACTCTCTCTGTCTCTCTTCACTTCTTTTCTCTCACAACCTTCTTCAGTGCTCTCTTCTCTCTCTCCCCCTCCAGATTTGCACTGGGTCATGTGACTGCAAGGTGTCACAGAGGACACAGTCTTTTCTTCACTCTTTTCTTTATTTTTCTTTTCAGAACACTCACTTTTTCTCTTTTCTTTTGTCTATCTCATCTATCTTTTCTCTGCTGTTGAAAGCACAGACAGTTCTCAGATCAACTGAGGGAGTTATTTCTCTTCATTCACTGTAAAACCTTTCAGATACAGCAGTGATGGTTTCTCTTGAAAACCACACTATAGCTTCATCATGAATGATCATACATTGAGTCAGAAGTGAATGTGCAGCTCAGTAAAATCCTTTTCAATGAGCTGAGTCTTCTCAAGAGTTGCCATCTGAATTCTGTTTTCTTTCTCTCTGTGTACATAGAAATCTCTTCAGTGTAGCACATCTTCATGCCCTTCAGAAGGCTTCTGAAACACAGACACTGCCCGTGTTTTCTCCGGGATGTTAAACCAATACAAACAAACAAACAAATATTCAAAATCTAGAGAAGATCAGAAATGAGTCTTCAGCAGATGCTCTGTGAAAGACAGTCACTATCTACATAATTCTCTCACTGCTCTATAACACAGAGATCTGATACAGCAGCTGCATGCAGTCAGTAAGACACATGAACAGAAGTGAGAAGATCAGCTTCTGTCTGAAATAACATATAAGAACAGTTAAGAAAATGCTTATTATAGCAGTCAGAGAAGTTCTTTCAGTTTTTCATACAACATTCATCACAACTCTATATCAGAATGCTGAGCTCTCATCAGCAATGATAGCTCTGAAGAAGATCAAAATATGTTTTGCAACAAGACTTCAGATAATGAATGAGAGACACTCACTGACTTCATAAATAGCTTTCTCAATGATCACATATAGAAGAAGAGCTAAAACTCAGCAGCACTCAAAAATCAAGATTCAGAGATTGAGAGCACTGCTGTCTGCAGTCAATAGACCCACACTTGTCATTTCATACTACTCAGAGAAATGTGGAACAGATCTCACAGAGAGTGTAGACAAAAAGAATGCTGCTCAGATATTCAAGAAATGATGAAAAAGTCAATCTTCAACAGATCTATATATTTTCTCAGATGAATCAGAACAGATTCTTGACAACAGCAGATGAATTAACTATGATTTCATAGTCTATCAGAGAAACAAACAGCTGATCAGCTTCTCAGCTGCACTGAGCTCTATATCACATATCTTCAATACTGAGACAGTTGATATCTGCTGTGCATTAGAGTGTGTGGTGAAGTTTCTACTCTGTGTTATAGATAACAGCATCAATTCTTAGATCTGACTCTGTCTTGACAACATCTCAGTCATCTGAGACATACAAAGCAGTGTGATGATCTTCTCAAACTGAGTCTACAGCCACTGCCACAAGCTCCTCAGACAACATAATATGAGTCTGAAATGAGCCTCTGAGTATATAAAAATAGAGAACAATGAGAAAGCAGATCATCTGACTAAGCAGACAGTCTCATCTACTGCAGCCTCAGTCTATAAACTCAAAGTCATATTCACAGTCAGTGAGATTCACACAGTGATCAAGCAGCTCAGCCAAGAGACAGAGTAAGAGTGATGAAGCAGAGTCTGTGAAAAGCTCTCTGACTGATATCAGAACTGAAGATTCAGTAGACTGACTGTGAAATATCAAGTAAAGATCTCTTCAGAGCTCATCATATCACAGCATGCTCTTCATCACTGACTTGCACTTCACTTCTCTCATGGAAACTTTTTCTGATATCATAGATGCTTTCAGCATGCAGATGTGAGGCTCATCTGTGTCTGTGAACACAATAAGAGCTCAGAATATTTGATACTCTGTCAACACTTACAGAGACACTTCTCTCACTGACTCAAGAAATTAGCAGCATAGTCACATAATTGAGTGACAGCTGTTGTCTATCTAGAGTCTCTGATCTCTACAGACTTTGTAGAACTGCTTGATCATATGCAGTTCTACACACAGTACTGTATGAGATAACACAGCTGTTTGAGTACACATCATCTGACAGACTCTTACAGCAGTTCCAAGTCTATACAGACAGTACAGATAGCACAACATTCAGTACAACTGATTCAATCAGTACAATAGATTCAACTGATGCAATTGATACAAACAGTACAATCAGTTCAATCAGTACAATTGACTTGATCAGTTCAATCAGTACAAATGATACAATCAGTTCAATCAGTTCAATCAATACAATCAATTCAACTGATTCAATTGATACAAATGATACAATTGATACAATTGATACAATCAGTTCAATCAGTTCAATCAGTTCAACTGATGCAAATGATTAAATCAGTATAATGAGCTCATCTGTTTCAACTAGCTGTGGTGTAATCAGTACAGTCTGTATGCTGACTCAGCTCTCAGCTGCAGACATATACTCTTCTTCTTTCTTCTCACTGCTCTCTCTATCTCTCTTCACTTTCTTTCTCTCACAATCTTCTTCAGTGCTCTCTCCTCTCTCTCCCCTCAGATTTGTACTGAGTCATGTGACTGCAAGATGTCACAGAGAACACAGTCTTTTCTTCACTCTTCTCTTTATTTTTCTTTTCAGAACACTCATTTTTTCTCTTTTCTTTTGTCTATCTCATCTGTCTTTTCTCTGCTGTTAGAAGCACAGACAGTTCTCAGATCAACTGAGAGAGTTATCCCTCTTCATTCACTGTAAAGCCTTTCAGACCCAGCAGCAGTGATTTTCCTTGGAAATCACACTATAGCCCCACTATAAATGGCCATACATCAAGTCAGAAGTGAATGCACAGTTCAGTAAAACTCTTTTCAATGAGCTGAATCTTCTCAAGAGTTGTCATCTGAATTCTGTTTTCTTTCTCTCTGTGTATATAGAAATCTCTTCAGCATAGCACATCTCCATGCCCTTCAGAAGGCTTCTGAAACACAGGCACTGCCCGTGTTTTCTCCGGGATGTTAAATCAATACAAACAAACAAACAAACAAAACTCAAAAATTCAATTTCTGTTGCATGGAATGTACACTTACTAAGTTTGATATATAGTCTTCAATGCCTTAACCATTCCAGCATGTTCTTAACATGAATGACATGCTCATCAAGTGTGTTTGAATAGATTACAATATCATCAAGATAAGCCACACAATATACATCTAAAAGATTGCTGAGGGCTTTGTTGATATAAGATTGAAAGATCACAGAGACATTGATTAGCTCAAAAGATAAGACTAGATATTCAAAGTGTTCATATCATATTCAAAATACTGTTTTTCATTCATCCTTCACTTGTATGCAAATTCTATGATACACATCTCTAAGATTCAGCTGTGTATATATTTTGACATCTGCTAATCTATCAAGTATTTCACTTATTAAGGGCAGTGGGTATTGATTCTTGACTGTTATTTCATTCAATTCTCAATAATCCACACAAAGATGCAGGGTTTCATCTTTCTTCAGCACAAATAACACTGACACATCAGCTGAACTCTTGAACAGATGTATTCAATTCTTCTCTAACATCTTTTCAATATATTTTTGAAGAATGGAGAGTTCTTGAGGTGATAAGTTATATATCAGTCAGTATGAAGGTTTCTTGCCAGGTTTGAGATCTATAGCATGATTGTGAGATGTGTGTTCCACATCAGATATATCTTCTTGAAATACATCAAGATAATCTTTATAATCATCTGAGATATTTGACTCAGTTGCTGCACTTGCAGCTTGTAATGATAAAGCAGTGAATATAATATTGTCATCATCAATTAGTATTGTGAATTCTTTAGCAGTATTCAGATGCACATGGTTAATATTTGATGCTTTTCTATAGATTCAACATCTTCACACTCAATTGATATCAGAGTTCACAGCTTTCAATCACAGCATGCTCAAAATTATATCATATCTGCTAATATCAGCTTCTTTGAAATGATGAAATCCTTTTCAGAGAATATGTTCATCATTGATAATCTTCATTGCAGCTCTTTGTTGTTCATATAATTTAATTTTATGATTATCAACTGCTTTCACTACTTTTGATTTATCTTCTGTCTTCAAGAAATATTTTGATGCTCAGATGTGGAATATGAAGTTCACATCTGCATCAGAATCTACTAGTATTCACATCATTGATCATTCTGCTTCTGTCAGTATTTATATATTCATTGTCAATAATCATTTATCTTGCAGTCTAGTTGTTTATATTCTCAATGCAGCAGCTGCTTCTACAATTGGAATTGTTGATTTTTTGCTTATTGAATTTGGTTGTGCTTTTCAGAGTGTAACATTCAACAATCATTTGCAATATGACCCTTTTTATGACAGTGAGAACACTTCTTCATTCAGTTATATTTATCTTTTTTGATTTGTTCAGTTGAATCCATTTGTTCCTCTCATTTCCTCTTGTTCTGACAGTTGCTAGATTTATCAGAATGACACTGATTTTCTATGAATATCACAGATCTTCCTTTGCAAATAGCACATCATCACTCTGACATATTTTTCTCAAGAGTTTGTAGAGTTTGAAGCAACTCTTTATAGTTCTGAGGCTCTTGATTTTGACAGTTGAGTTCTGTGTGTAATATCTTCAATATCTTACTATACAAGTTATCCATTCTTTGTTCTTTGCTATATGGAGGTAAGTAGTATTCTCAGTCTTTGAGATATTTAGAGAAATTGTGTATCAATTGTCATTCTTGTTGCTTTGTATCTTGAAACTTTTGACTCATCAATCAGCACTGATTCTGTGGATCATTAATTTACATCTCTAGATGTGATAGTATATCATCAAAAGTCAACAGTGTTGCTTCTCTACATCTCTCATACAATGATACAAAATTCAATCATTTCTGCTTAACATGGATGTCAAGATAGAGTTTAGCATCATTTATCTTGTGTTCCTTCTTTCAATAATATCAGCAGTGATATGTAAAGAGAGTCAACATGCAATCTTTATAGTTCTTGAATTCTAACATATTTTTTCCTCAATAATAGTCCTTAATCTCTAATCTCAGTGGTGTTTCATTATCATCATTCATATCATTCACAGATTGATTTTGCAGTGGTTCTGTGGCAATATTCTGAATTAATTGAGACTCAATGAGAGTATCTCCACAAATCTGTACTTTCAACTTGTTGAGCTGCTGTTGTGCATGCAGAATAGCTAATTGCTGCTCTCATTCACAGATTTGATCATTCAACTGTTGCAAACATGCATTGTGATCATTGAAGGTGGTAGAGGATTCAGATTGATTTTCAAGGAATCTTGCATATGTTGAGATCATCTTGTGTGTTTTAACTAACATTGTGTGTTTTAACTAACATTGTGTGTTTTAACTAACATTGCATGCTTTATTGTAGGTGTGTGTAACAACAGACCACTCAAATAGAGTTATGAGCAATTAGAATTGTAAGAGATGATTGTAGATATAATTATGAGAGTAATGTGAAGTACATATGTAGAATGTTAAGAAGGTAGCAATCTCTATTATTCAAAGCTAATCACTGATCTCCTAATATCTACAGATATCAGCAAGCATTATATAGGCAACCACCACGCACTACAGTTGCCTATGATGCTGTGTGCTATGTCCCTCCTCATTAATTCTGATGTGTTCTGTGTTCTTCTATCGCCACATAGCTATTTCCTAATATAGATATCTCCGTTGCGCCTATTACAGAGTGAAAGAACATCGAGAGTTACACATGGTCACAATGACAGAAGTTGATTGCATAAGTTAATTGCTAATGGGTGCTAATCTGTCACATCAACTGACTCAGCAAGGATGTAATACTACAGCTCTGTGACAAAATGAATGCTGAAGTAGTTGCAGATGTCTTCATCAGAAGCCTGTTCTATTGTATACACAATCTGTCTTCATTCATTGTATCAGATAGAAACAGTCAATTCATTAGTGCACTCTGAGCCCACATATGCCAATTACTAAGAATTGAATGAAAGTTATCAACAGTGTACCACTCAGAGACTGATGAAGCTACTGAAAGAATGATATAAATGATAAAGATTATTCTTCATAAGTTCTGCAATTATATACAAAACAACTGAAGCAATCTGCTGCCACACACTGAGATTGTGATTAATAGTTGAGATTTTATCACAACAGATGTAAGCTTATTCTTTCTTCTATATAGATATAACTTAGAGATTCTGAACTTTTCTGAAACTCTCTGAGAAATCATGTATATCCACAGTCTCATACAGATGACAGAGAACATTATGAGTAAGTTGAAGAAAGTCTGTAAATAAACAGAAGCTTCAATAATCAGTATTCAGTAAAATTATAAGAATCAAATAAACATCAGAAGAAGTTCTGCAATCTGATATTATATAGAAGACAAAGTCTAACTGAATCTCAAGAATATAAAAACAGATCATTTCTTGTATATACTAGATTATCATTGCATCAAATATATAGTGAAGAAAGTGTTAGATATACACAATTATCAACTCAACACTCTGTCTGACATTCACAATGTCTTTTATACAAACCTGCTTCAATCTGCAGCTGAGAATCCATTCCTCTCACAGAGAATCTTCAATTGATAGTCATCTGTCATTGTAGAAGAAGACAATGAACTCAAGTGAGAAATTGAAACAATTCTTGATGATAGAATCAATCATCACTGCTGTGAATATCTCATTAAATGAATAGAATATAATTGTCTGATCTGAGAATCTGTATTTGTTTTGAAGAACACTGCTGCTTTCAACATCTATAAGTTCTCACTCATTCTGATAGAGAGGGATAATGTGATGAGTTAGTATTTATTAATAATTAATTTATGCAATCAACTTTTCTTCTGCATTCACTTATTTCTGATCATTGTAATTTCATATAACTCTTAATATTCTTTCACTCTGTGCTTCATACTTGTATAGTCTCTAATGATTCTTTCATGTAGTTTTTAACATTCTTCTACTTTATGCTCTGCATTTGTATAGTCTCTAACAATTCTTCTATATAGTTCTCAATGATTCTTCTGTCTCACACTCTGCACTTATATAGTTTCTAACAATTCTTTCATGTAGCTTTTAATGTTTTTCTGCTTCATGCTTCACTGTGAAGCAGCTTCTGATATTCTTCCACTCTGAACTTCTCTTTATAAAAATCTCTTTCATACAATGCTTTCTTCTGATTTCTTTTCTCTTTCTTTTCTTAATCAATTCATAATCTGTATTAGAATAGTGCTAGATCATTAATTGAAGTACATTCATTACACTCTGTTTTTCTCTCTTTGAAATCTACACATCTATTCTCTGCATTCATTCTCTCTCACTTTCTGATTTCTCTTCTTTTGCTTCTCAATTTCTTTCCTTCTCTCTCAATGAAAAAAATGATTTGTGATAAGAGTATTTCTCATCAGAGAGCAATGTCAACAACTGCTGCTGTTTATAAGATAGTATATGAGCAATGAATGATGAAGTGAAAAGTGATCTGAGTTTATCATTACAAGTAGCATCTCAATGCTCACTGTGCTGTGTGAAAGATGCACAACCCTCACTTTTGTATGAAAAAAGTGAATAAACAGAGTATGAAATTCAAAGTAATGCTTTTTGATAATGCTAGATATTGATATGAAAGTAGAAGCTATTTATAAGATCTGTTATTATCAGAAGTCTAAGAATCTCATTTTCTTTAAAACTGCATTTATATGTTTTGTCTGAAAGATTGATGAGAGAAAGTATCACTTTCAGTGTTCTGCTCTCAATACTCTCCAAGTTGCAGTAGAGACAATATTGATCACATTTTTTGAGTGTATGATATCATATAAAAATGAATGTAATAATATCTCACTAATCATTTTATAGATGATTGTAAAGTCATGATTCATTATAAGCAGATAACTTTCACTGTGAGAAATATTAGATTAATGATGAAGATCACTGAAGAATTAAATAGTAATTTTTTTAACAATTATAGATTGAATAAATGAGTTTTGTTTTATTTTTTTATTTTTTTTTTACTGAAGATTTTTGTTTTTTTTTTTTTATAATATTCTCAGTTGTTGTTTTTGTTTTTGTTTTTTAATTTTCAAAATGTCTACAGACATATAATGATATTTCTGTTGTGACATCAAAAAGATAATAATATTTGATAATACTCACATCATAATTAGCTATCATTTAGTATAAAGATATATGTATTATGTAATTATGAATAAGTCATGATCTCATTTGATTCTGTTTTGTAAAATGAAACCAAACAGAACTGTGACTCAGAAATCAAGATAAGAACTAGACTGACTGATGAAACCATGAATTTCATATTTGATTTGATTTGATTTGATCTCAGTCCATTTCTTGGCATGATTTTCAGTGAAATCAGAATCAGAATGAAAGTGTAAAGTGACTAGAATTATTAGAACATGAGTGAAATGAGATTAATAAATCTTGATATTTCATGTAAAGTGACTGACTATCAAAAATAAGAACATGATCTGAGACTGATTATGATTTTGACTGAGATTTGATCTCATTCTGATGATTATATAATACATATTTTAGATATCAATCTGATGAGATGATTGGTGGAGATATCATCTCTATCTAATACTGTCAATCAATCTATTGCTGCTAAGCTATTTCTCACTGCTAAGCTATCACTGTCAATCTATCTATTGCTGCTAATCTATCACTGCTGTCAATCTATCTATCACTACTAATCTATTTATTGCTGCTAATCTATTGCCACTGTCAATCTATTCCTCACTGCTAAGCTATCTCTCACTGCTAAGCTATCTCTCACTGCTAAGCTATCACTCTCAATTTATAACTGCTAATTTATTGCTGCCAATCTATCTACTGTGGCAAATCTATCTATCACTGTCAATTTATCTACCACTGTCAATCTATCTATTGCTGCTAATCTATCACTGCTAATCTATCGCTGCTAATCTATTGCTGCTGCTAATCTATCTATCACTGTTAATCTATTGCTGCTAATCTATCACTGCTAATCTATCACTGCTAATCTATCACTGCTAATCTATTGCTGCTAATCTATCACTGCTAATCTATCGCTGTCAATCTATCTACCACAGTGAATCTATCTATTGCTGCCAATCAATCTATCACTGCCAATCTATCTATCACTGTCAATCTATCACTGTCAATCTATCACTGCTAATCTATTGCTGCTAATCTATCACTGTTAATCTATCACTGCTAATCTATCACTGCTAATCTATCGCTGTTAATCTATCACTGCTAATCTATCACTGTCAATCTATCTACCGTGGTGAATCTATCTATTGCTGCCAATTAATCTATCACTGTCAATCTATCTATTGCTGTCAATCTATCACTGTCAATCTATCACTGTCAATCTATCACTGTCAATCTATCAACTGCAGTGAATCTATCTATCACTATCATTGCTAGTTTAAAATAGAACTAGAGCATAAATACACTAAATTTCTTTTGATAGATAATGATTTTTGATAACACTTATAGCATTATATCATCTATATAGAGTAAATCATAGTCCCATTTGATTCCATTTTGTAAAATGAAATCAAATGAGATCAGAATCAGTAATTTATAAAAAGAACATGATTTAAGACTAGATTTATAATATAAACAGTGTAAAATGACTAATTTAATAAACACTATATGAGATCAGAACTAAGAAATTTGATAATGAGACTGAAGAAATATTTAATCTCAGTCTCATATATAGTTATATAGTCAGTCTAATAAGAACAGTATTCAGAATCTAAATATTTCTCATAAACAATGAAATAAAATCAGAGTTATAATACAAACAGTGTAAAGTGACTGATTTGAAAAACAATATATGAAATCAGAACTAAAATATATGAGAATGAAATCAACACTAAAATTGATCATAATTTCATACACAGTCACACAGTCAGTCTGTGCAGAACACAGAGCAGAAGAATGTTAAAAGCTATATAAAAGAATTATTAGAAACTACACAAATATAAAGCACAGAGTGGAAAAACATCAAGAATTACACAAGATTGCAATGACAGAAGTTGATTGTATAAGTTAATTATTAATAAATGCTAATCTATCACAGTTAAATACACATAATTCTCAATTCAACACTCTGTTTAATATTCACAATATCTTTTATACAAATCTGTTTCAATTCACAGCTGAGGATTCATTTCTCTTATAGAGAATCTTCAATTGACAGTTACTCATCATTATAGAAAAAGATAATAAACTCAAATGAAAAATCAAAACAATACTTAACAATAGAATCAATCACTGCTGTTATGAATATTTTATCAAATGAGTAGAATACAATTATTTAATCTGAGAATCTATATTTATTTTAAAGAATACTATCATTCTTGACATCTATAAATTCTCATTTATTCTGATAGAGAGAGATAATGTGATGAATTAGTATCTATTAGTAATTAACTTATACAATCAACTTCTCTTCTGTATTTATTTATTTCTAATTATTGTAATTTTATATAACTTTCAACATTCTTCTGCTTTATACTCTGTGTTTATATAGTCTCTAATAATTCTTTTATATAGCTCTCAATAGGCTGGTCAGTGGAACCATGAATTTCATGTTTGATTTGATTTGATTTGATTCCAGTCCATTTCTTGACATGATTTTCAGTGAGACCAGAATCAGAATGAGAGTGTAAAGTGACTAGAATTATTAGAACATGAGTGAAATGAAACTAATAAATCTTGATATTTCATATAAAGTGACTGACTATCAAAAATAAGAACATGATCTGGAACTGATTATGATTTTGACTGAGGTTTGGTCCTGTTCTGATGATTATATAATACATATCTTAGATATCAATCTGATGATATGATTGGTGGAGATATCACCCCTATCTAGTGCTGTCAACCAATCTATTGCTGCTAAGCTATCCCTCGCTGCTAAGCTATCCCTCGCTGCTAAGCTATCGCCGCTGCCAACCTATCTATTGCTGCAAGCTATCCCTCGCTGCTAAGCTATCGCCGCTGCCAACCTATCTATTGCTGCAAGCTATCCCTCGCTGCTAAGCTATCGCTGCCAACCTATCTATCGCTGCCAACCTATCTATCGCTGCCAATTTATCTACCACTGCCAATCTATCTATCGCTGCTAATCTATCGCTGCCAACCTATCTACCGCGGCGAATCTATCCATCGCTGCCAATTTATCTACCACTGTCAATCTATCTATTGCTGCTAATCTATTGCTGCTAATCTATTGCTGCTGCCAATCTATCTATCACTGCTAATCTATTGCTGCTAATCTATCGCTGCTAATCTATCGCTGCTAATCTATCGCTGCCAACCTATCTACCGCGGCGAATCTATCTATTGCTGCCAACCAACCTACCACTGCCAACCAACCTACCACTGCCAACCTATCTATCGCTGCCAATCTATCGCTGCCAACCTATCTACTGCAGTGAATCTATCTATCACTATCATTACTAGTTCAAAATAGAACTAGAGCATAAATACACTAAACTTCTTTTGATAGGTAATGATTTTTGGTAACACTCATAGCATTATATCATCTATATAGGGTAAATCATGGTCCCATTTGGTCCCATTTTAACAAAATGGGACCAAATGAGATCAGAATCAGTAATTTATAAGAAGAACATGATCTGAGACTAGATTTATAATATAAACAGTGTAAAGTGACTAATTTGATAAACACTATATAAGATCAGAACTAAGAAATTTGATAATGGAACTGAAGAAATATTTAATCTCAGTTTCATGCATGATCACACAGTCAGTCTAACTCTCAATGATTTTTCTGTTTTATATTTCATATTTATATAGTTTCTAATGATTCTTCTGTGTAATTTTTAACATTCTTTTATTCTATATTTCACTGTGAAGTGGCTTCTGATATTCTTCTGTTTTAAACTTCTCTTTATAAAAACTCTTTTCATACAACTTTTTTTCTGATTTCTTTTCTCTTTCTTTTCTTAATCAATTTGTAATCTGTAATTAGAATAGTATCAAATCGTTAATTGAAGTACATCTGTTATAAAAAGAATAAAAGAATATAAAAAATAGCTTGATTTGATTTGCAATTTCATATATAATAGAATTTCTAGATAGATAGATATCTGTACAGCTGCTAGTTCAAGAAAAGATGTTGACTCTAGACTGTCTATCACAGACTAATGCATCACACATATATATTTCAGCTGTTAACATTATTATTATTATTATTCTTCTTCTGTTATACTTGTATGCAAGCAGCGCTTATGACGAGTCCTTGTGTGATGTTAAATACAGGCAAGAGTTGGTTATACCGGAGGAATGCTTAGTGTTGAATGACGCCAAGAATATAACAAGAACATAGGAAAATTAATGAATCAGCTGTTAACATGTTAATACAATCACTTAGATATTTCACAGAAAATGAGTCTGTCTTATCTCAGCAAGCTCAGACTGATTTGATTGCAGCAGCATGATACTAAACTATTTTAGTTACAAATTATATACTCAAAGCAATTCTCATCAGAGGGTCTGAGAAGAAACAGTTTATGAAATTTTTATAGATTCTTCAAATTTCTCAACTTTGACTTTCAATTACACAATAATGATATATCTTTGAGATTTGTGAACCATCTTAGATTGTAGCTAAATGAAAAAAGAATATAAATATATAATTTTTATATTAAAAAAATCAATATTTAATATAGATGTATCTTATTGAAAATGATCATTTTATTTCTGATTGAAATCAAGCAAATAGCAAATCCTTTCTGTGTTCAAAAAAAAATGGATTCACTTTGAGATGATACTTCATATCTAATAAATGAGAATATGAAAATAAAAATTGATATCATCACAAGAACATTGATTTCTCTAGATTCTAAGATGATACAGAGATGCTGAATAGATGGGGTTGATTTGCTATTCTCACTTATATACAAGATGTAGAGCAAATCATTCCTGTGTTGCTAACAAACTGGAACTATTTTTTCTCAGACAACTTCACAGGATAATTGCACATCATGTGATATGACTATTTTAGGTTAGTTGATTACTTATTTCAGATTAGCTTCTTTCAAAAGTGACTAATCATCAAATCAGTGTTAAAACAGCAATTATCCTGCGAAGCGTCTGAGCTTGCTGAGATAAGGCCTGTCAAAGTTATTGGCGGGGCTTGGCAATCAAAGGTCTCTGTTTTCGCTCTGGAAGCAATAGCGCTTCTTCCCCAATCAAATCCCCGTAACGTCCATTAGTATGACTCCGCTTCGAGCTGCAGGTGTTAGACACATCATACGCGGTGGGGGGCCGTTGCTCCCGCACAACCAGCGGCGATGGGCCCAAGTCCATGACGTGAGGTGTTTGACGACACACCATGATCCAAACCATGTGCTCGAGAGATACAGGGACAAGTTAGATTGCAAAGCCAAACAGTAAGCCATTTATATCATAACGGATGCGGTATTCTAGCGTGTGTGTACGACTGCTTACAATGAATCCGGCGTTGAAGAGAGGGTTTCACTTCGATTTCTGCTCTTAAGGAGGCCTACCGGGATAAGAAGGACCTCGACACGAAAGCAGAGAGCATCCCAGAATATCAGAGCTCAAATGGCAGCTCAAGGCCTGCAGCGCATCTCCCTGGCACCTCTCAGATAGTTCCATCAGCTTCGAAAAGCCAAACCCCCGGAATAAAAGCTTTGTCCTCCTATTTTGACATTCCCAAGATCCTTACACTTCCTGCAAAAGAAATAGCAACTCTCTGGCGCTTGAGGCATGCCTCTAATCCACAATCTATTTGTGCTACGATCCCAATCGATACATACTTGCGTATGGTTGCCACGGCCAGGCAAAATCCACAATTTGTTTTGCCACTCCCTAGGACGGAGGAAAACGGCCAGCCCGAAGGGGTGAAGGCCGAGGCTGCAGCAGCCTCGGCTCAATCAGTATTCACGAGAGCAGATATTCATTTCTTGCAATGGGCGTTCCATCCTCCTGCTGGTGCTACAACATCTACTCCTGTAGCTGTAGGGATCGAATCCAAACCCACACTAAATACCCATACAGCCACAGTGCTTTTCACTCACCTAGCCTCGTACAAACTTCACGGTGCGTATTCTCAACCACACACGATCATCACACACCACCTCGACCTCGCGGACAAGTCCGGCTTGGTTCTTATGAATGGGAGCGTGGTACCGGATCGTGGTGTGTCTGTGGATGAGGCAAAGTTATTGGTGATGTGGTTGCAACGATTTTATGACTGGGGCGTGGGTGGTAATCAGGCGGGGAAGAAGGCAGAGTTAGTGAGGATGTTTACCCAAGGCGATGTTAATGGATTCAACTTGGAAGATTTGATGGAAGAGGCCGAGAGGATCTAATCAGCCGTCTGCTATTTGCATTTTTATAAAGAGTTGTTTGTGTACGATAAAGAGGAAGAGGTGATATTTTCCCCCGCTATTTTGCTACTTGGTGTGCAAAAATATTTCAGGTTCCAAGGCAGAAACTCCCTGTAAATCCACGTATGATTATTGCATTGTTAAAGGTGTCATCACAAGGTGTCTTCACTGCAGTTCTCGATCCATTGGCATTGAGTTAGGCCAAAATCAGCCCCTGCCATATTTTTAAATAGGACGGCGGAATGAAAGTTGTGCAAGCCTCGTGTTGGTATATAAAATGTACCTTGCTACCTTTATGGAAGATAGGTTCAGTGCCCACACAGGGAACCATAGAAAACTAACACAATATACGACCTCTTAGAAAAGTCTTTGTTTTCAGTTGTTCAGGAGTTAATATTAAAATTATATCAAGGGTATCTCGGAGGTATATGAGAAGACGCATCCAAATAATTGGACGCAATTGGGGGAAAAGAAGTTTGGGATCAAGAAACTATATATACCATTATTGCGGCGAGGTATTTTTGAATGTCCCGGAGATGGATGCTGAGAATCAGAAAAAGGAGTTGGATAGAGGAGGGATCCAACAGCGTTTACACGAGGATATCGAATTCCCATGTTTCATAGCCCATCCTGATAAGTAGCGATATATCTTCTAGTGCGACATGGTCTTACACCTTGTTTTAAGAGGAAAATTTGCTTCCGCTGTCCAAGTCGGGGGGTTATTTTAACCTTTTTATTCTGCGATGCCCATAACTTTGTAATAACAGGTCATTAAAACGAGTGAAAGATGGCTCAGTCGTCTAGAACGTGGTCCACGACAAATGAATAAATATGGTCAAAGTACCCTGGTTCAGCAACGGTATCATTGTGTTGACCATTTGGGAAAGTTCGCCAAACTTTGGTGCTAGATTTGCAGATTGAAAAAAGTTGGGCCATATGGCTGGGGCTAAGGGGCCGACTATATATTAGCATATTGAGTCTCATAGACAGAAACATGGAAATAAAGTACGTACGGGACAATTTCATCTTTTAGCCCACTCAGGAACAGAATTGGGACCTGTGTAATTTTGGGCAATGTATCCTCGCTAGCCCAGTATTGGTGACAAAGACGAACAACGTACTTGGCAGCGGGGAAGACACTGGAGAACGGGTGTAATTTATTAGCCTTGAAGACTGCTCACAATCGAAAATAAAAGTAAACAAGTAAAGAAGAAACTTAGCAAGTAAGTAAAAAACATTAAATGGACCAGCACTATGGCCGACATACCTTGGAATCATCTTTCGAACACTCAAGAACGTATTCTCCAGTATCAATCCTGCTACGTCGCCTCGCTGCTGGCTTTTTGCAGTCAAATCAATCGCGACTGCACCACCAATACTCTGACCGTACACCAGAACTTTTGTATCGCTTGTCTCCGCGCGCCGGCGAATGTAATCCAAACCGGTTTGGGCGTCAATTTTTAAGCCCTGTTCATCGGGAGTGCCTGTAGACTGGCCATAGCCGCGATATTCGAGCATCAAAATATTACAATTGAGGGACTGTTCTAAGGCCTGCGCAATGGGAAGACGGTGGCCGATATTTCCTGCATTACCATGAAACATGAGAACGGTGATTTTAGGCTTGGAATGTCGCGTTTGAGATGGGCGGATAAATAGCGCAGCGAGAGATTCTCCATCGGGAGTCGGGATTCGAAGGTCCTCATAGTCGTTCATCCCAAAATCCGATGGTTTGGGGACCTCAGTACGGGACCCAATAGGAACGTTACGAGGGTAAATTATTTCACTTGACAACAGTAAAAAATGTCAATTAAGATGAAACTGGTAATGTCGATACATGTCGGCGACTTACTTTTGCTTGAAATAGAGCATACCACTGGCGATAATGGCCAAACCTGACGATGCCAGCACTGGAAGTCTGAGAAACTGTACCACATTCCCAGCCATTGTAGTAAAATTCCAGGTTGAGGGTGGTGGTGGAGAGTCAGCCATATTGCTCGGTCCCTACAGGGAGATTGTAAAACTGTTCGTTAAAAGTTGAGCTGGGATGGACGTCAACTATTTGGTGAGTGGGGGTCGTGATAAGCCAGTGTCACAGGCGATGCGGAGGACCCCCGTGGGGACGCTGGGTAAAAATATTAGCACAGACCGGGAATCATCCAAAACAGATGGAGCAAGGCATTGTTATGGGGGAAAGAGACGGAAGCAAGTGGATGTAACTACACAAAAATTGAAATGGCGAAAAAACTGGCTTCGGTTCCCAGGGACAAAATCAACTGAGATAAACAACCCGTCACAGCAAGCGCAGTGACCAATAACTGGCTTAGAATTGCCGGCGCTAATAATTTCGTAGGCTGGCTGCCTCAATCATCATATCACCCGACATCAAGACACCTAAAGTCAGCCAACCACTTCATTTCAACCACTTCATTTCAATCACTTCATTTCAACCACTTCCTCTGTATTTGAACGAGCTCGTTCTTTATCTTCCAGGCTGCATATTTCCTGTTGCCTAGCAATTTGTTTGTCCCTAGCTCCCGTGTCTCCAAGCTCCTGTCAAGTTTAGGTCACTTCGTTGCAATGGTTGTCCATGGGGTTACTGGATTTTTGGGGGAAGGTTAGTCGTTGTTGAATTGACGATGAGGCGGCTTATTTGTGGAACTGACAATGCCATAGATGGGATCCATATTGACATGAATCACCTCAAGAAAGGAGAGGTCAAGTATGGGCTGATGCCACCTTTTTGCCTATTTATCTGGTCTTTGCTCTCAACTAACCCGTTACTCGCACAATAGCCTTGGCACCTCAATGTAAGCTTCCATCCCACATATATATAGCAGTATGGTAGCTTGAATTGCTAATCTTATCTCGAGAAAAGCATGGCAATCAATTTCAAAAATGGTGTTATTCTCGGAGCCGATAGTCGGACGACCAGAGGAGCTTATATCGCAAATCGAGTCACGGATAAGTTAACACAGGTGCACGATACCATTTGGTGCTGTCGGTCAGGATCTGCCGCGGATACACAGGCTGTTGCCGACATTGTCAGTTACCATCTGGGAATGTACGGTGTAGTCAACCAAGAGCGCCCAACAACTCAAACTGCCGCTGCGTTGTTCCAGGAACTTTGTTATGACAACAAGGATATTCTCAGGCAAGGAATACCTTCCCGTCCACGCCTTCTTCACCAGATTTTATCTTATATTATGTTACGATAGCTTACCAATGCTAACTGTACTTTTAAACAATATAGCGCAGGAATCATCATCGCGGGTTACGACGCACGACATGGAGGACAGGTATACTCGATACCACTGGGCGGTTCCCTGCACAAACAATCATACGCCATTGGTGGTTCCGGATCAACGTATATCTACGGCTACTGCGATGCGAACTGGCGGGAGGGAATGACGGAGGAGGAAGGTATCGAGTTTGTGAAGAACTCACTACAAGAAGCGATAAAATGGGATGGTAGCTCTGGAGGTGTGATCCGTATGGTTGTGTTGACGGAGAAGGGGGCAGTGCGACACCTGTATCTTCCAGACAACGGATATACCGGTCCGGGTTCGCAATGAAGAGGATAATAAGACTTGGTTTCTGTTTGTTCACCTTTTGTGCGCAGCTTTCCCCAGTGCCCTTTATTTCTACCCCCATCCATCCATAAGGGATGATTTGTTGAAAACTCCAGCAAGGTAATCATGCCTTTTTGTTTTTGTGTTTCAAGTGTAACATCTATGCAAGGCATAGGAGAAGATGGATGGCGCCACATTGAGGGATCGACATTTCTACTAGGAATACAGAGACCGGTTTCAAAAGTTTTGACTGATGCTGTCATACACTTATAATGCCCCAAGTATCTGATTGAAAGCGCCACTGGAATTAATACAACTGTCTTTACTAACTTCAATATTACTGAACAGCAAATTGTATATTCTGAGTGAAATATCAAACTCAGCAGATGTACACTATATTGACTATACATATTTTTATGGTGTATTTTATATATACTTTTTAACATTTAATATCTGATTGCATTGTTGAGATATGTAGAAATTAATCACCTTGTCGAATCGTAAATTGGTGATCGTTAGCTGGGAGCAATTGTTAGATGGGTGATCACGTTAGATAGTGCAATGATGGCAGAAAAGCAGTTGGGGCCCAGTACAAGAGCTTTAAAATTATTGTTATAATATATACAAGCCGCAACAATCGCTCGCTTGCGCTCGCTTATCCAGCTTGAAAACACGCCGTTTAATCCCTCGGGTGAATGTAATGAGATCAATGATACAGAGAATAGTGCAGTCCAGACTCTTATAGACATGTCAATATATATAAAACTCAAATCAGCATTAAATTATTGTAGTATCTGAAGAATAATATAAAAATGATGAGAGTTGTTGAAAATATTCTGTATAATAATTGCAATTTCTGAAACAGTAGATAGATTCTCTCAGCAGTGATCATTATCTATCTTCAGTTATATAATAGAGTTCAAATCAATACATACAGCAGAGCTGTCTTATAGTACTTTTTATATAAACTGATAAAATTGAATAAAAGAATTAATCTTAGAAATATTAGCAGTCAACAATATAACAAAAAAATATAGAAAAGCAAATGAGTAAACAGTAAATAATATAATATAAATATAATTAAATATATTAGAATATATGATAAAATTTATATTTATATAAAACAGATATTTTCATCTGATTCAGACTCTAATAATTCTTACAGATGATAGAGTTTTCTCTGTATTTGAAATAATATCAAATCATCAATAATCAAATAATCAAGATATGAATTCTATTTATATTTAAAAGATATAAATATCAGAACAGAGTTGTAGTTTTAAATATATCTATAGAAATACTTTATATCAGCTGTATTGTTATTAAATAGTTTATATAACTCTGATGAAAATTCTCTGACAGATAATAATCTCACAGCATCTTTTATATATTATATGAAAAATACTGAAAAATTTTTGATAATTTATCTACACATTTATCAATTCAATATTTAGTTCTAGAGAGAGAGCAGTAAACATTCATTTAATTAAAATTAAATAATTGACAATGATAAAGATAGAAGTGAAAGTCACAGAGAATAGATTAACAACTGTAAATAATTAAAGAATTAACAACTGATTCAGAAATAGTTGAATTAATTTAAAGATTAAAATCATCAAAAATCAACTGATTCAGTAAATTTATATATATATAATCAGTAAATTCATCTACTGTGGAAACTGCAGTGACAGTTGTCAAATAATAATATTTAATATTACAGATATATTTATAATTGAGAGCTCAGCAATCAATACAGTTCTTGAAAAATAAATAACAGTGTAAAATAGATGAGATAGATAGTTTTCATAGTATATATCACAGTATAACAGCTTAACTATGAGAATTGATGACAGTGTGAAAAGTGAATAGTGAAAGATAGTGTGACAGATTAGCATCTGTTAGTAATTAACTTACACAATCAACTCTTCTTCTGCACTCACTTGTTTCTGACTGTTGTGACCTTGTGTAACCCTTGATGTTCTTCTGCTCTGTGCTTCATGCTTGTGTAGTTTCTAACAATTCTTTCATGTAGCTCTTAACATTCTTCTGCTCTGTGCTCCACACTTATGTAGTCTCTAACAATTCTTTCACATAGCTTCTTACATTCCTCCACTCTGTGTTCCACACTTATATAGTCTCTAATGATTCTTCTGTATAGCTTCTTATATTCTCTCACTCTGTGTTCTGTGCTCATATAGTCTCTAACAATTCTTCTGCATAGCTCTCAATGATTCCCTCATCTCATATTTTGTGCTTGTGTAACTTCTAACAATTCTTACACATATTTCTTAATGTTCTTCCACTTCACACTTCACTGTGAAGTGGCTTCTGATATTCTTCTGTCTTAAACTTTCCTCTATAAAAACCCTCTTCATACAATCTTTTCTTCTGATTTCTTTTCTCTTTCTTTCCTTAATCAATTCATAATCTGTAATTAGGATAGTATCAAATTGTTAATCAAAGTACACTCATTACATTATGAATTGATTCTTCTGCATTTAAAACCTGAGTGCTTCATTATTAGTTCTTACACTCAAGTGCATCATTATCAGTTCTTACACTCAAGTGCATCATTACCAGTTCTTACATTTAAATGCATTGTTTACAGACTCAAGTGTCTAGTTATTACAAGAGATTCCTCATGAGTCTGAGTGCTCTTATTATTAGTTATATAGACTGTTGTGTCTAAGCATTCAAAACACAATCAATCATGTTCTACAAGACTCAAGTGTCTACAAACTGTAATGCTGTGAATAGCATTCACAAAGAAGCTTGATTAAACTTAGCATCACAACACTGTGAATAGTATCTGCAAGAGAACTGAGTGTCTATAAGTATTTCTTTTCTTTTTTTTTATTATTATATATTCTTAGATATCAAAATGAATTACAAGCAATTCTATGAACATCCACTGTACTCAAACACAGTGAATGACAACTTAGATCTATGAAGTATTCTTCAGCAACAGACACTACAGATGACTGAATTGCAATGATGACTTGTTGAAATAAACACTTCTGCATTCATCATTTCTTCTACATTCACACCTCACAAAAAGCTCTCAAGAGAGAAGCTCTCAATTCTCAACAAATACAAAAGAGATCTAGCACTCTATCTTGTGTGAAAGTCAAAAACAAATGCTAAATTGAACATCAACAGACAAGCAATAGACTCACTATCCAATCAAGCATGATATATTCATAGCAGATTGAATGACAATGTGTTAGCAAAATTTCAATTTTGAATGAGTCATTGTCAGAATCATCAGCATACATCAGAGCTAGTCTTCTGACAACTCAACTCCCTCTTTCTCAATTCTACACTTCAAGTCAAGATATTAGACTGACTTAATCAGACTCATCAGATGAATATTGTGTTGACAATTTATCTTTCTGAATTCAACTGCAAGCTTCTAGAAGCAGATGAGCAAGACTGGAACAACACTGTCAAGATCAACATACTGTTCAAGAATTTGAACTTTCAGTTGCATAACTGAAGTATAGAGTGTTCAAAGCTCTCAATATACAGCAAATTCTGCACTGATCTTTATCTGTTGAACAACAATCTGTCTCAGTTCTGTGTGCTTCAAAATCACAGAGAATTTCATCAAACAAACACATATATCTTGAACTGCTCTGCAGTGCCCCCCACCTTCAAATCAGAATCAATGAACTGAATTCCACACATAAATGCAAGTCATCTGAGGATCTCCAATATCTCAGAGAAGAACATCATCAATTGAATCATCAGAGAAGTCTGCATACACTGCAACAAGTCAGAGCACTTCACAAATCAATGTTTGAATGCAATCACTCTGAGTAAACCCCCCACATGTGTAAACACTGTGTCGCCTGTGGATAGGCAAGAACAGGGAAAAGACAAGCTCTCATTCTAAAATATAAACAAGAGCTCAAGAAGCAGAAAGCTAGCTGAAGATTTGAGCAGAAGATGCAAGTGAATGCAATCATAATTTCTATCATTGTAAATAGTCTAGTCAATATATGAGCAATGATAGACAGTGATTTTCTTCATTACACTCTTATAGACATTCAGCTGATTGAGAAGCATAAGCTTCAGCATATTCCCTTTCTTAAGCTGTGTAAGCTCAGTGAATTTGATGACCTCAGAGGATCAGCCTTCTACAACATAGTAAGATTTAATGTCAACATAGAAGAACACAAGAAAAAGAACATATATATATACAAAATACAAAGCCTTGAGTACAATCTAATACTCAGTCTATTATGACTCACAGAATTTGAAACCTTGTTGAACACATACAACTGCTGTTTTATTTTCTCAGAAGATGACTGTGTTTATGAGAAGAATGTCAATAGAACTGCTGATCTCACTCAGATATCAGCAGAAGTGTACAAACTACTAACTCATCAAGCATATGAGAAGAAGAACATTCAAGTGTTCACTGCTAGTATAGTGAATATCAAAAAAGCATTAGAAAAGTTAGAATTCAAAGATCTCAAGAAATCACACAAGAAACTACTCAAATGTAATGGGCGTACTTTGATTAACGATTTGATACTATTCTAATTACAGATTACGAATTGATTAAGAAAAGAAAGAGAAAAGAAATCAGAAGAAAAGGTCATACAAAGGGGGTTCTTATAGAGGAAAGTTCAGAGTGGAAGAATATCAGAAGCCACTTCACAGTGAAGCATGGAGTAGAAGAACATTAAGAGGTATGTATAAGAATTGTTAGAAGCTACATGAGTGTGAAATGTGAGGCAGAGGAATCATTGAGAGCTACACAGAAGAATCATTAGAGACTATATGAGTGTGAAACACAGAGCAGAAGAATGTAAGAAGCTACATGAAAGAATTGTTAGAGACTATACAAGCACAGAACACAGAGCAGAAGAATGTAAGAAGCTATACAGAAGAATCATTAGAGACTATATGAGTGCAGAGCACAGAATGAAAGAACATTAAAAGCTATGCAGAAGAATTGTTAGAAACTACATGAGTGTGAAGCACAGAGTGAAAGAACATTGAGAGTTATACAAGATGACAACAGTCAGAAATGAGCAGATGCAGAAGAGGAGTTGATTGTGTAAGTTAATTACTAACAGATGTTAACCCATCACATTATCCCTCTCTACTGAGGTGAGTGAGAACTCATAGATGTCAAGGGTGGTGATGTTCTTCAAAGCAGATATAGATTCCCAGATCAGACAATCATATTCTACTCATTTGATGAGATATTCACAGTAGTGGTGATTGATTCTATCATCAAGAATTACTTTAATTTCCCACTCAAGTTCATTGTCTTCTTCTACAATGACAGATGACTGCCAATCAGAGGTTCTCTGTGAGGGGAATGGATTCTCAGCCACAGATTGGAGCAGGTTTGTATGAAAGACATCATAAATGTCAGATGAGGTGTTGAGTTGATAATTATGTGTGTCTAGCACTTTCTTCACTGTATATTTGATGTGATGATAATCTAGCATACACAAGAGGTGATCTGTTCTTATGTTCTTGAGATTCAGTCAGACTTTGTCTTCTACATGATATCAGATCACAGAACTTCTTCTGATGTTCACTTGATTCTCATAATCTTGCTAAATGCTGATCATTGAAGCTTCTGCTCATTCACAGACTTTTTTCAGCTTGCTCATGATGTTCTCTGTCATCTATATGAGACTGCAGACATACATGATTTCTCAGAGAATCTCAGAGAAGTTCAGAATCTCTAAGTTGTATTTATGTAGAAGAAAGAATGAGCTTACATCTGTTGTAGCAGAATCTCAATCATTAATCACAATCTCAGTGTGGCAGCAGATTGCTTCAGTTGTCTTGTATGTAATTGCAGAACTTACAGAGAATGTTCTTTATCATTTGTATCATTCTCTTGATAGCTCCATCAGTCTCTGAGTGATACACTGTTGATAACTTTCATTCAATTCTTAATAATTGGCATACATGAGCTCAGAGTGCACTGATGAATTGACTGTCTCTATCTGACACAATGAATGAAGACAGACTGTGTATATAATAGAACAGACTTCTGATGAAGACATCTGCAACTACTTCAGTGTTCATCTTGTCACAGAGCTGTAGTATTACACCCTTGCTGAGTCAGTCAACAATGACTAGAATGTTTGTAGAACCTTCACTTTCAGATAAGAAAACTGCAAAATCAATAGCTATATTACATCAAGTTTGATCAGAGACAGATAAGAGCTTCAGCATCTCTTTTCAGTGTTCATATCATGCTGTCACTGAGCTGCAGTGATCACAGTTGTGTACAAACCAGTGTATGTCTTTTGACATATCTGATCAGTAGAATTCTCAGACAACAATGTTGTACATGATTTTGTATTCTGAGTGTCTGATCATTGATGAGTCATGAATTTCTTGCATGATCTGTGTTCATAGAGGTTCTGAATTGGGGACTCATTGCTTATCTTGAAAGTGTAAGCAGTTGTCATTGTCAATTGAACATGCTGAGATATCCATTCTTGGATATATGTCTGTGGGGAATTGAGATGCTTTGCTTTGTACAGCTTCAGCAGCTTGTTGTCAGAATTCATCTGTCTCTGCTGCTAGTCTTCATTGTTCTTCAAGTGAGGGTTCTTGAGCTCAGAACTGATTGATATGTATATGGGGTTCATCTGATTGTGTAGAACTTTCTATGATTGCAGAGTTGATTAATCAATGCTCTCAGTGTTTTCATCTGTCATTCAAGTCATCAGATGATATATCTTATTCTCAGTGAGACAGAGCATCTGCAAGAGTGTTCTCTACTTCAGATTGATAACAAATTGTGAATGAAAAACAGCTAAGAAACAATGATCAACACATATGCCTCTCAGTGAGCTTACAAGTGATTGTGAAATACTCTAGATTTTTATGATCAGTAACAATCTCAAATCTTTCAACACTCATGAGTTTGAATTCTCATTCTTTGAGACATTGTATGATCACTAGAAGCTTCTTGTTGTAGATCTCATAGTTGCATTCAGTGGGTGACATCTTTTTTGAGATGAAGGCATAAGATTATAGAATATCTTCATTGTCATATTGCATCAGTGTCTCATCTACTATGTAATCTGAGGTGTCTGTTTCAAGAATTGTATGCTTATCTGAATTGAATGATTGCAGCATTGAAGTGTTTGTGAACATACACTTCAGCTTTTTGAATACTGTGTCTGCTTCATCAGTTCATTGAAATACAGCATCTTTTCAGATCAGATCTGTTAGTGATTGTATGATATCAGAGAAGTTCTTGATAAATCTTTGATAGAAGTTGACAAATTCTAGAAAGCTTCTAGTCTCTTTTACTGAGACTGATGCCTCTCAGTTGAGGATTGCTTTCATCTTCTTAGAATTCATACATACATCTTTTTCAGCTTTGATGATGAATTCTAGATAGATTGTAGACTTGATCTCAAAGTCACATTTGTCAATGTCCACTTGCAGTTCAGCTTTTCATAGACAGTCAAGAACTTGTTGTATGTGCTTACAGTGCTCAGTGAGTGATCCATCAGTGAAGATCAAGATATCATTCATATACACTGAGATGATCTCATCAAACAGATCTTGTAGAGCTCAGTTAATGTATTTCTGGAACATACTCAGAGTGTTCACTAATTCAAAGAAGGTCACTGTCCATTTGTATAATCTGTAACACATATGAAAGACAGTTAGCCATTCATCACCTTCATTAATTCTTATCTTGTAGAAGGCTGCAGAGATGTCAAGTTTTATAAATCATTTTACTTTTCCTATTCATTCAAGCATTTCATTGATGAGTGGAAGAAGATATCAGTTCTTCTGTGTAATCTTGTTGAGTTCTTGATAATCAACACAGAATTGTAAGCCATCTTCTGATTTCTTCACAAACAGTACAGATGCTGCAGTGGGTGAGTTGTTAACACAAATGAAGTCTTTGTCTAGTAATCTGTTGAGTGTTTTTCATAGAACAAGAAGCTCATTGTGTGACATGCTGTAGAGAGAATCTCAGAGCAGTTGCAGGTTCTTACTATCTTTTTTGATGAGCTCAATTGTATGATCTATATCAGGTCCTCAGTGAGAGGGAAGCTTTTCAGCTTCTTTCTCATTGAATATGTCTGCAAAGTCTTCATACAATTTGAATAGTTTCTTGTGTGGTTTCTTGAGGTCTTTAGATTCTAACTTTTCTAACACTTTCTTGATATCTATTATGCTAGCAGCAAACACTTGGACATTCTTCTTCTCATGCACTTGATGAGTTAGTAGTTTGTACACTTCTGCTGATATCTGAGTGAGATCAGCAGTTCTATCAACATCTTTCTTGTAAACACAGTCATCTTCTGAGAAAATAAGGCAGCAGTTGTGTGCATTCAACAAGGTTTCAAATTCTGTGAGCTATGATAGACTGAGTATTAGATTGTACTCAAGGTCTTATATTTTGTATACATATACATTCTTTTTCTCATGTTCTTCTACATTGACATTAAATCTTACCATGTTGTAGAAGGCAGATCCTCTGAGGCTGTCAAATTCACTGAGCTTATACAGTTTGAAAAAGAGAATACACTGAAGCTTATGCTTCTCAACCAGCTGGGTGTCTATAAGAGTATAGTGAAGAAAACCACTGTCTATCATTGCTTGTATGTTGACTAAGCTATTTACAATGACAGAGACTATGATTGCATTCATTTGCATCTTCTGCTCAAATCTTCAGCTAGCTTTCTGCTTCTTGAGCTCTCATTCATATTTTAGAGCAAGAGCTCATCTTTTCTCTGTTCTTATCTATTCACAGATGACACAGTGTTCATGCACATGGGGGGTTTACTCAGAGTGATTGCATTTGAATATTGATTTGCAAAGTGTTCTGACTTGTTGCAGTGTATGCAGACTTCTCTGGCAATTTGATTGATGATGTTCTTCTCTGAGACATTAGAGATCCTCAGGTGGCTTGCATTCATGTGTGGGACTCAGTTCATTGATTCTAGTTCAGAGATGGGGGGTGCTGTAGAGCAGTTTGAAGTGTACACATTTGTTCAGTGGAATTCTCTGTGATTTTGAAGTGTGTGAAACTGAGACAGATTGTTGTCCAATAGACAAAGATCAGCACAGAATTCACTGTATGTTGAGAGCTTCAGATGCTCTACACTTCAGTTATGCAACTGAAAGTTCAAATTCTTGAACAATATGTTGATCTTGATGATGTCATTTCAGTCTTGCTCATCTGCTTCTAGAAGCTTGTGATTGAATTTAGAAAGATAAGTTGTCAACATAACATCCATCTGATGAGTTTGATTAAGTCAGTCTAATGTCTTGGCTTGAAGTGTAGGATTGAGGAAGAGGGAGTTGAGTTGTTGAAAGACTAGCTCTGATGTACACTGATGGTTCTGACAATGGCTTATTCAGGATTGAAATTTTGCTAACACATTGCCATTCAATCTGCTATGAATATACCACACTTGATTGGATAGTGAGTCTATTGCTCATTCATTGATGTTCAATTTGATGTTTGCTTTTGACTTCCACACAAGATAGAGTGCTAGATCTCTCTTGTATTTGTTGAGGATTGAGAGCTTCTCTCTTGAGGGCTTTTCATGAGGTGTGGGTGTAGGAGGAATGATGAATGTGGAAGTGCTCATCTCAGCAAGTCATCATTGCAATTCAGCCATCTGTAGCATCTGCTGCTGGAGGATGCTTCATAGATCTAAGTTATCATCCACTGCATTTGAGTGCAGTGGGTGTTCATAGAATTGTTCATAGTTCATTTCAATATCTAAAGACATGTAATAATAAAAAAAGAAAAAGAAATACTTGTAGACATTCAGTTCTCTCACAGGCACTATTCACAGTGTTGCAGCACTAAGCTTGATCAAGCTTCTTCATGAACACTATTCACAGCATTACAGTTTGTAGACACTCAGGCCTTATAGAACACAGTTGATTGTGTTTCAGATACTTAAACACAACAGTCTATATAACTAATGATAGAGACACTCAGGCTCACAAGGGATCTCTTGTAACAACTAGGCACTCAGGTCTGTAAACAACACACTCAGATGTAAGAACTGATAATGAGACACTCAGATCTTAAACAATACACTTAGATGTAAGAACTAATAACAAAGCACTCAGATCTAAAACACAGAAGAATCAATTTGTAATGTAATGAGTGTACTTTGATTAATGATTTGATACTATTCTAATTACAGATTACAAATTGATTAAGGAAAGAAAGAGAAAAGAAATCAGAAGAAAAGGTTGTATGAAGAGGATTCTTATAGAGAAAAGTTCAGAGTGGAAGAATATCAGAAGCCACTCCACAGTGGAGCATGAAGTGAAAGAACATTAAGAGATATATGTAAGAATCATTAGAAGCTACATAAGTGTGGAACATGGGGCAGAGAAATCATTGAGAACTACATGAAAGAATCATTAGAGACTACACAAGTGCAGAACACAGAGCAGAAGAACATAAGAAGCTATATGAAAGAATCATTAGAGACTACATGAGTGTGGAACACAAAGCAGAAGAATATAAGAAGCTACACAGAAGAATTGTTAGAGACTATATGAGTGCAGAGCACAGAACAGAAGAACATTAAGAGCTACACAGAAGAATCATTAGAAACTATATAAGTGCAGAGCACAGAGTGGAAGAACATTGAGAGTTACACAAGGTGACAACAGTCAGAAATGAGTGGGTGCAGGAGGGGAGTTGATTGCATAAGTTAATTACTAACAGATGCTAACCCGTCACATCAAATTATATGAAGACTTCACAGATATGTTCAACAAGAAAGAAGCTGAAAAGCTTCCCTCTCACTGAGAACCCAGTATAGATCATACAATTGAGCTCATCAAGAAAGACAGTAAGAACCCACAATCACTCTGAGATTCTCTCTACAGTATGTCACACAACAAGCTTCTCATTCTATGAAAAACACTCAATGAATTACTGAACAAAGACTTCATTCATGTTAGCAACTCATCCATCACAGCACTTATACTGTTCACAAAGAAATCAGAAGAAGGCTTACAATTCTGCATTGACTATCAAGAACTCAACAAGATTACACAGAAGAATCAATACTCTCTCCCACTCATCAACAAAATACTCAAATAAATAGAAAAAGTAAAATGATTTACAAAGCTTGACATCTCTGTGGCCTTCTATAAGATAAGAATTAATGAAGGTGATGAATGACTAACTGCTTTTTGTACACATTACAGATTATATGAATGAACAGTGACTCTCTTTGAATTAGTGAATGCTCTGAGTACATTTCAGAAATACATTAACTGAGCTCTATGAGATCTGCTCAATGAGATCACCTCAATATACATGAACAATATTCTGATCTTCATCAATGAACCACTCACTGAGCACTGCAAGTATGTACAACAAGTGCTTGATCATCTATATAAAGTCAGACTGCAAGTGGACATTGACAAATGCAACTTCAAGATCAAGTCTACAATCTATCTAGAATTCATCATCAAAACTGAAAAAGACATACACATGAATTCTAAGAAGATGGAAACAATCCTCAACTGAAAGACATCAGTCTCAGTAAAAGAGACTAGAAGCTTTCTAGAATTCATCAACTTCTATCAAAGATTCATCAAAGACTTCTTCAATATCATACAACCACTGACAGATCTGATTCAGAAAGATGCTGTATTTCAATAAACTGACAAAGCAGACACAGCATTCAAAAAGCTGAAGTGTATATTCATAAACATCTCAATGCTGCAATCATTCAATTCAGATAAGCATACAATTCTCAAAACAGACATCTCAGATTATGTAGTAGACAGAGCACTAATGCAATATGATAACAAAAATGTTCTACAACTCTGTATCTTTATTTTGAAAAAGATGTTACTCACTGAATGCAACTATGAGATCTATGATAAGAAGCTTCTAGCAATCATACAATGTCTCAAAAAATGAGAGTCTGAACTTATGAGTGTTGAGAAGTTTGAGATTGTTACTGATCATAAGAACTTAGAATACTTCACAATCATTTGTAAGCTCACTGAGAGATATATGTGTTGATCATTGTTTCTTAGTCATTTTTTGTTCACAATTTGTTATCAATCTGAAGTAGAGAACATTCTTGCAGATGCTCTGTCTCATTAAGAACAAGATATATCATCTGATGATCTAGATGACAGATGAAAATACTGAGAGCATTGATTAATTGATCTCACAATTATAGAAAGTTCTATACAATCAGACAAACTCTGTGTACATATCAATCAGTTCTGAGCTCAAGAACCCTCACTCAAAGAACAATGAAGACTAGCAGCAGAAGCAGATGAATTCTGACAGCAAATCATCAAAACTGTATGAAGTAAAGCATCTCAATTCTCTGCAGATGTATACTCAAAAACAGATATCTCAGCATATTCAATCAATGATGACAACTGCTTACACTTTTGAGATAGACAATGAGTCTCTGATTCAGAACCTCTATGAACACAGATCATGCAAGAAATTCATGATTCATTGATGACTGAGCACTCAGAATATGAAATCATGTACAACATCATCATTCAAGAATTCTACTGATCAGATATATTGAAAGATATACACTGATTTGTACACAACTGTGATCACTGTGACTCAGTGACAGTATGATATGAACATCAAAAAGAGATGCTGAAGCCTCTATCTGTCTCTGATCAAATTTGATATGATATAGCTATTGATTTTGCAGTTTTCTTACTCAAAAGTAGAGATTCTACAAACATTCTAGTCATTGTCAATCAACTCAGCAAGGGTGTAATACTACAGCTCTGTGACAAGATGAACATCAAAGTAATTGCAGATGTCTTCATCAGAAGCTCATTCTATTGTATACACAGTCTGTCTTCATTCATTGTGTCAGATAGAGACAATCAATTCATCAGTGCACTCTGAGTCTGCATATATCAATTATTAAGAATTGAACAAAAGTTATCAATGATGTATCATTCAGAGACTGATGAAGCTATTAAGAGAATGATACAAACAGTAAAGAACATTCTTCATAAATTCTGCAATTACACACAAGACAACTGAAGCAATCTGCTGTCATATACTGAGATTGTGATTAATAGTTGAGATTCTGCTACAACAGATGTAAGCTCATTCTTTCTTCTATACAGATACAACTTAGAGATTCTGAACTTTCTCAAGACTTCTCAAGAAACCACACATATCTGCAGTCTCATACAGATAGCAGAGAATATCATGAGCAAGTTGAAGAAAGTTTGCAAATGAGCAGAAGCTTCAATGATCAGTATTCAGTAAAATTATAAGAATCAAACAAACATCAGAAGAAGTTCTGCAACTCAATATTATATAGAAGACAAAGTCTGACTGAATCTCAAGAATATAAGAACAGATCACTTCTCATATACACTAGATTATCATCACATCAAATATACAGTGAAGAAAGTGCTAGATATATATAATTATCAACTCAATATTTCATCTGATATCTACAATATCTTTCATACAAACCTGCTCTGACCCACAGCTGAGAATCCATTCCCCTCACAGAGAATCTTCAATTGACAGTCATCCATCATTGTAGAAGAAGACAATGAACTTGAGTGAGAAATTGAAACAATTCTTGACAATAGAATCAATCATCATCACTGTGAATATCTTATCAAATAAGTAGAATACAATCATTCAATCTGAGAATCTGTGTCTGTCTTGAAGAACACTGCCACTCTCAACATTTATGAGTTCTCACTCACTCTGATAGAGAAGGATAATGTGATGGATTAGTATCTGTTAGTAATTAACTTATACAATCAACTTCTCTTCTGCATTCACTCATTTCTGACTATTGTAATCTCATATAACTCTTGATGTTTTTTCACTCTGTGCTCTGCACTTATGTAGTTTCTAATGATTCTTTCATATAGCTCTTAATGTTCTTTCACTTCATGCTTCATACTTGTATAGTCTCTAATGATTCTTTCATATAGCTTCTTATATTCTCTCACTCTGTGTTCTGTGCTTATATAGTCTCTAATGATTCTTTTATATAGCTTCTTACATTCTTTCACTCTATGTTCTGCACTTATATAGTCTCTAATGATTCTTCTATGTAGCTTTCAATGATTTCTTCACTCTATGTTCCATGCTTGTGTAATTTCTAACAATTCTTACATGTATCTTTTAATGTTCTTCTGCTCTGTGCTTCACTGTGGAGTGACTTCTGATATTCTTTCACTTCAAACTTTTCTCTATAAGAATCTTCTTTGTACAATCTTTTCTTCTGATTTCTTTTCTCTTTCTTTTCTTAATCAATTTGTAATCTGTAATTAGAATAGTACCAAATCGTTAATCGAAGTACGCTCGTTACAGATAGTAAATAGTGTAGTGAATGATAATAATAATAGTAATTATAGTAGTAATAATAATAGCTAATTGCTAAGAAGAAAAAGAAAGAGAGAAGAATATGTGTGGAATACATACATTCATATATATATATATATATAGAAATAGCAGCAGCAAGAATATAATGAAAAGATATAAGAATAAACAAAAATAATATAATGAAAAAATAATAAATGAATACATTATATCAACTTACTATAAGTTAAGTATAGAAACAACTATATCTCTCAATAATAGATGAAAAATTTGAATTGAATATATCTCATATATACAATACTGAATTTGATAGTTTATAGAGTATGTACAGAATAATGCATTGAATTGAAACTGTTCAAATATATTAAGAAAATGAGAATCTCCACACACTGAGCAGAGACACATGAAATGAGTATATTAATAAATATATATAGATTGGAATAAATGTAGAGAAGAGTATAAAAAATGTAAATATAATAGAAAACATCTGTAAAGAAAAGAATAAAGATTAATATCAGAGCTGTATTATAATAGATTAGTATCTGTTAGTAGTTAATTTATATAATTAATTTCTTTTCTGTATCTATTCATTATTTATACAATCAACTTCTCTTCTGTATCTATTTATTTCTATTATTATATTCTATACTTATATATAGTCTCTAATAATTTTTCTGTGTAATTTCTTCTATTTCATACTTCACATTTATATAGTTCTAATAAATTTTTTATATAATTTTTAATGTTTTTCTGTTCTGTGTTTCACTGTGAGACAGCTTTTTTTATTCTGATTTTCTCTCTATAAGAATTCTCTTTGTACAAATTTTTCTTCTGATTTTTTTCTTAATCAATTCATAATCTGTATTTAGAATAGTGCTAGATTGTTAATTGAAGTACACAGTCTGTACACTCATTACATGTACAGAGAGCTGTTCAATCCATTCATGGATTTGATGGGGTTCATGTGATATCATGTGAGGTCATGTTACAGTATTTTTTTCAGAGAAAAAGTTGGTTTTTCTATAATATAAAGAGAGATATCAGTAGTGATTTCTATCTATTTAACTGTTAGATCATCTCTACAACGTAGTTATTTCTGTTTTACCTCTATATCACCTTTATAACTTCAATAACCATATATAGCACTATTCTCATAGAAATTCCGAGGCATTACGACGGCTAACTACTCCAAGCACGTACCACCCAACATATTGTGTTGCTGTTGCTTAGATAGTTAACAATGACACAACAATGTTATCCTTCTACAGATTCTCTTCTAAATCAGCAGCAGGTCCCACTTGCTGCAAAGTCAGTGTAATTAGTGGCCTTCTCGTCACGCTGTTAAAGCGATTATCGCGTGTCATTATCCTAAGATTTTGACCACGTAGGCCAAATGAATACCAGGTGAGACATTTAAACATGTAGTTAACTCTTGCTTTAAATAGATAAATCACTGTGTGGTAGAAAAAACGGTTAAATGCACATATTTTTCATTTATCATGAGATTAGTTCTTTCAACCATTTTCAATCTACTTATAATTGCTATATGCTTGGTTCCAGCAACCAGCAATACTACTTTACCATCAGGTATGAGCATTTCTGTCTTTTCCCCTCTTTCTTTCATTCTTTTTCATTCTTTCATTCTTCATGAATCATAATTTTCTATATTCATTTCAAATATGCTAGTAATTTATATTCTAACTTTTGTGGCAGAGTTAAACAGGATAATTAAAAGAGAAGTATATGATATGCTTGTACAGTACAGTGTGGAAACTGATACCAATGGGATTTTACATCTAGCTGATGATGGTATATTGCGATCATTTGATGAAACTGGCAATGTTCTTGACTATAGAAGATTAAATAATAGTCATTTGAGAGCTATTGCTAGCTTGTATTCAAAAGATATTAATGATCATTTATTAAATATATGGAATAATATTGATGGCTTTGCGGTTGAAGAGAAGGTAATTTGGCATCCATCCACAGATCTTTATCCCCTCCCACTTTTACAGAAGAGTCAAAGAATATTTTCTCCAATAAGACATCATTCATTACTACAGCGGATTATACCTTGTTCTGATGTTCAGTGTACTGGGCATACAACATGTAGAGATATGGGTTGTGAGCAATTATATATAGCAATTATATTCATCGATGACATATATAATACCCTAAGAGCTTCTTGCTCCGTCCTGCCCCAGCTGCATGTTCCATGAAGCTCCCCTGGGATTTAGAGGGTTGTTTGCCCACCCCCAGAAGGGGGGTGATAGAGGCAAGCTGACCGTAGTAATATAGTAAAGTATAGAGCCGAAAAATATTAGTGATTGTATAATTGTGAAGTAGAATTATGAGAAGCAGGACTTTCATAAAGGTTGATTGTGTTGGGGGGATTGGATTGGGTGATTTGTGCCCTCTATACCACCACGGCGCTTGGTGGTAATAGGGTTGTATCAGCTAATTACTAATCAGTGCTAACCTGCCACACACTGATTTGAGAGAGTATTTTGACATATTTCATGATAAAGGTAAGAAAAATATATATTCAAATGATATTTGAATTAATAAGTCAATGATTCTAGAGATACAGGAATATTTGCACTATATTTGCACTGGTTTACTACTAATTTTCAAAGGGGTGCTGGAAAATTCTGTTTTCACAAACTTTACTCCGTAGTGAAAGCGAAGTAAACAGGTTACATGCCATCACCAAGATAATTGATCAGTGATCGCAAACATCACCGGTGTTCCTCTTACTCATATCCCACAAGGCTGTCTCTGTAAAGAACTAAATAATAGTTCCAGCTTTGTTTGACCTTTTTTCACCTCTCCCCAACCCTCTTTCAGAGAAGCAGTCAAACGATGCTTGCCTCTTCCCCTGCATTCCTATGGTAATATGGGATCTGCAGCTGTCCGTCTTAGCCATGCTCAACGCGTCGGTGGGCCAATTCATATCTGTGTCTGCTGCTTCTGAGCCTGCATCTGAGTCTGGTTGCCAACATTCGCAATTGTCTTCTCATCCCCCCTCGAATCTACGTCGTTGCTCCCATCAGCGTTCACATACCCCTCCACCCAAGCCCATTTCTAGCCAGCTAGGCTCTGCCGCTCCCAACTCCACCACGTCCAGTTTGTCAACCTCCCCTTCGCCCTCGCCCTTCCACCCTTCCTCTTCCCATTCTTCGCAAGTTGTTCCACATACCGACCCCGTTCCTCAGCCAGCCTCCTACCCCTCCTCCTCGTCGTCCTCCGCGCCCACCGTGAATCCTTCGCTCGTACACGATTCACAGAATGATCCGCCACCCGCTCAAACATCAGGGCCTCCAATCTCAGCTGTGTCGATGACTTCGCTTCCCAAACCCTGCGGCCTCCCAGATCGCGATCGGTCTGCCGACTGTCAGCATCCTCTCCAAAATAGCCTTGGCTTCAACCAGGCTGGCTTTCCCTTATCCAACACGCCTTCTGGCTTGGATAATGATCATCCATCCGGCCATTCGTCTCCTAGGTTGCACCCAACTTACCGTTCACTGCACTCCTTGGGTCCCTCTGAAATAGCCACACCGAGTCGCATCCAGGTCCATGGCTTGTCCCATATTCGCAGCTTTGCCAACGAGGAGATCCTCGCCTCATCCAGACGCTTCCAGGCTCAAGACCAAGGCAACGGCGGCCGTTGCCGGCAGGATGTCGGCCGCCAGTACGAGATCAGCTCGATGCCAGTCACGGATATCATCGAAATGGTTGCTGGCCTGTTGACCAAGATAACCACAACCAATGATCAGCAACATCAACATAGCCATCAGAGCATTCCGCCAGTTGACAACACACGAGGCATCAGTGCTCAGACTACTAGCGTGCTCGCCTTCCATGGAAAAAACGTCCCAAGCATTACTATTCTGAGTTATCTGAGCCGCATACACAAGTACTGCCCAACCACCTATGAAGTTTTCCTAAGCCTGCTAGTCTACTTCGACCGCATGACCGAGATGGCAAATACAGGTTTTATCCACAGCTTGCAACAGAGGTCCGATCAATACAGGAGCGGTGTGGGCCCACATTCTTCTTCCTCACCCTCCTTCCCGTCTACGGTTACTTCAAACCGTCCCACTACACGCGATTCTATCGTCACGCCCCCCTCCTCCATTCAGATGCGGGCGCGAGACACCGATCCACCCTCCCCATCCACACCTTCCGCAATAGATTCACAGTCCATCGTGCCTTCTAGCACTGCTCTGGAAACATGTGAAGACGACATACTCAGTCTCCCTCATTACTTTGTGGTGGACAGTTTCAACATCCACCGCCTAGTTATCGCAGGTGTGACTTGTGCGAGCAAGTTTTTTTCTGATGTCTTCTACACCAACTCTAGATACGCCAAGGTAGACCCAGGTTCCCGCCTTTTTGTGACTCGATTCGGTTTCAGTTGTAATTGACAAATTTATTCTAGGTTGGTGGCCTCCCTCTCCTCGAGCTTAACCATCTTGAACTTCAATTCCTCCTCCTAAATGACTTCCGTCTTGCCGTTCCCGTTGAAGAGCTGGAAGCCTATGGGACAATGCTTGTTGAGTTCTATGCGAGAGAAGTGGTAGCGCAACAGCAGCAGCAACTGCCTCAGCAGCCACAGAGCCCTGGCGAGAGTCAAGACTCCTTCAGCATGACAGGCCGCCGAGCGAAGGAGGGCCCTCATATCCAACGGTGTCCTATCCGAGGGGAATTTCTCGTGCAAGGAAATGTTTCGCTAACCCCGACCCCTCCCTAACGATTTTATTGATCCGGATTGTCCCCTTCATTATGAGATATAGCATTGTCAAAGGAGTAGACAATGGGACACTATTTACCACCAGGGATCAAATAAATATAGAGTTTTGAATTTTTTTTTTTTTTTTTTTTTTTTTTTTTTTTTTTAAATTTCTCGCTCACTCGTTCTTTTCTGTTTGTGTGCTGGTGTTGATTCAATTGAGATGAAAGATACCATGAGACTAGGTGATTGACAGAAAGAATCACTGTTGTTTTTTCTTCACACTGGCTTATCTTAGTTATCTATTCCTTTTTTTTTTATAAAACCAAATCTATAATTGTTGTGAAAAAAAGAACCACAGGAATAAAATTTACTTTGCAATCTTCTTGTGACGGATTAGCACCCGTTAGTAGTTAACTTACGCAACAAACTCCCCTTCTACACCTGTTCGCCCTCATCGCGATCCCGCTCTGCGCTCGTGTAGTTCCTAATGATTCCTCTGTGTAACCCTTAATGTTCTCATCGCGATCCCACTCCGCACTCGCATGAGTCCCCCTCATCCTTACAACTACCCACGAACGTAGGGGTACATTTGAATTTTCCACTTTTCCAACTGTTTTTCATATAATTTTAACCCTCTAACTTGTTCAACATCATTGCATGTCATCTGCGATTACTCTATGTGTGTGTACTGCACAGGTTGAGTGGTCATGGAGCCATCAATGCCCTCCCATTCACTCAAGGACATCAACACAGCCTTTATCAGATCACTGAAGCTGAAATCACCAGTGAATTTTGTTACTGAAAAGACTGACAAGAGACAGAAGAAAACTGTCACATGTCTTAAATTAAGAGACTGGGAATAGCATACCTCTAGAGCTAGCGGGAATGCTGTACATATTCTCAAGGGATAATAAAATGCTGGTGTATCTCCACGCCTTAAGCCTGATAGACCAATGCCAATGACAACAGCATTGATACAGATAAAGAGAATGAAGATTGATATCTCAAGTAAACGGTGAGGCTGGGAGCGGTGAACAGTAAGTGAGATGAGATGCATCACACTTAGTATGATGAGCACTGCTGACAGAAGTGCATATGAAATGTTAGAATACATTTTTCATACAAAGGCAGCCAAGTTGGTTCATTTTGAAATGATCAGTCGCGGATGGAGCAATGCAGTGTGATTTATAGCTCTCGGGCAGCAACTCTCCTGCGCGCCTCAAATGGGCGTTTTCGACAGACAAGGGGGTATGCCATCCTCATTTTGTTAATCTACTATTTTGAGGATGCACGGACTCAAGCTGGACGTGTATCGCACTCGCTCTCCCACGGTGATCGACGCAAGTTTCCCCATGCCTCCGACAGCGCCCCCGACTGCACTTTGCATACTGGTCTTTTCCGAGGCATCCCACACATAGTCTACGTGATGGTACACAGGGTGATCGACCACTGTCCGCATTGGGCGATGGAAATCCAAAAAGACTCGTTTTTCATATCACTCTTGCCGGGGTCTAGGCCATCACGGCGCAGCTTTGGCGAGGAGAAATCGAGCCGAGTTGGCGATGCTGTAGAGGTCAAAGCAACTATAACGCGATGTCAGTAGTCGTTCTTCCAGAACGGGGGGGTCTAATTATCAAGCTAAATGTGTGAGAATGAAACTGCATTACGGAGGATCCTCTCAAAAGTTTTGATTAGCGTTATCCATTAATTTACCACTATATTGGCTAGCAAGCACCACCACTGTATGAGAATATAAAAAAACAACCCCTCATTCTATTTATATGAGATTCTCTGCTTATTGCAATGTTTCTCACTTTCTTCATTCTCAAGATCATGGCTTCTAATACTGAAATTGCCACAAGAGCTCTTGTGATTGCTCTTAAATCCTCTTGAATTGACAAATCCACTGTTGAAATCAGTGAAATCACTTCTCTTTCTATTCAACAAATCAATTGAATCTATATCAGAGCAATCTCTCTTTATATTATAGAAAAACCAACTTTTTCCCTAAAAAAAATACTGTAATATGATCTTATGTGATATTATGTTAACTCTATCAAATTCATGAATGACTCTGTGATCTGTACAGTTCTGATATTAATCTTCATTCTTTTCTTTACAGATGTTCTCTACTGTATTTATATTCTTTATACTCTTCTCTATATTTGTTATAATCTATATACATTCATTAATATACTTAATGCATCTCTGCTCAGTGTGTGGGGATTCTCATTCTCTCAGTGTGTTTGAATGATCTCAATTCAATGCATTATTCTGTACATACTCTATATGCTGTCAAACTCAGTATTGTATATATGAGATATATTCAGTTCAAATCTTTCATCTATCATTGAAGAATATAGCTGCTTCTGTGCTCAACTCACAGTAAATTGAACTGTCACTGTAATGAGTGTACTTTGATTAACGATTTGATACTATCCTAATTACAGATTACAAATTGATTAAGAAAAGAAAGAGAAAAGAAATCAGAAAAAAAGATCATACAAAAAAGATTCTTATAGAGAAAAGTTCAGAGTGAAAGAATATCAGAAGCCACTCCACAGTGAAGCACAGAGCAGAAGAACATTAAGAGATATGTATAAGAATTGTTAGAAGCTATATGAGCACAGAATGTGAGACAGAGAAATCATTGAGAGCTATATAGAAGAATCATTAGAGACTACACAAGTGCAGAACACAGAGCAGAAGAATATAAGAAACTATACAGAAGAATTGTTAGAGACTACACAAGCACAGAATACAGAGTGAGAGAATGTAAGAAACTACACAGAAGAATTGTTAGAGACTATACAAGCACAGAGCACAGAACAGAAGAATGTTAAAAGCTATATAGAAGAATCATTAGAAACTATACAAACACAGAGCATGAAGCAGAAGAACATCAAGAATTACATAAAATAACAACAGTCAGAAATAAGTGAATGTAGAAGAGAAGTTGATTGCATAAGTTAATTACTAATAAATACTAATCCATCACATTATCCCCCTCTATCAGAGTGAGTGAGGACTCATAGATGTTGAGAGTGATGATGTTCTTCAAGACAGACACAGATTCTCAGATCAGACAATCATATTCTACTCATTTGATAAGATATTCACAGCAGCAGCAGTTGATTCTATTATCAAGAATTGCTTCAATTTCTCACTCAAGTTCATTGTCTTCTTCTACAATGATGAGTGACTGTCAATCAGAGATTCTCTGTGAGGGGAATGAATTCTCAACTGCAGATCAGAGCAGATTTATATGAAAGACATTATGAATATCAGACAGAGTGTTGAGTCAATAATTGTGTGTGTCTAACACTTTCTTCACTGTATATTTAGTGTGGTGATAATCTAGTGTATATGAGAGATAATCTGTTCTTATATTCTTGAGATTCAGTCAGACTTTGTCTTCTATATAATATCAGATTGCAGAACTTCTTCTGATGTTCATTTGATCTTTGTAATTTTGCTGAACACTAATCATTGAAGTTTCTGTTCATTTGTGAATTTTCTTCAGCTTGCTCACAATGTTCTCTGCTGTTTGTATGAAGCTGCAGATGTACACAGTTTCTCAAAAAGTTTCAGAGAAGTTCAGAATCTCTAAGTTGTATCTGTGTAGAAGAAAGAATGAGCTTACATCTGTTGTAGTGAAATCTCAACTGTTAATCACAATCTCAGCATGTGGCAGCAGATTGCTTCAGTTGTCTTGCATGTAATTGCAGAACTTATGAAGAATATTCTTTATCATTTATATCATTCTCTCAGTAGCTTCATCAGTCTCTGAATGATACACTGTTGATAACTTTTGTTCAATTCTTAATAATTGACATACACAGATTCAGAGTGCACTGATGAATTGACTGTCTCTATCTGATACAATGAATGAAGATAGACTGTGTATATGATAGAACAGGCTTCTGACAAAGACATCTGCAACTACTTCAGCATTCATCTTGTCACAGAGCTGTAGTATTACACTCTTGCTGAGTCAATTAACAATGACTAGAATGTTCATAGAATCTCCACTTTTGAGTAAGAAAACTGCAAAATCAATAGCTATATCACATCAAATTCAGTCAGAGACAGATAAGAACTTCAGCATCTTTTTTTGATGTTTATATTATATCATTACTGAGCCACAGTGATCACAGTTGTGTACAAATCAGTGTATGTCTTTCAACATATCTAATCAGTAGAATTCTCAGATGACAATGTTGTACATGATTTCAC
Organism: Histoplasma ohiense; assembly: GCA_017607445.1. Classification (NCBI taxonomy): domain Eukaryota; kingdom Fungi; phylum Ascomycota; class Eurotiomycetes; order Onygenales; family Ajellomycetaceae; genus Histoplasma; species Histoplasma ohiense. Next base: position 36,516 of record JAEVHH010000007.1, on the reverse strand, counting down.
ATTCTGAGTGCTCAGTCATCAGCAAGTCATGAATTTCTTGCATGATTTGTATTTATAGAGATTCTGAATTGAGGATTCATCATCTATCTTGAAAGCATAAGCAGTTGTCATTATTAATTGAACATGCTGAGATATTCATTCTTGAGTATACATCTATGAGAAATTGAGATGCTTTGTTTTGTACAGCTTCAGCAGCTTGTTGTCAGAATTCATCTGTCTCTGCTGCTAGTCTTCATTGTTCTTTGAGTGAGAATTCTTGAGCTTGAAACTGGTTGATATGTATGCAGAGTTCATCTGATTGTGTAGAACTTTCTATGATTGCAGAGTTGATTAATCAATACTTTTGATGTTTTCATCTGTCATTCAAGTCATCAGATGATATATCTTGTTCTCAGTGGGACAGAGCATCCACAAGAGTGTTCTCTACTTCAGATCAATAACAAATTGTGAATGAAAAATGACTAAGAAACAATGATCAACACATATATTTCTTAGTGAGCTTACAAGTGATTGTGAAGTACTCTAGATTTTTATGATCAGTAACAATCTTGAATCTCTCAACACTCATGAGTTCAGATTCCCATTCTTCAAGATATTGTATGATCACTAAAAGCTTTTTGTCATAGATCTTGTAGTTGCATTCAGTGAGTGACATCTTTTTCAAGATAAAGACACAAAATTGTAGAACATCTTCATTGTTATATTGCATCAGTGTCTCATCTACTATATAATCTGAGGTGTCTGTTTTGAGAATTGTATGCTTATCTGAATCAAATGATTGCAGCATCAGAGTGTTTGTGAACATACACTTCAGCTTTTTGAATACTGCATCCACTTTATCAGTTCATTGAAATATGATGTCTTTTCAGATCAGATCTGTTAGTGGTCATATAATATTGAAGAAGTTCTTGATAAATCTTCAGTAGAAGTTGACAAACTCTAGAAAGCTTCTAATCTCTTTTACTGAGACTGATGTCTCTCAGTTGAGAATTGCTTTCATCTTCTTAGAATTCATACATATATCTTTTTCAGCTTTGATGATGAATTCTAGATAGATTATAGACTTGATCTTGAAGTTGCATTTGTCAATGTTCACTTACAGTTCAGCTTTTCATAGATGGTCAAGAACTTGTCATACATGCTTACAGTACTCAGTGAATGATTCATCAGTGAAGATCAAGATATCATTCATATACACTGAGACAATTTTATTGAGCAGATCTCATAGAGCTCAGTTAATGTATTTCTGAAATGTACTCAGAGCATTCACTAATTCAAAGAGAATCACTGTTTATTCATATAATCTGTAATATGTATGAAAGACAGTTAGCTATTCATCACCTTCATTAATTCTTATCTTGTAGAAGGCTGCAGAGATGTCAAGTTTTGTAAATCATTTTACTTTTTCTATCTGTTTGAGTGTTTCATTGATGAGTGAGAGGGGGTATCAGTTCTTTCATGTAATCTTATTGAGTTCTTGATAATCAACACAGAATTGTAAGCCATCTTCTGATTTCTTCACAAACAGTACAGATGCTGCAGTGGGTGAGTTGTTAATATGAATGAAGTTTTTGTCTAGTAATTCATTGAGTGTTTTTTGTAGAATGAGAAGCTTGTTGTGTGATATACTGTAGAGAGAACTTCAGAGTGATTGTGGGTTCTTATCATCTTTTTTGATGAGCTCAATTGTATGATCTATACTGAGTTCTCAGTGAGAGGGAAGCTTTTCAGCTTCTTTCTTATTGAACACATCTGCAAAGTCTTCATACAATTTGAATAGTTTCTTACACAGTTTCTTGAGATCTTTAGATTCTAACTTTTCTAACACTTTCTTGATATTCATCATGCTAGCAGTGAACACTTGGATGTTCTTCTTCTCATGCACTTGGTGAGTTAGTAGTTTGTACACTTTCACTGATATCTGAGTGAGATCAGCAGTTCTATCAACATTCTTCTTGTAAACACAGTTGCCTTCTGAGAAAATAAGACAGTGGTTGTGTGCATTCAACAAGGTTCCAAATTCTGTGAGCTATGATAGGCTGAGTATTAGATTGTACTCAAGGTCTTGTATTTTGTATGTGTATACATTCTTTTTCTCATGTTCTTCTACATTGATATTAAATCTTACTATGTTGTAGAAGATGGATCCTCTGAGGCTGTCAAATTCACTGAGCTTATACAGTTTGAAAAAGAGAATATGCTGAAGCTTATGCTTCTCAATCAGCTGGATGTCTATAAGAGTGTAGTGAAGGAAACCACTGTCTACTATTGCTTGTACATTGACTAAGCTATTTACAATGACAGAGATCATGATTGTGTCTGCTTGCATCTTCTGCTCAAATCTCCAGCTAGCTTTCTGCTTCTTGAGCTCTCATTCATATTTTAGAGCAAGAGCTCATCTTTTCTCTGTTCTTGTCTATTCACAGACAACACAGCATTCATGTGTGTGGGGGGTTTACTCAGAGCAATCACATTTGAACATTGATTTGCAAAGTGCTCTGACTTGTTGCAGTGTATGCAGACTTTTCTGACAATTCAGTCAACAGCATTCTTCTCTGAGACATTAGAGACTCTTGAGTGGCTTGTGTTCACATGTGAGACCCAGTTCATTGATTCTGATTCAGAGATGAGGGGCACTGCAGAGCAGTTCAAGATATATACATTTGTTCAGTGAAATCCTCTGTGATTTTGAAGCACACAGAACTGAGACAGATCATTGTTCAACAGATGAAGATCAGCACAGAATTCATTGTATATTGAGAACTTCAAACACTCTACACTTCAGTTATGCAACTGAAAGTTCAAGTTCTTGAACAACATGTTGATCTTGATGACATCATCTCAGTTCTGCCCACCTGCTTCTAGAAGCTTGTGATTGAATTCAGAAAGATAAGTTGTCAATACAACATTCATCTGATGAGTTTGATTTAGCCAGTTCAATATCTTGACTTGAAGTGTAGAATTGAGGAAGAGAGAGTTGAGTTGTCAGAAGACTAGCTCTGATGTACACTGATGATTCTGACAATGATTCATTCAGAATTGAAATTTTGCTAACACATTGTCATTCAATCTGCTATGAATATACCACATCTGATTGAATAGTGAGCCTATTGCTCATTCATCAATGTTCAATTTGACATTCACTTTCAACTTCCACATGAGGTAGAGTGCTAGATCTCTCTCATATTTGTTGAGGATTGAGAGCTTCTCTCTTGGAGGCTTTTTGTGAGATGTGGGTGTAGAAGAAACAGTGAATGTGAAAGTGCTCATCTCAGCAAATCATCATTGCAATTCAGTCATCTGTAGCATCTGCTGCTGAAGGATGCTTTGTAGATCTAAGTTATCATCCACCACATTTGGATGCAGTGGGTGTTCATAGAATTGTTCATAGTTCATTTTGATGTCTAAGAATATGTAATAATAAAAAAAAGAAAAGAAATACTTGTAGACACTCAGTTCTCTCACAGACACTATTCACAGTGTTGCAGTGCTAAGCTTGATCAAGCTTCTTTGTGAATGCTATTCACAACATTACAGTTCATAGACACTCAGACCTTATAGAACACAGTTGATTGTGTTTTGAATGCTTAGATATGACAGTCTGTATAACTAACAATAAGAGCACTCAGACTCATGAGAGATCTCTTGTAATGACTAGACACTCAGATCTGTAAACAACACACTTGAGTGTAAGAACTGATAATGATGCACTCAGATGTAAGAACTAATAACAAGACACTCAGATCTTAAACACAGAAGAATCAATTCATAATGTAACAGATGTACTTCAATTAATGATTTGATACTATTCTAATTACAGATTACAAATTGATTAAGAAAAGAAAGAGAAAAGAAATCAGAAGAAAAGATTGTACAAAGAGGGTTCTTATAGAGGAAAATTCAGAGTGGAAGAATATCAGAAGCTGCTTCACAGTGGAGTGCAGAGTGAAAGAACATTAAGAGGTACATGTAAGAATCATTAGAAGCTATATGAGTGCAGAATGTGGGGCAGAGGAATTGTTGAGAACTATGCAGAAGAATCATTAGAGACTATATGAGTGTTGAACACAGAGCAGAAGAATGTAAGAAGCTATGTGGAAGAATTGTTAGAGACTATATAAGCACAGAACACAGAGTGGAAGAATGTAAGAAGCTACATGAAAGAATCATTAGAGACTATATAAGTGCAGAGCATGGAACAGAAGAACATTAAGAGCTATGCAGAAGAATCATTAGAAACTACACAAGCACAGAGCATGGAGTGGAAGAACATCAAGAGTTACACAAGGTGACAACAGCCAGAAACAAGCAGGTGCAGAAGGGGAGTTGATTGCATAAGTTAATTACTAATGAATGCTAACCCATCACAGTCACACTGTGATGTATATTATGAAAACTATCTGTCTCATCTATTTTATACTGTTATTTGTATTTTCAAGATCTGCACTGACTGTTGAACTTTTAATTATGAATGTATCTGTGATGTTAAATGCTGTTATTTGACAGCTACTGCTGCAGTTTCTGCAGCAGATGAGTCTGTTGATTATATATATACAAATTCACTGATTCAGTCAGCTTTTGATAATCTCAATATTTGAATCAGCTCAACTATCTTTGAATCAGTTGTTAATTCTTCAATTATTTACAGTTGTTAATCTAGTCTCTGCAGCTTCTGCTTCTATATTTATTGCTGTCAATCATTTAATTTTGACTAAATGAATATCTACTTCTCTGTCTGCAGAGCTAAGTATTGAATTGATGAATATATATATAAATTGTCAAAAACTCTTTCAGTGTTTTTTATATATTGTATAAGAGATGCTGTGAGACTGTCATTTATTAGAGAATCTTCATCAGAGCTATATAAGCTGTTTAATAATGATACAGTTAATATGAAGTATTTTTATAGATATATTCAGAACTACAACTCTGCTCTGATATTTATATCTCTTAAATACAAACAGAATTTACATTTTGATTATCTGACTACTGATAGTTCAATATCATTTCAGTATTTTTGAAAAAAAGATATACTCAGAATTCAAAATCTGCTGATTCTCTGAATACATTGAGTTCAGAAAAATCAAGAAAAGAGCTAAAAAATGAGAGACTTCTTCAGTCAAAAGCTCAAAGACTAATTGTTAAAATCTTTAACAAAGAAGTCTTTGAGAAAAAGATGCTATCAAATGCAAGTCTTATTTTTCAAATGAGAAATAAGATAAATCATGCATTAAACTCTGTCTTTGAATCTGAACTACACAGATCAGTTGTAGCTTCAGTTGAAAGCTCTTTTCTTGGAAATTCAATAATTCTCACTACCATGTCTGAGTTCAATTCTGATTTTCTGATTCAAAATCAACAGATCTGGACCCCCATAGTAAAATCTCTTTTAAAAACCGAGATTTCAGTGGAAAAAAATGAGAAATGGAGCAAGTTTGTTTTCCATAACATATCTACAGCAATCTTCAATCATGATGATGGACTGATTCAACTTCAGCATAAAATTGAAGATTTCAATTCAATCAAATTAAAAAAGCTGCCAATTTGACTGAACAATAAGAAGCAAAGAGAAAATAGACAAAATACTTCAGTGCTAATCATAACTGAGTCATTTATTTGTTTGTTTGTATTGATTTAACATCTCAGAGAAAACATGAGCAGCACTTGTATTTCAGAAGCCTTCTGAAGGGTATGAAAATATGCTATACTGAAGAGATTTCTATATACACAGAGAGAGAGAAAACAGAATTCAGATAGCAACTCTTGAGAAGACTCAGCTCATTGAAAAGGATTTTTCTGAGCTGCACATTCACTTCTAACTCAATGTATGACCATTCATAATGAGGCTATAGTGTGGTTTCTGAGGGGACTGCTGCTGTCATATCTGAAAGATTTTATAGTGAATGAAGAGAGATAACTCTCTCAATTGATCTGAGAACTGTCTGTGCTTCTAACAATAGAAGAAAAATAGATGAGACAGATAAAAGAAAAGAGAAAAAGTAAGTATTCTGAAAAAAAAAATAAAGAAAAGAGTGAAGAAAAGACTGTGTCATCTGTAACATCTTACAGTCATATGATCTGACACAAGCTCAGAGGAAGAGAGAGAAGAGAGTACAACTGAGTCAGCATGCAGACTGTACTGATTACACCACAGCTAGTTGAGACAGATGAGTCAATCATACTGATTGAACTATTTACATCAGTTGAATCAATTGAATCAATTGAACTGATTGTATCAATTGTATCATTTGTACTGTTTGTATCAATTGAACTGATTGAATTGATTGTACTGTTTGTGCTGATTGAATCAATTGAGCTGATTGTACTGATTGAACTGATTGTACTGTTTATATCAATTGCATTGATTGAATCTATTGTACTGATTGAATCAGTTGTACTGAATATTGTGCTATCTATACCATCTGTATAGACTTGGAACTGCTGTGAGAGGCTGTCAGACAGTGTATACTCAAACAGCTGTATTATCTTATACAGTGCTGTGTGTAGAACTGCATGCAGTCAAGCAGTTCTATAAAATCTGTAGAAATCAGAGACTCTAGATAGACAACAGCTGTTGTTTGATTGTATGACTGTACTGCTGATTTTTTGAGTCAGTGAGAAAAGTATCTCTGTGAGTGTTGACAGAGTATTAAATGTTCTGAGTTCTTGTTGTGTTTATAAATACAGATAAGCCTCACATCTGCATGCTGAAAGCATCTGTGATATCAGAAGAAGTTCTTATAAGAAAAGTGAAGCACAAATCAGTGATAAAGAGTATACTGTGATATAATGAGCTCTGAAGAGATCTTTATTTGATATTTCACAGTTGATCTGCTGAATCTTCAGCTCTGATATCAGTCAGAAAGCTTTTCACAGACTCTGCTTCATCACTCTCACTCTGTTTCTTGACTGAGCTATTTAGTTACTGTGTAGATCTCACTGACTGTGAGTATAATCTTGAATTTATAGACTGAGACTGTAGTAGATGAGATCATCTGCTTAGTCAGACAATCTACTTTCTCATTATTCTCTATTTTCATATACTCAGAGGCTCATTTCAGACTCATATTATGTTGTCTGAGAAGCTTATGACAGTGACTGTAGACTCAGTTCAAGAAGATCACTGCACTGTTCTGTATATCTCAGATGATTGAGATATTGTCAAAACAGAATCAGATTTGAGAATTGATACTGTCATCTATAGCACAGAGTAGAAGCTTCACCACACACTTTAATATATGACAGATATCAACTGTTTCAGTGTTGAAGATATATAATATAGAATTCAGTGCAGCTGAGAAGCTGATCAGTTGTTTATTTCTCTGATAAATTATAAAGTCATAACTCATTCATCTGCTGTTGTCAAAAATCTATTCTGATTCATCTGAGAAAATATATAGATCTGTTGAAGATTGACTTTTTCATTATTTCTTGAATATCTGAGTAGTATTATTTTTGTCTATATCTTCTGTGAGACCTGTTCTGCATTTCTCTGAGTAGTGTGAAATGATAAGTGTGAATTTATTGACTGCAGACAGCAGTGTCTTCAATCTCTGAATCTTAATCTTCAGATGCTGCTGAGTTTCAGTTCCTCTTTCATGTGTGATCATTGAGAGAGCTATTCATGAAATCAGTGAGTGTCTCTCATTTATTATCTGAAGCCTTGTTGTGAAATGCATTTTGATCTTCTTCAGAGCTATCATTGCTGATGAGAGCTCAGTATTCTTAGGCTGGTCAATGGGATCATGAATTTCATGTTTGATTTGGTTTGGTTTGGTCCCAGTCCATTTCTTGGTGTGATTTTCAGTGGGACCAGGATCAGAATGGGAGTGTAAAGTGACTAGAATTATTAGAACATGAGTGAAATGGGACTAATAAATCTTAATATTTCATGTAAAGTGACTGACTATCAAAAATAAGAACATGACCTGGGACTGACTATGATTTTGACTGAGGTTTGGTCCCATTCTGATGATTATATAATACATATCTTAGATATCAATCTGATGATATGATTGGTGGAGATATCACCCCTATCTAGTGCTGTCAACCAATCTATTGCTGCTAAGCTATCCCTCGCTGCTAAGCTATCGCTGCCAACCTCTCTATTGCTGCAAGCTATCCCTCGCTGCTAAGCTATCGCTGCCAACCTATCTATCGCTGCCAACCTATCTATCGCTGCCAATTTATCTACCACTGCCAATCTATCTATTGCTGCTAATCTATCGCTGCTGTCAATCTATCTATCGCTGCCAATCTATCTTTCGCTGCTAATCTATCGCCGCTGCCAATCTATCTTTCGCTGCTAATCTATCGCCGCTGCCAATCTATCTTTCGCTGCTAATCTATCGCCGCTGCCAATCTATCTTTCGCTGCTAATCTATCGCCGCTGCCAATCTATCCCTCGCTGCTAAGCTATCCCTCGCTGCTAAGCTATCCCTCACTACTAAGCTATCTATCACTGCTAATCTATCGCTGCCAACCTATCTATCACTGCCAATCTATCTATCGCTGCTAATCTATCGCTGCTAATCTATCGCTGCTAATCTATCGCTGCTAATCTATCGCTGCTAATCTATCGCTGCCAACCTATCTACCGCGGCGAATCTATCTATCACTATCATTACTAGTTCAAAATAGAACTAGAGCATAAATACACTAAACTTCTTTTGATAGGTAATGATTTTTGGTAACGCTCATAGCATTATATCATCTATATAGGGTAAATCATGGTCCCATTTGGTCCCATTTTGTTAAAATGGGACCAAATGGGACCAGAATCAGTAATTTATAAGAAGAACATGACCTGGGACTAGATTTATAATATAAACAGTGTAAAGTGACTAATTTAATAAACACTATATGGGACCAGGACTAAGAAATTTGATAATGGGACTGGCGAAATATTTAGTCCCAGTCCCATGCATGGTCACACAGCCAGTCTATTCATAAGCATTTGAAGATTAATTGGAGGTGTTTTGTATGGTCTTTGGTATTTTGGGAATAGATAAGAATGTCATCAAGGTAAACAATGCAACAGATATCAACTAGGCCTTTCAGCACTTCATTAATATAAGATTGAAATGTAGCAGAAGCATTACAGAGCTTCATAGACATAACTCAGAATTTGTAGCTGCTGTATTGAGTTTGAAATGCTGTTTTCCATTCATCTTCTTCTGCTATTTGTATGTGATAGTAGGCATCTTGGAGATCTATTTTAGAGAAGATGATAGTGCTCTGTAATCAATCTAACATTTCTTCAATGTGAGGGATTGGATATTGATTCTTTATAGTTATCTTGTTAAGGCCTCAATAATCTATGCAAAGGTGTAGAGTTCCATCCTTTTTCTTTGTGAATACAATAGACACAGCAGCAGGGCTCTTTGTAGAATGAATTCACTGCTGTGACAGCATTTCTTCTAGATATTTGTGTAAGACATCTAGTTCTGCTATCAAGAGGTTGTATAAAGGTTCATAAGAGGGTTTCTTTTCATCTTGCAATTGAATATGATGTGATATGATGGGGTTCTCATTCAACTTGGCTGCTGCTTCAGCAGAAAAGATATCTTTAAATTCAGTTAAGAGATCTTGTAGATTTTGAGATAAAGTAGTTTTGTTAATAGAATATAGTCATTTCAAAGAAGATTTGATATTGCTGTCTCAAAAGTAGAGTGATGTTGTAGATGTTTCTTGTATAGAATGGATAAATTCTTCTGATTCTGTTATTTCAATCCTAGTATCTCTGATTCAATATCACCATGATAATGCTTTTCAATTGATTAAAGAATTGACTGTTTGTAATCATGGAAGATCTAGATAAAGATCTTCATCTGCTAGATTAACAGAATGAAAGCTAAGTTTGCTTGCTTGAGTTTCATCTAGCTCATCAGTGGCTCTATGAGTAGCATTAATGATGTCATATTGATATTCTCATTGTTCATCAGAATATTGCACTTGAGATGGTGGTCCAATCTGTTTCCATTCTTTAGAAGTAGTGTAAGTATGAGAGATATAATTGAAATCTGCTTCAGAATTGACTAGGCATCAAATCAGCTCAGAATCATTAGAGATGTTTAGTTGAATAGTGATGTACATATGAAATCTATCATCTAGTCACTTCTCATCATTCTGAGTTTCAGTGATATGAGCTATCACAGATGTGGGTTTCAGTTTGTCTGTGGTTTGAGTTCATTTTTCTTTCTTATTACAATTCTTAAGAAGATGATCTGCCTTCTCACAGAATAGACAAAGATTATTATTCATGTGATGTTGATGTTTCTCTATAATAAGCTTTTCAACTGAGATTAGATTCTGTTGAGTCTTTGAAAAAGAGCTGTCAGAGAATCACTTGGTTCTGCATTTGTCATCACTCTTCTGATATCTATTTTGTGAAGAGGATTTTTGTTTGTTGTTACTCCTTCTAGCATGACTTCTATTAACAGCTTGAATTCAAGCAACTAGTGCAATCAATTTGGCTTGATTGATAGAAGAATTATGATGAGTTTGAATTTGATCTTGTATTGCTGATGGTAATTTAGCAAAGAATAATTGAGCAAATAGTTCTTTTATATTGATTGCTAGATCATTGCGAATCTCATTAAATCTGAAGGCAAATTGTTGAACTGGTTGATTCAGTGGATGCTTTAATTCTTCAAAGTGAATTGCTGCTGTAAAGCTGTGGTTGCAGACATCCTTCAGGTCATTGTGCAGGAATTCCTTAAAGTTTTTCCATGAGAAAGATTGATTTAATCTTTCAAGCTCTCTCTTTTTAGTAGCTCAAGTAGTTTTGATTGTTTTCTGTAGCCATCTCAAAGCATAAACAATCTTGACTTCATTGATATCATATTGAGTTGAGTTCAACTTATATATGCATTTGAGAGCTCTTATGAATATATGGTATTCATGTAGATTGCTGTCATAATAGACAGATGGATCAGCAAGCTGAATTTTCTGCTGATTAGCTGAGACAGATATTGCAGATGCTGCTAGCTCAACAACTGCTGATTGAGAAGTATTTGAGAGTGGATCAATCTCAGATATGATGATTAGAATACTCAATTCTTGAAGAGATAAGGGATCAAGCAGATCAAACTGTAAGCAGTGATATGAGAATTAACTGCTTATATCACAAGAAATTCTTAAGACTCTGCAAGGATTAAGTTGTAGAAGATAATATGGTAATATATCAGAGGAGATTTGAATTAATATCAATATTGTAGAATGTAGAGGTCAAATTAAAACAGAATGATTCACTGACCTCTAGAAGATTGAGCCAGCTGCTATCTATATACACAGTATTGTAAACAGATTGAACTTTGCTATGATGTAGATGGTGTAGTATGATGCAAGTGGCAAGATAATGCCTTGATTTCAAACTTGATATAATGTTGACGGTGCTATGTTCAGCGATGTCATATCTTTAGAGCAATCGCCAATTTCGGCCTAGCACTGATAACTTAGTGCGGGTTTCTTACAACAACTTTGAAAAAGCTCAGTGGACAGAAATGAAAAGAATGATTGAAAAGTTGAAATTAGAGAATAGAGAAACTCTTTATTGGAAATCAGATATAAATCTTACAGATAAAATGCTTGAAGACAGAGTAAATTTAATCACTGAGATTATTCTTTCAAGTATAAAGAAATATATTCCATTGAAAAGAGTCTCTGAATTCTCTAAGCCTTGATGAAGTGATGAGATTTCAAATAAAAGAAGACATTTAGCTAGAGTTAAAAAAGATTGAAAAGAAGATCTTGTTTCATTTGAGTATTTAAAGAATATTAGAAATGATTATTTCTCAACAATTAAAAAGACAAAGACTGATTGTTGGAATAACTTTCTAGAAAATGCTCAGAGAAAAGAGATCTTCAAAGCTTTTAGATATACTAAGTCAAAAACAATGTCTAAGCTATCAATATTAACTTATAATTGTAACAGGCGTACTTTGATTAACGATCTAGCACTATTCTAATACAGATTACGAATTGATTAAGAAAAGAAAGAGAAAAGAAATCAGAAGAAAAGGTTGTACAAAGAGGGTTCTTATAAGGGAAAGTTTGAGATGGAAGAATATCAGAAGCTGCTCCACAGTGAAGTGTGAAGTGAAAGAACATTAAGAGATATGTGTAAGAATTGTTAGAAACTACACAAGTATGGACTGTGGGGTGAGGGAATCATTGAAAGCTATGCAGAAGAATCATTAGAGACTATACAAGTGTGGAACACAGAACAGAAGAATGTTAGAAACTACACAGAGATATCATTAAAAACTATATAAGTGCAGAGCACAGAGTGGAAGAATGTTAAGAGCTACACAGAAGAATCATTAGAAACTACACAAATACAAAGCACAGAGCAGAAGAACATCAAGAATTACACAAAATCACAACAGTCAGAAACAAATGAATTGTGACAGATTAGCACTCATTAGTAATCAACTTACACAATCAACTCCCCTTCTGCACCCGCTCATTTCTGATTGCTGTGATCTCATGTAATCCTCAATGTTCTTCCACTCTGTGCTCTGCACTTGCATAGTTTCTAATGATTCTTCTGCATAGCTCTTAATATTCTTCCACTCCATGCTCCACACTTGTGTAGTCTCTAACAATTCTTCCATGTAGCTTCTAATATTCTTCTGCTCTGTGTTCCACACTCATATAGTCTCTAACAATTCTATCATGTAGCTCTCAATGATTTCCTCATCTCACACTCTGCACTTATGTAGTCTCTAATGATTCTTATGCATATCTCTTAATGTTCTTCTGCTCCACACTCCACTGTGGAGTGGCTTCTGATATTCTTCCATCTCAAACTTTTCTCTATAAGAATCTCTTTTGTACAATCCTTTCTTCTGATTTCTTTTCTCTTTCTTTTCTTAATCAATTCATAATCTGTAATTAGAATAGTATCAAATTGTTAATTGAAGTACATTCATTACATTATGAATTGATTCTTCTGCATTTAAGATCTGAGTGTCTCATTATTAGTTCTTACACTCAAGTGTGTTGTTATCAGTTCTTACATTCAAGTGTGTCATTTACAGATCTGAGTGTCTAGTTGTTACAAGAGATCTCTCATGAATCTGAGTGCTCTTATCATTAGTTATATAGACTGTCATATCTAAGCATCTGAAACATAATCAACTGTGTTCTACAAGGTCTGAGTGTCTACAAACTATAACACTGCAAATAGCATTCACAAAGAAGCTTGATCAAGCTTAGCATCACAACACTGCAAATAGTGTCTGTGAGAGGATCAAGTGTCTACAAGTATTCTTTTTCTTTTTTTTATTATTATATGTTTTTAGATATCAAAATGAACTACAAACAATTCTACAAACATTCACTGCATTCAAACACAGCAGACAATAACTTAGACCTACAAAGCATCCTTCAGCAACAGATGCTACAGATGACTGAATTGCAACAACAACTTGCTGAAATGAGCACTCTTATATTCATCATTTCTTCTACACTCATGCCTCACAAAAAGCCCTCAAGAGAGAAGCTTTCAATTCTCAACAAATACAAGAAAGATCTAGCACTCTATCTCACATGGAAGTCAAAAGCAAACATCAAATTGAACATTGATGAACAAGCAATAGACTCACTATTCAACCAAGCATGGTATATTCATAGCAGATTGAATGGCAATGTGTTAGCAAAATTCCAACTCTGAATGAGTCATTGTCAGAACCACCAGTATACATCAGAGCTAGTCTTTCAACAACTCAACTCTCTCTTCCTCAATTCTACACTTCAAGTCAAGATGTTAGACTGGCTTAATCAGACTCATCAGATGAACATTATGTTGACAATTTATCTTTCTGAATTCAATCACAAGCTTCTAGAAGCAGATGGGTAAGACTGGAATGACATCATCAAAATCAACATATTGTTCAAGAACTTGAACTTTCAGTTGCATAATCAAAGTATAGAGCATTCAAAACTCTCAACATACAGTGAATTCTGTGCTGATCTTTGTCTGTTGAACAACAATCTGTCTCAGTTCCACACACTTCAAAATCACAGAGAATTTCATTGAACAAATGCATACACTTCAAACCACTCTGCAGCACCCCCCACCTCTGAATCAGAATCAATGAACTGAGTCCCACACATAAACACAAATCATCTGAGAATCCTCAATGTCTCAGAGAAGAATGCTGCTGATCAAATCATCAGAGAGGTCTGCATACACTGTGACAAGTCAGAGCACTTCATGAATCAATGTCTGAATGCAATCATCTCAAGTAAACCCCCCACACATGTAAACACTGTGTTGCTTGTGGATAGGCAAGAACAGAGAAAAGACAAGCTCTCACTCTAAAATGCAGATGAGAGCTCAAGAAGCAGAAAGCTAGCTGAAGATTCAAGCAGAAGATACAAGCAGATGCAATCATAATCTCTATCATTGTAAATAGTCTAATCAACATACAAGCAATGATAGACAGTGGTTTTCTTCATTACACTCTTATAGACACCCAGCTGGTTGAAAAGCATAAGCTCCAGCATATCCTCTTTCTCAAGCTGTGTAAGCTCAGTGAATTTGATGGTCTCAGAGAATCCACCTTCTACAATATGGTAAGATTTAATGTCAATGTAGAAGGACATGAGAAAAAGAACATATACACATACAAAATACAAAGCCTTGAGTACAATCTAATGCTTGGCCTATCATGGCTCACAGAATTTGGAACCTTGTTGAATGCACACAATCACTGCCTTATTTTCCCAGAAGGTGACTGTGTTTATGAGAAAGATGTTGATAGAACCACTGATCTCATTCAGATATCAGCAGAAGTGTACAAACTACTAATCTGTCAAGTACATGAGAAGAAGAACATCCAAGTGTTCACTGCTAGCATGACAGATATCAAAAAGATGTTAGAGAAACTAGAACTCAAGAATCTCAAGAAACCACACAAAGAACTATCTGAATTGTATGAAGATTTCACAGACATATTCAATGAAAAAGAAGCTGAAAAGCTTCCCCCTCACTGAGAACCCAGTATAGATCATACAATTAAGCTCATCAAGAAAGACAGTAAGAATCTGCAACCACTCTGAGATCCTCTCTACAGTATATCACACAACAAGCTCCTCATTCTACAAAAAACACTCAATGAATTACTGAACAAAGACTTCATTTATGTTAGCAACTCATCCATCACAGCATCTGTACTGTTCATGAAGAAATCAGAAGAAGGCTTACAATTCTGCATTGACTATCAAGAACTCAACAAGATTATGCAGAAGAATCAATACCCTCTCCCACTCATCAACAAAACACTCAAACAAATAGAAAAAACAAAATGATTTATGAAGCTTGACATCTCTGCAGCCTTCTATAAGATAAGAATTAATGAAGATGATGAATGACTAACTGCTTTTTGTACATATTATGAATTATACAAATGAACAGTGACTCTCTTTGAATTAGTGAATGCTCTGAGCATGTTTCAGAAATACATTAACTGGGCTCTACAAGACCTGCTTGATGAGATTGCCTCAGTGTACATAGACAATATTCTGATCTTCATCAATGAACTGCTCACTGAGCACTGCAAGCACATACAACAAATGCTTGACTGCCTACATAAAGTCAGACTGCAAGTGGACATTGATAAATACAACTTTGAAACCAAGTCTACAACCTATCTAGAATTCATCATCGAAGCTGAAAAAGGTGTATGCATGGATTCTAAGAAGGTGGAAGCAATCCTCAACTGAAAGACATCAGTCTCAGTAAAAGAAACTAGAAGCTTTCTAGAATTCATCAACTTCTACTGAAGATTTATCAAAGACTTCTCTGATATCATACAACCACTGACAGATCTGACTCAGAAAGACACTGTATTTCAATGAACTGATGAAGTGGATGCAGCATTCAAAAAGCTGAAGCATATGTTCACAAGCACCTCAATGCTGCAATCATTCAATTTGAATAAGCATACAATTCTCGAAACAGATGCCTCAGATTATGTAGTAGATGAGGCACTGATGCAATATAATAACAAAGATGTTCTACAACTCTGTGTCTTTATCTTGAAAAAGATGTCATCTGCTGAATGCAACTACAAGATCTACAACAAGAAGCTTCTAGCAATCATACAATGTCTTGAAGAATGAGAATTCAAACTTATGAGTGTTGAGAGATTCAAGATTATTATCAATCATAAGAATCTAGAGTACTTCACAATCACTTATAAGCTCACTGAGAGGCATATATATTGATCATTGTTCCTTAGCCATTTTTCATTCACAATTCATTATCAATCTGAAGTAGAGAACACTCTTGTGGATGCTCTGTTCCACTGAGAACAAGATATGCCATCTGATGACTTGGATGACAGATGGAAATACTGAGAGCATTGATTAATTGACTCTGCAATCATAGAAAGTCCTACACAATCAGATGAACCCTGCATACATATCAACCAGTTTCAAGCTCAAGAACCCTCACTTGAAGAACAATGAAGACTAGCAGCAGAGGCAGATGAATTCTGACAACAAGTCATCAAAGCTGTACAAAGCAAAGCACCTCAATTCCCCACAGATGTATACTCAAGAATGAATATCTCAGCATATTCAATTGACAATGACAACTGCTTACACTTTCAAGATAGATGATGGATCTCTGATTCAGAATCTCTACAAACACAGATCATGCAAGAAATTCATGACTCACTGATGACTGAACACTCAGAATACAAAATCATGTACAACATCATTGTCTGAAAATTCTACTGATCAGATATGTCAAAAGACATACACTGATTTGTATACAACTGTGATCACTGCAGCTCAGTGATGGCATGACATGAACACTGAAAAGAAATGCTGAAGTCTCTATCTATCTCTGATCAAACTTGACACAATATAGCTATTGATTTTGCAGTTTTCTTACTCAAAAGCAGAGGTTCTACAAACATTCTAGTCATTGTCAATCAACTCAGCAAGGATGTAATACTACAGCTCTGTGACAAGATGAACACTGAAGTAGTTGCAGATGTCTTCATCAGAAGCCTGTTCTATCATATACACAGCCTGTCTTCATTCATTGTGTCAGATAGAGACAGTCAATTCATCAGTGCACTCT
Source organism: Histoplasma ohiense (assembly GCA_017607445.1). Classification (NCBI taxonomy): domain Eukaryota; kingdom Fungi; phylum Ascomycota; class Eurotiomycetes; order Onygenales; family Ajellomycetaceae; genus Histoplasma; species Histoplasma ohiense. The sequence goes on along the minus strand of JAEVHH010000007.1, from coordinate 19,415 downwards.
GGGCCTGCATATGCCAATTATTAAGAATCAAACAAAAGTTATCAACAGCATATTACTCAGAGACTGATGAAACTACTGAGAGAATGATACAAACAGTAAAGAACATTCTTCATAAATTCTGCAATTATATACAAAACAACTGAAGCAATCTGCTGCTACACACTGAGATTGTGATTAACAGTTGAGATTCTGCTATGACAGATGTAAGCTCATTCTTTCTTCTATATAAATACAACTTAGAGGTTCTGAACTTTCTTGAGACTCCCTGAGAAACTGTATACACCCACAGCCTCATACAGACAGCAGAGAACATCATAAGCAAGCTGAAGAAAGTCTGCAAATGAACAGAAACTTCAATGATCAGTACTCAGCAAGATTACAAGAATCAAATAAACATCAGAAGAAGTTCTGCAATCTGATATCATATAGAAGACAAAATCTGACTAGATCTCAAGAACATAAGAATGAATCATCCCTCACATACACTAGATTATCATCACATCAAATATACAGTGAAGAAAGTGCTAGACACACACAATTATCAACTCAACACCCTGCCTGACATCCACAACATCTTTCATACAAACCTGCTCCAACCCACAGTCAAGAATTCATTCCTCTTTCAGAGAACCTCTGATTGACAGTCATCTGTCATTGTAGAAGAAGATAACAAACTCAAGTGAGAAATCAAAGCAATTCTTGACAATAGAACCAACCATCACCACTGTGAATACCTCATCAAATGAGTAGAATATAATTGTCCAATCTGGGAACTCACATTCATCTTGGAGAACACCACCACCCTCAACATCTATGAGTCCTCACTCACTCTGATAGAGGGGGATAATGTGATGAGTTAGTATTCATTAGTAATCAACTTACACAATCAACTTCTCTTCTGCACCCACTTATTTCTGATCACTGTGATCTCACATAACTCTCAATGTTCTTCCACTTCATGTTCTGTGCTCATGTAGTTTCTAATGATTCTTTCACATAGCTCTTAACATTCTTTCACTCTGTGCTTCACACTTGTGTAGTTTCTAATGATTCTTTCATATAGCTTCTAATGTTCTTCTGCTCTGTGTTCTGCATTTGTGTAGTCTCTAATGATTCTTCTGTATAGCTCTCAATGATTCCTCTGCTCTATACTCCACACTCATGTAGTCTCTAATGATTCTTATGCATATCTCTTAATGTTCTTCCACTCTGCACTTCACTGTGGAGTGGCTTCTGATATTCTTTCACTCTGAACTTTTCTCTATAAAAACTCTCTTTGTACAACCCTTTCTTCTGATTTCTTTTCTCTTTCTTTTCTTAATCAATTCATAATCTGTAATTAGAATAGTACCAAATCGTTAATCGAAGTACGCCCGTTACATGAATGCAGAAGAAAAGTTGATTGTGTAAGTTAATTACTAATGAATACTAATTCATCACATTATCCCTCTCTATCAGAATGAGTGAGGACTTGTAGATGTTGAGAGCAGCAGTGTCCTTCAAGACAGACACAGATTCTCAGATTGAACAATCATATTCTATTCATTTGATGAGATATTCACAGTGGTAGTGATTGATTCTATTGTCAAGAATTGCTTCAATTTCTCACTTGAGTTTATTATCTTCTTCTATAATGATGAGTGGCTGTCAATTGAAGATTCTCTGTGAGGGAAATGGATCCTCAGCTGTGGGTTGGAGCAGATTTGTATGAAAGACATCATGAATGTCAGACAGAGTGTTGAGTTGATAATTGTGTGTGTCTAGCATTTTCTTCACTGTATATTTGATATGATGATAATCTAGTGTATGCAAGGAGCAGTCTGTTTTTATATTCTTGAGATTCAGTCAGACTTTGTCTTTTATATAGTATTAGATTACAGAACTTCTTCTGATATTCATTTGATTTTTATAATTTTACTGAGTGTTGATCATTGAAACTTCTGTTTATTTGTGAACTTTCTTCAGCTTGCTCATGATGTTCTCTGCTGTCTGTATGAAACTGTGAGTGTACACAGTTTCTCAGAAAATCTCAGAGAAGTTCAGAATCTCTAAATTGTATCTGTGTAGAAGAAAAAATGAGCTTACATCTGTCATAGCAGAATCTCAACTGTTAATCACAAGCTCAGTGTGTGACAGCAGATTGCTTCAGTTGTTTTGTGTGTAATTGCAGAATTTATGAAGAATATTCTTTACTGTTTGTATCATTCTCTTAATAGCTTCATCAGTCTCTGAGTAGTACACTGTTGATAACTTTCATTTGATTCTTAATAATTGACATATGCAGACTCAGAGTGTGCTGATGAATTGACTGTTTCTATCTGATACAATGAATGAAGACAGACTGTGTATATAATAGAACAGGCTTCTGATGAAGGCATCTGCAACTACTTCAGTGTTCATCTTATCACAGAACTGTAGTATTACACTCTTGCTGAGTCAGTTGACAATGACTAGAATATTTGTAGAATCTTCACTTTCAGATAAGAAAACTGCAAAATTGATAGCTATATTGCATCAAGTTTGATTAGAGACAGATAGAGACTTCAGCATTTCTGTGAGGTGTAGTGACAGTGTGAAGAGTAACAGTAGAAGATAGTTTATAGTGTAGCGGAGATAATAGTAATATATTGTAGAGTGTAATATAGTAGTGTAATGTAGTGTAGTGTAGCTAATTGCTAAGGAAGAAAAGAAAGAGAAAGAAGATGTGCGAAATACATACATCAATATATATATACATATAGAAATAGCAGTAGCGAGAGTATAATGGAAAGAGATAAGAATAAGCAAAGATAATAAGGAAATAATAAATGAGTGCATTACAATTGCCCCTCTTTTTTATAAGAGCTGCCCTCAGCAATTGTATAGATTGCTTGCTAGTAGATAATTGCATTCCCATATTGTAAGTTCCACTTGTTGATAGCAGTATATCGATCGCGTCCCCTAGATAGCTTGTATATGTGTTGTTATCGATTTCCTAATGAGGTGGAATTGGTGGATTCTTTGGTTGCTAGGGGTTGCATGCAGAGAAGCAAAAAGAATTTCTTTCCTCTTGAAGATTTCTCTTCTCTTTTAACTTGATCATCATCAAAGCTCTTTGCCTTCCTGCTGCAATTTTTCATCTCCAAAAAATTTTTAAATTTTTTTTTTATATTGTTGTCCTCCCTCCCCTCTTCTTTTATTGAAATGGGCTCTCTCAGTTATCTCAATTTTAAGTAAGTTGTTCCTTGGGTGCTTATCACATATTATTGTTGGTGTTCCTTGCCAGTGGCATTATTAGTGTGGTCATGTGCACCACTAGCTCATTTCTGTATAGCACCATTTGCTGTTCACTTGTTATATTGCTCTAGCTCTAATCACATGACACACAACAGTCAGATTCTGTGTGAACATTGTGTCTCTAGACTTGAGAATGTTGATTTTTGATGTGCACTGAAGTCAAATGTCTGAAAGTGTTGTGAGGCTTGTGCCTCTGCAGGGAAATCCTGCAAACTCATGAGTAATCCTCTTTAATTCTTATTTCCTTTTCCTTTTTCTTCAAATTTGCTTTTGGATAGATAGTAGTGCTCTTAGCAATGTTGATATACTGATAATGATGCTAGATGCATGATACACCTCTTCTGAGGTGCATCATGCACAGGTGAGTGTTTATCTTTACAGAGATGGCAGCTGAGAAGAACATGGTCAGCCACAAAAGTTGTCTTTGTCATTTAGTTAAATGATTGGACACACCTCACCTGATGATGCTGTCTGCTTGAGATAGAGCAGGGACAAATGCTCTATGATCCCAGTGCTGAGCAGCAGCTGAGTCTGCAGAGGTGCAGGTTTTGAAGACTGTGGTTGTGTCTGATTCTTCCAGAGTGGAGGTGTTAGAGAAAGAGGAGGGTGTGAAGAAGAGGATTTTGAAAGTGATGAGCTCCAGAGACTCTGTGATGAAGGGGTTGATTGGAGAGGGGTTGATGAGGGAGAAGTTGACTGAAGAGCTGATGGAGAAGATTGTGGAGACATCAGTGACTGCAGCAGTGCTCATGATGTCTGCTTTCTTTGTCAATTTGTCACTGATGTTGATGGAGCAGAGGGAGAGGATGCTCTGAATGGTGGAGAAGTGGGAGGAAAAGATGAGGGGAAATGCCTTCCTTCATTGAATGTACTGAAGAATGGATAGATTGATGAGAGAGAATAGATGTGAGGAGACAAATGTGTTGTGAGATAGACATTTGTCTATACCTCTGCACCCAAAATAAGTGCCTGTAATATACAAGTATCAGAAGGAGTATTGAGCAAGAATGACAGAGAAGAGGAATGAGAGAGATGATGAAAGGAAGAAGAGAAAGTGAGAGATGAAGGATGAGATGAAAGTAGATGAACTGAGGGCCTTTAGACTTTTCTTAGAATCTGTTTTCTTTGTTTTTTTTTTTTTTGCTTGTATGTTTTATTTTTTGTATTTATTATACCCAAATTGAATTTTTTTCCTTTTTTCCCTTTTCTCTGATAAAATCCTTCTAAAAAGAATGCATTTGATTGAAGTTTGAGTGAGATTTGTGCTTCTAGTGTTTTTTGATTTAAGATTTATGCTTCTGGTGTCTTTCAACTTGAAGTTTGTGCTTTTGATGTTTGAGAGTATATTGGTTTTGTATTTGTTGTTCATTTTCTTGTTTGAGAAAGATTTCAAATGTCTGAGTGTTCAATATGTTTTCTTCTGATTCCCATGTATCATCACTAGAATCTCAACCTGTCCATCTCACAAGATATTCTGAAGATTTGTTTTTTTGTTGTTGTTTTTCAAGAATTTCTTCAACTTGATATTCTTCTTCATCATTGACAAGTTCTGGTCCTGGTTCTGGTAGAGCTCCATTCCTGCGGTTGTATGGCTTCAATAAAGATATGTAGAATACAGAATGGATGCTTCTATATGAAGGTGACAGTTCTAGTTTGTATACTTGTTTTCCAATGATATCCAGAATCTTGAAGGGTCCAACATATTTATGATTGAGTTTGCAAACCAGGTGCAGCAATTGGAGATTTTTTGCATTGAGCATGATATAGTCATCTATTTTAAATTGTTGAGGCTTATGTTTTGCATTGTAATAGGTTTTCTGTGCTTGTCACATCTTTTGTAGATTCTCAATGAGCTTATGATGTGTTTCCTCAATATGTTTCACACAGCTAGCAGCATGTATGGCGACTGGTTGTGGTGGTTTGCTGACATTAATTTTCAAATCAGGTTGATATCCCATTAAGGCTTCCGCGGGTGCCATTCCAGTAGAGACATGTTGAGAGATATTGTAAACAAACTGTGCTAGCAGTAGCCAGTGTGCTCAGTCATCTTGATGATAGTTGATAAAGCATTGAAGATAATGTTCCAAGATTTGATTTTGTTGTTCTGTTTGATCATCTGTTTGAGAGTGAAAGACTGTTGAAAGTTTCTGGTGTGCATCTAGCATATAACAAAAGATGGATCAATAATGGCTTGTAAACAATGAATCTTGATTGAATATATGGTTTTTGGGTACTCTGTAAATTGTATAGAACTTGATATAAATGATTTCTGCTAGTTCATCAGCTGTAATGTTTTTGGTGCAAGGAATATAGATTGTAAACTTGGTATATATATTCACAATCACTAAAATTGCATTGTAGATTTGGTGGAGAAATGTAGAGGCTGGCAAGCCTGTAATAAAATCCATAGTAATGGACTCAAAAGGATTTGATGATAAGGGAATTGTACTCAATTCTCCATATTGTCTGTGCTGTTTTGGCTTTACTCTTTGACAAGTATCACAAGTGGATATATAATCTTTGACATCTCTGACTAGCTCATGTCAATAGTATTTGTTCTGAATGCTGTCTATGAACTTTTTTATATCAAAGTGACCCCCCTGTGGATCATCATGATTTGCACTGATAATTTCATCAATGAGTGTCTTTTGTTGAGGGACATACACACAACCATCAGCATGCAATATATCATCCTCAGAAATTGTCTATAGCATATTTTCAGTGACAGTCATACTCTTCTCTTTTATCTTCTTTCTTTGCTCAGCAGCAAAAGAATCAATCTTCTGTGCTTTACTCAGAAATGAGATGAAGGATTCAGACATTTCTGTATATGCTGAGTCCTCAAGAATAGTCTTATTGACTGCAATCCAGGGCATATATTGCTCAATGCACAACAGAGAGAAAGAGTTTACATGAGAGGTAGAAGACATCAACATATGAAGTGCTTTTCACTCATTAAAAGAAGCATTTTGCTCATTAGAGACCCATGCACAGACTATATCAGAAGAAATATCATTTTGAAAAGAAGTATCAGCTTTTCAGTCTAGTCTAACTCCATGTTTCAGCTTCTGTTGCAGAGTAGATAACATAGTTTGGCCATTATAGACCTCACTGTAGTCTGCGCAACAACTGGGCTCATCAGCTGAATTCTTTGATTCAGAGTGGTGCAGTAATACAAAATCATAAGCAGATAAAGCTTCTGCTCATCTGATCTGATGTCTGTTCAATTCCTTAGTTGTCATAAAGTACTGCAGATTGGCATGATCAGACCAGACTTGAATTGAATACTGACTTCCCTTCAGATAGTGTCTTCAATTCTTAAATGCTGCTACAATAGTCAAGAGTTCTTTATCATGAGTATCATAATATGTTTCCACATCAATCAACTTTCTTGATCAGAAGACAACTGGATGCCAGTGTCCATCATCCTGCAACTGTGACAGAATAGCAGCAACTGCAAAAGTGAACACATCAGATTTAATCTGAATACACTGAGCTGGATCAAAATGAGCTAATAGAGGAGCATACATAAAGTGCAATTTGAGCTCATTGAAAGTGCTTTGAGCATCTTCTGTTCACATAAAAGTGGCTTTTCTTTCCCCCTTCTTGCTCTCTTTTGTAAGTTCAAATAATGGGGCTGCAATAGAGGAGAAAGACTTAATAAATTGCTGATAGAAATTAGCAAAGCTCAAGAAGGATTGAACCTCTTTAATTGATTTAGATGTAGGTCATTTCACAATAGTGGAGACTCTGTCTGACTCCATCTCAACATCATTTGTATCTATAACAAACCCCAGAAATGAGACCTTGTCCACTTCAAATTCACACTTAGAGAGTTTTGCAAATAGATTTGCACACTTGAGACATTCTAGCATCTTAGTAACATGCACTTTATGTTCCTGCTTTGAATTGGAGAATATGAGAATGTCGTCCAAATAGACAACACAACATATATCCAACAAATCAGACAAGGCATTGTTAATGTATGCTTGAAATGTTGCTGGAGTATTAGCTAGTTCAAATGACATAACTATATATTCAAAATGTCCATATCTTGTTCTAAAGGCTGTCTTCCAACAGTCTTTTGCTGCTATAAGTATGCAGTGATAGGCATCTTGAAGGTCCAGCTTAGTGAATACCTTGGCTTTTGAAAGTCTATCAAGTAATTCACTTATTAGAGATAGAGGGTATCAGTTCTTGATGATGATTCGATTTAATCCTTGATAGTCTACACAAAGACAGAGTCCATCATCTTTTTTGAGGACAAAGAGAATCAGTGCACCAGCCAGGCTACTGAACAGTTGTATCCACTCTTTATCTAATGCATTTTTTAAATATTCTCTTAGAGTGGCTAACTCAGTTTCAGAGAGATTGTATATTGACATAAATGAAGATTGTGTATCAGACTTGAGATCTATGCAGTGTTCCATCTTTTCTGATCTTTTTATGCTTATAGCAGCTTCTTCTGAGAAGATATGTGTGTATGGCATGACATAATCAGATAGACTGATTGGCAAGTCCAAATATGCAGCTGAGAATATGTGTGAAGCATGCTTTGAGTCTTTTGAATGTTCTGTAGATAATACTACAAGCATTTCTACTCTAGCTTCTGTGAGAACTTCAGCTAGAACATCTTATTCAGAAATAATTTGAGGCTGTTGTTCATCTTCAAAGCTTCTAAAGAAGAATTGTCCATCTGACCAATCTATAAGAGGATTTGTTTGTCTTAATCAAGGAAATTCTAATACAAGACTGTAGTCCTTCATCTTCATTGCATGAAAGGAATGAGATGTCTGCTGTGCATTACTCTTGTGATCAGTGACAGTAGTTGCAATGTTATACTCTTCAAAGAAGTGCATTATGCATCCATCAATCAACTTGATCATTTTGATTTTGCAGTGAGCAGCTTCTAGATTGTGATTCTTTGTCCAAAATTCATTGACACAGTTCACTTCTGATTCAGAGTCTACTAGTGCAAGCACTTTTTGCAGATCCTTAGATGTAGCAAGTTCCACTGTGACAGTGAAGCTTAAGGTGTTTTTGCATTGACTTTCTGTGCTTATGACTGTCATTGTGAGCTGAATGACACATCTTAAGTGTTTTTTGAGTCCTTCAAGTTCTTCATGTCTTTCACATTGAGTTTTGAGTCAGACTTGGTGTTTTTGGATTTGTCTTTGAGTTGTTTGAAACACAAATCAAAGGTATGTCCTGGTCGCTTGCAATAACAGCAATATTTTGATTGAATGGAGTCATTGAACTTTGTAGTGTCATTCCATCTGCATTTGTTTTGTGATCTATTATCAGCATTATTTCTGTTGTTAAAGCTTTGAGTGGGGTTTTTGAAATTTGACTTCTCTTTAAGCTTCTTCCATCTCTCTGGCAGATTCGATTCTGCCATTGCAAGTTTATGTAGAGTGGCATCATAGCTTAACTCTTCCAATTTGATTGCATATTTGTCGAATTCTCAGTGAATGGAAGGTAGAACTTTCATATAGAGGTGTGATTTCTGATGGTATTCACTATAAGGATGCTGCAGATGTCCTTCAATTGATTGTAAGTGTGAAGCAAATTGTTGAACTGTCTGATCTTCTTGTTGCTCTGTTTTCCAGTACTGTCTATTGGCATCTCAGAAACTTCTATCTGGATCGGTGACTTGACATTGCATCCAACTAACAAATTCTTCCCATGGTGGCAAAGTTTGCATATCATGTGTATGTTGATACCAATGTTGTTGCATCTCAACATTGAAATGAGTAACAGCTTTGATGATCTTTTGATGGTTGTGTTCATTGTAGTAATCAAGATCACTGGCATGGAAAGTGATAGCAGCTGTAACAAAGTTTTCAAATTCTTTCATGCTTTGGCCTCAGAACTTTTCCACATCTCTCTGAGAAGAATGATCACTCATGTCAGAATCTCAAAGTTCTAATTGTCAAAGTGGTATCTGACTACATCTCCCACTGACAGTAGTCATGGTGCTTTCCACTAAGATGTTGAGCACTTGTAGTGTGGCTTCCAGTGGTCTGAGAATACTTGTGGTGTTATTGCAGTTATCATTCATGCTAGTTGCATCTCTACTGTGGTTTGGATGTGCTTCTAGTGTATTTCAGATGGCTGGAATTGTTTCATTCAATTTCTGTAGTAAAGTGTCACACCACTGTTGGAGTTCTCACAATTCTTTCTCAGTCTGTAATTTTTTGATTCTTCTGGCCACAGCAATCTTCTTGATCTCAATTGTACTGAGATCTTCAGAAGAGGTATCCTCTTCCGAACTATGCTCAGAGTCTGATTCCATAGAGGAAGATGATGCTTGTTGCACACTTTCAGTGGCAGGAGTGTGTGTTTCGCAGTTTTCTTTCATGGTGTTTGTTGCTTCAGATTCAGTGGTAGCACAAGTACAGCAGATGCTGTGGGTAGAGGCCATGACTATTACTCAACAGACTGTCTCTCAAAGGTTGAGTGATTAGAAACTGTGAGGTGTAGTGACAGTGTGAAGAGTAACAGTAGAAGATAGTTTATAGTGTAGCAGAGATAATAGTAATATATTGTAGAGTGTAATATAGTAGCATAACATAGCATAGTGTAGCTAATCGCTAAGGAAGAAAAGAAAGAGAAAGAAGATGTGCGAAATACATACATCAATATATATATACATATAGAAATAGCGGTAGCGAGAGTATAATGGAAAGAGGTAAGAATAAGCGAAGATAATAAGGAAATAATAAACGAGTGCATTACAATTTCTTTTCAGTGTTCATATCATACTATCACTGAGCTGCAGCAATCACAGTTGTGTATGAACTGATGTATATCTTTCAACATATCTGATCAGTAGAATTCTCAGATGACAATGTTGTATATGATTTTGTATTTTAAATACTCAATCATCAATGAGTCATGAATTTCTTGTATGATTCATGTTTGTAGAGGTTCTGAATCAGAGACTTATCATCTATCTTGAAAGTGTAAGCAGTTGTCATCATTGATTGAATATACTGAGATATCTGTTCTTGAGTATACATCTGTGGGGAATTGAGATGCTCTGTTTTGTACAGCTTCAGTGACTTATTGTCAGAATTCATCTGCTTCTGCTGCTAGCTTCCATTGTTTTTCAAGCAAGAATTCTTGAGCTCAGAACTGATTGACATATACACAGAGTTCATCTGATTGTATAGAACTTTTTATAATTACAGAGTTGATTAACTGATACTCTCAGTGTTTTCATCTGTCATCCAAGTCATCAGATGGTATATCTTATTCTCAGTGAAATAGAGCATTCACAAAAGTGTTCTCTACTTTAGATCAATAACAAATTGTGAATGAAAAACAGCTCAGAAACAATAATCAATGCATATATCTCTCAGTGAGCTTACAAATGATTGTGAAGTACTTTAGATTCTTATGATTGATAACAATCTTGAATCTCTCAACACTCATAAGTTCAGATTCTCATTCTTCAAGACATTGTATGATCACTAGAAGCTTCTTGTTGTAGATTTTGTAGTTGCATTCAATAGATGACATCTTTTTTGAGATGAAGACACAAAATTGTAGAACATTTTTGTTGTCATATTGCATCAGTGTCTCATCTACTACATAATCTGAGGCATCTGTTTCAAAAATTGTATGCTTATCTGAATCAAATGATTGCAGCATTGAGGTGCTTGTGAACATACACTTCAGCTTTTTGAATGCTGCATTCACTTTGTCAGTCCATTGGAATACAGTGTCTTTCTGAGTCAGATTCATCAGTGATCATACAATATTGAAGAAGTTTTTGATAAATCTTCAGTAGAAGTTGACAAACTCTAGAAAGCTTCTAGTTTCTTTTACTGAGACTGATGTCTCTCAGTTGAGAATTGCTTCCACCTTCTTAGAATCCATGTGTATGTCTTTTTCAGCTTCAATAATGAATTCTAGATAGATTGTAGACTTGATCTCAAAGTCACATTTGTCAATGTTCACTTGCAGTTCAGCTTTTTGTAGATGGTCAAGCATTTGTTGTACATGCTTACAGTGCTCAGTGAGCAATCCATCAGTGAAGATCAAGATATCATTCATGTACACTGAGATGATCTCATCAAGCAGGTCTCATAGAGCTCAGTTAATGTATTTCTGAAATGTACTCAGAGCATTCACTAATTCAAAGAGAGTCACTGTCCATTTGTATAATCTGTAATGCATATGAAAAGTGGTTAGCCATTCATCATCTTCATTAATCCTTATCTTATAGAATGCTGCAGAGATGTCAAGCTTTGTAAATCATTTTGCTTTTTCTATTCATTTGAATATTTCATTAATGAGTGAAAGAGAATATCAGTTCTTCCACATAATTTTGTTGAGTTCTCAGTAGTTGATGCAGAATTGTAAACCTTCTTCTGATTTCTTCACAAACAGTACAGATACTGCATTATTATTATTATTCTTCAATTATAGATGTATACAGTCAGTGACTATGACATCTATCTGAAATAATTCAGAATTTTTCAAATAAAGAATATTCTAATATACAAAAACAGTTTGACACATGCATTAACAGAATTCCAGCTTAGAATCAAACAACTATTCAAACTATTCAATTCAAAAATAAAATCAAAAGAATGTCAATGGGTTAGCACAACTCAACTTCAAAACAAAGAAAATAAATATTATAAAAGACAGCAGCTATTAAAAATCAACAGAAAAGAAAAAACATTTGCAATGACTATTATCAACAAATAATAAAGCAAACTGCTTGAAACAAATGAAAATTAACAATAAACAAAGTTAAAGAAAAGATTAAAATAAAATAAACAAAAACAACTGATCTAAATATCATCAAGTGACACTATTCAAACAAGCTCTTGTAGCAACATTTGATTCATTTAAATATTCAATTAAAAACATATTTTCAGCTTTTGTATTGAATAACAAACTCAAACTTAACTGATTCAGTTGATACTTCTCTCTCAGTCTCAATCTTAGTTCTGAATACTTTGTACAAAGTAACAGAAGATGCTCTGGACTTGTTACAGATGCTGCAGCAGATGAGTTGCTAATATGAATGAAGTTTTTGTTCAGTAATTCATTGAGTGTTTTTTATAGAATGAGAAGTTTGTTGTGTGATATACTGTAGAGAGAATCTCAGAGCAGTTGTGAGTTCTTACTGTTTTTCTTAATGAGCTCAATCATATGATCTATATCAGATTCTCAGTGAGGAGGAAGCTTTTCAGCTTCTTTCTCATTGAACATGTCTGCAAAGTCTTTGTACAATTTGAGTAGTTTCTTGCATAGTTTCTTGGAGTTTTTGAGTTCTAACTTTTCTAATGCTTTTTTGATATCTGTTATGCTAGCAGTGAACACTTGGACATTCTTCTTTTTATATGCTTGATGAGTTAGTAGTTTGTATGCTTCTGCTGATATCTGAGTGAGATCAGCAGTTCTATCAATATTCTTCTTATAAACACAGTCATTTTCTGATAAGATTGCCTCAGTATATATAAATGATACTCTGATCTTCATTGATGAATCATTTACTGAGTATTGCAAATATATATGATAAGTGCTTGATCATCTATGAAAAGCTGAACTGCAAATGAACATTGATAAATGTGACTTTGAGACTAAGTCTATAATCTATCTAGAATTCATCATTAAAGCTGAAAAAGATGTATGTATGAATTCTAAGAAGATGGAAGCAATTCTCAACTGAGAGATATCAGTCTTGATAAAAGAGATTAGAAGCTTTCTAGAATTCGTCAACTTCTACTGAAAATTTATCAAAGACTTCTCTGATATTATACAACCACTGATGAATCTGATCTGAAAAGATGCTGTATTTCAATGAACTGATGAAGTGGATGCAGCATTCAAAAAGCTGAAGTGTATATTCACAAATACTTCAATACTGCAATCATTTGATCTGAATAAACATATGATTCTTGAAACAGATGTCTCAGATTATGTAGTAGATGAGACATTGATGCAATATGATAATAAAGATGTTCTATAATCTTATGTCTTCATCTTGAAAAAGATGTTGTCTGCTGAATGCAACTATAAGATCTACAACAAGAAGCTTCTAGTGATTATATAATGTCTTGAAGAATAAAAGTCTGAACTTATAAACATTGAGAAGTTTGAGATTGTTACTGATTATAAGAACTTAAAGTACTTCACAATCACTTATAAACTCACTGAAAGACATATATATTGATCATTGTTTCTTAGCTGTTTTTTATTCACAATTTGTTATTGATTTGAAGTAGAGAATACTTTTGTAAATGCTCTGTCTCATTAAAAACAAGATATACCATCTGATGATTTGAATGACAGATAGAAACATTGAGAGCATTGATTAATTGACTTTGCAATTATAGAAAGTTCTACACAATCAGATGAATTCTATATATATATCAATCAGTTCTGAGCTCAAGAACTTTTGCTTGAAGAATAATGAAGACTAGTAGCAGAAGCAGATGAATTCTGACAACAAGCTGCTGAAGCTGTATAAAGCAAAGCATTCTGATTCTCTGCAGATGTATATTCAAAAACAGATATCTCAGTATATTCAATTGATAATAATAACTGCTTATACTTTTGAAATAGATGATGAATCTCTGATTCAGAATCTCTACAAACACAGATCATACAAGAAATTCATAATTTGTTGATGACTGAGCACTCAGAATGTAAAATCATGTACAATATTGTTGTCTGAGAATTCTACTGATCAGATATATTGAAAGACATACATCAGTTTGTACACAACTGTGATTGCTGTGACTCAGTGATAATATAATGTGAATGTTGAAAAGAGATGCTGAAGCTTCTATCTATCTTCAACTGAACTTAATATAATATAGCTATTGATTTTGCAGTTTTCTTGTCTGAGAGTGGAGATTCTATAAACATTCTAATCATTGTCAATCAACTCAGCAAGAGTGTAATACTACAGTTCTGTGATAAAATGAATGTTGAAATAGTTGTAGATATCTTCATCAGAAGTCTGTTCTATCATATACACAGTCTGTCTTCATTCATTATATCAGATAGAGACAGTCAATTTGTCAGTGCACTCTGAGTCTGTGTATATCAATTGCTAAGAATTGAATGAAAGTTATCAACAGTGTATCATTCAGAGACTAATGAAGCTACTGAGATAATGATATAAATAATAAAGAATATTCTCTGTAAGTTCTGCAATTATATACAAAACAACTGAAGCAATATGCTGCTGTATGCTGAGATTGTGATTAACAGTTGAGATTCTGCTACAACAGATGTAAGCTCATTTTTTCTTCTATATAGATATAATTTAGAGGTTCTGAACTTTTCTGAAACTCTCTGAGAAACTGTGTACATCTGCAGCCTCATACAGACAGCAGAGAACATTGTGAGCAAGTTGAAGAAAGCTTATAAATGAGTAGAAACTTCAATAATCAGTGTTCAGCAAAATTATAAAAATCAAATAAACATCAGAAAAAGTTCTGCAACTCAATATCATATAGAAAACAAAGTCTGACTGAATCTTAAGAATATAAAAACAGATTATCTCTTATATATACTAGATTACTATCACATCAAATATATGATGAAGAAAGTGCTAGATACATACAATTATTGACTTAACATTTTATCTGACATTCATAATATCTTTCATATAAACCTGCTTCAACCCACAGCTGAGAATTCATTCCTCTCACAGAGAATCTCTGATTGACAATCATCTGTTATTGTAGAAGAAGATAATGAACTTGAGTGGGAAATTGAAGCAATTTTTGATGATAGAATCAACTGCTGCTGTTATAAATATCTTATTAAATGAGTAGAATATAATTGTCTGATCTGAGAATCTGTGTCTGCTTTGAAGAATATCATCACTTTCAACATCTATAAATTCTCACTCACTCTGATAGAGAAGAATAATGTGACAGATTAATATTTATTAGTAATTAATTTATACAATCAACTCTTCTTCTGCATCTGCTTATTTCTGATTGTTATGATTTTGTGTAATTCTTGATGTTCTTCTGCTTTATACTCTGTATTTATATAGTTTTTAACAATTCTTCTGTGTAGTTTTTAATATTCTTTCATTTTATATTTTATATTTGTGTAGTCTCTAACAATTCTTCTGTGTAGCTTCTAACATTTTTTTACTCTGTATTTCACACTTATATAGTCTCTAATAATTCATCTATATAACTTTTGATGATTTCTCTATTTCATACTCTGTGTTTGTATAATTTCTAATGATTTCTATATATATCTTTTAATGTTCTTCTACTCTGTATTTCACTGTGAAGCAGCTTCTGATATTCTTTTATTTCAAATTTCTTTTTATAAAAACTCTCTTTGTATGATTTTTTCTTCTGATTTCTTTTCTCTTTCTTTTCTTAATCAATTTGTAATCTGTATTAGAATAGTGCTAGATCATTAATCAAAGTATATCTGTTACACAATTATTTAATGAAATAGAATTGATAAATTATTTGATTGCTAGAAATTGAATACAGTAAAATAAAAAGAATTTGTTTTTTTTTGAAGATTTAACTCTAATTCTAACTCTAATCACTGTTTATAAAAAATAAAAATTATAATAAAAATAAAAATAAAAGTGAGAGTGAGAATAAAAATGAAAATAAAAATTAAAATAAAAATGAAAATAAAAATAAAAATTAAAAATTAGAGTAAAAATAAAAATAAAAGTAAAAATGAAAATAAAAATTAGAGTAAGAATTAAAGTAAAAATAAAAATAAAAATAAAAATAAAAATTAAAGTAAAAATTAAAATAAAAATAAAAATGAAAATTAAAATAAAAATAAAAATAAAAATTAGTATGAAAATAAAAATTAAAATTAAAATTGAAATAATAAATAAAATAAAAATAAAAATAAAAATAAAAATAAAAATAAAAATAAAAATGAGAATGAGAATGAAAATAAAAATTAAAATTAAAATTAAAATAATAAATAAAATAAAAATGAAAAGAAAAAGAAAAATAAAAATAAAAATGAGAATAAAAATGAAAATAAAAATAAAAAATAAAAATTAAAGTAAAAATAAAAATAAAAGTAAAAATGAAAATAAAAATTAGAGTAAAAATTAAAGTAAAAATAAAAATAAAAATGAAAATGAAAATGAAAATAAAAATAAAAATAAGAATAAAAATAAAAATTAGAGTATAAATTAAAATAAAAATAAAAATAAAAATAAAAATTAGAGTAAGAATTAAAGTAAAAATAAAAATAAAAATAAAAATTGAAGTAATAAATAAAATAAAAATAAAAAGAAAAATAAAAATAAAAATAAAAATGAGAATGAAAATAAAAATAAAAATTAAAATTAAAATAATAAATAAAGTAAAAATAAAAAGAAAAATAAAAATAAAAATAAAAATTGAAGTAATAAATAAAATAAAAATGAAAATGAAAATAAAAATAAAAATAAAAGTAAAAATTAAAATAAAAATTAAAGTGAAAATGAAAATAAAATTGAGAGTAAGAGAAAGAATAAAAATAAAAATAAAAATAAAAATAAAAATAAAAATAGAAATGAAAATGAAAATAATAAAAATATAAAAATAAAAATAAAAATAAAAATAATAAAAATATAAAAATAAAAATAAAAATAAAAATGAAAATAAAAATAAAAATTAAAGTTAAAATTAAAAGTAAAAATAAATGAAAATGAAAATAAAAATAAAAATTAAAATTGAAGTAATAAATAAAGTAAAAATAAAAAAGAAGAAAAAGAAAAAAAAAATAAGAATAAAAATAAAAATAAAAATAAAAATAAAAATAAAAATAATAAATAAAGTAAAAATGAAAAGAAAAATAAAAATAAAAATAAAAATTGAAATAATAAATAAAATAAAAATGAAAATAAAAATTAAAATAAGAATTAAAATTAAAATTAAAATTAAAATTAAAATTAAAATTAAAATTAAAATTAAAATTAAAATTAAAAATTAAAAATTAAAATAAAAATAAAAATAAAAGTAAAAATGAGAATAAAAATAAAAATTGAAGAAATAAATAAAATAAAAATGAAAATAAAAATAAAAGTAAAAATAAAAATAAAAATAAAAGTGAAAGTAAGTGAAAATAAAATTAAAAATAAAATTAAAAATTAAAATATGAATTGAAATAAAAATGAAAATGAAAATATAGATAAGAATAAAAATAAAAATGAAAATAAAAATAAAAATAAAAATAAAATTAAAAATAAAAATTAAAGTATAAATGAAAATGAAAATAAGAGTGAGAATTAGAGTGAGAGTGAGAGTGAGAATGAAAATGAGAATAAAAGTAAGAGTTAGAGTTAGAATGAAAGTGAGAATGAGAATGAGAATTAGAGTAAGAGTGAGAATAAAAATAAAAATAAAAATAAAAATGAGAATGAAAATGAAAGTGAGAATGAAAGTGAAAATGAGAGTAAAAGTGAGAGTGAAAATGAAAATAAAAATGAGAATGAGAATGAAAATGAGAGTAAAAATGAGAATAAAAATGAAAGTTAGAATAAAAATGAGAATAAAAATAAAAGTGAGAGTAAAAATAAAAATAAAAGTGAGAATAAAAATGAAAATAAAAATTAGAGTTAGAATAAAAATGAAAGTGAGAGTGAAAATGAGAGTGAGAATAAGAGTGAAAGTTAGAATAAAAATGAGAATAAAAGTGAAAATAAAAGTGAGAGTAAAAATGAAAGTGAGAATAAGAGTGAAAGTGAGAATTAGAGTTAAAATAAAAATGAAAGTGAGAGTGAAAGTAAGAGTGAGAATGAGAATGAAAGTAAGAGTGAGAATAAAAGTAAAAATGAGAGTGAGAATAAAAGTGAAAATGAAAATGAAAATAAAAATAAAAGTGAGAATGAAAATGAGAGTGAGAATAAAAGTAAGAATGAGAATAAAAGTGAGAATGAGAGTAAAAATGAAAGTAAAAATGAAAATAAGAATGAGAATAAAAGTGAAAATGAGAATTAGAGTTAGAATAAAAATGAAAATGAAAATAAAAGTGAGAGTGAGAATGAAAATGAAAGTGAAAGTGAGAATAAAAGTGAAAATGAAAGTGAGAATAAAAATAAAAATAAAAATGAAAATAAAAATAAAAGTAAGAATGAAAATGAAAATGAAAATGAGAGTGAAAATGAAAATGAAAATGAGAATAAGAGTAAAAATGAAAGTAAAAATGAAAATGAGAATGAGAATGAGAGTGAGAGTGAGAATTAGAGTGAAAATAAGAGTGAGAATAAAAATAAGAGTGAAAATGAGAGTGAAAATGAGAGTGAGAGTAAGAGTTAGAGTAAGAGTTAGAGTAAAAATGAGAGTAAGAATGAGAGTGAGAGTGAGAATGAGAGTGAAAATAAAAATGAAAGTGAAAATAAAAGTGAGAGTAAGAATTAGAATAAAAGTAAGAGTAAAAATAAGAGTGAAAATAAAAGTGAAAGTAAGAGTAAGAGTGAGAATAAAAGTGAGAATGAAAATGAGAATGAAAATAAGAGTGAGAATAAAAGTGAAAATTAGAGTGAGAATAAAAATAAAAGTGAAAATGAGAGTGAGAATGAAAATGAAAATGAAAATAAAAATAAGAGTAAGAGTTAGAGTTAGAATAAAAGTGAGAATAAAAATGAGAATGAGAGTGAAAATGAAAGTGAGAGTGAGAGTGAGAATGAAAGTGAGAGTGAGAATGAGAATAAAAATAAAAATAAAAATGAAAATGAGAATGAGAATGAGAATAAAAGTGAGAATAAAAATGAAAGTAAGAATAAAAATGAGAATAAAAATGAGAGTGAGAGTGAAAATAAGAGTAAGAGTAAGAGTGAGAGTGAAAATGAGAGTGAGAATGAGAGTGAGAATGAAAGTGAGAATAAGAATGAGAGTGAAAGTGAGAGTGAGAGTGAGAATGAAAGTGAGAGTGAGAGTAAAAATGAGAGTGAGAGTGAGAATAAGAATGAGAGTGAGAGTGAGAGTGAGAGTGAGAGTGAGAGTGAGGGTGAGGATGAGGGTGAGAGTGAGGGTGAGAGTGAGAGTGAGGGTGAGGGTTAGGGTTAGGGTGAGGGTTAGGGTTAGGGTTAGGGTTAGGGTTAGGGTTAGGGTTAGGGTTAGGGTTAGGGTTAGGGTTAGGGTTAGGGTTAGGGTTAGGGTTAGGGTTAGGGTTAG